>JADRCH010000056.1:9265329-9428175 GCA_019843965.1 Rhynchomys soricoides | reverse complement strand
GTGTGTGTGTGTGTGTGTGTGTGTGTGTGTATGTGTGTGTATTTGTGCTTCTCATTTCAAACCTGATTTTGACAACTTTGGATATTCAATGTGATTTGATCTTTATTTCACAACTGGTTTTATTCTTTATTGTATGGGTAATGGCAATAAAAATCTTATTGAGGAATGCAAGGAGATGTACTTAACTCCGCAGTAGATTGATCAGAAGCCTATAGGGGTTGTTGGCATATGGCTTTTACTAGTGACACTCTCAGTCTCTGCATCAGTAGTATGGTAGCTTGTCATTATTTATGGTAAACATGGGGATAATAATTGATACCATTTATTGTATAAGTGTGTAATCAAACAGCAAGTATAAGGATGGGTCCATGGTTCAAACAAATTATTCAGCCTACATTTATGGACTGATGGCAGGTACTATAGAAGCCATAAAGAAAAAAAAAAAACACACACACGGCTTGCATCTACCCATATCCACAAGCAGCTGCTGATAGTGCTGGCTGGGGACCAGACCTGCTAAGGGGTTATAACAAAAAAGAGACTCAAACTGTTCTGTTGAAGTGCTACATTTCAGAGGCATTCTAATACAATTCATTGCTCTGCAGTCTGTGCAAAAATCTATGAAATTACTATCCAAAGACAGATTGATTTGCAGCCAGAAATGTTTACTTTTAACTAAGATGAAATGGCCACTAAGGAAATTCTATTTTGTTGTAATTTGTCAATGTCATTTCCTGTTCTTTATATCAGATTAGAACTGTTCAGTGATTGAATCAATCAGTCCATTCCAAACGGATCTGACATTATGCATTCGCACATGCACGTGCGTGTGTAACACACACACACTTAGTTCTTTCTGACCGACATATATTCCAATCCCCAATCATGGTCTTAGTTTCCAAAGAGCAATACTAAGTCTGAAGTGGCAGTAAATACACATATGTAAGTTTTGTCCTCATCCAAAACTGAAAAAATGTTTCCCTAGAGTCTGAAGATGCAGGTGGATTTTGATAGTATCAGAAACAGATGGGATCCAAGTGCTGCAGAGAAGCTCAGAAAGACCCCTCCAAAGACAGAAAACCCTATGAGTGTGATGCTCTCCTTATACCGCTACAGCATTTCCCAGGCTCTTCGGTGTCATTTGACCATCCTGCATTTGTTTCCAGAAGAGAGACTTCTTTCTGCACCTGGTCATTGTCAGTCTGGCAGAGTCATTCTCTAGTTTTTCAAACACTAACATTCTTGAGAACCTTTACTGTTTTCTCAAGAAAGCGTTTCCCATTCAGTGAAACTAAGTCAAGTCCTCTATTCTAATCTCTTTCCATCTACTATCCTTGGTAATAATATAATTGGATTGTTTATTTCTTGAGATGATCTTTTAGTGGCATCTCCTATACTAGACAGTAAACCTGTTGGAGCTAGGAATTTTCTAACTGTATCTCCAGTTTCTTGCCAGGCCTAGGAGAGACCTGAAAAGTATAAATTCATTAATAAACAAATATGTGATGTGCATCAACATGTAAATGCATGGGTTAATGAATGCACTCAATGGTAGCAATAGGAAAATAGGAAAAAATGTACCAGAGAGATTTTTCTGAATGATGATGATTACCCTGGTCAAAGCTGAGAAACCTTTGGAGAGAGATGAGAGAGAGAGGGAGAGAAGAGAGAGAGAGAGAGAGAGAGAGAGAGAGAGAGAGAGAGAGAGGGAGAGAGAGAGAATACTGGCTCTTGCCAGTGAACACAGAGGAGCGGAAACATGCCAGGTGGGCAGAAAGCTCTGCTGATGGCCAAAAGTGAAACAGAATGTGTGAGCCTGAATAAGAGACAGTCAGCTTGAATTAAGCAGAACAATCAGCCTATGATGAAAGTAGAGGACAGTTAGATAAAGAGTGACTCATGATCAGTTTGATTTGACGTAAGCAGAAACTCAGACATCCTGCAGGGTTCAGAAAAGGAGATGATCAAAGCAGCCCTTGCAGGAATGACTCATTCACATTGTGTAGGACTGAATGAATAGATACACAAAGATATGGAAAACTAGTTAAGTAGCTGGGGCCATCGAGTTTCATTGCAATTAGGAATAAAATCTAAGCTCAATTTTATCTGGGTTTGTCTGACCTGCTGCAACTATATTTGATGCACCTGCATAGATATACAGTAACTATAAGACAGATGAAGGAAAGGGATTTTCATCAATGAAATTTAGACTGATTTTCAAAGAAGAAGGAAAAAAATCAATGCAGCAGTAATCCTGTGGGAAAATCCTTCATGCGTCAGAATGCAATGGAGAATTGCAAAGGGAGGGGGGCAATTCTGAGATCTGAAACAAACAGAAAACATCCTGCCAGTGGAGGTGCAATGTACCACTAACAAAACCCATGCTTTATTCAATGAGGATGACAGGAAATGAAAGATGATCTAAGAATAAGAGAACCTCAGCTATCCAATGGCCATGATCTTGAAACTTTGATTTTCATTTTTAATTAATATAATGCATTTTGATTACACTCACACTGGCCTTGTGACATCTCATTCTAACCTCAGTATCTTAGGTTTCTATTACTGTGCTTAACATCATGCCCAAACGAAACTTGGGAAAGAAAAGTTTTATTTAATCATACATCTTACAGTTTGTCATGAAGGGAAATCAGTGCAGAAACCCAGAGGCAGGACCTGATACAGAAGACATGGAGGAGTGCATGTTCCTGGCTTAAACCCTACCACTTCACTTGATCCATTTGCTTTCTTACACATCTCAGGACCACCTGCCCAAAGGTAGCACCATCCATAATATTCTGGGCCCTTACTCATCAATAAAAAAATGCCCCAAAGGCTTGCCTACAAGGCAATAAATGATGACAGAGTTGTTTTGTTTTGTTTTGTTTCCATTGCGGTTCCCTACTTTCAGATGGTTCTATCTTGTTTAACAACAAAAACCCAACAACAAAACAAGCAATACATCCTGGCAGCTTCCTACTCTCTTCCTTACAAGTCTCATTCCTGTGTCCATGTCTTTTTGTTATATTTTGTGGTCCAAACCAGAGCTACCTTGACTGTGTGTCTATGGATTTGGAGCTATCCAATGGAACATAGTAGATTTACCGGTAACTATATCCAACTGAAGACCATGACTTTTCCTTATCTGGACTGTTATCAATACCCAGTATTTTAGCAGGCATTGCTAGGGCCCCGGGATCTCCTCTTCCCTCCATGTATTACTAGTAACAGTCCCAACATTGTGAGGACCCAGTGCAAACAACTGTTGCTGTTATGAGTTCATGACTGCACTGGTTGTATAAAGCCCAGAAAAATTTGCAGTTCTTCCCTGTATTTTTCTCCTATTCTATTCTTTCCATCACATCTTTAATAATCTTACCTGAACTTCCAGAAGAGTGGTCCAAATGTCCTTTTTAGGGATGAATACTCAGTCATTTCTTATTTTCAAAACCTTGAATGGCTAAGTGTTTCTGTGTTCGTTGCTATTCACTGCAGAAAGAATCTTCTCTAATTTAGACTCTGAGCAGCATTTGTCTATAATAGATGAATATATATTATACAGTATATATAGATGAATAAAGATGTAAAAATCAGTTGGGTGAATGTCAATTTAAAAAGATTACAGTAGTAAATATTCCTTAGATAATATAAACATGCATTTTTATCAAATTTACAGTACCAGGCATAAATTTCCTTCTTTGAATCAGTCCTTACATCCAAGCAGGGAATGGTTGCTACTAACAGTTATGCCACTATTGCATGAATGGATACTTCTTGTCTGGAAAGTTTTTATTGTGGCTTGTAGTGTTCACAGCTGGGTAAGATTCTTAATGCTTCCCCCACCCTAGCAGCATGCATAACTCCTTAAGAGAGACTAGAGACTAAGAGACTAGAAGAAGCCCATGACTACCAGGTACCAGAAGAAATGAAAAGAAAAATGGTAAGATATTCTATAACTCCAGTATTAGCAAAACATTTCAGAATTGTTGAAATGCTCCCTTTTAATTTCTTCACCTCCCTAGTAGAATTTCTTTGGCTTTTATAGATTTAATTCTTTTAAAAATTCTTCATTTGCTGTTTCCACCTTGTTGAACACACATTTGAATAACCCTATAGCCAATTTCTTCTTCTGCAATCTTTTGTTGCTTTAGACCATCCTGATTATCTTGCCCGGGGCATTGCAGAGTATCCTAACTGGTCCTCCTGCCTCTGTTATGTTTACACTTCACATCTACCCAGAAACCAATATAACACTCTTGTGCAGTCTCACAAAATGTTCACAATGAAAAAATAGGAGGGCTTATTAGCACAACAGATCTATTAGCATGTGTTCCTGCCTTGTCCTTTATTCCTCTCCATGGGAAACTTGCACTGTTCAATCTGGTCACATCTGCAAGCTTTTTATTTCTTGGAATGAGACATACTCTCTCTACTCTCCTTATTTTTGTGGGTTATCTCCCTCTAGTTACAGTTATGTTATTGTTATTATCCTTTTATTCTACAATGGCATTTTTATTTCTCAGCAGCTTCAATCATTATTCCCTTTGTGAACTCATTCTTGGATTCTACTGCATCTATTCTAATACTGTAGATAATCTTATATATCTCCATGTAGAACCTAGTTTTGTACTTTTTTCGTTCATTTTAAGTAAAATATTATCTTCTTAACTGTATTAGTCTTGTGTCAGTCTTATCTCTATTGGGGGTGTCTAGGATATAGTTGTTTTTCCTATGGAATCAGGAAAGGAAGAAAGGAAGTGGCAGATAGAAAGATAGAATGAAATAGCTTTAACTCCATCCAGAAAAATCCTCCTAGCTACTGTGAAGAAAGGAGTAGACCCCAGAGCAAACTACTACAGCCCCAACTGAAGTGAATTAAAGGAATTTGGCAATGCTCAGTCAGCATGAACTGTTGTTTATAATTCCTTAGAAGTTCAATAATTTCATGGTGAGCACTGCATTCAGCATAGGTGCCAGGGAGCTGGGTTGGTGAAGGGAGGAAGAACAAAAATGAATAAAGTTCAGCCATCCCCACGGCCCTTTCAGTTCACATGAGGACACATACAGACAAATATTGCTGAGATGTCCAAAAATACTCAGTGCAGTGCAGAGGAGGGGCATCCTTTAAGATATAGCAGTGTTGTTTTTCTGGCGTTCATGAAGGGCATAACTCAGAGAAGGTGAGTAGAAATATACCAGGGATGGTAAGGAAGAAGAAACTTTCCTGAGAGAGGGGACCAATAGACATGTTTGAGGAAAAGGAGAGAGTTTAAAATGAGGCAAAGTGGAGACATAGTCTTAACCCTTCTTGAGCACTTTAGGAGTCAAAAGATCATAAAAAGTATTTTCAGGTCCTTTGTTAAATATTTTCAGCTAAGTTAATTCTGGTATGTTCTTTATCTGTTGCAATGATACCTGCTGCCTTCCTGTACCTTTCTTTACATCATTTTCTCTATTTGACTGAGAAATTCAATCCTCTCATTTATCATCATCCTTACAGCAATGCCCAGCTAGTATAATCCTACCCATGAACACCCCCCCACACCAGTAGACAATTCATAATTGCTCATCTTTGCTCGCTGTGCCATGCACAGGGAAGTTAATGATACAGGCTTTATCTTTTAAACCCTATCAATATACTCGCCCTTTGAGATGTTCTGCAATTAATTGTTCTCCACATTGCATAATTCACCATAACACATCATCCATGTTTCTTGTCATTCTGAAAAAAAAAAAAATGCTCACCCGTTTAATTGCCAGAACACTTTGGTTAGATGCTTTTAGTAGATCATTACTACTTGTGGGAAGTGTTTAGAAAGGGGGAAGGATATTGCCAGAGCACAGCCATTGAACTGAGGCCATATGAATTTTTCCTTTCTTGAGGAAATACTAAATCTATTGTAACCTCTGGCTTGCCAAGACAGGTAACTATTGACATCTAAAGATTCTCAGACACAGGAGACTCCTCTGGAAGATATGCATATAATAATAGAGAATAAGCAAGTAGTAGTCCATGAATTCTGTGTTTAGTGTCTTTGTTATTCTGCTCACTCTCACAATTAAGGAAGACAGGCCTGGCAATTGTTCAGGATTCTAGATAGGTTATCTTGAGGAAACAGATCCTAAATTATACACCGCCAATGTGCATAACATTAATGAATGCAGCAGTTATCATCTTCAGAAAGATAAAACCCAAAATCTAAAACCTTCCAAAATCTAAAACGTTCAAAGTGCTTTACATTACGCCAAGTAGCAAATTGCACACCCAACTTCATGTAATAAGTCAAAACAAAGCCAATAACAACAAACAAGACACACACACACACACACACACACACACACACACACACACACACAATCACCTGATAGCTGAAATGCCCTGTTAAAGCATTTTCCATAAGGGATGCTCAATCTGTATTTGATACCAAGGATGCAATTTTGTTTGTACATGTGTAGGAACTAACCTTTCACTCAAAGGAAATATTACTAAAAAATAACGATGGTATTTTTTCATTTCTTAGTGAAGCCTGAGAAGCAGGGTAAGAAGGCCACTCCAGATGCCTCCAGCAACTGATAGGAGTCACCTGGGCTCCAGAGAATTGCTTTTTGCAGTCTTTGCTCTGGCCTTACCAACCTTCCCATAATATAGAAATGAGGTGTTCAAGAGAACCAGAAAGCTGATTGATCTAAATTACAGGGACTTTCAGTCTGAACTGAAATGGATCCAAATGATTCACTCCTTTATAAAACTGCTTCCGTCTCCCAGGCACATGCTATTATGCCTGCATTTATATCTTATCTCTCTCAGATTAGTCATAAAATTATAAGTTTCTTCTGTGTCACACAAAATAACCAATGTTATTCTTACCTTTGAGTAGCATTGCAAACAGTCTCTCTTCAGTAACTATTTACGCAGATAAGCTACACTGATGTTGGAAGATGATTGCTTTGGCAAGCTAGCCATGTCTCATCTCTTTGCCTTTGCTATGGAAATTATATATGAGATGAGGTATAATTCCTACAATTTCTAATCTACCTCTTTTCAATAGATTAATGTTTCTCTGAGTTCCAGAAACTTTTCTTTATGATGAGAGTTTAACACACACATGCAAGTTACATGTTCACTCATGAATTATGTATTTAATTCTCAAAACAGCCTTGTAAAGTCAGTTCAATTAGCACTCTCATTGCACATCTGGGATAATTCGAGCTTTTAATAGGCAAAGTAATTTGTCTGCAAATCACAAAGCTACCCTGGTGTCAGGATTTCAGCCTGGAAAGTCCATGTTATGATTGGAATCTTAAATGTCCCTGCCAGATCTGTGCTTAGAACACTTGCTCTAGCTGGTGGAACTACTTTGTGGAGCTATGAAGCCTAGATGGGAGAAATAAGACATTCAAAGTGGGATTTTGAAATTCATACACAGTCTCTGTTCCTGCATGTTCTTTATCTGCTGCTCCCTCCTACCACCATAATGCTTTGGTCAATAATGGGGTCAAGAAATGGTAGAATTAAGTCTTGAAACCGTGAACTACACCATTCCCTCTTTAGGTTGTTAGCTATTTAGACAGCACAAAAGAAACTAACGCAGCTAGTTTGCAAGGTTGTTAAAGCAGCACTGCTACAAATTCTGTTTCCCTATTACCCTCCATATGTCGGCAACACTTTCTTCTTAATGATAGTTATTGCTTTGTGAGGCCTTTTGGGGATTCAGACAACTAAATTACCTTCCGCTTCCATAAAAGATGGTAAGTGCCTTATGTCCTTTCCCATCCTTCTACAGAGTGAGCCTATTCTGCACTCTGATTCAGTCCTGTCCATGGCTCATTGTTTAGACTTTTTATGCTATCTTGATGTATAACTGATGCTGGCTTTCAGGCAGAAATTTATGATTCTACCTTTTCCTTCTGTTTCTCTCTCACTATGACTAAATTTCCTCACAGCAGTGCAACAGGGATGACTCTGAATAAGACCTAAAGATCTGTACTTTGGCTGCTCCTTCACCCTGTGTGATTCCATTTCAACACTTTCATACCATTAAAGAGAATCATCTAAGCTGATTACATTATAGTGGATCTTATCAAGACTTACATTAAAATTTATTATTGCTAATATTCAATTTTACACAATGATGGCACGAGCTAGAATTCCAGCCATTACCACGCTTTGGATTTTAGAATGCACATTATAATGAGGACAAAGTTGATTATTTGTAGAGTAAGCAACACACCTATTTCTCAAGTATATATAACATTAATTATCCAAATTAAAATTATTGGCTTTTCCAACCTGTAAGTTCACCTAGTGCTCACCATCCAAATTCTCTCCTCTATTTTCTGGCAATAAGCGAAGGGCTTCTGTGGTCATTTAAATGGTCGTGGAAAAACCACAAAGCTTAGGAAACATAAAAGTCAAAGTTCTTTTCCTTGTGCTGAGAAGTTCTCTTCATAGATTGTTTTATTGTGATTCATGGCTGCATAACTAAAACTCCATGCTAATTAACACTAAGAGCTTAAAGTGTGACTATGGTCCAGATACTCTACAATGAACTGAGCTACCATTCAGCAGTCAACAAAAAAATGGAGATTAAGGTGATATGCAAGCTGCTAAGGGTGGAAAGCAATTAGTGGACCTACTCAGCTGTGACACCTGTGAACTATCATGGCAAGATATCTTTGAAAGTTCAATAGTGGCACTTAAGTCTTGGCAGTAGCCAACAGCTGTCAAATTGGAATTTAGGCCTGCTCAACAAGAGGTAAATCATGCCTGGTATTGAACCTAGCAAACTACTCGTTCTTATTGAGGTCATATTCCTTAGTGAAAACTTTACTAATGCCACTATCCTAAACCAGTACAATTCCTAATTTCATTGTAAATATTAATTCATATACTCAAAGATAAGCATAGCTTTCACCTCATCAAAGAATTTAAAATTTGCAGCATATAAGAAATATTACAGAAAGCTACAGCTGATCAAAATTCAGAGTACTCTTGACTATGGAGTACAAAATTCTTATTGATATATTAACAACACAGCCCATACACCTAAAGCCTGGGGAACATCACAAAAGAACATGTAGAAAGATTGTAATAGCTGAAGGGCCAGAAACTCTGGTTTGTGATTGTGCCTTCTTGCTATGACAAGGAAATTACGTACTCAAAACCTCAACTGTCTGGCCACTTAAGATCTGAACAGTGATAACACCAGCCTACATACCAATGTGAATGGAATAAACCTCACAAG
The DNA here is from genome assembly GCA_019843965.1 of Rhynchomys soricoides. NCBI lineage: Eukaryota > Metazoa > Chordata > Mammalia > Rodentia > Muridae > Rhynchomys > Rhynchomys soricoides. Next base: position 9,418,930 of record JADRCH010000056.1, on the reverse strand, counting down.
GTTTTAATTAATTAAAATTAATGACTGCTGAGAGAAGAATTGGCTTCCCTGGGGTGAGCATCCAAAGTGATTATCTAATACTAACTGGCCATCCCTCAAATCCAATATGAACAAGTAACACGAAACCAATTCAGTGGGTTGCATTTATATAGTTATTCACATGTACAACTTATACATGTAAAAATAATAATTAGTGGAAAAGCAGGCATAAATTTGACAGAGGCTGGTGTAGGCTGCAGGGGGTGGCTGGATAGAGGAAGGGGGATGATGTAATTATATCTTTATTAAGTACAAAGTAAAAGAAAGTAAGAAACAAAAAGAGAGGGGGGGAGAGAGGGAGAGAGAGTCTGGACTCCATAGTCAAGTCTTAATAGTAGCTAATACCTCAATTATCAGTTAACACATTTCTGTAATACGAAAGAACTCCCAGAAAACTTATTTAGAGTATTAAACCAGATGAGACAAAGAACAATAGGGTGCTTAATATCAAAAGAGGGGGACAGATGAAAAAGTAAAAGGATGAAACAAATATAAAAAGAATTTAATTTTTTTAAATTACCCTCCAAATTGTGAGAAAAAAAGAGATGCTTGGGGGTATTTGATCTTTTTTATGAACATTCTCAAGGTTTCTAGATATATGGAGTTCCAACCCATCTCTGTAATGGATGAATGGCATATTATTAGCCACCTGACTTTACAAAGAGAAGCAAAGACTGACATTATTGCTTTTTTTTGGAAGACTAAGAATAAAACTAAAATACACAGAGAAAAGCAATGAAGAGTATAATTGGGGGAAATGAACAACACATTTTAATGTTTATTCCTCGTTTCTCACAAGGATAACTTCTTGACAAACTAAAGGATATGATAGATTAAAAACTAGCATTAAAATAAAACAATAGGGAAAAGATTCAAGGAGTTAGATATGGAAACATACAGGTCTTCGATTTTAGTTTGTACAGCTGTTTGTTTTTAAAGAATAGAACGCCCCACTAAAATAGAGCTGTAAGCTCAAATTTCCTTGGAAACCCATGAAATTCCTCTTCTAAAATGACTCCATTTTCTTGGTGAAACATCAAATTATTTTGAACACATTACTAGCCTTGAATAAATTGGGTTCTGTTGAATTATCTAATCGTATTTTGTCATCTTACTCAAGATGAAAATTTTGTCATTTTCCCATGATTTTGAAAACATTTTAAAGCCCTTAGTACTGTTTATGAAAGCAACGATGAAAGACTCTTTTATAATTGCTTAATCCAAAGATTTGGGGGAATGCATGTTTTCTTGGAAAGTGCTATCAGTTCAAATCCTGGCAAACACACAGGAAATTTCTGGCACTCCAAAAGAATCTTTTGGAGTTGCTTGTTCTTCTTAGAATACTATAAAAATAATAATAAGACAAAGCAGTTGACATGGTTTTCTCTTCAAATTCTATTAAAATATTGACAGCCAAGGTAATTAATAATAAAAGTGAGTGGGACATAGGAGAGATGGCTCAATCATGTGGGTGAAGCTACCAAAAGTGGGATTGATGTCTTTAGAGGAGAGATCTAAGAGAATTTTTGTTCCCTTTGCAATTGGAGGATATGGTGAAAGGGGACCCCATTGAGGCAAAAAGAAAGCCCGCAGGAGACATTAAGTCTGTCCACACCATGATCTCTAACTTCCCCAATTATTTAACAGTCTTCCTGGTTATTATATTCTGTGATGGCAGCTCAAATGGGAAAAGAAAAATTTATGAAAAGAAAAACAACACAATATAAGTAAGAAATGTTGACAGAAATGATACTCCAGCTTCTTCATAAATGCATTTGGAGACTCTGAAATCACTCTGAACAGAAAACTTATGAATGAAGTTGGTAATGACATTTCTGTACATACCTCTAATTTATTTATATACAGTAAGAAAATATCTCCCCCACACTTTTTAAATCAAAACACACACACACACACACACACACACAAACAGAGAGAGAAAGAGAGAGAGAGAGAGAGAGAGAGAGAGAGAGAGAGAGAGAGAATATCCTTCAAGACAAGCATGAACAATCTCAGATCAAAACAGGATACAGTGTCAAAGAAATTTAATTCCTTGTTGCTTATAACTTAGAGTCAGGGTAGCACATGAAGTTCCTTTAAAACAAAAAAGTATAATTTCTTATAGATTCTTTATATTTTTATCTATTTATTATTTTTTTAATCTTTAATCTTTTTTTATATAGTCCAATCATTATTGCCCTCCTGTTCTGCCCTCCAACAATTTCTCATCCCATTTCTCCTCCCCTGGTCTCCAAGAGGATGTCACCACACCCACACCCACAGCCTTCCAGGCCTCCCCATTCCCTAGGGCCTCAAGTCTCTCAAGGGTTAGGTGTATCTTCTCTCATTGAGTCCAGACCAAGTAGTCCTTTGCTATATATATATATTCTTCTCAAAGAAATGCCAAATGAAAGGATTAACAAAATTTAAGTAAGTGTTAAGATTGAAGACAACAGTTGGGTATTTAAAATAAAAACATTATACATAAATGGATGCCTATTAAACATGTGTGTAAGTGTGCACACTTTTGCAAGAAACTAACTTTTATCTTTAAAAGCTACATTAAAAGTTAAATAAATGGGACTAGAGAGGTGGTTCAGCCTTTAACATTGCTTGCTGCTATTCTAGCATGACTCACAACTGCTAGTAAACTAATTGTAGCGAATCCAACACCTTCTTCTGGTCTCGATGTTACACACACACATACACACACACACACACACACACACACAAATAAATAATTCAATCTTAAAAATTACTAAATCAAATAGAATTTAAAAATATATTTTAGAGCCCCTTATTTAGCCCCATAGTAGACCATTTTGAGGTTTGTCCTCTCTCTATGCATTTACTCTCTGGACAATCTGAAGAACCCGTGGAAGACCCAGCTTTCCTCCTTCCTTTAGGCATTCTCAACCTCTACTTCTATTCCATCCCCACTCTTTCATGTCAGCTCCCAAGACTTAGATAACATGTTTTTCCCAGGACTCCCAGTGGTCACACCTAGTGGGGACTCAGAAGCATTCCCTACCAGGCAAGCTACAATCACCACACTCTCTTAAGATCCAAAAAGGGTAAAAGAAACCAAGGATACAGAAAAGGTGGTACATTTACACAATGGAATACTACTCAGCTATTAAAAACAATGACTTCATGAAATTCACAGGCAAATGGATAAAACTTGAAAATATCATCCTGAGCAAGGTAATGCAGTCACAAAAGAATGAACATGGTATGTACTCACTGATAAGTGGTTATTAGCCCGAAAGTTCAGAATACCCAAGAGTCACTTCACAGCAACCATAGGGCTGAGTGTGAGGTACCAGATGGAGGAGTTGGAGAAGAGATTGAAGGAGCTGAGGGAGTTGGCAGCCCCATGGAGGGAGCAACAGTGTCCACTGGCCTGACCTCCTGATGTTCCCGGAGACTGGATCACCAACCAAAAAATATACATGGAGGGACCCATGGTGCTGACCACATATGTGGCAGAGGAGGGTCTTGTTAGCTATTAGGGGGAGGAGAGGCCCTTGGACCTGAGGGTGTTAGATGCCCCAATATAGGAGAATGCAAAGGAAGGAAGATGAGAGTGGGTGGGTGGGTGGAGGAATACCCCCATAGAGAGAGGGGGAGGGGGAAGGAATAGGGAGGTTCTAAAGGGGAGATCTGAAAAGGGGGAAACATTTGAAATGTAAATAAAGTATCAAAAATAATTGGATGTGGGCTTGGGTGGTTGGGGAAGATCTGAGAGGAGTTGGGAAAGGGAAAATCACCATCAAACTGTAATATATGAAATGAAAGTTATTTTCAAAAGAAAAAAGAAAATTCATTTTACTGATAATATCAAGATAAAAGTTTTAAAATCTTCCTCATCTTGGTATAATCAAATATTTTGGTTGTTGGAAATATACACATGGCCTTATTGTGAACAGAGGCCAAAGCCAACAGAAACTGAAGGACTCACCAGCACTGAAGTCTAAATTCCATTAAAAGGAGAGCACTTGTGTTAAAAATTCAATGGCTTGAGATACAGTGATGTATCCAGTTATTTTATTTCATGACTTGTAATTAAATTGAAATCATTAGCAAATATTTTGGCTTCCAAATAATCTAATTAGTACTAAAGATCTTGAAATGCTAATCAGTACAAATAAAATTAAGTGCATTACTTCCAGAAAATGAAACCATTTGATTGCTTTATTTCTGCCCAACTTATCTGGTAAAGACTTAAGAGGTTTCAGTCCCTACAAACTGCATGTCTTCCTTTCAACTACAAAACAAATATACACAGTAGCCATGTGATTGTGTTTTACACTCAGCTCTAAGTCCGGCAGAGTATAATCCCTCTACTGGAAATTCCATTAAACTAATTACTTCAAGCCCCAAACACTGTGAGGGAACCCTTATTTCCTCTCTGTACTCTCTCTACAACAATTTAATTTAGAGCCAATTGACATTCAACATTTCAGCTTTTCAGAGTTGGCTGAGAAAACTCATATTCAATCATGTGTTAACTACTTTCATTTGTTCGCTCTGTTCATCTGAGTTTGTGAACCTTGACTGTTCATTAGAATCACCTGAAAACACCATTAAAAACAAACACTGCTCACAGAGGCTCTGATTGAAGAGTTCTGAGGTGTGATTAAATATCAAGTTTTCCCCAAAACTGCCCAAGTAATTCTAATGGCCAAACAGAATTGGGAAGTATTCTTCCTTCATGGGGAGTTGAAGCCTGACTGGAACTGGCTTCTCAGTCACCAGTCAGGTCCTCTCAGTGACCAGGAAGACCATGCTTTACTATCTTGACTGTGAATGGTAATAATTTGGTCATATTACCAAAATTTGGTAGTTCTGTACTGTCTTAGGGTTTTACTACTGTGAACAGACACCATGACCAAGGCAACTCTTATAAAGGACAGCATTTAATTGGGAGTGGCTTACAGGTTTAGAGGTTCAATTAATTAACAAAGTGGGAGCATGGCAGTGTCCACACAGACATGATGCAGAAGGAGCTGAGAGTTCTACACCTTGTTCCAAAGGCAAACAGAAGACTGCTATCCTCAAGTAGCTAGGAGGAAGCTCTCAAAACCCACCCTCACAATGATATACTTATTCCAACAAGGCCACTCCAAGAGGTCATATGTCCTAAGAGTGCCACTCCTTCAGCCAAGCATTTTCAAACCATCACATGTACCAAACCTGAGATTTACAAATTTGAGTCATTTTATGATAAGAAAGGATGTATTTGTAGTCTATAGGCCATGGTTTCATAAGCAAGTACTTAGGACAAATCTGGTCCCATGATAAAAATATAACCAGGTTTATTTCAAAAGCTATTTAGTATATGATTCTACTTCAGAGATGATCAATATCTTGTTACTTATAATAATAAAATACTAGAGGGAATAATGTTTAACTTTACAGTGTATTTTAAGGAGTTTTTAATATATGGGTGTAGTGGCTATCTCTGATTGTCAACTTGACTACATCTGGAGTGAATTACAATTCAGAGTTAGAAGGCTCACCTGTGATCTAGATGGTGAGTCTGGAAGACACAAGTTTCAGGTGTGGTGTATGCACAACTCTAATCTGGGCCACACCTGCTGCTGGAGAGCTACATAAGTACATTGGAAGGAGGAAGATTCAATCTTCTTTGCCTGTGAGCCTTGTGGGACTAAGCAACTGCTAGATCCTCAGATTTTCATTCACAACTACTGCTGACCATTGTTGGGGAGTTTAACTACAGACTGTAAGTCATTGACAAATTCCCTTACTATATAGAGACTACCTGTAAGTTCTGTGACTCTAGAGAACCCTGACTAATAAAATGGGTAATCAAAGAGTACCAAAATAAAGTATAATACTATAGATTTATAAGATTATGAAAACTACATAGTAATATTCCAATAACACTGAACTAGTTTGAAATAGGTTGGAAAAAGTGATCTAGTATGTTTACTGCTATTATGGTAAATTTTGTGATTTTAAATTTGTTTTTTTATAATGTACTGTATTTTGCATTTTATTTCATTAACATGCTTTGCCATTATAAAAATAAGGAAAACAATATGTTAAGTGAAGTAGCACTATCACATTATATATTCCTTTCTGAAATATATATTAAGATGTATTCATATTATTTACTTGACATTATTCATCTTTAATCTTCAGTTCACTAAAGAGACACACATAAAATGTCCAGCAAACACTGCTTTTATATATCCACCTATTACCTCTGTCTCATACAGTCTTTCCTTCTTTTCCATGCTGATCCATGATGAGTTGTGGGACTAAGGTATGATATACATGTTGCACTTAGGATTGAGCATTCAGTATTTGCTTATTTTATGACCAATTGTGGCTCTCTGTGTTGACTGCTGTTTACTAAAACAAAATATTTCTCTGATAAAGACTGAGGGATGCAGTACTCTATGAAAATGATGAGAAGCCATTAGGTGTCTGTTTAATATTTTATCCATTTGGTAGAATAGTTGTAGTAAGTTCTTCCGTACTACAATGTAACTACAGGGTCTTTTCCCTAATAACTGTGTCAGGTTGGGATTCCATTGAGTAGATTTGGCCTAAATTCCAATCATAATGTATTGGTTACTCCTAAAAATCAGTGCCACTACTGCAACAATGGTCATATCTTGAGTAATTGTTATGATAGCTTGCTGAGTTCATAGCTTAGTAAGATGAATGATTCCTTTACTCTTCAAGTACTATACAGAGTACTTCCAGCAATATAAAAGCAAGGAAGTAAGAAAGAGGTATCTAGATCAGTAAAACGTCAGTTTATTCATGTTACATCTACCAAAGTATGTAGCACCTACAAAAATAGTCTTATTATGTTCAAGAAGGTAACTAAAAGCAGTGCTAATGCTCTGTAATGTTTTCTAGATGTGACATGACAGTTGCACATATAACTCTCAGTGGTTGTAGAACATGCACAGGACCTATACAAGCTCAAACCAGCAAAACCTCAGATGGAACGATGGTCAGAATGAATACTCACTCCTAAATGATGAGCTATTGGCAATTGATAGCTTATGAAAGAGTGTAACTAAATTGTCTTTAAGTGTCTGACCCCTGGTAAGTTGACCAATTTACAGGCTAGTCTTCTTGTCCAAGAGTACAAATTAGACTTGATGGTTTAAAAAAGAGATAGCTTGTAAACATAAAGATAGGTGGGTAAGGAAATGGGGTTGGATCTAGAAGATTGAAGAGGGGAGGTGAATATGGTCAAATATATTATATATACATAAGATAGAATTAATAAGACTATTATTTTTAAAATGAATACATGAATTGGTATGAACTAAGCAAGCTCTAAGTTTTTTGCCAGATAAAGGGTCTATCAGAGCACATTTAGAGAGGCATAAAGGCCACTCTAAATAGTGGTCTACTGGGTATGCCTGTTGATCCCAGGATTGTGTTATTTACCAAAAACAAAACAAAAAGAAAACAAACAAACAAAAACAAAAACAAAAAAAACCTGTTTCTAGTTTTCTAGTTGTGGTATGGCCCAGCCTTGGCACACACCTTTAATCCAAGAGCTTCCTGTTTATTGTAAACAGGATTAAATATAGTCTATCATGGGTCAAGAGGCAGAGCAAGCAACCAACTGACAGGAAATTAACATAGGAAAAAAGCAGAGATAGTAAGAAGTCGGGAAGACTTATAGAGACACACACAGGAAGTAGAAGGGAAGAGCATTCAGTTTGAGGGTTTTTTGAGATGGTGTAGAGTAGGAGAACATTTTTTTTTTTCATTTAGGATGTAGGCTAAAGACAAAGATGAGCTGGGTGCCTTCTCTGTCTCTCTGAGCTAGCAGGCTTACACCCGCCCCCTAAGCCCCAGCATCTAGCTTCTGAGTTTTTGTTGGTAAAATGGAACATTTGAGATTTTTGTTAAAAATAATGTTTGGCACTCTGAAGCATGGCATGACCACACAAACAGAAGAATCATTCTAGTTGAGGGCAAAATAAAAATCCATTATATTTGGTACATCCCCTGGAAGACCTCAAGAAGGGAGTTAGTGATGAAAAATACAATAATACAAAGTGCTAGGGCCCTGTATAGTCCTACTTTAAATAGCTTAAATAGAAGCAGAAAATGAAAAGCCAAATTATATAATTGAAATTGGCTTAATATTGATTATGATTATTATCATTTTGGTATTTTACATTTTATCTTTAGTAGCCATAGTGGCTTTCTATACACTTTCAGTGAAAAAATCTTTAGAGATACAGGAAAAAAGTACGAAAAGTGGGTTAATAAGATACAAGCCTTAGAAAGACTTATAAATGAAACTAAGAAAAATTCTCAGACACAGACAGTAGAAATTAGACAAGAACCTACCACACCATTGCATGATGAAACTGAACTGAAGAGGAGTAAATGAAAGTTGTTAAAAACCTTAGTTTATTTACTTACTATGCAAGACCTACTGGCAGTGATAAGTACTCCTAAGGTTATGAAGGAATTAAATTGAAGCCTAAAGATATATTAGATTCGAGAAGACTGAAGGAAGCAATCATTTCATATGGTATGCATTCACCCTATGTGAAGCAGGTATTAAATTCATGGGCAATTCAGAAAAAAAATATCTCCCAAGACTGGAAAGATTTGATAACAGCAGCATTGGAAGTGGGCCTCAGTTACAATGGTGAACATAATGGAAAGAGGAAGCTGAAGCAGTAGAACAACAAAATAAGGCTGGAGGTATTAATATTTCCAAAGATCAATTGCTAGGTCAAGGTCAATATGCTGAATTATAAAGGCAACTTGAATTTGATGATCATACCTTGGCAGCTAACTGACATTGAAGAATTTACCAGTGCATGTAATTCCTTTGTGCTTGTTATATGAATGAAATCAGGAAAATAGAAAATATTAACAGATTTAAGAACCATAAATAAGATGATTCATCCAATGGGATCTTTATAGCCTGGAATTCCATTGCTTTCTATATTACCTAAGTCATGGACTATTATAGTAATTGATTTAAAATATTGTTTTTCCAAAATACCTTTGCATGAGCATGATAAGGGAAGAGTTTCTTCCTCAGTAACTATTATAATAATAGTTGTACAATAAATATATTTATCATTGGAAAGTCTTACCACAAGGAATGTTTAATACTTTTCTATCACTTGACAACAAGTCAAGAAAATCATAAAGAAATGTCCTACTTGGGTTTTTTTGTTTTTTGTTTTTGTTTTTGTTTTTGTTTTGTTTTTGTTTTTGTTTTTTTGTATAACAAATCACCATTACCTGTAGGAAGTAACCCAAAAGGTACCCAAAGAAATGAAATTGGTCAAGTAAATGTGTTTCCTTTTTCAGGGTTTAGAAAATTAAAGTATGTGCACCATACCATAGATACATATTCAGAATTTCAATGGGCAACAGCTTCAAGTTCTAAAAAGCTTGATTTGTAATTACTCATTTACTAGAAGTTATTGATATTATGAGGATACTTGTAAAAATTAAGAATGACAATGTTCCAGCATATGTCTCTAGTAAAATGAAACAGACTTTTGCATATTACAACATAAACCATAGTACATGTATACCACATAATCCTACAGGACAAGCAATAATAGAAAAATCTAACTACACTATAAAAGATATGCTTAATAACCAGGAAGGAATAATAAAGACCCCTAGATTATATAGTGCTTTATTAACTTTAAATATTTGAAGTGCTAATGAGAAAGGAACAACAGCTATGAATAGACATTGGATATTAGAGAAAAAATGCTGAAAAAATAGCCTGTTTATTTTAAATATGTGTTGACCTCAGAATGGAAACTGGGACATGCATTATGTTAGGGGAGAAATTTTTTCTTTGTTTCCACAGGGGAAGAAAAGCTGTGGATAGCATCAAAATTGGTAAAGATGAGATTTCAACAGGAGAGAACTCATGAATAAGTATAGGTAATAGTTCATCAGACATTTGGTCATTTAATCCAGACTAACTTATAAAGACTAACAAATTCATTTCATTGATCAGGAATAATAATAATAATAATAATAATAATAATAATAATAATAATAACTTACCAAAGACACAACTTACTGGCATGAAATGAAAGATGAGTTATCTTAAACCACATGCCTTAATTCCACCTTAGAATGTTAGATTGCCACATGGCCCACACCATCATGGCCATCAACTTTTGAGTTTTCTTCTTAAATGTAAAGGATATTTGTTGATATGAGAACAACAGTTAAGGAATTAAAATGTTTAAGTACATTTAAAGGATTCCTAAAGTTCAATCTTGTTTTCTAAATCTCTAAGAGTTGGAGTAATTTGGAGCTCAAATATTTGAGCAGGGCAGTGGTATCTCATGCCTTTGATTCCCCACCCAGGGTCAAAATTCAAATACAGCTTCTAACTGTTATATGGCATACTAGAGAAATCATATACCATATTTACATATTATTATAGAAACCCTCTACAGGATTAATAGAATGATGGCTAATTTCCAATGGAGACAGAAACGAAGAGCAGTGTTGTGGATAGCCCTGGGCTGTTTGTAATCTGCTAATTCTGCCCTCTTGTGAGAGGCTTCAGAGTTACACCTGTGACTTCTTGTGAACTAATCCCCCAATGAATAAAAGAGCCAATCACTGGGCACATAGAGAGACTTCTGTGATGGAGAGGAGAAGAGAGAAGGAAGAGAAGGAGAGAGAGGTGCCTTTTGGAATGGGGACAGCATGTAGTAGGTAAGAGGTAGCTAGTAGGGTCTCCTGGTATGGTAGATCTGCAAGGATTCACCACCAGAGGAATCAGACTTTGATAAGAGTTACAAGATTAGGTTTCAGTTGTTGCACCCAGAGATTGAGTTATCATTGTTTCTGAACTAAGTTTGTGTTGTGTTTTCCTTCACACAGTGGCTCATCTGAGTTCAAGAGAGAAAGGTACAGCAGCAAAGTGTGGGTTTGCCTGATGTGTACCACAGAGGCCATGGGGGTATTGAAGCATGGGGCTGGCATGGTGGAGACCTGCCAGTGGGAACCTAGTGATCCAGGTGGAGAGATCATGGAGCTCTGAGTCAGAGTTCCACGAGATGGAAGCAGGTTGGCCATTGCACAAAAGTGCATGGCTGGCCAGCCTGCCGGCGATGAGGTAACCAGGATGTAGTGTGGGAATGTGTGCTATACATTCCATCTTTTTAAATATTTCCTGCAATAGGTAGCAAACCAATGTGCAGCTGGGCACGGATCCACTAGAAATTTAAGTTTGTTAGCCTGAGAGTTAGAGTGATATATTCTTTTAGAGAGTAGCTGGGTAGTACTGATGAATCATGTGAACTCAAGAGTGGGAATTGAAACAAAGCAGGTTCTCGGATCCCCAGCTGTAGGGAACTGCAGGCTGCTGTGAGTCAGGGGAAGAATGAAGTTGCCTATTCCTTATGGAAGAGATTGATTGAACTGTGAATTTATGATATTGGTATTATTTGCCATTAGGAAAGAGTTATATACAGATTCTGTCTGAATCACGTGGGGAATTTCACCTACAGTTTGGAACTAAGATAGGGAAAATTAGTCACTGACTCCAGAGTAGTGAGTCCAGTCATAATAATTGTCTGCTTTGGTCATGTATTGATTATTAATGTCTGTGGCTTCAGGTAGAGAGACCAACAGAAGGATACTCCAGGTAGAGAGATCAACAGATAATTGGTATAACAAGAGGGCAGAAATGAATGGAACTTTGAATTTATAATGTTGGGATTATTTGCCTTTAGGAAGGATTATATACAGATCCTATCTGAATCACATGGAGAATTTTGCCCACAGTTTGGAACTAAGATAAGGAAAATTAGTCACTGACTCCAGAGTAGAGTGCAGTGGTAATCATTGCCTGCTTTGATCAGGTATTAATTAATATTGTCTGTGGCTCCAGGTAGAGAGACCAACAGATAATTGGTATAAAAAGATGGCTGCTCTAGACAGAGAGCTGAACAGAAAGAAGGTATAAAGATATATTGCTCTATTTTGTCTTACAGGATTCTGTGTAACATGGGCTCCACAGAATTCTGGGTCTAAATCCTGCTTTGACTACCTGCCTGCTTATTAGCAGGTATAGATAGAAGTGTGAATCAATTGTTTTAACTTTAAAAATGGGTCCGATTGTATGTTTTATGGTTATATTATTCCTCTGGGAGAGATGTCAATATAAAGGTTTTTCTGATTACTGGCTCAAGGATATGCTGATTTGGGAAAAAGGTTTTGTCTTTGTGTTTTTGGAAAAGGTGATTAAGGTATTTACACCTTCCAGAGTTATATAGATCAGATTTCATAGGGGGAGACCCCCAGAGAACTAGATTCCAGAGGATCAAACAAAAAGTTATCTTGATGATGCTAAAATTTTGTTTTGAGAATTGTTTATTACAGAATACAGTCTTGATGAGTCTCCTCATCAGACATGCTGAACTGACCCGCTTGAACTCCTGATATCTTAAACTTTCAGCTGGATCCAGTCAGGACACAGGCATCAGAGACTAAATCAATCATTGGTGTGGCCTTCTTAAGGACAACCAACTCCCCTATTTTCCCTACCGTTCCCCCTTCCTCCCCTTCAAAAGTATCTCAATGCCCATATTCAGCTTGAAGGAGTTATGGGGAGTCGTCATCCCAGTTCCCTGGGTTTTGGGGCTGGAGGTGGTTATTATCGGCTGCCTTTCTAGGGAATTTAGAAATTATTGTAATTGGAACAGGGAGAAAATAGCTAGGATTGATTTGTATAGCCATAATCTCATTTAGTAGAAATCTTTATAATTGTTACTAAGTTGAAGTCATAATTTATTATTTTGTTACAAAATTTATTTTGATGCAAAATCAAGGTTTTCATTGGTATAAATTCCATCTATTGATACAAATATTTTAAAAGTACAGGGCTTAGACCCAGTCCTTCTATAACTGTTATTATAAACTGACCTGAGATAATTAAGCCTATTAATAGCCAAATAGCAAATTCATGGCTCTGGATTTATTGTTAGGGTGTTTTCAGATATTTTATTTAGAAATAGCTGAGGGTAATTAACAGACAATAGTCCAGATTACTTTAGAGATAGTTGGTTTTCAAAACGTCAGAAATCCACAGAATGTGACATTTAATGTTATTTATTCACTTGTGGTTAAGACAAATCTGCTCCTAAGAGCTTCCCATTCATGGATTCAAAGAAGCAGTTGAGCATCTTACCTCCAGGTGAGGTTGTACTTTGTGGCTAGGTCGCCACTGGGCAGAAAATTGCCAATCTGTCCTGCAGACCTGTAGTGTTCTCGAAAGGACACAATTTACAGGTTAGGACCGCTTAGTTCTGCCGAGACAGAATAGGTTCGTCCTTAGTAATTCATTTTTCTCAAAGGTCTGTTAGGTGATCCTGGGCCTGAAGACTGAAGACAGATGCTCCAACTTCTGACTTACTGGGGCTGTATAGGTAGGCAGCTGTCTCTACAACTTGTCTCAGTTCTAGAAGCTGTGTTAGGCTTCCTATATCTTCAGATAATGTTGGTCACTCTCAGATTTCTGATGGAGTTGAAAATTACTTATAGTCTCTTAACCAATCCAGGTTACTTACTTTGAGAGAACAGATTTGAGAGGATGGTTTTCAGATGGCATATAATCTAAAGCCAGGACATAAGTCAAGGTAGAATCATAGTCTTATAATTTAGGATGGATGACAATGTTCTATCTTTATGACAAAATTGATGGACTGGGTGTTAGATCTATCTATGCTTTACAAATTACAAAATGGTTGTGCTCTATATTTGAGAGAAAGGCTTTGTGTTTTTATTAGAACAGAAAGGGGGAAGTATTGTAAATAGCCCTGGGCTAATTCTGCCCTCCTGTGAGAGGCTTCAGAGAAAGAGTGAGTTACACCTGTGACTTCTTGTGAACTAATCCCCTAATGAATAAAAGAGCCAATCAGGGTGCATAGAGAAATTTTATATATATATATATATATATATATATATATATATATATATATATATATATATATAGTTGTTGGGGTTCAGGAATCATCACACAAATCATGTGCACATGAATCTCAGTTAAGCAAGAATAGTTTAAAGAACATATACCCCAAGAGTGATCAATGAAGACCACAAAAAATAAAAATAAAAATAAAAATAAAAAAGACTCAGAATGCTAACTGTGGTCCCAGCCTGTACTTAGGGCAGGCCTTTTATAAGAAAAAACAAGTTCAGAACTTCAGAAGGTAAGGGTGAAGGCAGTACTACATTTTGACTAACTAGACAAAGTATTATCAGCTAACCTTTAAGGTGATTGGTCCTAAGTAAAGTAAGAGGGGTAGTGGATGGGTGGTAAACAGGGGAGTTTCAGAGCACTGAGATAATGAAGCATGGCTATTACAACTAGAGCATTATGACCTTTTAGAATTTTTTAATGTCAGCTATGGATAATTATAGGAAGTGGAGTCTAAGAACCCGAATTTAGTTTCATGTTATGAGCAAATTGGAGACTGAATACAGTTATGTTAAAAGGAGCAGGCCTCAACATACGTGTGTGTGTGTGTATGTGTGTGTGTGTGTGTGTGAGTGTGTTTGTGTATAAACTTTCTGTTGTGATACTTGTAGTTACAGAGTACTAACTAATTCTAGAAACAAGCATCATCTAGCTGCTTGTACATGTTTTCAGGTTTGAGTTGAAGTAGATAACTAGAAACAATATTTGTGTACCTCTTATATACTTAATAGATTGTGATCCTCAAATCTTTCTTAGATCTTGAGTATAACATTTAAATTGTTTAAAGTTTTCTGCCATTCTTAATAGTAACTTTTGAGGTCTCCAAGAAGACAATGGGGCCCTGCAACGATGAATCCATCTCAATTATTTTAATCCTAACCATTTGGAAACACTGCCCCAAGCCTCTTCTGCCACCAGGCTCTGCACAAACAGTGGACACCTTTGGATGACTGATATAGCCTATCTAGCAGAATTGCCACTAATCTGACAAAAATTAATCTAAGTTCAGCTTTCAGACTACAAACTGTTCAGGATATACAAATTGATGATTTCAATGTTCTTGACTAGAGGATGCCTCAACTGAGTCTTTCTTAGACTTTTGACACCACCAAACAATTTCTTTTTACCCTGCTGCCCACAAATATGAAAGCTACTGGTGTGATAAACTAATGTGCCATTGTGACCACACACAAAAATCACTTGATAATGTCTTTAAATGCCTGATACCAGTCCCTACTTTGCAAACCTGATTTGCTCTCCAGAGACAGAACTTGGAAATGGATACTTTGTAAACTCTCTGGGGAATTCTAATGTGAAGGAAAAGTTGAGTTCTGAGAAATAACATATCTTCTTTGCTTACCCAGGCCTTGAACAAAATAAAGTCTCTATGGGACTACCATCTTAAAAGTAATCAACAAAGTGAGACCAGGTAATAGAAACACAGGCATTAATTATGGGCCAAATAGAAAAATAAATGTGAGAAAATTAACAACATGATCACAAGAAAGTAGAAGCACCTACAAGCCTGAGAATTCAAGCGTAATACATTCCAATCTTATATTTGCTCATTACTGTTGTGAGATGTTTTATTCATTTCATCCAAACTCAGTAAGTATATAAATCTTCCCAGACATAGCTTCTGACTAAGCTGAAGAAGGTACCTATGATGGCAGCTAGAATGATTGGGTTCATGCTATTTACAATGTACACTGTCCCAATTTCAACAAGACAGAAAGAATGATCAGTTTGTCAACATGAACATTTCATCTCATCATGGATTTGACACTTTCTTCCTTGTCAAACCTAACCCCGTAACCCCACACTCTTCAACTTTGTGCCACAAAAAATTGTGTGCACACTTGCCTATCCACAAAACTACAGCTTTGCTTCTCAAGTCTTCTTCACATTTCAATAAATGAGCTTCCCAGAGAAAATCAGAAGCTTCTAGCTACATTTGAATTTTGAAAAGAGAATAAATTGGGATGTGCTTGTACTTTAAAATATTCTTTGTTATTTGATATTTAATTTAACTGGACATTTTTGCTTTAGTCTTTTCTTTTGTCCTTGCCACCCCCTTTTGGTTTTGTTTTGCTATTTCTGGAAATAGTATACTAAATATATCAAAAAATTCAAGAAAACATTTGGAAAATTTGTTTGGCATTGGAGTAAGAAAGATGACAGCTAGGTAACGTTAGATCTCAAGTTAAATGTGAAACAAAACCAGAGTACTACAAATCTCAATGTCTAAGATTTTAAAGACTTGAGGAGAAAATAGGTAATCAAGAAATCTTGATGAAAATCATCCCATGTCAACATTTAAAAGATCAAATGAAAAAGAATGGGCTTTGAAAATGTAATTATCAGCATGACATTTCTTTGTAAAGGTTCCTGTAAATTACTTTTCCATTTATTAAAAAAACTTGGAGTAAATGCAAAAGTCATAATAATCAGTAAGATTTATTTTTAAAGTTAAAACAAAGGGAAAATATGATTATGAAAATAACAGTCATTTACCTCTGCATGGTTATTTTTGTGGGTGTTTTTGTTAGCAGTTTCCATTCTTGATCCTTGATCCCAAATTCACTATGTATCCAATGATGACATTGATCTCTTGCCTCTATCTTGCCTGACTGCTGAAATGGTAGGCAGGCACCAACCCACTTAGTTCATGTGATGGTAGGGATTATATCTATGTTTTCATTCATTAATTACAAATATTATAACCGCTAACCTATATTCCCAGTCCCTCAGTTTGTTTTCTCTATGCACCAAGAACCCAAAGTAGGATCTTCAATCATTTTGAGTCCATTGGTTTTAGTTATTTTACTAAATAATTTGGCTAACAGTTGCATATTTAATTCTAAAGCTGATTTTAGATTTTTTATTTTTCCCATACTTCAGATGTTTATTTCTAGAGAGCAGGAATTCCTAAGAAAACTTTAAGTTATATAATGACATGTAGTCAAATGATTCAGTTCCTTCCATCTTATGCCCATGTGGGAATATTTATACAGTGACTTGTAAGAGCAGGTCAGATAAAAGGAACCAAGCTGAAAATGCTAATTGTCATTAACAGCAGAATACTTAAAATACTTATAGGTCATATATTGAAATAATGTAAAATAATTGGTAACACACATAGAATAGTATGTCAAAATGTTGATCAAACTTGAGCACACAGTAGTGTGCTCCTATATATAATACCTTAAAATGTAGTGTAATTCCTACATGTAAACTTCACAAATATGCAAAATTAAATAGGATATATTTTAAATAAACAAATAATTTAATGAAACTAAGGAAAAATATTTAAAATGCAAAATCCTGATAACAATAAGCTCTGAGTATAAAATGTGGTGGAGCTAGAGAAGGGAGCAGTGAATGTCACAGTGGAAATGATCTCCTGACTGCATATGGCAACCATCACTGTCACTACAGTAAGTCTTCTATATGGGTTTTGTTTTGTTTGTTTTTGTTTTTGTTTTACTTTTGAACCAGTGTTTATTATAAGAATCCATAAATGGAAGCAAAGTTTCTCTTCTCATGGATTACTTTCATTTCGAATGTGTGTGTGCGTGTGTGTGTGTGTGTACTCACATGCTTGCATGTGTGTACTGTGTATGCATATGTATGGATACCCAACTTAGTGAGCTAAAATTTTAAAGTTTAATTCAGTAAACATGTCTAAAGCCTTTACTCCCATTCTGATTATAGTGTCTTCAACCATGTCATGAAAGGCTCAGAGCATTTTAGAAATCAATGATCATTTTAATTTTTTTAATCTTTGTAAATGAGGATAGGATTAAGAATAATTGCTACAACCCCAGGCCTTATACAAGTAAAAAAAAGGGAGGGATTGTAATTCCTGAAGAGTCAGGGAGGATCAACCACTCTTGAACAAAAAGGAGGGCATGGATGAATAAGTCTGTAGAAAGTAAGGCCGGGCTCTTTAACAGTGGAAACCCACAGGGAACCAAAAGCAAAGATAAAGAACTATGAGGTCTTGGTAAAATCAGTGAAATAAATAATAAAAATGTGTTGGTGTCAAGTGTGACTACTAAGTAAGTTTTGATGACACAAGTTATCATGAATAATGACAGCACTCTTACTTATACAACATTGTGATTGACTTCCTTGTGAGTTAAAAAGAATTTGAATAGTGGATAGGAATTATGTCAGGACGAAGTTATATCTGAGGAAGGATCAATCATACTATGTGTATGTATCAGGGGAACTATCAAGAAAGGGGAAAAGATATTTCCATGAATGAAAACACTGAAGGAAGTGTATGGAATTAAAGACAAGGTACAGAGGAATAAGTTCAGGATCTAGAGGGATATAGCATAAGTCAGTATGCTCAGAGAACATGTATGTTTACACTGTTGAAGCTTTCTAAGCTTGTGATAGGGCTGAGGTGGGGTAGGGAGGAAGTAGCTAAAGTCAATTGGTAAGTTTATTGGCACAATAAGGCAAAGAAAAGTAAGTGAAATTGCTCACATTGAGAGTTTGAATTTCATAATTTTTTCCAAACTAAGATAAATGAAGTCATTTTGCCTTACTCCGACCAATCATTAAATGTAGCACATTTAATGTAGAAAGCAGGTGCAACCATTGAAAGACTGAAAATTTAGTCTAAAGGAATTCCTATAAATGCATTCACTTAGGAACACAGCAGCAACTGCTCTCTGCAGCTTAATGGATGACTCCGGTGCCACTTAACTGGCATGTACATGCATCTTGCACAGTCTGCTTTTCATGCCCCTCATATAGCATAGCAGTGCTTTACTTCTAGCTGCTCCCATGCCTGGAATCATTGTGCATGATTCCATTCCTCAAAGGCTCAGGAATGAGCTATAGAACTCCAACACTGTCACTGTACTCAGTACAACTGCGCATCCTTTTCTTCTTCCTCTCCTGACCATTCTGTATTGTTCTCATCTGTTCTTCCCACATGTGTGGGTATAGAAAGATTTCTTAGGGGTAGCACCTAAAACAGTGGTTCTCAACCTATAGGTCAAGAGCCGTTTTGAGATTACCTATCAGATATTTTGAGTATTAGAGGTTTACATTGTGATGCATAACAGTAGCAAAGTTACAGTTATGAAGAAGCAAAGATATAATATTATTCAGGGTCACCAAAATATGAGGAATATTAGGGAGTTTGAGAACCTCTGACCTGAAGCCTAATGTCCAGTGAATGTAGATCTCTTCTCATTTCTCTTCTTTGCCATTTATCAGAGAGAAAAAGAAAAGAAAAAGGATAAAAACCTGGGAGGGGAAGATATTTAAGAGTTTCTTGTCCAAAGGAATAACAGGGACAAAAAAATGCAACAGAGACTGAAGGAGGGGCCAACTGGGAACGGCCCCACTGGGGATACATCATGTCTGCAGACACCAGACCCAACACTGTCGCCATGGTCAAGAGGCACTTGTGGACAGGAACCAAGTGTGGCAGTTCCTGGGGTGGTCCAGACAGCAAATGATCAATGCAGATGCGGATGCTTGGAGCCAACCATCAGACTGCACTCAGGAAACCTGGTGGGGGAGCTGGCAGAAGGACTAGAGGAGCAGAGGGGTATTGCAACCCCTTTAGAAGAACAACATAGGCTGGTCTGACCACCCAGTTCTCCCAAAGTCTAGATCACCAACCAAAGAGTGTCCCTGGAGGGATCCATAGCTCCAGATACATATGTAACAGAGGATGGCCTTGTCTGACAGCAATGAGAGGGGAGGCCCTTGGTCCTGGGGAGGTTGGATGCACTAGAATAGGAGGATGCTGGAGTGGTGTGGGTGTGTGTTGGGGGGGAGCATTGTCATACAGACACAAGGGAGGACAGATGTGGGATGGGGATAGTGGTGGAGGGGTAACCGGGAAGTAGGATATCATTTGAGATGTGAGCGAATGAAATGGTTAATTTTTTTAAAAAATGTGAATTATTTTGGTTCTAGGATAGTAGTATGCTTGATCAGAGCCAACTTCCTTTGATAAAGTGATGATCTCTCTTCTTACCTGCTTATTTGCTGCAACCTGGAATGCTGAGTCAGCAACTGTTTTCAAAGGTAAGAGGATTATTATTTTGTCCTTTGGTGCAAGCATTCTCAATGGAAATTAAGACATCTGAACTCATAGGTGTGAGGAACTTCCAATCAGATCACTGGAAAGGAAGTAAATGGGCTGGCTTGTTGGCTCTTTGAACATATAGTCTATCACACATCATTTAATGCCCTGGTTTATGTTACATATTTCTTTCTGGAAAATGGTGTGTCATCTTCCTAAGATTTTATCTTTAATATGCCACCTCAGCTGTACCTTCAAATATCTGTTCAATCTATGTAGCTTACCAACAGTTTCTAGAAAGTGTTTATGGGGTGAAACAGAAAAGACCTAAGGATTCCTTCCCTTACTTCAGTCTAAGGTAGTATTGTATAATAAATCTGATTGGTCAATTCAATGTCAAATCTCTTGTATAATAGCAATGTCTGAGTCATCATAGGTAGGAAAATGAAGTTTAAACCTAGACTATGTGCTGATAGAATACAGGATTTCTTCTCTTTCCAAGATACTTTCATAAAGGTATTGTAGCATACCAGGGGCTGAGTATTTGGCCTCTGTTTCTAGAAGGCTGAATGTCCTCAAGTATGGTGCCTAGATCAGTCTTAGTTGAGCTGAGTATGTGGGACACCTATGCACTTTGATACTCTTCATTGTGATTAATGTGCATGTGAGTTTATTGAGCTAGGACTAAATTTATCAAAGATGATGTTAGCTGAGTAACATCTGAGAGCTGAGTCATTCTGTCTCCTTGGACACTGCTTGCCTGAGCCTGTTGTTAGGTGGATATTTTCTTGGGCCTATGTAACAAAATAATCTTATTTTATGCAAATTTCTATTGGTCGACCTTTTTGCTTCAGTAAATTCAGGCTAGTACACCAAAATACCATAACAGAATAGCTCATAAACAAAAGAGATTTAATTTTCAGTCGGGTGACTGGAAAGCCAGAGATCCAAGTGCCAACAGATTTAATATTTTCTGGGGACATATTCCAAGTTCACAGACCACCATCTTCTTTATGTGTCCCTACATAGACTAAGAGGTGAAGGAGCCCTACAAAGTCACTTTTTAAGGATGCCAATTTCATCCATAAGGATTCTCTCTCCATGTCTTACTCATCTTTCAGTGGCCTCTCTTCAAGACAATGTCACACTGAAGGTCAAAATTTTAATACATAAATGTGAGGGGTTAGATGCACTCATTTTATGACAAAACTCTAAGTGTTGATATTATTGTTCAGGAATGGAGAGTCCAAGAGATGGACAGATATTTGCCCCTGAAAAGATATTATGTTCAGTTTCTAAAAGAAGTAGACAGAAGATGCCACAGAGGTCCACTCAAGGAAGTGCTGAGGACAGTCAGGAGGAAGAAAGGGAGGAGGTAACTATACCACAAGCTATTCACACGATTTCTGTGTAACAAGATAAGTGTGTATAAGTGTGGCAAGATTAGTAGGTTAGACTTTAGCTTTGGAGAATGACTCTATTGTATTTTACCATACAGGAGCTATTGCTGTTTGCCTGGTACATACCTACTGCCAATCGTCCATTGAAGCTTGGTGATAGAAAATGGATTACTTCTTGCACTCCTAAGTACAAGAAGAATGGCAAGAGCTTCATAAAAATTGTAGCTGGGCATAGACTCCAGGTGAAAGTTTCATAAACAAGTCTTTTGTCATCACTTAGGATGAGTTGTCTTTACAAGAATGCTCCTTTAAGGCCAGCAAGTCCTCTATATTTAAAAATTTTAATAACAAATAAGATATCATTGATGCACTTCCATGTGTTCCTTCCCCGTGCTACCTGGTTCCTTATTTTCCAAAGTTTAGTTTTCCAGGATCTTAAAAATAGCCAAGCTGTTCTCCAAAGCCAGAGAATAAATGTCTATTTTTATTGTATGCTACCTAATTTCCCAGAAAACAAATGGCTAATTCAGGTTAAAAGAGGAGTCCAGAATTCCCAGTTTATCTTCTACCTTTGCTATATGTAATGGTTCTAGCCAACCTTTTTCCCACCGCTTGCTCAATGAATTACGCTGGTGTTGATTAATAAAGTGGGACCTGTTTGGAATATGGAGGTGATGCAATTGTTTCCCTTTCAGATTGCTTCCTGAAATTCTTGAGAATTAGCATAGCACGGTGGGAATCACTATGCTAGAGTCTTTGAAGATTTTTAAGGGTACTATTCTCAGATCTTATTTTTAAGATGTGACTTTAAAATAATCAATATTACTATGTAGGCGTTGGGCAAACATAGGAGACAATGAATTTATCTCTTGTTGAGCCTCCACTTAACTTTCCTTACTATGGT
Source organism: Rhynchomys soricoides (assembly GCA_019843965.1). Taxonomy (NCBI): domain Eukaryota; kingdom Metazoa; phylum Chordata; class Mammalia; order Rodentia; family Muridae; genus Rhynchomys; species Rhynchomys soricoides. Next base: position 9,396,533 of record JADRCH010000056.1, on the reverse strand, counting down.
GCCTGTTAGCTCTCAGGGTATAACGTATTAATCTGTTTTCCATTTCTGTAGCATACACCTGAGATGATAAACTGTTGAAGATAAATGGCTTACTCTGGCTTATGGTGTTTGAAGAACTGTGTCAAGCTTGGTCAGTCCCAGTGCTATTGAGTCTTTAGTTAGGGTATCATGATGTGAGCATGTGAAAGGGAACTGTTGCTTAACCTCTGGCTCAAAAAAATTCTGAAAGAAAGGACTGTAGCCACACAGTTTGAATTGAGATGGCCTTGCAGTGAGATTGTACTGGGTGTCACCTTTTAATGTCTCTACTATCTCATCTTAGTGTCATGAGCTGGGGACTAAGCCTTCAACACCTGGGCCAAATATAGTGGAAATGAAGTAAATTAGTCATTTTTTCCTACTACCAGATGTGTCCATTTCAATTTGGAGAACACGTGAGTACTCAGACAGGTGAAATAACTACAAGAGAGTAGCTTAGACCAGTAGTTCTCAACATGTGGGCCATGACCCCTATGGGAATCAAATAAACTTTTCAAAGGGTTTGCGTATCAGATATCCTGGATACCCAATACTTACATTAACTTATGATTACTAATAGTAGCAGATTACTGTTATGAAGTATCAACAAAAATGATTTTATGTTTGGGGGGTCACAAAAATATGAGAAACTGTATTAAAAGGTTACAGCATTAAGAAGGTTGAGAACTACTGGCTTAGATTCGGACAGCTGATTTTGTGTTTAGTTTAGTCCACATGCTTATTCCTCCTCGAAAATGTTTGGGGTATCTTAGATTCCAAAGTATCAAATTTCCACTTAACCCCATTTCCCATAGCCCTCACATAATTTAAGTCTCCTCACTTATAGAAAAAGTATAGATTGCTTTAGGAAGAACATTAAAAATTCTGCCATGGTATTATGAGATGCTTCCTAATGAATGGCTCATCTTTCTTTAAGAAAGTGGTTCAGGATCAGAAAATAACTCTGAAAGTTGAACAAAGTATCATAACGTTTTAATTGGAGAGACTTTCCAGTAAATCTCCTTTCCTTCGTTTTTATATACTTTATAAGCTGAGTGATCCTTTTGTTGGAGGTCCATTTATTTTATACCTAGGAACACCGTGTTCTCTGAAATTTCTCTAGTTCTCTGTAAGCTGGGTCCTTCAGGCTGCCCTTAAGACCTTGCTGCTAATTTTGATCCCTGATCCTAAATCACTCCTGATTCAACCTAACATCTCATAATCTGGAATCTCTTGTCCTCATTTCTACAAGAAAATTTCCTGTTATAAGTGTCTACCACACAACTGCTAATGTTTAAGGGTGACTTTCCCTGACATATTCAGAAGTATTCTTGCCTGTCATAGAGCATTTCTTACGTTATGGAGGTGGAGCTCATCCACAGTGAGCTGGAATCAGGCCCCAAATGATGACCTCTTATTAGCTTCATATCAGTAGTTTTAGCATATTTGACTCTTTTATTGGGTCCACTACATTTTTAAAAAGAAATAAATTGTATCTTGAGAACCAATGACTTAGAAATATCACATTGTATTTATAAACTAATCGGAGCAAGTGTGGCGGGGAGGAGTCTATGAAAGCATGCCAGACTTTGTTCCTGTTCCTTTCCTTTAGCTGGGTAGTTCTGGAAAGCATTTCATAATATTTTTCCCTGTTTACTTGTTTCATTAAAGCTTTACATAATTTAAAGTAGAAAATGTATCTTTATTTATTTATATTGCTTGATTGTTTTGCTTGCTGGTTCCTATGGAAGTCAGATGAGGGGATCAGATCCCCTGCAACAGCACTTATAGGTAGGTGGCTGTGAGCCATTGTGTGGGTGCTGGGTATTGAACTCAGGTCCTATGGAAGAGCTGCTAACCTTAACCTCTTAACCTGTAAACCATTTTTCCAGCCCTGGGGTCCACAACATATTAAAGATTATAGGTGGCATAATTTGTCTATTTCCTAAGGTGGTGTTCAACAGGAAAATGCATATCAAATTATGAGCGAGTGCTCTCATATTGTACTGGTTAGTTTTCTTGTTTGGTTTGGGTTTTATTTTTTTTGAAAACATAACACAAATCAGAGACATCTAGATAGAGAGAACCTCAGTGGGGTGATTGTCCCCATCAGATTGGCCAGTGGACATTCCTGTGGGGTCATTTTCTTGATTACTAACTGATGGAAGAGAGTCCAGCCCATTGTGTGTATGCCACTCCTGGGCAAGTTGTCCCACATTTTTTTTTAAGGAACATAATTGAACACGAGCTTGGGAGCAATCTAGGGAGCAGCATTCCTAAATGGTCTCTGCTTCAGTTCCTGTTTCCAAGTTCCTGCTTGAGCTCTGGCTCTCAATGATTGGCTACAATGGAGATATATAAGCCAACAAACACTTTTTCCCAAAGTTCCTTTGGCATTTATCACAACAACAAGGAAACAAACTCAGATAAGAATGAGTTCTCTCGAAAGCAAGGCCAACCTCCACCGACCCATGAGATTGGAGCCCACAAAATCTGTTCCTCAAAGTCTCTACACTCCCTATCCTACGCTGGTTCTGTCCCTGTAGTTTACAAGTAGAACAATGTGTACGTTGACTCTGGCTATTTTTCTCACGACAGTGAGACATCTCTAGTTGTTCCTGAAAGAGTGTTTTATGAGAAAGACCTGTGGACTGTCAAAATGCAAGACAGAAATACTAGGCTTCAACAGCATGGGCTGTTTCTGCAGGCCCTGAACTCACAGGAATCTGAAAATTTAACATTTCTTTTCTCTCTTTCATGGGCTTTAATGCTATAATATTTAGAATTATTTCTTGTGATTCTTCTTATATTTCTGTATGAACAACTTAAATTCAAACAGCATTTTATAGAGATTATAGGTTTTATATTAAGTATGTCCTTTAAAATACTTTTTTTTTTTGATTGAATATTTTCTTTATTTACATTTCAAATGTTTTCCCCTTTCCAGGTCTCCCCTTCAGAAACCCCCTATCCCATCCCCTATCCCCTGCCTCTACGAGGGTGCTCCCCACCCACCCACTTTCATCCTCCTGCCCTGGCATTCTCCTACACTGGGGCATCGAACACCCTCAGGCCCAAGGGTCTCTCCTCCCACTGATGTCCAACAAGGCCATCCTCCATCACATATGTGGCCAGTGCCATTGGTTGCTCCATGTGTATTCTTTGGTTGGTGGTCCAGTCTCCGGGATCTCCAGGGTATTTGGCCTGTTGACACTGTTGCTCCCTCCATGGGGCTGCAAACCCCCTCAGCTCCTTCAGTCCCTTCTCCGACTCCTCCATCTGGGACCCCTGAGCTCCTTCCAATGGTTGGCTGCGAGCATCCACCTCTGTATTTGTCAGGCTCTCCCTGAGCCTCTCAGGAGACAGCCATATCAGACTTCCATCAGCAAGCACTTCCCGAGATCCACAGTAGTGTCTGGGTTTGTGTTGTATATGAAGTCGGTACATTGAGTCAGATGTTTTTATCTCATGTCAGAGCCAAACAATTTTGCCATCAAATCCTGAGTCTTGCCAGCAAAAGGGGTAGAACATTCTCTGGAGTGGTTTGTCCATTGAAGTGTGTTTTATGCTCTATCCTCAGTATCCTAGCTGGTGAGGTGTGTTTAGATATGATCAGGCTTTAAACACCACCAGACTTCACATGACACTTTAAATTACCTTCTGACTTTCATTGTTTTTTCATAATAATGCCCAGAAGGAACCAGATAATTTTAAACGCCTTATATTAATTTGTTCACACTTCTAATTTCAAAGTATGACTTTGGGTTTAGTATGAGTTTAAATGGATTCTTAAATTCCATGATAAAATGACCATATTACTAAGGTTATTTTTGCTCATCTTCATTATAAACATCTCTAATAAGCTCTGTTCAAACATTTCTATGCTTTCTACTAGGAAATCTCAAGTATTAGAGATATGGAATGATGAAAAAGCAAGTCTGTGGAGAAATGAAAAGGCTGGAAACAACAAACACACACACACACACACACACACACACACACACACACACACACAGGGAAAAATATTATGAAATGCTTTCCAGAACTACCCAGCTACAGGAAAGGAACAGAAACAAAGTCTGCATGCTTTCCAAGATTCCTCCCTGCCACACTTGCTCCGATTAGTTTATAAACACAATGTGATATTTCTAAGTCATTGGTTCTCAAGATACAATTTATTTATTTACAATATATTTATGTATGTATTAAGCTTCTAGTGAAAATTCATTTTCAGGTCAAAGGTCAACTATAGCAACTTTGGAAGCCACTTTAACCAAGCCCACAACACTTTGGCTATGGATGACATTGAATTGCATGGAAAGTAAATTGGCTTCTGGCAAACCAAGTGAGAACAGCTCATCAGCACTAGGCATCAGAATGTGTGCTCATCTCCATTTGGGTGTTTCAAAATGTTTTCTGTGGTATTTTTAATTGCTCAATAAGAAAACAGTTCAAGATTATTCAAAATTAAGATGTCCAGGGCCTTTTTCTTTTTGAAATAAAGTTTATTCCTTTGAGGAAACACTATGTTCTCTCTGTATAGCCTGGAATCTTCTATGTAGACATGTTGATCTTGAACTCAGAGATCTTTCTGCTTCTGTCTCCCAAATGCTGCAATTAAAGATGCGAAACATGATACCTGGCAGAGAATGACAGTATATCTTTAAATAAGCTGCTTCTTACTAACCATATCTATAAGCTGGTTTTCAGATCCTATGCTTCTAGTGGCATTGTCCTCTGCAGTGGGTTACCTAATGCTGCTTGTATTCTAATGTTAATTTGGGGCACTCAAGACTGGTTGTCCCAAAGACAAGAGTCTGCACATAGGCACTAAGTGACTGTTCCCAAGTTACTTTTGATTGGTAAATAAAGATGTCAAGAGCTAATAGTTGGGCAGCAGAGAGATAGGTGGGGTTTGGGGCTCTCAAGTTTGGAGTCAGAGAGGAACAATGAAAAGCAAGAGTGCAGAGGGGGAAAGAAGCCACCATGTTCTAGGAGTCAAGAGAATGTGGTCCCAAGGGCTGCTTAATTGGAGTTATGAGCAACCCAGATGAAACATAGTAAGTAATAATTCTCATACAGGAACTTAAATAACTAAGGCAGGATAGAAACCTCAGGCCAGAATTAGAAAATTTTGACTAGAGTCCTCTCATGCACAATTCTGCAAGCATCCTACTCCAAATGGAAGGTTAGCTAGCATGTACATTGCTTAGACCTTCTAGCTTCCGTTTCCTGAGATTAAGTTCCTTCTCTTAAATATTGGATTGCTAATGTTCTACAAACCGTGACCAGTACATAATTTACCACATTGTGATTTTCTGATGGACTTGGTTTGATGAACTTCAGATTGCTCATTCAGTGGCTGCATGTTCTCAGCACTGAAATGCCTTTCTGATTTGGGTTTTACATATTTTAGCAACTTTTTGCAGTTCAAAGACTGTTGCCTGAAGGTAATTTCAAGAGAGTCTAATTTTAAACATCAAAATGGAATCATGATAAATAATTAAAATTTGAACCTCAGGAATAACAGGTTTTTGTACTCTAAAACAATCTTAATTATTTTGTTTATTCAGCTTATTTATTGCTAGTCTTCTCATTCAACATGTCATATCACATAATTTACCCACATCATTTTGTGAACATTCTTGTGCTAACAAATTTGACTACTTTATTTATTTTAATACCTTTGTGAAAAAATAGTTAGGTGGAATAAGAATGCTTTTGTTTCATTTTTTGGATACAGAAATGGAGTTTTAAATGAGTGAGTGTCAAGTGATTAAGTCATGTGTTGCCTCTTTCTAGAAATCAAGTTTTTAATCTAGAGTACTTTATGCTTCTTATGACAGGAAGAATTTCTTTCAGGTAAGCATCAGTTTCAATGATGTCTTCCTGTGCCCTAAATCATATTTCAAGTTACAGAGATTTTTATTAAACAATGAAACATACTTAATATTCACAACTGAATGCATAAAGGCCCAACATAGTAAATATATTTTATTACAGATAAAATAAGTTGTCCACTAAGTTTTTTTACTATTCATTAATTTTATTGCACATGAAAATTAAATGCAGAATTACAAAATGCATAAAATTTTAGGACTCTCTTATCTCCCTTTCTGCAAATGTCTTATTTTCACTTGTATTTTAAGGGATGGATAAAAATTTGTTATGTAAACATGGCATATTTTCTTCATCTACCCATCTATTGATGGATATCTAGGATGGTTTCATTTCCTAACTCTTACACAATAAAAAGAGGGGAGTGAACAATGGGAATGTAAATAAATAAAATAAGAAAAGAGAAAAGATGACTAAAAATGTTCAAATAAAGTAGCCTATGCTAAAAACAAAAAATAATAATAGTCTCTCTTACATGGTACATGTTAATATTCAGATATATGGGAAATATACAGATAGGTCACAAACTAGATGATGGTGAGTCACAAATGGGGAAGATACTAGAATATATGTGACATGGAGGTGAAAGGGGCTCTGGGGAGATGACATCAGTAAATATAAGCATGAGGCTCTCAGATCAAATTCCTAACACGTGCCAAAGCTCAAGGCCAAGTGCTGTGACTCATGTTAACTCCAGAACCTGCAAGGATTGGATCTTATTTCCCTAGCCTAGTTAAGCAGTGAGCTTTGGGTTTAGTGAGAGACCCCTATTTCAAAACATAAGATGGAGAGTTTGAAGAAGACAGCTAGTGTCGATCTCCTGATCCAATGTTGTTCTTTTGGGTACACACACACACACACACACACACACTCACACACTGAGGGGTTTACTTAGTTGAAGATAGAGTTGAGAGACAGGAAGAAGGTTGGAAGATGGGAATTACAAAGACAAGGTGTATATCAAAACCCATAATGAAACTCTTTATTATTCATGCTACGTCTTAAATTTTAACTTAAAATGTATATTTTTTAATTTTTTTTATTGGTTATTTTATTCATTTACATTTCAAATGTTATGCCCTTCCCAGTTTCCCTCCATAAACCCCCTTTCGCCTTCCTCTCCCCCTGCCTCTAGGAGGGGGTTCCCCCACCTGCCCACCCACTCCCACCTCAGTGCCCTAGCATTCCCCTATGCTGGGTCATTGAGCCTCCACAGGACCAAAGGGATCCCCTCCCATTTATGCCAGATAAAGCAATACTCTGCTACATATACAGCTGGAGCCATCCCCCACCCCCACCCCTTGTGTACTCTTGGTTGGTGGTTTAGTTCATGGAAGCTTTGGGGTCTCTGGTTGGTTGATATTGTTATTCTTCCAATGAGGTTGCAAACCCCTTCAGCTCCTTCAGTCCTTGCCCTAACTCCTCCATTTGGGTCCCCATGCTCAGTCCAATGTTTGGCTGTGTGCATCCGCATCTGTATTGGTCAGGCTCTGGCAGAGCTTCTCAGGGGACAGCTATACCAGTCTCCTGTCAGCAAGTGCTTCTTGGCAATAGTATCTATGTAGCCAATAGAAAGTTCCAGATGCCAGGGACTCAAAGGTTCCCAGGACCCAACAGGGAGGACATTAGCCCAAATACCCAACAAAGACAAGAAAGAACCTGTAGAGACCATATCCAGTGAATAGGCATGGCCTCTGGTTAAGGAATGGGGCCACCCACCCACCTCAAAAATAATAATACAAAATTCTTCCAGTCAAAAGGAAATTCAGGGACAAAGAGTATAGCAAAGTCTGAAGGAAAGACCATCCAGAGACTGCCCCACCTAGGGATCTGTCCCATCTGCAGACACCAAACAAAGACACTATTGCTGATACTAAAAATATTTTAATAATCTTGAAGGTAAAACTTTATCTAGCCAAAGCATTGTATACTAAATTTTAAAATGTAAGTTCAAGTTTGGTAGGTTTGTGTCTTTTCAGAAACCATACTGCAATTTTGCTCATGTATATATCTTTAGTTTATAAGTGTAAAGTGTTATAAATTAAAATAATTTTACTTTTAAATAAATCTAAATATACATTTTTACTGGGATATGTATAGTATCAGTACTACAGATAATTCATTAAACTCACTAATAGATGAAAATTACTTTTGTGTGATAATTATGCTTTCATCTTATTAGAAGCAAAAAAGTTTTAGTAAAAGATAGTAACATTATTCGTATAAATTAGAGAGAATGGAAATGATTTCAAGTTCAAGTTCAAATTCCTGCACAAGATAATACATTTGACTAGCTTTGTATTTTCATACTATTTGGCAAAGATTTTGAGTACTTCCTCAATTTATCTCAGTAAAAATTTGTTTAGTGAGTTGATGAGTAGTTTATTTATGTATCAAAATTAGATACTTAACCATAGGAAGTTAAATACTTTAAGGCTTTCCAGACAACACAAGAAAGTAATATACAATTATTTAAAGCACATCATTAAAATTCTGATAGCCTGGTTGTTATGATTGCCACCATTTTCAATACCAGTTCTGTTTCTATATCTATTGAAATGTCTTTCCTTCATTTTGATGTATTAAAGTTTGCAGTCATGAATGTGATTAACCCAGATCCCCCTTTCATGCCCAAATCATAGATCATTCCACCAAGTGTTTCTCAGAAAATAGGAAGATCATAATATGCTCCTGTAGCCATCAGAACACATCTGACTCCTGGTATCTCAAGGTCAAACACAATTATTACTAGAGGTTTTGGATATTTCACATAAGTTTATGATAGGGCTTGAATTACTACTTTTCTTGTTCTTCTTGTTGTTGATATTAACATGCTTCCACATGATATAATGTGGACACTTGCATACTATAGCATTCCTGTGGTGGTCAGAAGAAAACTTTGTGGAGTTGGCTCTCTCCTTTTACCTTCACATGGGCTGTGTAGATCTAAGTTAGGTCCTCAGTCTTAAAAGACAAGTGCTCCATCAAGTAAGACATCTCACTGATGTAGCAGGACTCAAATTTCACTGAGGTTGGTTTGACCAGTTTCTGTTCTTTATGGACAGACAGCATATTCTAGTAGAGATTATATAGCCTTTGTCAATATTTATTACTTCTCCTTTATGGGTCTTAAAAATGTTAATGAACTCAAATCCTCAATTTTTCATCCTTGAAAAATTATTGTTCTGGAGAAAGTTAAAAATGATAACATATCCATGTCCTGAAAAATAACAATTTCAAGAATGAACAACTAAATATAGATATGAGAATTAGGAGGTATAAACAGGAAGTACCCAAAAGAGAAGAAAGTGTGCATAGTCTTCCTTTATTTGTTTTTCTGGTGATTTAGATAGTTGGGAAAATCATTCAAAGTATTTCTGAACTTATGCTGCTTAGGTTCAAATGATAACTTTGCTAATTTAATCTGGATTTAATCAAGAAACTAACTTGTTTGTGACTTGCCCTGGCTAGCGGGGTTTTCAACACAGACCTAAGGAGGGGACAAGCAAATGAAGAGACAAGAGACACAAAGAATAGAGCAAGACAGGATGTCTGATCAAGCTCCAAAAATCTCACCAGCAATATATAGTAAAAAGAGAAGGAAGCTTAAACAAAGTAACCAAGGCTTACACTAAGGAACAGGGGTAAGAAAATTCCAAGGAGTTACAGACTCCTAGACAACAGGACATGTTACCAAGGCAACTAACTATTTTCTACTAACCACCTAACCATAGAGGTAGAGGAGTCACCTATTCTCTGGGAGAGAATTCATCTCTTAGGAGCCAGACAGAAGCCTAAACCACAGCTTAAGCCCATAGCTACTTTAGGCCTATAGCTACAACAAAATGGTGTTAGCTAAGCCAAGGAAAATTCTTATTTCTATTGGCTCCCGGCAATGACTTAATTTCTAATCCTTAAAAAGGGGAAGAATGACTAAATTTTTAACTTATTACCTGAGATTTTTACAAAATTACACTAAATATTTCTAATATATTTCTGCTGCCTAAATAAATATACAGGTCTAGGGGCCATTTGGTATATTTAGCACTTAACCAAGAAAGGATGACAGTCATGCCAAATGGTGATGCAGCTGACCTGTCTGAACATAAGAGGAGAAAAACATCTTCCACAGTTTCCAAAGTCATCATAGACTTCTACAACACATTTTAGGCTCTAGAGTAGGTCCAGACTAAGACACAGGTGTCAGCCATCTATCTCACAACTTTGCATTTTATTGTGCTGCATCAAAACATGACCACTTAATATCCCAATACACTTTAGGACTGATTAATCCTGGACAAAAAGGATGTTCAAGGATTCAAGATACTCTGCAATTTCACCTTGCCGCCAAACCCTCCTTGTGGCTGGTACTGCAAATCTACAATCTAAGATTGCCTAGGATTCTTACTATGGTATGTCAGTTTGTAAAGTTTTAAACTATAAATGCTGGCTGAAAATATTACCACCTTGATTGACAAATACCCATTTCATGATTGCTTTTTAACCAAATGAGTTTAATCTTATTGCTTTGATGATTTAAATATGCTAACTCGATGTACTCCAAATTGAAACAGGCTTGAGGCATACAAATTCTAGTCAGAATACAATCTTCCTCTGTCAAAGTTTCCTTGTGGCTTGTTTGTCAGGGTTAGTTCCACTGATGATACTTCTTGCATCTTTTGGAAGAGCAGATCAGTGGTGTATCCAGATACAAAAAACTCAGTGTTTAGAAATTTACCCTAAGTTGAAAGGATACACTAGACACTAATAACGTATGTGTAATTTTAATAAAAACAATCTATGAATTTGGTATAATTAACACCATTTGACACACTTAAAAAAATTGAGGCTCAGCAATCAAACATAATGTGACAGAACAAAGCAACCAATAATCAGTCATTACATGGTGATATTATTGAGTTCTCTGAAATTTCTCTCAGAGTGACAACTGTAGAACTCTCTACAATAACATTATCAGTAGGCAGATGTCTGCCTTCATCTTTTTCTTGTTCTATTTTACACTATAGAAAGAACTAGGCCTTTGGATTTTTTTTTATTTGTTTGTTCATTGGATGGTTGGTTAGTTTTCTAAATAATTCTTCGCTATTAAAATCAGGATTTTCTTGAGCAACTGCTCATTGGGTCTCACATGATCCACATGTACATGCTGACCATCTTGAATTTCAGAGGACCCAGATGAAGAATAGTACTTAATAGCATTGGTCTGGACAAATGTGAGCTTAAACCTGGCACCAGTACCATGGAGTGTGGATCTAGCTTGGGTCTAATTACTTAACATCTCTCCATGAGGCTATGCACATAAAGCTCTCAACAAAGCCTGTGAAGAATGACAAATAAGTGTCCAGTAAGCACTAAATACAGTGGGGTTACTATTCTGGAATTATCAACCATCATTATTATGTTCCTTCAGTGTTCTTCTAATCCTGTGTTTTGAACTGATGTAAGCTGGAAGAAGGGCAAATAAAAGTTAGGTAAGCAACATTAAAAGCCCAAGAACAGAAACATTAGTTCTTTCTTTTCTCCAGAATTCTCATTAGAACTGCTTGTGAAGAAATGTGAACACACAGGAATGGAAGGTGGCTTGGTACTTAAAAAGTAGAAATAGAGTCACACTCCAATTCCTTCCTGTGTATTCAAGTCATCTATTACAATTAGAAAGTCCTGTGAAACCAAGGAAGAACAAATGATTAATAGACGTAAATGCAGAAGTTACTTGAAATCAGATTAATGAACAGAAGGTGAGCCAGAATTTACTAATGAAATGTAGAAACACCCTTTATGAATTACTTCATAATGTTTACATCATAATGATTTTAACCACAGGGTCAGAGGCACTTTGCACTTCATGGTTTTTAGGCAGGACAGTGTGTGTGTGTGTGTGTGTGTGTGTGTGTGTGTGTGTGTCTGTCTGTCTGTCTGTGTGTATGTCTATGTGTGTGTCTGTGTATGTCTGTGTGTCTGTCTGTCTGTCTGTCTGTGTGTATGTCTATGTGTGTGTGTCTGTCTGTGTGTGTGTCTGTCTGTCTGTGTGTCTGTGTGTATTACTATTGGTGAAATTCTGACTATGATTTTCAGAGCACTATAGCCTTGTTATACTTTAACCAGTGAATGGTGTGTCAAAAGAAATCAAACAACCAAAACCAAAACCAAAACAAAACAAAAAATGATGAATGGTTTGGAGAATAAGTTGGCTCGAGCTCCCCTTATCCCAGTGTTTTCTTGACTTGAGGTAGATAGTATGTCATCTCCAGCCTCATTTGTATGTTGTCTCTCACCTCATTTCTTAAGCGTCAAACAGGAATTCTAATGATATCACTAATGTGGTTTTGTAGTTAACAAATAACTTGCATACATTATCCCATTTCATATACCAGCTGCCTCCTAATCCACCTCCTTAGGTTGCTGTGGAGATAAACTCATTAAAAGGTATAAAAGCTTCTGTAAAGTTAGAGGCTAGTAAAACGCATGCAGCAATAATGCTTTGACAATATAATTAGGAAATGCTACACAGAAGAGTCATGTTCCCGGTACTTAATGAGAGTGCTCTTAAACCATTAACACAGACCTCCTCTGGATATTTATGAACGTTTAATTTGCTCAGAAGAATTCATCATCAAGCCAGCCAGCCCGCTAGTTTTCTGTAACACATCGATCAGAGCCTCCAGTGGAGAATATCACTGCTAGCTACTCTCTCCACAGCAGTCTCTGGCTCATACTGAACAATAACAATGTGGCACTTTATTCATAGGAAGCCACAAGGTACAAAATTGCTTTTGGTTTTACCATTCCCACTGGTATAGTAAATTGGAGCTCCTTGCCAACCATTCCTAAAACACTATGCCACACACATCTAGGACTTATTTTGAGATTAACTGTGATGTGTACAGTCATTACAACAGCTCGTTGCTTTCCGATTCTCACTTTTCTCTCTAGGCTCTTGATTTAAAAATATTTACATAATGAAAAGCATATAATTGTGAGCAGTTTCCTTTAAAACATGCAGTGAAAATACAGTTTGAGAACTCCTATTCTCGGAAAGGAATCAGTCAACTTTGCTTTATTTTAACAACTTGTAAATCTAAAAAACATTTTTTTATTTTATTTTTACTATACATGGCATCAGGCTTAAGCAAGCAATGTCACTTGAGGCAGGTAACTAATGCAATACAGACATGCTTTCTATTATTGCCATTTTTGATATTTTAAAATTACTTTTATGTTTGTACATATAATTAATATATATATTACATATGTATGTATACGTGTGTGAATGTTTGTTAGTATATACAAATACATCCATGGTTGTAAATGTGCCTGCTTGTATGCACATGTGAGTTTGTCTGTGTAGAGGACAGAAGACAACCATTCTACCCCTTATACTGTAAGTATCTCTACATCCGTGCTAATCTCTCACTCTTTCTTATAAGCCAACCCAATAAAAGCATTACCACCTCAACTGGAGTTTGATAGACCCTGGTTTTGTTTTATCATTGTTCCCTGTGCCTAGAGCAGTGGTCTCTTCCTTCTCCTGGAAATAGAAAAAGTAAAAGGACCCAAGCACTAACTTTTGAAAATACCTGAAAGAATACAAAGCCAAAATGCTGAAGGAGTGGCAGCACTCCCATTTTTATTACAGTATGATTCATGAGAGTCAGGGCGCTTAAAGAAAATAAATAGGCATAGATTAATGACATAAACAAATGTGCTATGTATAAGAAATATATACTATTCAGCTCTAAAATATCTACAATTGCTGCCATCATATGGATGAGTCTGGTGTTAAATGAAATGAGTCCATGTTAAATGAAATAAGGTAGACCCAGAAAGACAAACAGCATGTGATTTCACCTGTACACGAAATCTAAAATAGTCAAACTCATAGAAAGAGTGAAGAACTCTGCTTCATGGAGGGTGGGTATAGAAGCTAGACTAGGGGAAAAGTATAATTGGTCCAAAGACAAAAAAAGGTAGAGAAGAAGAATAAATATAACATTTATTTAATAATAAAGCATTGTATATTTAAAAATCCTAGACAGGTGACTTTTAAGTGTCCTAATCACAAAAAATAATAAATCCAGTAAATTAGCCAGTAAATGTGTGGTTATATCAATATGTCCATGGTAGCTCCTTGATATATACACATATTTGTCAATGAAAATCAAATAAAATGCTTATATTCCATTTCAATTATACAGGACAGATTAGATCCTAAATCCATAAAGAAAAGATGAACCTTATGGAGAAAGGGGTTTCTCTATTCACCAAGAAAGAAAATGGACAAAGGGAGCTTCAGTTTGTATGCAGGACCAGTTTGAATGGAAGGAACAGGAAAGGTGTGCATGGTTTTGTTTGCTTGTTTGTTTATCAAAAAGCTTCTCTGTTCCATGCACTGGGTGTAAGAGTTAAGGTGAAGCAGCAGAGTTGTTGAAGACTACAAATGTTTGCAGGTGCTGGCGCATGGCAAGAGATGAACTTGATGAGTAAATCATAGACACCGAACTCTACTCAAGTTGGGATCATAAATTTTATACGGCTGGCCTGGGAAATTATGTAATTCCACTAGAATTTATCAGACTGCATTTGGGTGAGAAAAACCTACTAAGTAATAATTATCATGAGATATGATTTTTCTAGATGGGGTGTGATAGAATGACAAAGAGGCAAGGATGCTAAAGATGAAAATAGAGCCAGCCTCTCAGAAGGACATTGGCACTTACTTTTCTTGTAGGGGAGACTGAGAAATGTCTGGAAGTAGTTTGCAGCTAACATGCTAGTTCTTTTCCAACCAGTCTTCTTACATCATCATTACATGCTGTCCACGAGCAACAACAAATCTGTTTGTCATAACAGCATTTTCATTTTTCAAAAGTTGGAGGTCTTAGAAAGGATAGACTGGATACCAAATGCAATGCAGTTAGGACTCAGTGGAGCCAGGACTCAACCAAGATGAATCTTTGAGATTAGGCAACCCAAGGGGCAGATAGAATTAACGAGTCTCAGTGAAAATCATGACTAAAGAAATGATTTCCCTATAAAGATTATCTTCATGAAATATGCACATATATTTGAAAATGCAAAGAATTCAAATGAGAAAAATGCATATGTCAAGGTTAAAGGCATTATTAATTCCAAATGAGATATTGTCGGACAGTAATATTTAACAGCTGTGAAAACCCTTAGTGACTCCAAAGAAGTTTTATAATTGTTATCTCAATAATCAAAACAATTGTATGAAGTAGATATTTGGTCATTTGTACTTACTTAGTTCCAAGAGTTGGGAAATTAAGAGAGCTTATTAACAAGTGGGTTTTAAGCTTTGATTTTCTTTTCTGAAATCCTTTGGAAACTCAAAGTGGTGACAAATATATTTACAGCAAGTTTACATTTTCTATATGAATAACACCCTGAAAAGTTAGGCCCAATGTTAATATTGTTGCTTTCACTATTTGATTATTAATACTGTCATGTTCAATATTGAAAATGATTTTTTTTAACTCTTTGAGAAAAAAGAAAAGGCCTGCTTCTGTATATAAATCATTTGGCCTGACACAGAAAAATAGTCCAACATCTCTCTCACGAGAGAATTTGGCTATCTGTCACAAGTTTGCTGATTCTCTTTGCTCTCTGGACACCACCATTGTCTTTTTAATGATCAAATAAAGATATGAAAAAATTAAGAAATAGAAAAAGGGCAAATTTAGCAGTGCTTGTCTATGAGAAAGGATATAAGAAGAGTATAAAATGTCAAATGGGAAAGAAAGAATTATAGATAGCCAAGAGAACAGGGACATGTGCTAGCCTTTCGGCTAGAGGCCTGGACTTCAGCAAAGTAGCTCATCAATAAGTTACTGTAATCTGTTCCATTCCTTATTAATGAGATATTTTAACATGGACAACTTCTCAAAGGTGCTGAATGGGATTAAAGAGGTAATTAAAATTAGTTTAGTTTTGATTAATTGAATTTATAGTATCATTTCTATCCAAGAAAAATCTCAATGATGCTGTTTTTAAATAGAATATTTTGGAGCTTTTGAAAGAAATAAAGTTGATATATCTGAAAATATTTTATAATAAATATTTCACTTCATGGAGCTAACAAACAAATGAGAAACCAAAATTGTACCAAAAGATAATGGTAAAAATGTGACACATTATGAAGCAGAAATGATAGTTGTCAGAAAACTGGTTCCAGCTCCTTGTTTTCCATCTCCATAATTTTAGAGTAAGAATGCAGTCTTGATTTAAAAGAGAAGTGCTTTGGGCTTCTATGTACCACAGTCATCATTTATTAGTAGTTGATTAGAAGTAAAATAAGTATTAAGGAGAAAATGAAGTGGAAGCGTAAGAGTTCTTTGGAAAGTCAGTTGGATGATGTTTTACTGGGGCAAATACATAAAGGAACAGTTTGCTGAAGCAGACACAAGACAGAGGCTGTTCCACTAAAGCAAGCATGTGAAAGGACACGTGATACAGGATTGATTGTTTGCTAACAACATGAATATATTGGTCTGCCTTACATTGTGTAGTTGAGCTACATTTGTCCGGACTCCATAAAGAGAAAAAAACAAAAAACAAAACCTGGTGATGTGTTGCAGTTTCTTTCTGCTTCCTCAGACTCAGGCTGATTGGCAGAGTGATGTCAGCTGAAACAGACACATGTTCCAAGACAAGACACAAGTGGAGCAAAGACCCGTGGAGGACACATGATATTTGGAGAGTATAAATAGGACTCAAGGGACCATGATGGGGGCTGAGCTTGGCATGCTTACAGAGCTAGCTATGGGTCTCATGTCGCTGATCTTCCCTTTCCTGAGAGAGGCACAGCCAAGAACTTTTCCTGGCATTCCTCCTGGCCCCTCCTGGTAACTCATGCCAAAGCTGTGGCCTGGCTGTCTCTGCTAGGTAGTGCTACTGCTGCTGATTCATGTTTGCTATCCCAACTCTATCAAACTAGACTGCTGGTGTATCTGTGAAGTGTTTGTGAGTGGATCAAGCTGCTGCTGCCTGCTAACCTGTGAACAGAACTGCGGATTTCCAGACAACACAGATAGGAGTTGCTCCAAAGAACCTTTCTAACCAGAAAGAACACTTCCCTCTTATCCTTTCTCTCCACTAGCTCTGGTGGGTGGTGGGCTCCAAAGAGGTGGTGTAAAGAGTTTAAGAACCATCATTAAAAATAAGATTTAAAAAATTAAAGTCACAGAAGAATGCTAAGAGTAAGGAAGAAGGAAGAAGTGGGAAACTTCTCTATTTTTTTCTTGGTGAATTTTTTTATTTGACTATTTAATAGAAGTCTTCATTTTCTCTCTTTCTTTTCTTATTATTGAAAACGGAGTCTTCTCCCATGCAATACATTCTGACTACAGTTTCCTCTCTCTCTACTCCTTTCAACTTCCCTCTGACTCCCATCTTCTCCAGATCCACTCCTCCTCTCACATCTGAAAAGAACAGATCTCCAAGAGACAAGTAAATGCAACAAAACAAAACAAAACAAAACACAATAAGACAAGGCAAAACCTGGACATCAAACCTGGACAAGAATGACCAATGGAGTAAAAGAATCCCAGGAGCATACAATGGAGTCAGAAACACACTTCCTCTCACAGTTAAGAGTCGTACAACAATCCTCAAGCTATCAGCCACTGCATATATGTAGAGGACCTGATGCAGACATCAGTAGGCTCAGTTCTTCCAACATTAGTCTCTGTGATCCTACATATGCCCTGTTTAGTTCATTCAGTGACCTATGTCCTCCTGGTGTTCTCCATCCCCTCTGAATATTACAATCTTTCTTCTCCTCTTCTGCAGGATTCCTGAGCTCCAAGGTGAGGGACCCCATAGAAACCTCTAATTTAGACTCTCTCTTCACATAATGTTTTTGGTATGGCAATGGGGCTCTGTATCCTCTTCCATCTCTGCTCTGGAGGAGGTCTATCTGACGATTATTTGTCAAGGTACCTATCTAAGGGTATAACAGAATATCATTATGGTTTTTTGTTTGTTGTTATAGTTTCGATTGTTGTTGTTGTTATTGTTTGAAAATCATGATTACTTCTACACTAGGACTCTGGTTCCTGGCCCTCAAGGAACTATCAGCCATGGGCTCCTTCTCATGGATTGGCCTTCAAGTTAACTCAAACATTAGTTGGCCTCTCCCCCAAGTTCTGTGCCACCACTGCCTCAGAACACCTTTCAGGTAGAACAGATTAAGTTCAAAAATTTGTGGCTGGGTTGGTGTCCAGGTTTCTCTTTCTGTAGCCTGCAGAGTACATTTCCATATCAAAGAGACTAGAACATAAGGCTGAAGGCTCCATGCAAGCACTAGCTCATCCTCTCTGTGTTCAATAAGCTTTATGAATGTTATCCTCACCCATTGGCCCTTATTGTCAGTTTGTGGAGGGCAACCTTCCAACCTATCATCAGCTTTGGTTGTTTGGGGATCTCTGCAAGACCCTTCCCCCAGCCAGCAACTCAATTGAATACAACCCAGATTCGCCACTGGAAGCCTTGCTGGGCTGCCAGAGATGGTCAGTTGGGACTCTGTATTCTTCAATACTAGGAATCCTCACTAGGATCACCCTCATAGAGTCCAGGAAGTTTCCCCTGTAGTAGGTTTCCACACCAATTCTCAAATGCATGCCACTTTCATCAGTCTCCCAGGACACTCTCTTCTTCCACTCACTTCCACCTAATCCCTCCTGCTCCTGTCTCCACCTGGTCCCAGTCAATCTGAAAAATCTTTTCTATTTCTCCTTCCTAGGGAGATCCATGTATCGCACACTAGAGCCCTCCTCTCTAACATTTCTGGGTCTGTATATTGTAGCTTGATTATCATTTAGTTCACAGCTAATATTTACTTATAAGTGAATACATACTGTATTTGTCTTTCTGGGTCTGCATAACTTTCAGGATATTTTTTTCCAGGCCCATTTGCCTGAAAATTTCATGATGCCATTTTCTTTATCCATTTGTTGAGGGAAATCTAGGTTGTTTCTACTTTCTGGACATTATGAATAAAGAAACAATAAATATAGTTGAGTAAATGTCCTTGTGATGTGGTAGAGCATCCTTTGAGTAAAAGTCTAAGAGTGACATTGCTGGGTCTTAAGGTGGATCAATTCCCAATTTTCTGAAGAAGCACAATATTGATTTCCATATTGGCTTTACAATTTTGCATACCCACCACCAATGGCTAAGTGTTTCCCTTATTCTACATCCTTACTATGTGAGCTGTCACTTGTGTTACTGTCCTTTGTCATTCTGACAGGTATAAAATGGTGTCTCACAGTATTATTTATTTATTTTTCCATGATATCTAATGATGCTGAACATTTAAGTGTTTCTTAGCCATTTGAGATTCCTCTTTTGAGAATTATCTGTTTAGATCTTTGCCCTATTTTTAAATTGGATTATTTGGTTTATTTATATCTTATTTCTTGATTTCTTTATATATTTTGGATAATAGTCCTCTGTTGAATATAAGAGTTAACAAAAATCTTTTCCTATTCTGTAGGCTATTGCTATCTTTGATTAATGGTGTCCATTGCCTTACAGAAACTTTTCAGTTTCATGAGGTCCCACATAATAATTGTTTGTCTTAGTTCCTGTGTTATTGGTGTTCTTTTCAGAAAGTTGTCTCCTGTGCCATAGCATTCAAGGCTATTATCCACTTTTTATTCTACAAGGTTCAGTGTTTCTGGTTTTATATTTAGGTTTTTGATCAAGTCTTATTTTCACAAATGAAAAAATGTCATATAATTTACAGGCGACTCCAATCAAAATAAAGTTAGAAGGCATCTCTACAATTTTATCTGTCATCTAGAAATTGTACTCATACTGAAAATGTAAAGTACATTTCCAGTGTCTGTTTAACTGTGTGTGCTATGTGATAGCAGCTCTCAGTGAGAGGGTGAGCACTATACACCAGCAGTGCTATCTACTGAAGGTAACTGTGTCCTTTTACAGACAGATACAAAAATCTGTGCCATTGAAGTGAGAATCAAGTTCCATAACAGTGTCTTTTCATTTTTCATATCTATTTAAAATGAAATAATTTTTAGAAATAATTTTGATCATATTATTTCCCCTCCTTCAACTTCTCACAGATCCTCTCAACCTTCCTATCTCCCTACTTCTCTATATTCTCTCCCTCTCTCTCTGTCTCTGTCTTTCTCTATCTCAAAAAAAGAAAAAAAAATGGGAAAAACAAGAAACCAAAAAGCAATTAGAAAAACAAACAAAGTATGGGTCTATTCTGCCCTGTAGTGTAGTTGATACAGCCAATGACACGCCACTGAAAAACATTGAATTTTTTTCTTTCCCTGAAATTATCAATTGCAAATATTTCCTTGGCTATGGGTCAGACTTTATGGCCATTTTTCCTTTAGCAATATAGAGATGTTCTCTGGTTTGAACTGGTGCAAATCTTATTAGTGCTATCACAGTCTCTGAGTTCACATGTGCATCCATCTTGTTGTGTCTCACATTTTTGTTACTTTTGCATCTTTCATTCCCTCTAGCTTTTACAATATTTTAATTTCTTTTCCTCATAGATACCTGAACCTTGAGAAGTGGGGCTTGATAAAGACATCCTGTTAGAGTCTGAGTACCCTATACTCAACCTCTGCATATTGTTCAATTGTGACTCTCTGTGCTAATTCCATGTTCTGTAAGAACAAATTCTCTGATGAAGGTTGAGTGTTGTTCAGATCTCTGAGTGTAGCACCATCTCACTAGTAATCAATTTATTGCTGTGTTCCATTAGCAGAATGACAGGATTATATCTTCTCTCAGAGCCCACAACTGGTCTCATATTTGGCCTCTTTTGCAGAATCAGGTATAACTTCTATCGTATGGAGAGACCATAAATCTAATAGAAAAGTGGTGTGGAGGGGTTATCCTCATATCATTAGTGCCACTCTTGCACTAGTATATCTTGGAGACAAGTTGCTGCTGTGAGTTGCCAGCTTTATAACTCAATGATATTGCATAAAATTAGGCTAATTTATAAATGGAATGCCATGATGCCACACAGCTACAGATGTCTGATTTTCAGCAAAATAATGCAAAAATACACCCTGGAGAAAAACATAGCATCTTGTACACATGGTGCTGATCAAACTTGACAATTGCATGGAGAAGAACAAAAAGCAGATACATATGTAAGAGTCTGAACAATACTTGCTATGATTAGATAAAGGACTTCAACATAAGAGCAGATAACATGAATATAATAGAAGAGAAAGTGGGGAAAAGGGTTCCATTTATTGGCACAAATAAAGACTGTCTTAACAGGCCACTGATAGCATAGATATTAAGACCAACAATTGATAATTAATAAATGGACCTCATGAAGCTAAAAAAAGGCTCTATATGGCATTGTCCAGTGAATACCACAAGGAAGAATCAGATCTACTTATATCCCTCTAACCTTTTTTCCAATTATTTCATCTCAGTAAAGGTTTAGTAAATATTACTGTCAATATTCCACCATAATGAAGAGAATTTTTAGTTTTCCATATATTCGTTTATAGGAGGATTCAAATTTCCAATAATATTTGTTTTCTAAATTAGACATCAAGACTTGTATTTTATTTATTTATTTATTTATTTATTTATTCACTTTACTTCCTGATCAATGACACTTCTCCCAGTACTCTCTCCCATAGTCCTTCCCCCCATCCCCCATCCCCTTCTCTGAGAGAGTGGAGGCCACTCCTTTTGGGTATCCCCTGACCCTGACACATCAAGTCTGTGTAGGGCTAGGCACTTCGTCTCTCACTGAGGTCAGACAAGACAGCTGAGTTAAGGGAATGGATTCCACAGACAGGCAAACAGCTTTGGGGATAGCTCCAATTTTCTCTGTTCTGGACTGACCCACATGAAGACTGAGCTGAACATCTGCTACATAGGAGGTTGGTGGGGATACCTAGGTCCAGCTCATGTATGCTCTTTGGTTAGTGGTTCAGCTCCCAAGGGTCCGAGTTAATTCACCCTGTTGGGTCTTCCTGTAAAGTTCCTATCCCCTTGGGGATCCTCAATCCTCCCCCCAACTCTTTTATAAGAGTCCCCAAAATCCATAAAATGCTTGGCTGTGGGTCTCTGCATCTATCTGTGTTAGCTGCTGGGTGGATTCTCAAATGACAGCTATGCTAGTCTCCTATCTGCAACCACAACAGAGTATCAACAGCGTCAGAGATTGGTGTTTGCCCATGAGATGGGTCTCTTGTTGGGTCAGTTACTACTTGGCCTTTCCCTCAGTCTCTTCTTCATCCTCCATCCCTGCAATTCTTGTAGGCAAGATAAATTTGGGTCAAAAATTTTATGGGTAAGTTGGTGTCCCTATCATTCCACTGGGTTCCTGCGTGGCTACAGGAGGTAGCCTCTTCAGTTTACATATCCCTATTGTTGTGAGTTGCAGCTAAGGTCACCCCCATTGATTCTTAGGAGCTTCCCCTATCCCAGGTCTCTCCCCACACCTGATTTTGAAACCTCCCCATTTTCTTCCCAACCCCCTTTCCTACCCAGTTCCCTCCCTCCATCTACCTTCTACAATTATTATATTTCTCTTTATAAGTGAGAGTCAAGCATCCTTGCTTGGGTCTTCTTGTTTAACTTCTTTGGGTCTGTGGAGTATAGCATAGATATCCTATATTTTATGGCTACTATTCTCTTATTAGTGAGAACATACCATGCATGTCCTTTTGAGTCCACATTACTTCACTCAGGAAGATATTCTCCTGTTCCACCCATTTGCATGCAAAATTGTGGTCTTTGTTTTTAGTAGCTGAATATTATTCCACTGTGTAGATGTACCACATTTTCTTTATCAATTATTCATTTGAGGGATATTTAGGTTGTTTCCAGTTTCTGGTTCTTACAAATAAAGCTGCTATGAACATCGTTGAGCAAGTGTCCCTGAGGTACAGTGGGCATCTTTGGGTATATGTCCAGGAGTGATATAGTTGGCCCTTGAGGTAGAACTATTCTCGTTTTTCTGAGAAATCTCTAAGTTGATTTTCAAAGTTCTTGTACAAGTTTGCACTCCCATCAGCAATGGAGGAGTGTTCCCCTTGCTCCACATCTTTGCCAGCATTGCTACCATATGAGTTTTTTATCTTAGCCATTCTGATGAGTGTAAGATAGAATCTCAGTTGTTTTGATTTGCATTCCCTTTATTACTAAGGACTTTGAACATTTCTTTAAGTGCTTCACAGCCATTAAAAATCCTCTGTTGACAATTCTCTATTATATCTGCACCCCAATTTTTAATTGGGTTATTTGGGTTGTTGGTATCTAACTTCTTGAGTTCTTTATACATTATATAGTAACTCTGAAATAGTAGTTTGTGCCAGTTTCTTAAAGGTAAGTACTTAAATTTTTTGTTTAAAATGCAGTGAAATTAGGGCTGAAGAGATGTGCCAGAAACAATGAGTACTTTCTTCTCTTGCAGAGGACTTGGCACAAATTAGTCATTAAGGCACAAATAACTGGAAAGTCTAAATGATGGGCACTGTAGAGAAGACACTCAATGTCCAAAGTACTATTCCCACAAATAAGGGAGATTCACTAGGAAAATAGGTGCAGTAAAATGAAATATATAATTGCAGATAAGAGCAAAAGTAAAAGCAGAAAAGTAGACACCAAAATTAACAACACAGTTTAGAACTAAATGTAAAAGAATCTTACAAAAGAACTAATAGAAGAAAAATATAAAGCTAAAGCATGCTAGAAATAAAGACAGAACTGGGAAGACCATACACTTTACCAAAATCATAGGAAAAAAAAAAAACTAACAAAGCAAGACTAGAAAAATATCTCAGAAAAACACAACTAAATAGTAAATGTAGAAACCATAGTGTAGTGTCCAGTGCATTCAAGAAGAATCTTAAAAATAAAAACATTAAACCAGTAGAGTAGATCAAACACTTAAACAGCTCTGAAAACATTTTTAAAATACCAATTTTATTTAATGGAAAGTGTGTCCTTTTTAAAGTGAGATGGGGAGATATATAGCAAACATAATAAAGTAGTATATACAGTATTTGAGAACATTCACCCATAAGGGAAAAAGCAAAGAAAATTATTTTAATCTAACTTAGCTTTGGGGAGGGGAAGGATTTATTGAATTATTTTCCATTTGAACCTCAAAGTGAAAATGATGAGCCCACTTTAACTTTACCTTAGTCCCCTCTGTAGCATCTCATTGTGAGTGTGCATGCACTACTCGCTTCTCCTTTATCCTTTAACATGTTCATGAGATTCCATGTTGGTTGTGGTTTTGTCTCTTTTAAGTAATACCAGGTTCCTAATTTCACTTCACTTCACTTCATGGACCATATATCAGGGACTGGGTTTGATGAATGACATGATACTTTTATCTTAAATATCAGTATAATTTATTTCCATATCTATAGTGATTCAGGGTCCCCTTCATCTGCAATATTTCTTTCTGTGATAATATAAACTCTTACAGACTTAAGATAATGTTGCATTGGTGAGAGTAACACTGACTATTTTATATACCAATTGTGTGTTTAGATATCTTCTTTGGAGAAAAGTCTTCTTGGACACTATAATATTTTTATAATATAAAGAGACAAAGCCTCCTGTCAGATGCATGGTGGCAATTTTTTTCATCCATTCCATGGGTTGTCTTTCTCTCTGCTTTTTATTTCCTTTGCTCTGTAGGAGCTACTTGACTAGTTTTGCTTTTGTTGTGTGTGCTTGTTTATCACAGTAGCACAGCATTGCCCAGATCAGAACTATGAAGCTTTCTCCCTGTTTATCTGAGTGCTATAGACATTCTGGACATTGCCTTAGACTTTAGCTCATTTTTAGTATATATTTTTCAAAGTTAGATAAGATTCTAAATTAGTCTTTACCTGCATATAGGCAATCTTAGCAGCACCATAGTTTGTTGTTATAACCCTTTGTCCATTGTGTACTTTTGCAAACATTGTCAGAGTTCAGTTTTCCAAATTTATATATATTTATCTGTGCTTTCTATTCATTTTCACTGCCCTACATTGTGTGTATGATTATTTAGAAGACTGGAGACAGTTAGATAAAGACAAGAACAAGAAAAAAATCCTCTATCTGCATTACTACTTTTATATTTTGTGTTTCTGACTCTACCTGATGAAGTGGGCAGAGAATTAAGAAAAGGAGAAAAATAACTCTGTTTATTTATCAAGTCACAAGATACATAACACATTATAAATCACCAAAGGGAAAAAAATAACTGTGCATGAAATTGCTAAATAACAAGGGAACAGACCCCCAACTGGACATCACCAAATGAAGCTTCTGGTTCAGTGAATTGGTTACATCTAATTATTAGACACCAGAGTCCAATAGGAACTCCCAAGCAACCTATGCTATTGCCAAGACTATAGGTTTTTCTCTATAAACTGATAACAAGGCCCGGTATCTAAAGATAACACTCCCACAAGCCATTGAGCAACAGATAATTGGGAGGGTGCCTACCTAGAGTCATTATCCCTACTGCCTAATGTTCATGATACTAGAAAGTACTCTATACCCTACCCAAAGAGAAAGGTAAATATCAATTCAGCTACAAGTCCTTCAATGTACAATGGCGATATGCACGCAATATATACTGGTGCAATCATGGTTGTAACCAACCAAGGTTTAATTAATTTTAAGGCTCATTCCATGAGATAGAACCCATACCTGACATAGCTAGGGTGTCCAAGAACCTGCGAATAGATAGGTTAGAAATCGAGGGGAAAACCAAAAACTACCATAAAGCAACTTAGTCATAAAATGACTCTTAACTGTACTATGTTATACACATAAATCAGTATCTTACTCAGTCATCATCAGAAAACCTTCTTCCTGCAGCAGATGAGAACAAATATGGAGATTCAGCACCAGACAATGTGCAGAGAGTGAGAGACCTTGAAACGTTCAGCCCTAAGGGCTCAGGGAACTCCAGAGAACAGAAGAATGAGTGTTAATGTGAAAGAAAGTTTAAGAGCCAGAGGAAAGGAAATCAAGGAAACAAGACATTCTGATCACCAGGACTGATATACATATGAACTTACAGAGATTTGAGTGGCATGCACAGGGCCTGCAATAGGTTTGTACCAGATGGGGTCCTAGAGCTGAGAGGAAGAGTAGATACAGAGCTCCTATCCCTAACAGTTGAAGCTGTCTTTAATTGATAACCACTTGCAAATGAAAAGATAGTTTTCTTCATAGGAGTCTCAATAGAGAAACACACTACTATTAAGGGTAGGCTGCCTGCCCAGCTATAGATGATCATCACAAGGTGAACTCAATGGCATCTTTAGAGGTTCTTTGTTTCTGTTGTACCAGAGTTTTGATGTTGTTTGGTTGGTTGGTTGGTTGGTTGGTTTGGTTTGGTTGGTTGGGTTTCTTGATCTTACAGGTCTTTTTCATATATATTGCGGTTTCAAGTTTTGTATTTTTATAGGATTCCTGTATGTGCCTCTGTGTGTGTGTGTGTGTGTGTGTGTGTGTGTGTGTGTGTGCGCGCGCGCTTGCATTTATATGTGTTTCTTCAGACATTTCTTCGGTTCTCTTGCTTCTGTTTGCTTGTTTTCTCCTATTCTGCTTTGTTTGTTTTTCATTTATATTATTATATTTTATCATTGTTTTTTAAATGCTAGTCTTTTTTTCTGAAGAGACACAGAAATGGTGGGGATCTGGAAGGATGGAGGAGAGAACACTATCAGAATACAGTACATAAAAATATTTATAATAAAAGAAAAAGTCAGTCAGGGTTCATTAGATAATGTAATTGGTAAAGAGCTTGCTGGACATGTACATCAAAACATTCTTGCTAAAAAAAAAAAAAATGATATGAGAAGCAATGGAGAAAGATATTCCACCAAAAAAGCCAGCCTCCAGAAATATCCCCACATTAGAGTGTAATCACACATTCATGTGCACACATGTATGCATTGTGTGTGCTTGCACACACTGGTGCTTGCATGTGTACACACACACATACATACACACACACACATCAATAAAAGAACTAAAATTGAAAAGCACTCTGAAGCACAGCTGTTACTGTTGACTTTCAGTTTATGCTGCCATCAATAAATGTTCTCCTCTGCTTAGGTTATCTGTATTCTCTGATGTGTTTATGTATAAAATGTCCATGTGTTTCTGTAAGATTGTCTTACTATATATAAGCAATTATAGATTTTATATGAGGAAAGATCCACTTTGTAAATTGACTCCCTGTCTCTATGAAGCTTCTCCCTCCATATGCCTCAACCCTGGGATGAGAGTCATCTTGTTCCAGAACTAATTTGATCATATCTTTTTGTAACTGAAGCATCAACAGGAGATTCATTTGGTATGTCACATGACTTCAAACTGCAGGTTGTTTTGTGGGTCTCGTCTAACTGCTCATTATCTCCTTAGCTCTATCTTCTTGCCATCTTCTTGTTGATTTCCATCCCTTGCTTACCACTAGGTCCACTTTGTCCCCAGGGTACCAGCCTCTGAACTCTGTCCTCCCACCTATGACAATATAGATTCTTATCTGTCAAGCTTTCCTCTTTCCTCATCCATTTCTCTTCCTTCAGAGAGAAAGCCTTAACCCAACACGCACTAAAAAAAAAAAAAAAAAAAAAAAAAACTCATCATATTTTAAATTACTTAATGTCCCCTATACTCTAATCAGCATCATTTTTCACTTAATTTAACTCTAATTCTAACTTCTCTTTAGAGCATTATGTACTATTGCTCTCAAGCAGAACCTTCTCTGGTGCCAAAAGTTAATTCTGATGTGTACCTCCCAGTACCATGTCTCCAAGGGCCAAAGAGACTTAGCACATCCTCGTATGATCTACTCTGGAGACTCAAGAGGCTCATCCAGGCATTAATTAGCTGAGGGAATTCAGCTAACTCTTTTCTTGTTCTTCTGGGAAAGACTGCCTAATAATCATGAATTTCGTTTGTGCATCAAAGGCTCTATTAAAACACATTATACAATTAATAAACAATGTATTTGCATGTGAATAAGAACACGATGACCCAGAAGACAAGAACAGAATGAATTTTTTAAAGAAGGTCACTTAGTCCATGCCAAAATAATATGACTTAAATCCAACAGTGACATGAGTCAGAGGCGGCATGGCAGACTGAAAGCACAGTTTCTTGGCCAGTCTAAGTTTGTATCACACTTTCAACAGACACTTCTAATATTATGCACTCAGAAATAGTGCATTTTCCAAATGTTTCCCAAGACACACATGCTTTGACATCAAACACACTTTTTAACAGCTTTCCATGAGAAGAGTATTGCTCTTATAATAGACATCTAGCATCTTATTTCTATGACTTTATATTTTCTGTGCAACAGAATTTGCAAAGAAGAAACTAAAACAAAAGAAAAACATTTTTAATTAGAGATAGAACCAAGAATAGAACATTAAACCATTAGTAAAACAATATAACTCTGATAGTGTTATAGCATGAAGATCAGTCATTGAGCTGAACAAAGAAATCCAGATAGAAAAAACTCACATGAATCTGAAAGTTTCATTTCTCTAACCATAAAGATTGAAATAAATAATTTTCAGATCTAAAGTTTTAGGTTAAAAGAGTTACAGGATAATATAAATATGAAAAGACTCTGTATTTTAAGGGATATTTTCTGTTCTGTCGTGGCAAAGGCAAAAAGATTGTATTCTCTTTATGTATGAGAATTATATAAGGTTCTCTCCTATTTTTAACTTGAATATGTTGCCAGATTGCCATTCATAGTTATCAATAGTATAATCCGTTCCCACTAATTAGAGGTTTTTAAAATGCAAATTTTTTAAGATCACAAAAAGTCTTCAGGGACAAATATAAATACAAGTACAGTATTACTTTGTAAATTTCAATAAATATTTGCCAAGGGTCTTGAATAAAAACAATTGGTCAAGGAAGCATCAAACTGAAACACTTTGTACACAGACATGTTGGCTTGTTCCTGAGGAATCATGGGCATACACATGGGTGTTTGTAAGCGAATATTCCCATAGTCCTCTTAAAGTTCATCATCATTCATCAATCTGAAATTGTTATCCACCATATTCACATACACTGCCATTTCTCTCCATAAGTGTTCACTGACTCACCTTTGAAAGGATTCCTATATCAATTTTCATCTAAGTAAGGGAACAATTGATCATAAATGTATATAAATGAAGGATACTTTAAGCAATGCTTTAAATTATACAAATATATGTAACCTGTTAAAGAATAAAATGAAATGCACAAAAGAAATCTCTGTAAAGTAAAAATACAAAGATTAAGAAATTGAATCTGTATTCCTATGGTTTGAATCAGTTTACTGGAATCATTTTAAAAAGCAAAATTGCCATTTTATATGACAAACTGCATTCTACTAAATGGGGACCATCTTACTTGGAGAGGTAGGTTATCTTTGGTGCTGTAATGAAGCACATGCTATCTGTAGTATCTTGGGCATGAGAAAATAAAGGTGGTGGTTTTATTATTGCTAAATTTATTCGTGTGTATTTGTATGTGTGTGCGTGTGGATACAGGTGTGCCACAGCATGCAGGTCAGTGACAACTTGTTAGAGTTAGTTTTCTTCTTCCACCATGTTTGATTATATGAAGGATGCTGGGAAGTGCTGGAATCACACTCAGGTCATCAGGTATGGCAGCAAATGTCTTCACCTGTTGAGCCATCTTGCTAGCCGAAGATGGTTTTTCTGTTATTAATCACTAAAGTTCATTTTTCTATACATTCTTCAGTTATATATGAGAATAAGTTTTGAAAAGTCCTTATTAACAAAATATAGAATGGTGTCTAATTCAAAGCATGTTTATAGAAGTGTGAGTTTTGTGATACACCTGAAATTCCCAGCTCAACAGAGCCTTGGCTCATTGTTATCTCTCTCCATATGCTGTAACTCCACTGTCCTATTAGCAATGAGGAAACAGATATTTGCACTCTATTTTGTCTCAGGTGCAAGAGACACATAAAGCCTGAAATGAGAATTCTCAGGTACCTACCATAGTAGCTGTATGTAAATAGATAGATAGATAGATAGATAGATAAACAGAAAATGGATGCCCTCAAGTATAATGTGATACCTGGTAAGTAGATCATGAACAAAACAAAGATGAAATATATATATTCATGAAATGTACATAGTGTTATCCTTTAGGAGCCCAGAGAAAATACATTTAAATGTTTTGTCATCTGTTTTACTTTGGATGTTAAATGTACTTCCAATCTTGTAAGTTTGACAACATGGACCTTTCTGGTGGACCTGATCTGGGAGTCTGTGGAGACATTAGGGCACAGTTAGAAGATACAGGAACATAAGGATTGCATTTTAGAATTATAAGTTGACATTGATAATAGAAGTTTGAATTAAAACAATTCATAGTAGGACTATGTCATTATTTCTATCAAAGGACAATGTATCACTTTAAAATTTTACTACAAAGTACACCATAAACCCAGCAACTCAAATGGAAGACACATAAGATGAAACATTTCTCCTTTGTAATGAGATTTTTATTCACCCAAAGCTAATCACATCTGTTTCCCAGATGTTCCATTTGTAATAAACCTGTTTCTTTTCATGTCTTTTTATACTGAGTATATCTCACAGCCTGCAACTTATACTCAATTTTATAATTTTATAATTCTTTATACTAAGTATCCTTTAAAGCGACTGCTGTCTTTGATCCTGATTTCCCAAGTGGTCTACTTGTTATCAATTCTCTTAACACAATTATATAATGGCCAAATTTTCTGGACATTTCTATGGACTCCACCCATTTATAGGATCAGTTTTCCTGATAATCAACCTCACATATGATGTTAATTTTTACAGCTGTAAAAGAAGATAATGTAATTGAACATTTAATTTATTTGAGCTTTGTAATCTCCTCATATTCTAATCTTCACATGGTTTTCTGACCTTTATACAAAACTTCCAAAATCCATGGCCTCCATCTCCTGGACTCTGATCACATCCCCTGTGTGCTGCCTATTGGCTATCCTATCTGCTGGACACCAGGAACTCTGCCTGTTGGAATTTAGGCTGAATGTGCTGCTTCTCCAGTAAGAAGTTTTGAAGGCTGTCTAATATCAGATTGTTTTTCCAGTCAGTCAACTTCAAGTATCTTGAAAAAAATATTTCCTTTTGTCTCCATCCACTTAGTCCTAAATTTTGTTTGGTTCAAGTCACTCAATAGCCCCTGTCCTTTCAAACGCAGAGCTGATCCATTGAATTAATAATGAAAATCAGCCTAGTCATTTTCTAATTCCACCTTACCCCCTCTTAAGCAGGCACAAACTACCACTATATTAAGCTTCCCAAAACACAAAATCAAGGGCATTAGGCACAATATACACAAACATAAAAATTCTTCAGTTGAGATTCATAGCCTTACAGGCTACAAATCTAACCTCCAATTCCAGTCCTAAGAAATGACATTGGAATCTCTCTGCTTAGTTAGTCACCTCTTAAAACTATACAGTTGTTAAATACATGAAGTATTTTGTCACATGTCACATGCCATTGTTATTAATGTGACCTACTCTCCATCCCAACATTAAGGTCCTTACTCTCAAATTAAACTTAATCATTAGAAAATAGGTCTGAGGAAAGAAGTTGAGAGGGCTAGGAGAATGAATGAAAATATGCAGTTTGGGGGTGTGGAAGTGGGAGAACCCTCTAGAAAGTTCCAGAGACCTTGGAGATGAGAAACTCACAGGACTCTATAGGGATGAACTTAGCCAAAAGGCCCAACAATGGGTAGAGAGAACTTGAAGACTCCACCTCCAGTAGATAGAGTCTCAAGTGGAGGAACTGGGTTACCAACACACAGTCAAAATTTCTGACCCAGAATTGTTCCTGTCTTAAAGAAATGCAGGGACAAAAATAGAGAACAGACTGAAAGAAAGGCGGTCCAATGACAGGCCCAATTTGGGATCCTTCTCATGGGAGGCACCAAGGCCTGACACTATTACTGATGTTATAATGTGCTTACAGATAGGAGCCTGGCATGGCTGTCCTCTGAGAAGCCCTACCAGCAGCTGACTAAGACAGACAGATAGTTATACCCAACCATTAGCCTGAAGTTGGAAATCCCTACAACTGAATTAGGGAAAGTATTAGAGAAACAGAAGTGGAGGGCAAACCTGTAAGAAAACCAGCAGTCTCAACTAACCTGGACTCCGCTGAGCTCCCAGAGACTAAGCAACCAACCAGGTAGCATGCATGAACTGGTCTGAGGCCCCTGGCACATATATAGTAAAGGACTGCCTGGTCAGGCCTCAGTGTGAGAAGTTGAGCCTAATTCTTGAGAGACTTGAGGCCCCAGGGAAGGGTGAGGCCTGGTGGTGGTAGGGGAGCACACTCTTGGAAGCAAGGGGGAGGAGGAATGGTTTAGGGAACTGTGGGACTGAGGACTGGAGGGGGTAATGGCTAGAATGTAAATAAATTAATTAATAAGAATGAAAGAAAATAGGTCTTAATTTATTAAAATGTATATTTTAATCTGCAGAGCTATATACTCATTCATTCTATAGTATAGTAGCAATGTATCTACTTAAAGAATAACAGTTAAATAATAAAATAAGTAGTGAATATCAATAAACAGAAAGAATGCTACCAGAAGTCAGGATTGAGAAAAACAAGAAAAGTAAGAGCTCTTAAATAACAAACCATTCTAATTACTGATCATAAAATGTAAATGTTCTTTTGCGATCATTTACATGGTTTATCATGATGCCTTGCACTTAGGAATAAATTAATAAATATGTACTAATTGACTTAATCACCTGTAAATATTTTAGTTAGACTCCAGAGAACCAAATAACCCTATTAAAAAATGGGGAAGAGAGCTAAACAGAGAATTCTCAACTAAGGAAACTTGAATGACTGAGAAGCACCTAAAGAAATGTTCAACATCCTGAGTCATCAGGGAAATGCAAATCAAAACAACCCTGAGATTCCACTTCACAGCAGTCAAAATGGCTAAGATCAAAAACTCAGGTGACAGCAGATGCTGGTGAGGATGTGGAGAAAGATGGATACTCTTCCATTGCTGGTGGGATTGCAAGCTTGTACAACCACTCTGGAAATCAGAATGGTGGAACCTCAGAAAACTGGACATAGTATTACCTGAGGACCCAGCTATACCACTCCTGGGCATATACCCAGAAGACACACCAACATGTAATAAGGACACATGCTCCACTATGCAGCCATATTTATAATAGCCAGAAGCTGGAAATGACCCAGATGTCCCTCAACAGAGGAATGGATACAGAAAATGTGGTACATTTACATAATGGAATACTACTCAGCTATTAAAAATGACTTCATGAAATTCTTAAGCAAATGGATGGAACTAGAAAATATCATCCTGAGTGAGGTAACTCAGTCACAGAAGAACAAACATGGTATGTATTCACTGATAAGTGGATATCAGCCCAAAAGTTCAGAATACCCGAGATTCAATTCACAGACCATATGAAGCCTAAGAAGGAAGACCAAAAGGAGGATGCTTCAGTGTTTCTTAGAAGGGTGAACAAAATACTCACAGGAGGAATATTGAAAGAAAGTGTGGAACAGAGATTCAAGGAAAGGCCATCCAGAGAATGAATGCCCCTCCTGGAGATACATCCCATATATAGCCATCAAACCTGGATATTCTTGTGGATGCTGGGAAGTGCTTGCTGATGGAAGCATGATAAGCTGTCTCCAGAGAGGCTCAGGCAGAGCCTGACAAATACACAGGCAGATGCTCACAACCAACTGTTGGATTGAATGTGGGGTCCTGGATGGAGAAGTTGGAGAAGGGACTGAAGGAGCTGAGGGATTTTGCAGCCCCATGGAGGGAGCAACATTGTCAACTGGCCAGAAACCTCGGAGCTCCTGGAGACTGGATCACCAACCAAAGAATACACATGGAGGGACCCATGGTGCTGGCCACATATGCGGCAGAGGAGGGCCTTGTTGGACATCAGTGGGAGGAGAGGCCCTTGGGCCTGAGGATGTTAGATGTCCCAGTGTAGGGGAATGATAGGGAGAAAAAAAGGGAGTGGGTGGGTGGGTGGGGAAGCACCCTCATAGAGGCAGGGGGAGGGGGAATGGAATAGGGAGTTTCCAAAGGGGAAAACATCTAAAATATACATAAAGTAAATATCCAAAATAATCTTCAAAAGTATATTTTTGTTGCTAGTAAACAAACTGTATTTCTTCTTTTAAAAACTTAGCTTTATTTCTGAATATTATTGCCCATGAGTATGCCCAAGTTTTAGAATGAATAGAGTTATAAGCAAGTTACTTTCTGGCAGATTTGGAGTAATATAAAAATAGTAGACTGGAATTGCTCAGAATTAACCTGATATGACATGATGGAATCACGTGTTTGCTTTATGAAGCCAATTCCTGGCACACATTACCTGAGATCTTTGGACCCTGCAACCGCTAAGTGTTTTATGAAATGGATGGATTAGGACCCATGGCAACCTATGGACAAGGGCTCTCGTTGTAAAGGGACACATCCATTTGGTTAAAGAGCTGGAACTTTAGTCCTCATTTCCTTACTTCCTAAAAAAGGAGAGAGAGAGAGAGAGAGAGAGAGAGAGAGAGAGAGAGCAAGCAGGAGTGAGGGAGCAGGGCTGAAGTCAGTGGTCAATAATTGAATTAAGTAGCAACATAATGAAGCCTCCATAGAAGCCCAGTATGGTTGAACTCAGAGAGTTCTCATGTTACAATGTCACATCACAGCTCCACAGTAACAGAGGCTCCTGTATTTCTCTACCTTTTACTCTAGCAATTCATTAGAATCCTTGTAAATATCCTTATCTACTATACCATAGCAAGCTGAGCATTTCCCCAAATTCCTTGAGTCATTATAGTGCTAAGAGGGGGCAGGGTGGGAATCACTGATTTATAGTCGGTTAATCAGACACTCAATGCTTGAATCTGAAGTCAGGGACAGTTTTATGGGACTGAGCTGTTCCCCTGTGTGAGCCCATTCTAACTCCAGGTATACACTGTTCCATCTGAATTTCATTATTGAACATTCACTTCACCTCGTGTTGGAAAACTGATGACCCACACAACTGCAGCCACAGAAATTTTAACACATTGAGTATCTGTAGTAAAAGACAAAGTCCTTTTATCCTGGCATGTTTGTATGTGAGCAGGTCCCTTTTCATGCTGAGGTGCATATTTATTTGCTATTCCAGCAAACATTTAGGACCAACTGCTTGACAGAAAGTAGATGCAGTCAGATTCTTTGGAGATACTAGGAGTCTATCTACTGATTTACAAATAAAATACCCATTCAAGATGAAAAGGTAGGTAAAAACAGCTTGAGTGCAGCGCTATTTCTTTGGTCAAACATTCTAAAACTCCCCATCTACTTCTCTGGTCTCTTTTCAGCTCTTCTTCCAGATGTCCTGCTCTGTGGCAAGATCAATCCATCTTTCTCAGTTGCATCTTTCTAATTTGTAAAGAAGGCTGGAATATGAGCAAAGTTAGCTTTATTCATGTAAACCATTTATTTTTTATTTTATGTTTAGTGCTATAGGTCTAGCTGGAGAACAAAGAAACATCCTTCCATGGGCAAGAAAGGCTGACTTTTCATTTGGAAAGTCTGATGACAGGAAGACGGCGAGGTGAAGTAACTTGTTTGAACAACTCTCATTTACCCCATTGCACAACTTGTTTTGAACTCATTGGTATTAGCACTGCAATCCTGTTTATACATTAAGCTATACATGATTGGCTCCAGGGTGTCTTTCATAACTTTTTCAGTGAGGAAGGCCTTACTGAAACAGTCACATGTCAGTAGAAGTTCTAGGTTTGTAAACTGATTAAATCTGTCACTTTGCCAACACTGTCTTCCCAGTCACCATACTTATCTGGAAGTTAAAGATTAAAAGACCTTTGTCTGTAAAGCAAACTGTAACCTGTCAAACATGATCCTTGAGGTTCACAGGTAAACTGTTCTCTCTCTTGGTTAAACTCCAACTATGGTCAAATTTATGTCTGTTCCATTAGCACAAACCAATGTTTTATTCCTTCACTGCTTAAATGAAACAAGGAAATATATTTTATTTTTTTCTCTAAATTTTTCAATTACTTCTTTAGATTAGTAGAACAATGTTCCCCCAAAGCTTGTCTTTTCTGTCTTGCTTCCATTTACCCTCTGAACATAATCTTACTTCTATCTCAGTCAGGCAACCAAAATCAAACCATGTTTATTACCAAATCTTTTGTGTTAGTTAGCTTTCACTTATTATGACAAAATGTCTTAGATAAATTAAATGTTACAAGAATAAAGGTTCATTTAAATCCATAGAGCAGAGGATTCAACCCATGGTCACATACTCCTCCATATGCTTTTAAGCATTTTGCCAGGTACTTCATAAAGGTAGGATCACATGGTAAAAAATAATCTGTTCTCCACACAGCAGCCAGGAAACAAAGACAGAGACAGCAGTGAGGAAGTTCCAATAGCATCTTCAATAGCATGCTGCAAGTAACCTTACTTTGTTCCACTAGTCACCATCTCCTGAAGGTTCTGCCACCTCCCAATCATACCATAGATGGAAGTCCACACTTTTGACATGCAAGCCTGTAAGAATGCTAACTAAAATTATATAGTTTTTCTTTGTGCATGTCCAAAGAGAACCTTCCTGTTTGTACACTGTGCTAGATAGTTTTATCTCAACTTGACATAGGCAAACATCATATGAGAAGAAGGAAGCTTTATCAAGAAATGCCTACATAAGATTGGGCTGTAGACAAGCCTGTAGTGAATGTTCTTAATTATTGACTGATGTGGGAAGGCCCAGCCCATTGCAGGTGATGCCATCCTTGGACTTGTGGTCCTGGTTTCTATAAAAAATATGAGCAAGCCATGGGAAAGCAAGCCAGTAAGCAGCATCCTTCCATGCCCTCTGCCTCCAAGTGCCTACCCTGTTTGAGTTCCTGTTCTGACTTCCTTCAATGATGAACTGCTTTGTAGAAATGAAAGCCATAAAAACAAAAGGAAAAAAATCTTTTTTCCCAAATTTGTTTTTTGTCATGATGTTTCATTGCAGCAATAGAAGCCCTAACTACTACGACACACACACACACACACACACACACACACACACACACACACACACACATATATATATATATATATATATATATATATATATATATATATATAAACAAACATCATCTACATCAGTTCTTTGGGTATTCTCCATTTCTCTAAATATTGCTTTCATATTACCTAGGGGTAACACCTTATTTCTGTGCCTTGGCTAAAAATACAATGTAGGAGTTTCCTTAAACCTAAGACTTGTTGCTGTGAAATTATGGAGAAAACCCATGAAAAAGAACCATGACATTGATCCTGGCAATAAGATTTTGGAGCTGACCCTAAAAGTACTCATAATAGTCAAAATTAGACAAGTGGAATTATATGAAACAAAAATGCTCTTGTAGAGCAATAGAAACACTCAAAGAGGAGCAATAAGAACACAGTGGATATAATCGAGATCATTTATATACAATTGTAAAATTATAAGAAAATATTTTCTCTTCTATTACTAATTAATATATGATGATAAAAGATTTTTTAAAACAAAATCATATAATTTAAAGAATGGGGTAAAATATTTACAAACTATATCTGGAAGAGTTAATGCCTCAAATGTATAAGGGCTCATCTTGACAGCAAGAGAGAGAGAGACAGAGAGAGACAGACAGAGACAGAGAGACAGAGAGAAAGGCAGGTGGAGAAAAACTAATAGAATAGGAAATAGGTAAAGAACTATATAGACATTTTCCTAAATGTCCTAATGATCAATAGGCATGTTCAAAATGCTGCATATTACTAGTCATTAGAAGCACGTATATTAAAATAATAATGACATATTACTTTATACCAGCTAGAATGACTGTCATCAGAAAGGAGTCAAATAGCAAATGTTGGTAATGATATAGAGGAAAAGTAAATCATTGTGCAATGCTGATCAGAATGTAAATTAGTAATTCCATTATTCATTACAATTAAAAATTAAAAGTGGAACTACCATATGGTTCAGCAACACTTCTCCTAGGCATATATACAAAAGAAAAACATCACTATATCAATGAGATGATATCAGTTTCATGTTTACTATAGCATTATTCATGATATCCAGTCCAATAATAGATGAGTACAGTAAAAATGAAAATGGTATATATACACTGTGTAACACCATTCCATCAAGAAAAGAAAGAAAGAAAGAAAGAAAGAAAGAAAGAAAGAAAGAGGAAGGAAGGAAGGAAGGGAGAGGGAAGGATGAAGAGAGGGAAGATGGGAGAGAGGGAGAAAGGGAGAGAGGGAGGGAAAGAAAGGGCAAGGCAAGGAGAAGGGAAAAAGGATGAATCCAAGTGAGAAGGACACTCCTATCATCTCAGTAATAGACTAGGGTGGTAGAGGAAGGAATATCAAAAGTTGAAAGGCAGTTTGTGCTGGTCAGTTTTGGTCAGTTTGACACACACCAGGGTCATGTCAGAAGAGGAAACTTAAATTGAGAAAATGCCTTCATAAAACTAGCCTGTAGGCAAGTCTATGTGGCCCTTTTTTGGGTTTATGATTGATAGGGCAGGCTCAGCTCACAGTGGATACTTCTACTTCTGGATAAATGGTATTGGGTTGTATGAAAAAGCAACCTGAGCAAGTCATGGAGAACAAGCCAGTAAGCAGCATTCCTCCATGGCTTCAACATCAGTTTCTGCATCCAGACAGCATCCTGTCTCTTTTCCTGGATTCTCTTTATGATGGACTGTGGCTTTGGACCAAGGTCTGCATCACAGTAATAGATACAAAACAGAATAGAAAACAAAACAACAAACAAAGATATTAGGCTATGAGAAAACCTGTCCCCAAACACTCAAACACATTAAAAACAAACAAACCAAAACCCTGTCCTTTACAACAGCATTGCATTAGATGAAATATGTTAGGCACAGAAATAAAAACTCTGCATAAATCCATGTATGTTTAATCCAAAACGATAAAATGTCACACTCAGTTGTAGAAAGTAGAATACTAATTAACAGGGGCCCGTTAGTAACATAGACATTGGGAAGATGTTTATCAAAAGACAGACAATGTTAGAGAGAATACATTTTGTATGTTTACACCACATAGTGACTACATTGGGTACTTCAACATGTATATTCTGTGGCATACACATGTTTTAAAACATTACGTGCCATACCTAAATTATAGAATTATACTTGATAACTGATAATGATAACAGGAGGAAATTCAGGCAGGAGAGAAAGCTGTCCATTTGTGCTAATGTTTTTACCTCAGATGGTTTAGTGTAGAAGTAGAGAAAATCAGATGCTGCACCTATCTGGAAAAAAGAAGTAGCAGGATTCCCTGACTGAATGTGAGGAGAACAAGGTGCCTGGAACCCTGTCCTCCTTTTCTCACTCTATACTCTTTCTATGGGGACTAGTATTCACTTAAAATATTAACTATCCAAATAGTCTTTGTCATCCAGTATTTCTCCACTAAGCTCAAGAACTGTATCCCCCTGAATGTATGACATAAATCTCAAATTTAACACATACCAAAGTAGACTTAGATTCTCAAGATCAGCTCTGGTTCCCGTGGTTCAAGTCCATTAGACAGCAGATATTGTCATGCCCTACTCTCT
Organism: Rhynchomys soricoides; assembly: GCA_019843965.1. NCBI lineage: Eukaryota > Metazoa > Chordata > Mammalia > Rodentia > Muridae > Rhynchomys > Rhynchomys soricoides. Next base: position 9,356,881 of record JADRCH010000056.1, on the reverse strand, counting down.
TCACAGTAAGCAAATGATGTCTGTGTTTTGTCTCCTTCTCTTCTAATGCTCTGGGTCAGACTATAATGACAGACTCTTGGGCATTGCCTATGTGCATTCACTCTTGGATTTTGTTTATTCCTCTCATATCCACGCAATCAATGCCTCATATACCACCTAGATATATAAAAGTAACCCTTAACTCCACCAATTCTAAAATATCTCATGTGTCCTGTGGGTGCTCTATGATCTTTGCCTGCTTGTCCTTCCCAGTAAAAAATGGCTTCTTTCTGTTACTCAAATGCATCTAGATCTTCCATAGTCAATGATGTTTTTTCTTTCTGCTCAGAATTATCATTGTATACTCTCTACATAGCTGAAGTGAAGCTCTGGTGGACTGACTTTTAGTATTAACTGAGTATATATTGGTTCTGACATAAGCTCTTTGCTTTGTGTTTCAGTATTCTCCCTCTCCCTCTCCCCTCTCCCTCTCCCTCTCTTTCCTCCTCCCCCTAACTAGGATTCATCCCTTTACCCTTCGTGTCCTGCCCCTTCTTTCTCTCTCTCCCTCTCTCCCTCCCTCCCTCCCTCCCATTCTCCCTCCCTCCATCCCTCCATTCTTCACCCCCTCAACCCATAAATTCTATGCAGGGAGCACAATTATACTTTGCTCATCTTTGTCAGGATTGCCTACCATAATACTTGGAATACACTAACAAAACACACTTTTAGGACTGGAGAGATGAAGTCTCAACATATAGGAATACTGCCTGCTCTTCCGTAGTACCCAGGTTCAATCACAGCATCTACTTGACACTTACAATTGTCTGTAACTCTACTTGCAGGTGATCCAGCACCCTCACACAACTATACATGCAAGAAAAATGCTAATGAACAAAAATAAAATTAAATCACTTTTAAAATACATTTTAAAATACCATTTAAAATTCATCAATTTTATGTCATTATAAAGGCCTTAATATGATTGTCTGATGGGAAAACAGTGGTCCACTTTATTACTATGAAACTTGGCAATTATAAGCCTAAGTGAAAAAAAAAAAAAACACACTAAGTTGGGTCAGAATTAATACCTGTGTCAATAAAGGCCAGAAAAGCCTGTGAAAACACTTATTGTGTTTATTTGTTTTTCTGCCTCTTTTCTACAAAGTTTAGAATCACAGTAGTAAAATATGGTAAAAAGTGGGGACAGATTACAAAATAAATTATTTCAATAATTTCCTAAAAATCAATCTCTAATCTGACCCTTATTTTACAAAGTAGTGGAGATGGTGAAAGCCTGGGGAAGAACTGCCTGTTAAAAGCGAAGCCCGTGAAAAAGTCTGATGCCAGAGTTTCACCATGAGCTGCAAAACACATCCTGGTGCCCTACTCATAGGTCAAATGCTACATTAGCACAGGACCTAATGGTCCTTAGTATTGAATAGGTGCAAAAAAAAAAAAAATAGCTGTGGTCCACCAAAGCTAATTGATTTTAACAGTAGAACAGAATGTGAAACTTCTAGAATTTCTCCAAATATTAATATGACTTCTTAAAGGCTCTGTCCTACATTCCAGAAGGTATCTGTTCTAAGTATTAAATGAAACTATCTGTTCTTAACATTAAACTTAGCACACAAATGTCTTTTAAAAGCAGTTTAGAATAATTTCATCTTTCAAAAGAAAATTCCCTATCAATAGTTGGCTACCTTTGAAGAATCTTGCATCATTTGGTCATGATGAGGATCAACCCACTCACTTTCCTTCTGCTTTTGAAACTAAATCTCTAAAACAAAATTCTATTCATTGTTTTTTTTCATTCCAAACAAAAAATTCTGGCCAGGGTTATTCTCCTTCTTAGTTGGGTTGAAAGTTTGTATAATCATATAATAGGACAAGTATATGGTGAAATAAACCCATGCATGTCTAAGCATAAAGTAAATGGAACAGTAAGATGACTGAAATGTAAACCAAATCAGAAGATCTTGGACATGTAGTCAAGGTACACACTGGGAGCTGGTGATTCCTTGTTTTTAATGAATGCTGCAATGTTATATTAGTAAAGCACTCAAAGACACAATAACACATTGCTTCTACAAAAAGTTCATTACTAAGCCAGTCATAAACTGAGACTGCTAACAGATAGGACTTGCCCTATGGTCAGAGGGAAGAAACAAAGGTACTGACCTTCGAAACAGTGAAAGCTGAGATTACTATTATATTTAATTAATTTAATTAATTAAATAATTATATTTGAAATATAAAAGCTACTGTACTGATGAGCAGTGGAATATGTGTATATCTTAAATAGAGTTTCTTGTCTATTTTTTAATTCAACTCTTTCCTTGAGATGACAATTGAGGCATTAAAATTAGGATCAACTAGTTCATTCTTATGAATGACTCTCTAACAGAGTTTGTTAGAAATTTGAATGATCAAAACACTGTAAAAAAAAAAAAAAGAAAGAAAATACACAAAAAGCATTCCAGGATATTATTTGTAAGAACATTCTAAGGGGAAAAAAATGTCTACCAAATTACATAATTGTAGAGGTGATAGTAAAACTTGTCATTTGCCCTGCTTATCATTTATATCACATAAATTACATATCCTCTCAAGCCAGAGACTTACTCTGAATACCAAGTCAACATACCAAGCTGTGTTCACAGGAGGTTTACAGGTTGCCTGCTAAAGAGATAATGCCATCAAGATAGGTAGAAATAAAAGATACTTTAAGGGACTGTAATTGCCAAATGACTGGAAGAAATCCTAGACTGGAAATAGTCCACACAGAGAATAGTGAAATATTTCCCAAACTTTGTCCAATTGATGATAGCTAACTATCTAGATGACACAAGTAAGAGTTAGATGTTGGAATTAGCATTCAAATGAGGTGACCGTTACCTTTCTTTAGTATGGTCACAGTTACATTATTAATCTGGTACTCATGAGGTCATGTTTACTTAGAGAGGAGTCAGAAACATACAACTGAGAAGGAAGGTAGTCCTTTCTTTTCTCCTGTAATTTTTAGTCCAACACCGACAGGGTGATCCTTTGAGCATAGAGCAACTCAAGGGTTTTTAAGTCTATTTCAAGAAGTCATAAGCCCCTCAAACAATTTATACTTCCAAAACCAATGCTACATTCTCTCGCTTTCACAAAATGTGAATGGCCGTGTTCTTACTTCTAGTTATTCTCTGCAGGCCTCAACCCCCTTTTCTCTGAGAATTAGTGGAGGAAAACTGTACAGTGGTTTTCTTTTTCTTAAAGTACATTTGTCTCTTCAGATGCTGATGAATGGCTCTACTACTGGAAAATTTCAGACGCTTTGGAAAAACAGCAAATGACATAAATTCAGAATACATTAGTAGGTAGAAGATTTACACCCTCCTTCCTTTACTTTGGCACATTTGGGTAAAACATTCAAGACACTGTAAAGTCTAAGGAAATAGAAATCTCAGTTTGAAATAACTGTCTCTCGTTCTTCAGAATCCAGTCCTGCTTTCTTCCAGTGAGTCCCCGTCAGCCAGTCATAAGCACATTAAGGCTCTCTGAACTTGGAAATGATACCATACTGTGAGTACAGCTAATGGTGGTTTTTTTCCTCTAACATGTGTTTCAGTCGACTGAGCAGTAGGATCAAAGAAGACTTAGTCCTGGCTGTCCCAGGTCTCCTAGTATTTCGAGAGTAGGGACACAAATACATATCTAAGAATTTAGACAGCTGTGCAAATGCAGAGCACTGAATAATGCATAACATTTCAAAAGGTTAGTAAACATGGGTGCTGTGGGCAAAATAAAACTAAAAATGAAATGGAGTGCCATTAGGCCAGTAAGGTGGAAGTGACTTGGAGATGATCAAGATTGGTGGCCTCCTTGCACTCAGAAAGGAGATTTTGACAAAAGACACCAAAGGACCAGGAAAGCAGAGTGTATCTGACTATTGGTAGAAGAGGTCCAATTCATTTTTATAAAAGGTAGAATTTTCTTAGTGCTCTAAGTAAAAAGATTAGACTTCCCTTTTCAAACAATTAGACAAATTACAACCTCGTATGATGCCTAAGAAAACAAGGAAATTTAGAAGACTTGGAGAGGTGGCTTAACTATTAAGGATGCTTCAAGATGACCCAGGAAAAACCAAAAACAGACAGCTCACAATTCTTTTTCCAGGCAGTCTGATGTCTTCTTCTGGTCTCACTAGGGACCTGCATGAACCTTATGTCCACACATATGCATGGACACATATACATATGTAAAATAAAAAAATATTAAGACATTTAAAGTAATTTCTCTGAAACCCACACCCCTCCTTTCCATTCCCAAGAAGCTTGCCAATTCAATTGAAAACATACAACCAGAATGATAGATAAAGGCTATCTGGAGAGCTATGGACTCCCTCCCATGTATACTGGGAATTTGGGCAAACTCGTGTTATCTCAAAGATAACCTGCTTCCTGCACAGATGCCAAGTCTTATATTTTATTTCTTCAAGGGTTGGTCTTCTAAGAATAAGGCAAGCTGAGCTAATGAAGTCATTTCTTATTTAGTCTAACCTTTAAGACCTCCTCCCTAAAGGAACTTGGAACAGTTAAAATTAGTAGATAAAGGGCCATTGGTCTAGCATGCAGCCACTGTACCTTTACTGTGGGTGTGGACACTACTCCATCTCTTGGTATGTTTTCCTGTCCAGCCTATTGCCACTAGATGATTGGTAGAAATTTCCTGTCTAGCCCACTACCTCTTTGCTCTGTTCAGACATCACTGCACATTTAACTTATCAGCAAGTTTATCTCCCACATGAGCCACATGGCTGTGATCAGCCTTGTCTCCCAGCCCTCCCATTGGCCTTTATCTCTCTCTCCAGAAAACCTACTAACTCTGCCACAGCACAGCTAGCCAGATTTATTTAAATGATGTATTAAACCCAAACAAAAAAAACTGCTAAGTTTTTCGATCAGTTTGATAACTATTTTCAGCATGGTCTTTTCTCAGAATCAAATATTTTATGTAAGCATTTTACCATCATTCTAACTAACTACCCTGGGTATTTGTTAATGTTGTGGTGGTGGTGGTTAGTGTTGTGGTTCTTGTTAGTGTTGTTATTCTTAAATAGGAAGAAAATGGCCTCTCGGAAGATTTCAAGATTTCCTTATGGTCAGGGGTTCATGATAGTATTCCTCACTTCTAGAATAAGCCTTGGTTATACAATGTACTTCTGTGACTGCTTTATTTTTCATGTGTATACATGATGAAGATGTTCACATGCATGTGTGTGTATGTGTGTGTGAGAGAAAGGGATACAGACACAGACAGACAGACAGACAGAGACAGACAAAAACAAAGAGAAAGACCGGATAGGTGCACATCATGTGGAGGTCAGAGAAAACCTCCAGACATTAGCCCACACTTTCACTTTGTGTGCCACAGGGTCTCTGCTGCTCACCACTGAATTTGCCAGGTGGCTGACATACAAACTTTCCAGACTTTTGTCTCCAATTTTCATCTCACCATAGGATCACCAGGGTTAAAGATACAACAGTGTTGCCAGGCTTCACAGGGGTCCTGGAATTGGAACTGTCATTGCCATGCTTGTGAGGTGAGCACTTTACACAATACCTACTTCCCAAGTCTGCTCCTTCTTCTTGAATGGTCACAGCCAATTTATGCCACTAAAGAGAAAGACTATAATACTCCATTTTAACAAGGCCCACTCAAGGTATTTATGTACAGAAGAACACAAATAACCCTATTTCACTCCAAATTTTGTATCTAGACATATAAATATATATACATATGTACATGTATATGCTTGTATATATAGAATAAGCACTATTTAAAGATGACTTTTCCTGATCTAAATGCAAATTGTATTTTTAAACTGCAGTTCAATTTTCTAAATTGTAGGATAAGAAGAATTTGAGAGGAAGGTATAGCAGCAGAATGTGGAAAGTGGCTCCATTTTGGAAACTCTCTCACTTATTTACTACTCCTCGAAGTTGTCATCACCTCACATCCTGACACCATCATCCCTAAAATAGCCTGCAAGGAGTCCTGCAGCACAGTGTGCTCTGTCAGGCTGACTCACTCACAGATCTGCTACAGCTTTGTGTCATCGGTCTAAAGCATCTTCCTCTAAAACTAATCCGTGTCCATCCATGGACCTGGAGAATGAAACAGAGAGGCTCAGCATATTGCTTCCACATCCATCACACTGCTTTACCTTGGAAACACTCAACTGGGAAACGAAGCCACTGTAATTGTCTGCAAAGTCCTTAATTACCCTTTCCATAAGGTGTCCCCTTAATCTCTGCTTATCATTTCTCTTTAGCCATTGATAGGAAGTTAAAGTAGCAAAGATTTTATTTTTATGAGGTCTCAGTTGACCATATTTTTCCATAAATAGCATCCATCTTTCTAAGCAATTAAATCATTAAAATTATAGACTACAAGTTCTTCTCAGAAGTGACTAGTCTGTCATGTTTAAGTTGGTGGAATACATTATTTTTATTTGGTTATCTGAAAACCATGCAAGCTTCTGTGTTTTTCTCTTTTGCTGAGAAGCTAAATATATTTATCTGTTTAGTCACATTCAATGATCTGTGAACTGCAGGGAGTTGGATGTCTCTCAGAGTGGAAAGAGCTTGCTCGGAACAAATAAAATAATGGGAAGAAACTATAAAGAAAACTTAAACAATAACCAAGAAAGGGAAAATCTTGGTTTAACTGCAATGTGTAAATGAATAACTTACCATATTTAGGGTGACTTTTTGTTTATATGTTTGCTTGTTTTGTTTTGCTTTTCAATTGTTTCTTTTCTTTATTTATTTACAACCAGGATGATGTCACTGTGTACTGAATAGTGTTTCCAAACTCACTATGTTTCTCAGATTAGCCTCAAATTATGATCCTCCTGCCTCAGTCTCCTAAGTGCTTGAGTCCTAGGCATGTGATACCATACCAGGCTGTCTCTGATTTTTCTGACGTATAGGGCAAACACCTATTACTGAGTCAACAGAAGGGTTAAAGAGCTCCATCACATCTGTGAAGAATTGTGTAAGTCCCTGTGGTCAGTACTTAATTCTATTTCAGTTTCCTAGCAGTCGAGGGCTAACAGTGTGGCTCAGTGGTGAGAGTACTTGCCTAACATGCACAGAGCTCTAGCAGCCATGGTCTAAGGGTATGCCTCTGCAGGAGAACACATGCCTGGCTGCATAGGGTGCAGCAGCATTTATTACTTAAACCAGTCTTTGATTTATTGCAATGTTTTGTTTATAGAATTTTTCCCTTCAAGAACAACTGCCTTTCTTTCTTTGTTTATTATTGCTAAATCAATAATTAGCTCTCTTTACTAGCTTGTTTTCATTTCATTCTGGAAGCATTTGTAATTCTCTGACTATATTTGACTTCCAAATTTTACCAATTTCTTGGCTCTATATGTCTAAAGCCTTGCTCTGACTTTCTTTGATTAATAGGAATTTTCATTTTTTAAATATTAAATCACTTCTATGTTTTCTTTTGTCTGCATTATTTCAAGAACTATGAAAATATCAGAGTTACTGAATTGGCTTTTCTATTAATTATTATATCAGACTCATATTTCTCAAATTCTTATGCTATGTTTTATAAGCTTATCTATCCTATATTTAACAACATTTCATTAATATAGTGTACAAATATTTTATTGCATTTTCATTTCAGCTGCTTTCAGAAAAGACGTTTATTATAAAAAAGCTTGCTTGGTTTTTAAATAGTTGTCATTTAAGGTTTGTTAACTTGTTTTGTATGATAACCAATGTGCACCCTAATCTCTTTGAGAATGTGATCAATTTTTGTCTTTAGGTTTAGCATGTATGGTTGTTGTTGTGGTGGTTTGTTCTGCTTTGATTTTTGTCTTTTTATAAGTTCTTTAAGAATATATTAGATGTATTAGATCAATGTATTAAAACTTACATTCTACCCCCACTTTCAGATCCACTTCCCTTCTTTACTCACCTACTCTGTGCCTTTAAAAAAAACAAAACAAAATAAAACTACAAGGCACACTTTAAGTGCTGCCCATAGAGTCTTAGATATGTGACTTTCACTGGAATATCACCAATCTACTAGGATCCTTATCCATAAAGAAAACTCCCTCTGCCAGAAGCTATCAATTCCCAATAGCTCCTTAGATTGGGGCGGGACTTCATGCCCACTTCTTCCCTCCATGCTGGGTTTTTGTCTATCTTGACATGTTTCATGCACGTCTTGTATGTGCTGTTACAGCTACTGAGTATATAGAAAACACTGTTTCCCGTTGACCATCTACTACCTTGGGCGCTTACAATCTTTCCTCTCCCTCTTTCCCAATGATCTCTGAGCCTTGGGAGGATGGAGTTAACATAGGTGTGTTCTTTAAGGCTGAGCACTGTGTAGTCTCTTCTTCTCTGCACTTTGACCAGTTCCAGAGTCATTGAGGATTCTTTTCCAGCCTAGTAGAAAGGATATAGAGATTGCTGTAGCAGAGTCTTTGCAAAGGAGAGGAAGGGTTGAATTTACTCTGCACACAGGATAGACAAGACAATGGTAGCCTAGGAAGAGGGTGGTGATGAGATAGAAAATTCTTTTTTTGTTTGTTTGGTTTTTTTGTTTGTTTGTTTTGTTTTTGTTTTTCAAAACAGGGTTTCTCTGTATAGCCCTGGCTGTCTTGGAACTCACTCTGTAGACCAGGCTGGCCTCAAACTCAGAAATCTGCCTGTCTCTGCCTCCCAAGTGCTAGGATTAAAGTCATGCACCACCATTGCCCCACTTTTTGTTTTTGTTTTTTTTTAGATTTATTTTATGTATATGAGTATTCCGTCACTGTCTTCAGACACACCAGAAGAGGGCCTCAGATCCCATTACAGATGGTTGTGAACCACCATGTGGTTGCTGGGAATTGAACTCAAGACCTCTGGAAGAGTAGTCAGTCAGTGCTCTTAGCCTCTGAGCTATCTCTCCAGCCTGATAGAAAACTCTAAAAAGAAAAGTGGTAGCAAGACAAGATGATTGCTGGCTAAACCAACATAACAGGATTCTTGCTGAAAATACCTGGAAGTGACCATATAAGAGCTGGGGCGGAGCGGATCAGAGGGTAAGGACCCTTATTAGATGTCCATATTGATCAGATATAAAGAAGAGGATGCTCTGTTAAAACTACTCAGTATACTTTGGGTTTTACAAAGAAATCACAGATGGGGTCCCTAAGAAAGTTTAGAGCTAACTAAAGTTTTGCCAAGCAATTAATCTTTGTCAGGAAATAAGCAACCACTAGGAATCATTTAAGATGTATGGCTAGGGAGGAAGCGGGCAGACAGCTCAAAGGTCAACAATATTACTCAGGAAATGGTTTTTACTGTGCTTCCCACCCTAATTTGTGAATTATTTCTTTTTAAGTATTCCTGTATAAGTATAGACCCTTGATGTGCCTGGAAGAAAGATCTGCTCTCTCAAGTGACTAATGTCACAATCACTATGCTAGCCCAACTTGTGTCCTCTACTTAATATCTTTATAAAAATGTTCTTTGTTTTGAGCATGGGACTAAACCCCATTGCTGTCATTCAGCAGTGCTGAGGCTCTAGGGAGCCAGACTGACCCTTTGAGCTCACAGGCCAAGTGACATTTCTGATTACTACCGTGTGTAAACTTCCTTTCCTCCTTTCTCCTTCTCCCTCTTTTCTGAAACTGGAGCCTTTCACGTCATTTATCAGATATCTGCTTTAATCATACCTGCCCTTCCTGGCTATCTCCAGTATGGATTGTCTACCAGCAAAATGATGTCTTCCATCAATAATTCACAATGTAAACCTCACTTATATTGGTAATGTCATTTGCTATTTGTACTGGAACAACTTTCTCATATTTTAGTGAAATTGGAGGGAAAGGAGCCGAACCTGCTTGGTAGGTGCCTTGGGCTCTTAGCTGCAGTTTAGATTTAACTCTTCCCTTGGACTGTGGACCTGCAAAGCATTTGTTATCTACTGTACATTTAAATATTTATTTAAATGATTTACCCTACTCTAAAGACCCTGAAATGTCTAATTATTAATCCTTAGAAACCATCCACTCTTACTTAGACAATTACAAAAGCCAGAGTCATAGAGATTATCTTTTGTGAGATATAATAGCTTCCAAACACATGAAAGTCAGTTCAGTTTAGTTCTGGACAGAAATCCATGGATTTTAATGCAGCTATTAAGATTAAGATGGTGGAAAGTTCCACAAGTATTTATCTTTTAGAAATAGTAGTAAGTCAACTTTTAAAATGTTTTTTAAAAATTTTCTAATTATTTTTTTAAAAAGTACATCAAAAGTACAATATAATCTGAGCAATAAAGATCATATATTATAGTATATAATATAGTTGAAAGAGATTTGCATAATTTTATTATGAATCAGACACTAATATGCATATTTTGATTATATGTCCATTTAACTAAATAAAAACCAATGGGCAAGATAGTCTTCTCCTGAGGCCCTTTCTACCTTCTATAAAATTGGTTTTCAAAAACAGAGACATCTGTGTATTTTATCTGCAGCCCCTGAATGTTTATTGTCAATTATTAAATAGACTCAGCGTCTACTTCAAAACTAGAGGTGCCGCCTATTACTTTGCAACCATGTAAAATGAGCAGGTCTGCCCTTTTTGGGTTACCCTGGTATTACAGGAAGTGCTCTTTGAAAGACAGTTGCTCCAATTTCTCTCTCTCTCTCTCTTGTCTGTTATTCAGGTTTGATGATATTAAGCAATGCAAAACTAATATATTACTTGGCTTTTCTGTGTTCTTTCATCTTCAATCAGAAGAGTAGGTATACATTTCTCTCTTGTTTTCTAGTGAAGTTTATATAATTAGATTCTTTTTTTTTTAATTCAGTAATCTATGCATTGCTCAGAACTTTTAATCTTTTCCTGTTTCTAGCTTATGTTAAATCTCTTTTCACCTGCCTGAGAAGATATTTTAACTCTAATCTAACCACAAATTCACTGTAAAATTAATTCTAATCCCATGATCCACTAGTAAAAATAAAACCAATGTGGGACAAGAATCATTTTAGATTTTCTGATGAAAAAGACAATTTATACTAGGCACACAATGTAAATTTAGTAGGTTGTGAATAATCCATTTCACCAAATAAATTAAATTAAACTTAGGTTGGATGATATAACTGATAAAGGCAATAGCTTTTGCATGAGAGACATGGAAGAGCTTCAATGGGTTGATGTGAGCCGAGGCATATCCAGTACCAACAATGAGGAAAAGGTGCTGGTTTTAATATCTATTTTTCTATTTTGCTCACTTTAGATCTTTATATTATTTTACTTTTTAATCTTGAGAAATCGAGTGAAAATGGCTAGTTTATACTCATCAAAATTCAAGTACTATGAATAGATTCTGTGAATGCCCAACTTATTCACTTGTTCTGAAAAAAAAATAATCACTGCTTTCAGATCGATGACAGAGCTCCTACAAGTGATTGCCTTACCTTTATCCCAAAGGGAGGAAGAGCAGCTTAGGAGTATGAAAGGACTCCAATTAACGTCCTAGGGTGATGCCCACACCTTTTTAGAGAGGCATGATAGTATTGGATAACTGGTCACTAAAATAATAGCCTTACTAAATAGTTTACTAATGATGGGATCAAATTGTGATTGTTGCATAGTCATTTCAACTATCAGAATAGATTGTCCACCTCACGAGAACTTAGCCATGCTACCATTGATTATTGATTAGTTCATATGATTTCTTCTGCTAGTCTGTAGGATTTCTAAGAGCAAGAATTTTGTATTATGTATTTCAACATGAGTGTCTAGTGGAGTTCAGGCATTGCTATATGATCACTATTTCTTATTTAAATTTAATTACAATGTATTAGCATGAAAAACCAATCTAATTAAGAGGTTTCGGTAAATCCCTGGCTCCAAAGACTGCTAAACACGGTATTACCTGGGGAGTGTTTGGAAATATTAATTTCATAAAACCAACAATTTTCAAAGAATTAAACTCCATAAAAACACAGTTTCTCTCTGTCTCACTGCTTTATAAATTTGAAATTTGAATTTGTCTCTTCCTGAAGTTTCTCATGCAGAGCTTTCTCTGCTTGGCTTGATACTTCTGCATATGTGACATGGCTTCTCTGAGGTCCATCTCTGTCCATGGAATACTTCTTTTCTGTCTCCATAGACAGAGTGTTCATCTAAGCTAACACCCCAAACATTATACATGTTCACTTTGCACCAGCCTAACTTAGGGTACAGTAAAAACAGGGAGCTATTGAGTTCCTGGTCAATGTTTGTCATCCAGATCATGATGTCCTCACTCCTAGCCTTGGCAGAGATCCTAGTATTTAAACAGCAAAAACACACAAAGATGTTACCTGTCATCCTTTGGGCGTTCCACTTGTGCATATGTGCAAACAAACCCCTGGCCTCTTTCTCTCTCTTCAACACAACCCTCTCTCCAACAAAATTCCTTCAATCAGTAAAATAACTCAACAAATATTTATAAGATCAAATATCAGACAAAGTGGCCCTTAGTAATGAAAAAGTGTGTATCCTGATATGGACTGAGGGCACTGTCTCCTCTTGGATGAGCCTTTCCCTTAAACTCATCTGCTTTGGAGCTTATGGAACTGCTTCCCCAAAGGTGAAGACACCAACTGTATACCCTTTATTTTTCTAGATTACAGGCACAACAGATTTGCTTTTAAAATATTTGTGGAGCTGTTTTCTTGTTCTTTGAAACTGGAGTTAAAAGTGCCTTTTGCTTTGGCATGACAGCCAAACTAATAGAAGAAACTTTAGATTGCCTTCATTCTTAAACCACTAGCCAGCTGACATGAAGAAGAAATCTAGCCAAACATAATCCTAAGGAAGAGGAAGCCATTCATAGGGATGAAGAGGCTCAGCTTCTGTGATTTCTGGATCAGGAGAAGAAATAAATTGCAAACAAAACAAACAAACTAGCTACAATTTCAGAAACACTCAATTAGCCATTTACATACTGACATAAGAAATTATAGGTTCACAGAAAGCCAGCCAAACTACAGATCTGGCTGCTCCTCAACAGGCTCGTAAGTCTCCATATATGATACAGTAAATGTTCAGAGCATCGTTCAACATGACCATTCTGAGATGAGAAAAGCTGTGAAATTTCTCCTCCTCATTCCAGCCTTCACTGGATGCAGTGTGACTACACTCTCAAAGCTAAAGCCAAAGTAGAATAGACAGAACACATATAATGCCAAAGGTCACCAGTGTCCCAGCAAGCCTACACCTGAGGTATATGTTGCAGAGGCAGGATTGCTATTATTTGAAAACTCATGACATTGTTCTAAAATACAAAAATATCTCTGGAATCATGCTATGTTGCAAATGGCAGGGTTATCAGAACAGAACTACAAAAAAACTTGCAATAAAAATATGAAATGCTCTAGTAGAAGGTTGCAACAGGTATGGAGAGAAATTTTGAGAAGTCTCAACTTTGATGAGAAACTAAAAGGAAATAATAGAAATGTAAAATATTTTATCAGAAATAAAGAATTAATTATTTACTTTAAACAACTCAGTACAAGAACAGATCAATTCATTGTTGCTAAGACAATAGAGTACGTCCAAACTATACCATAAAGTAGGATGGGTGGAAGAAAGGGAAGAAGGGGCCTGAGGACATAGCTCAGTTGGTATAGAGCTTGCCTAGTATGTAAAAACGTTAAGTTCAATACGCAGCATTTCATAAAACTAGGTGTGGTGGTACATACATGCACCACATGTATAGAGGAGGTATAGGTAGGAAGATTCAGAAGTTCAAGGCCTTCTTCAGATATAACACAAGTCCATGGCCAGCCCGAACTACATGAAACCCTGTCTTAAAAGAGAGAAGATGGGAGAAGGTGAGATAAGGGAACAAGGTGTGAGAGAGGTAATCTCTATAATCAGTAAAGAATAACACACACACACACACACACACACACACACACACACAATAGCTGTAGAATAATGAAAAGAGAAAACAATGAAGTACTTTGAAAAATAATAGGTTAAAAGTTCCCAAATTTAAAAAAGCAATAGTCCAGAGATATATTAGGATGAGTAGAATCAATACAGAATAAATAGAAAGATAAACCATGCCAGGATATCTCATATATAAAAACAATAAAAACCAAAGCATCAGGAAGGTATTAGAACTCTTAGAGGGCTGTGGAAAGGCCAGAGCACTCAACCAGCCAACATAGAGAAGGACCTGGATTCATCTCGAGCATCACCATGAAGACTGAAATAAAGTTAAGCAGTCAGAAGAATAAAAGGTGTATGTACGTAAACAAGAGCACCAACAACAGTGAGGTGACTATATCCAGGAAAAGTACATTTTCAGTGCACTAAAAGGAAAAATTAGCATGCTGCCATGTATTCAACAAAACAATACCTTTAATAGTAAAAACAGCAGTAGATTTTGGGGAAGAAATGATGGGTACTACATATAAAACATTTTAAAATGAGCAAAATGTAAAAATATTTTTAATAATATCTTGTTCTGTGTCTGCTTATCTTTGAGAAACTTTCAATATATAAAACAATAGTAATAATAGATCTGAGAGTTATAACATAATAAATGTACAAATAACAATGACTTGCAATACAAAAGTAATACTGTCATAGGATTTGTGAAAACTTGTAACAGTTTTTTTATTTGAAGATAGATTGTAATAAATTATTCACCAGTCTATAGTAGCCACCGATCACACACACTCACACACACAGACACACACACACACACACACACACACACACACACACAGATAAAAAAGCAATAGAGGATGTAAAACAAAACCTTGAATTGAATAAATAGAATGTTGCCCAATCCAATCAAAATAAGGAAAGGCGGGATGAAGAAATTTAAACTATACTATTTAAATATACTAGCAATAAGCCACCTAGCATCAGACTCCCCACAGCTCCATCCAGGTTGATGAAGTCAGTCTGATCTGCTTTTCTCACCTCTTTGTGGTTCATTTCCCTGCCATGAGTACCTGCAGGACCGCCCTCAGTTTTTGATTCCAAATGAGACAACAAAAGTTTCAGTGAACAACATCTCACACATGCCCAGGCAGATAACTGCAATACAGTCAAGGCAACAAGTAAGAAGACACGAAAGAAAGCAAGAGGGGTTTTGTTAAGAAAGAAGGTTCTATTGAGAGAGTAGAAGCTGAGAGAAGAAAATAGGGGGTTGAAAATCACTAATGTGCAGTGTGTATGGATGTGTATGTGTGTGAGAGTGTGTATATCGAAAACTATCAAACAAAAGTGGAATTATAATAGTTTTAAAATCCTTTTTAAAGACTTCAAATCAGGAAAAGATAAGTAACAGATAAAGAGAAGCGGACTGACATGTGAGACACATTCTGATTGAGTGCAAATGTTGTAGAGCTTGGAGAGGATGTTTACAAAAACATTTCACTTTGAAACTCATATATTTTGACACTTAAGAATTATTAATAACACTGTCCATAAATTTTTCTCAAAATAAAATGACTTTTAAAATGTAAAAATAGTGAATAAATAAAATGATACCCTGTGTATATTTAGATTACATGATTCCAATAAGTCCGTTAAATGCAAATGGTCTAAAATGACAACTAATAGGGAGACTGTCAGCCTGTCTGGCTGAGTATAAACAACCAGAAAGCCTACTGAGTACTAGTCACATGAAACACACAGAGAAACAAACAGTGGGTTGAACATAGCAGAATACAAAAAAACACACTTACAAACACTTAGCATAATAAACCATATGTGGCTTTACTATAGGCAGGCCAAGAGTGTTTTAAGACAATATGAACTTAAGTGAATACAAAGAACAATGTGTGCTGGGAATAATAAAAGAAAAACCCTGAATGCATATCCACATAAAGATTTCAGTCTTGGTCATATAACTGAACTAGCTACATTAGGCAACCTTAGAAACATTAATACATTTTATTTGCAATGATATTTAAAATACTTATAGTAAGTCTTGTAAAGGCTCATCAAATAAGCTCCAAATGTAATTTTTTTGAAACTACAGAGAGTGTATTCTTCAGGCCATTGTTAAAGTTGAAATAAGTAATCATAGACTATGTAGATTTGAAAATTTCCAAAACTTTTGGGGAAAAAAAAGGAAGCCACTAGAGATTAAGAAAAGTATATGAACTAAGAGAATAATGCTTTGAGCTGAAAAACAACAAAATAGTATAATGTGTGTAAAAGCAATGCTTAGAGAAAGAGTTAGAGCTTCGGAGATAATCATAATTGAAAAGTAAAAGCAGGAGGCTTGGCCGAGAGAAAAGCATCTTTTCTCTATTCACAAAACGATGAAAAGAACCAATTATACCCCGGAGCAGTAGAAAATGAGAATTTTAAAAGTTCCAAACTCAGAGAAAAACACACAAATCATGACTAGCCTGTGAACTTTAATTGGTATATTTAAGAAACTAGAGTCCTACTAAGAGATGGAAGTCCAATTTAACACTAAAAAATATGTTCATGTTAAAAAGACCAGTGGATTATCTATATACTGGCTTCATCTTACTAATGTGTTTGTGCACAGATATTGAAAAGCACAAGTGGGAGAGAAAAATACAAAATCAAAGATTACTTTTGAAAAGCCTAAATAAGCTGACTAATCTCAAGGTTTAATAAAAACACAGATAACAGAAATTATTTCAGAAAAGCAAGGATAGAGACAGGTAGATCCATTTGACACTGTCCATATGCTCTTTGACACATCAGATAAAATGCACATGTCCCTTTAAAGCCACAAATTACCACCATTAACACACAAAAAAGCAAGTTTCTAAAAAATAAACAAATCTATTATTTGTTATCAAAATTAAATTTCAGTTGGAAACTGTTCACATTGATTAAACTAGTTTCAGAAGCTTCCTTGCTGAACTGCATCATTTATTTCAGAAAGAAATAAGGCAAATCATACCCCAAACTAGTTACAAATAGCTGACAAAGGAAGAAACATTCTCTATCTCCTCTGTCTCTAGAGCATTGAAATATTCTGGTTCAAAAAGTAGGCAAAGTTACTAGAAAGATAATAAACTATAAATTATTTCTCATAAACACCTATGCAAAATCTTTAACAAAATGATTATACATCAAACACACCAAGAATTAGTAAAAAACAGTAACAAACATCAAATAATAAATAGCTATTGAGTGCATTATTCTACTATGCAAAAGTTTCAATGTACATAGTTTTCCAATTCATACAAATTAAAGAAGAAAATGAAGCTTATGATTAAAGATACAGGAAAGTCACAGGACAAAAGATTTCACTTATCTGTGGTTAATATCTTTAAGGATATAACACTTTTCATTTATGTATATATGCCTATGGCTGTTTGAGTACATATGCATTACATGTATACAGTGGCCCATGGAGACCAAAAGAAACCATCATATTCTCTGAAACTGGAGTCACAGTGATTGTGATCTACGATGTGAGTACTGGGAACAGAACTCAGTTCCTCTGCAAGAACAGCATGGACTCTTAACTACTGATCTATCTCTTTAGATCTTGTGATTGACACTTTTCACAAACTAGAAAATGAATTTTATATATATAAAAAGTTTAGTTAAGAGCATTCTCTGGGATGAATTCCTCTGGCATTCTTTTTCCTCAAAGTTGAGACAGGAAAACATTTTCCATTTTTGAGCTCAAGCAAAAAAAGTAATAAAAGGTAAGTCCAAGGAAAAATATAGACTATAAATTGCATTAACCACTGGATGATATAATCATGTATGTTGAAAACCCTTTATAATCTATTAACATGCTACTAGAACTAAATTGAGCATGATTTCATTCACTGAAACAAATAGAAAATTTTAAAAAATTCTATTTATTTACTTTTAAGATCTGTCCTGGTTAGTTTTACGTGACCTTGACAAAAGCTAGAGTCATTTGGAAGGAGGGAACCTCAGTTGATGAAAAAATGCATTCATAAGATCCAGCTGCCCCTACATTTTCTTATTTAGTGATTGATGTGTCAGGGCCCAGCCCACTATGGGTAGTACCATTACTGGGCTGCTAGGCCTTACAATTCTATAAGAAAGCAGGCTGAGTAAGCTATAGAGACCACACAATTAATTAAGCAGCACTCCTCCATGGCCTCAACATCAGTTCCTGCCTCCAGGTTGTAGCCTTCCTTGAGATCCTGTCTTGACTTCCTTTAGTGATGGACTCCAATGTGAAGTGTAAACCACACCAACTCTTTTCTCCCCAACGTGCTTTTGGTGTGGTGTTTGTCCATAGCAATAGCAATCTTAACTAGGAGAGTAGCAAATCTCTCAAATACTGAAGATTAAATCTCACAAAATGTTCAAGAAGTCCAACATTTTTTGGGAGAGCCCATTCCTGTCATTAAAAAGCAGAAATAGATGAGAACCAAACCTATTATTATTATTTATTATTAGTGATGATGATGATGATGATGATGATGATGATGATGATGATGATGATGATGTGGTCATTGCTGGCTACCCAGGACTCCCCATAGAACATGAAATAGAATACATGATCAAAACTAATCATCACATGTGGACAAGTTGGGAAATATACGTTTAGATATTTTGAAAGATAAATGGCCTCAAGTACTGCAGAACCACAAGATTCTACTGTCAATCTAGGCTTTCTGAAGTGCTCCTAATCCATGTGATCCATTAGCATATAATGTAGCTGTAGGCAAGCAAAGGAAAAGCAATGAAGCCCAAACCACAGAGGCACTTATAACATAGTCTAGGCTATATGCCAAAATAATATTGAAGCTAATTAGAACATCAAGTGTCCATAACTTTTCCTGTTCTATCAAGAGTTCTTCCTCTTTTGTTTGCATTTAACAAACACAGTCTTAGAAACATTACAGAATAAAAGCCCAGGCATCTTCATCTTCAGTGATTACAAGCACATTAACAAATCTATGAGCCAACAGTGGTAGCGCACGCCTTTAATCCCAGCACTTGGGATAGGAAGCAGGCAGATTTCTGAGTTCGAGGCCAGCCTGGTCTACAGAGTGAGTTCCAGGACAGCCAGGGCTGTACAGAGAAACCCTGTCTCAAAAAACCTAAAACAAAACAAAACAAAACAAAACAACAAAAAAACAAACAAAAACAAACAAACAAAATAAAAACAAAGCTATGACTTGCCCTGATTCACTGTTGTAAAACATGAGCAAAACTTGGAAATATCATCGAGGCTGTTGTCAACTGTTCAGATTCCTTTTCCCATTATGGTTTAAGTACAAGGCACTCTGAATGAAGGCAATTGTCAGAGTTAGCTGCCAATGCTATGATGCTTATATTATATCTTAGGGGGGGAGAGTGGTTTTGTTTTAATTTTGTGTCTCCTCCCCCCTTCCCACTCGTTATAGGATCTAATTGCAGTGGTTCAATGCAGCTAACCAGTTCCTTAGAATATGCTCTTTCGTCAAGTCTAACTTTAGGTATTGTATATGGACAAGCTTGATTGTCTGAACCAAAATGGGAACCTTAAATAAACATCAAAGTCCTCACTAATAACATTTTGATTTTGCTGTCGAGTGTAGATACTCTGATTCACCCCCAACCCCATCATCACCAAAAGGAAGGAGAGAAAAAAAAAAAAAAAGCTTGTGAGTTTTTTGTATGGCTTGTGTGGAAACGTCTATAAATTTAGGTTTTATATATATTTTTTATATATTTGTTACTCTAGAAAAAGCAAATAAAAATAAAAACTAAAGGATAATGAAATTAATGAAGAAGCAGTGGGCCAATGGAATAGAGTATCAATTACCAAGGGCAGCATACGAATGTCCTGGTTTTTAGACATTGTGAAACGAATAGTATGTGGGGGCTGGGGAATGGGATCTATCATTTTAATCAGTGGTGCTGTAACAACTAAGTATTGTGGGAAAAGAAAATAAACATTCTCTCCAGATTCCATCTTAAAAATTCAAAGTGGGTCATGCTGGAAATCAGCAGAGAACCACTACAAACAAGGAAAAGCTGGTTAAAACACAACATAACTTCTCCTCCAGCCCAAGGAGAACCTCACTGAACCAAAACCCAGAGAACAGTTTTAAAGACACAGAACATTTGGAAAGAAACATTATTTGGTGCCTTGAGGCAAAGCAGAACTTCCCTCAGACCATGGGACCTCCTTGCCCAAGGGCACTTCAGAAGCCAAGACTCAAAGTACAAATGTCTGGCGACGCAGGAACTGGAGGGAGGTACATATAGAGAGCTACCAAACATCTACTGCACCATGATTTTTGTTTTTTTCCTTCCTAAAAGTTTTTAGCCAAATCCTATGCTACTTATCATTTTTCTGAAAATCTTACAAGGAAGCAAAACCAGTAGCTTGAAACTTCTAAGTACGATAAGTTAGTACAAGTCATTCTTTACCTCCCGATGTAGTAAGTGCATGGTCATCAGAAACACATACGGTGATTATGCTCCCCCAACTCCCCCACCATAAATGGCTCAGCTTTCCTACATCACGATTCAGCCCCCTTCCTGTTCCATCCTCAGGCACAAAGTCACATGGTGCCAACAGCTGCTCTGTTTCGTGCTCAAATTGACAGTTGAATTTCAGCAATGGGTGATATCACTTTTGCTGGCAAAAATGAAGAAGGTTCACAGAGCTCTTTACTACTTGGGCTGGAAACTTTATAAGACATATGACATATATCCACCCATCATTTCCAAGCTACTTATAAATTAAACAATGTCACATCTGTTTGGAGTTAAAATGGTTCCTTCCATAGCTTTTCCATTTCATCTTCATAGTCCCCATTCTTATAAATAATGTACACGGGACCAAGTAAACTGCAATTAAATTGAGATAATTAACAGTCACATGCCATGTTTCCTTCTATAAAAAACAAAATATATTCTATATGTATCATCTTATGTAATATATAAAAATCACTCATTCTATGTGATATGAGAAATTACTTTTGCTTATACAACCTTACATGACCAGCAATAGAGAGTGAATTTGCATCAAGCAGACATTTTTACATTCTACTAGAAAACAGAGAATATTATGTTCATCCTTCTCAAATATATCCTATTATTTTTAAATATAAGGTCAAGGATTTAGCAAGTAAAGATATTGGTAAACATAAAACTAGAAGACAAGGTGAAGTGTAAGAGGAAATTTATAAAATGAAGTCCAGAGTATAGCCAGAGATAGACGGAATCAGAAAAGGTGGCCTTTGTAATCTAGAAAAGGAACCACATATTCAAGACCACTAGACAGCTGAGGTTGGGCACATAAATTGGACTTCAGTAGGACCATAAAAACCACAGTGAGAAGGTAATCTAAGGATGTTTCCTGTTTTCTCTAAACTATAAATATTTCTCTCAAGCTCTTCTGCTGCTTATATCTAGAATGACTAAGAAGGTTTTTTTGCTAACAGACTATGTCTGCATATTCACAGATCAATGTGGTCTTGTCTGAGTACTTAGGAGAAATAAACCTTTTTTCTCCATGCTGGTATATGAGTTTCGACTGTATAAAGCTGGAGAATTAGGATTATACCTCTGCTATGCGTTGGCTCTATTCCTCTAAACCTATGTGTTATAAACTTAATCTTTAGGGTAATAAGGTTTGAAAGTGTGTTCTCACGGAAGTATTCAGTCTATGAGAGATCTGCCTTCAATATGGATTTGGGTCAGTTACAGATGAGCATGCATAATGGAGCTGATTTTCTCACACCGTAGCATTCTATTTTGGGTGGTCATATCACTCTGTTCTTTGCTTGATGTGACTCTCTCAGTGTTTGAATTTTCAGCCTTCAGAACTATATGGTAATAAATTTCACCTCCTTGTACATGGCCAAGCCCCTGGTATAACACAGGCTTAGAAGTCTCTCTTAATAAGCAAAGCATCATGTTTTCTCTTTGCAGATCAAAGTCACTATCACACCATAGGATAATCTGTTTTGTGCCATGGACACCAGCCTAGTGAAATGAAATTCTTACAGATATTCCAATACTATACCCAGACTTAAATACTAAGAAACTTACAAAGCTAGGAATACTTGTACACACATATAATATCAATACCAATGAAGCTGCAACAGAAGAAATACAAGCTAAAGATCTCAAAAAACTGGAAAGTCATAAAATGATGTATTTTATTTGTCCATGTAAAAAATGGTTCAGAAGCTAGAACTGTGTTTCCTTATCCATATAAGGATTTACAAGGTCCTGGTGGGAGAGGGTATTCATGTGTGTGTGTATGTGTGTGAGGGAGAGAGAGAGAGGGAGAAAGAGAGAGAGAGAGAAAGAGAGAGAGAGAGAGAGAGAGAGAGAGAGAGAGAGAGAGAGAGAGAGAGGTTGAGTAGTACAGGGAGTTTCAATGCATATTTTCCCTATTACTAACCTCTTACAAGCCATAGTTCCTTTGTTGAATATTGCGACACTTATTAACTAAACTAGCATTGGTGTTCAGATTCTACCAGCCTTTCCTAATGTTTCATTTTAATTTCAGGGTCAAGACCACAATACTGCACAGAATCCGGACACCTGCTCTAGACTTTTCTACTTGTGTGATGTTTTCTCAATCGTTATTTTCAGTGAATCTGACAGTTTTAAGGAGCAATACTCAGCACTTTGTAGAATCTCACTCAGAGTTTGGATGATGTTTGCCAAGTAATTAGACCAAGGGTATGGACTTCAAGGAAGGATCGCACATGGGTTTACCAACATTCTTCTCATCATGTGTCACTTAGTGCACAATGTAAACATGTATCATGGCATACTATGCTACCTTTATCAGTTAAGGCAATACATTGACAGCCTTACGAGATATTCTTTCCTACTATATAGGTTCAATATTAATCATGAAGCCCATCCCAAATTCAAGGGATCTAGGATTTATTTTATTATGACCGATTTACTTATTGGCAAAGTTCAGTTTGGAACACTCAACATAATGATGCATTTTCTCTAAATGTAAATCTAATGTTTGATAAAAGTTAATTTTACCACAAACACCCTGTATTACATACGCTTTCTCGTTTTGTATATCTACTGTCAAATAATGTAAGGATTGGTGAGAGGTAAGGCAGAATTAATAATTATGTGTAAAATATATGAAGAAAAACACTGGAAGACAAAACTGGTAATAAACTGTTAAAATCTCACTCAAGACACTAGGAATTTATCTTCAACCCAGTGAGTGTTGCTTCTGATCATGTCACACATGAGGAAATAGAGTACAAGAAACATGAATCATCCAACAAAGTTTGTTCCACAGCAGAAGTTATAAGAATGTATCATAATTACAGTTTTATAACAAGAGGGTGCTTTCAGCCATTCCTATTTTTTAATGACAGACACTGCAGCTAAAGTTCTCAAACTGAAGCATGTGAACTGTGTTTGCTTGAGCTCAAAAGCTATGCTCGCTTGGATTTTAATCCTTCTAACTCAGCTACATGAACTCTGACCACAGTTATGAAAGCGATCTTGTAAAAATTCTGTGCTGGAAAGTAACTATTTGCTTAACAGAGCATCTTCTCCCTTGACTTTTCAAAATAGCATCTTTGCTCTTTCCCATTATTGTTTAAAAGTTTGGGTGTTATTCTTCAGGTAATGACGTGTGTTACACAACTTTGAGACTGCTGGAAACGATCTTTCTTAAACAAGGGTTCTACAGATGTGAGATGTTCTCCCCCATGTGCAGCTTTAGTAGGGAAGCACTTGGAGTATGAAGTAAGAGTCTTTATTGGCTCCCTGTGGGTTTTTTGGTTTCTTGGCAGACATGTTTTGCATGTTGAATACTTCCCATGAATACTTTCTTTTTTGTTTAGTGTTTTGTGGCCTCTAGTTCTAGTAGGTAACTAATAAATTAAGCAAAGCAAATTAAATATCCTGTTCTTCATGCTTTGGTTATACACCTTTAAGATAGAAGTATTCAGAGCCTAAATTTTCTACTTAATTGACTAAATTCTAAATTTTTGTTTTGCTTCTTATAAACCCTCAGCAAGTTTGTGATTTCCTTTGAGGGTAGGGATTATCCTGTTTATTTACTCCCACAAGGCTCCATACAGTGCTGAGAGTAAAATATTAAAAGTGGAAAGAAGAAAGCTTCTTTACTTTAGGTTTTACTCCTTCCTAAAAATGTCCTAAAACATTCACCAAGAAATTAATCCTGTAAAATTGAATCAAGGAAACAGTTCAAATACCTAATGACCAGAAGATATACTAATGATACAGACTCATGCTCTCATGTACCACTTACACTACATACACGTACTTTTCTTTACCAGATTAGCCATTTGCTGCATTTTCATGCTTTTCTAAGCTCTGAATCCTAACTTTAAAAAAAAGAAAGAAAGACAGAATATGAAGTGTTTGGCTCTTTCTGCCCTTTCATCTGTCCTTCATTACTGTTATGCCAATAAATCAACCAGACACGATGAATTATAGCAGTTCAGGTCCGTTCATATGCCATCTTCCACGTATTTCTCCCCGTCTCTCCAAGCTTTGGCCTTCATCACTGATGCACTGATCATTTGTATTTTAGGAGTATCATCTAGACTACACTGTATATAAAATAGTGGAATAAGGGCAT
Organism: Rhynchomys soricoides; assembly: GCA_019843965.1. NCBI lineage: Eukaryota > Metazoa > Chordata > Mammalia > Rodentia > Muridae > Rhynchomys > Rhynchomys soricoides. The sequence goes on along the minus strand of JADRCH010000056.1, from coordinate 9,332,287 downwards.
GGGAAAGAGAGTGACCAGGAGGCTATCTCAGCTGAGGTCCAGAGGAAGAAGAGAGTGAGATGCAGAGCTGAAGGTCTGTGATGACTCCAGATGGAGATCAAGGAAGCCTAAAGATCAATACATGGCTTTGAGGCTGCTTATATAGATTATAAGGATTAAGCATTGTCTTCACTACTGACCAAGTGACAACACTTGCTTAGGGAGGTAGAGGTAGTTGATGGAGAGTGCTTTTAAAAGCAGGCTGGGTATTTACTTACTTATTTATTTATTTATAGGTTGAAAGTCCCATACAATATTCAAAGGCGTGTGTCTGATTGTTGGTTTGTTTTTTTTTTTTTAATTTCCTGTCCAGCACATTACCTTTAGCGTTTAATAAGTATTTTCTTAAATAAATGAGCAACTATGAATTAGGGAATAAGTAAACGATTGTACTCAGATGCCAAGAGATGTTTATTACTTTCCATATTCCATCCTGGCTCATGGTCACCTAGAGGAGAGTGAGTCCTTTGAGGTAGCAATGGATATATCCCATTTACCTCTGCTATGGAAAGGACTCACCATAGTAGATGTTGCACTGACCAGCCTGTTACTGTCCACCTTTATTTGTTCTTAAATTTTATGTTTATTAAATTGTTTTTATCTGAATTTTCTGAATAACATTAATTGTATTTCTAAGACCGAGAAACTCTGTAAAGGAATGGGTTTTTCCTGGCAGAAGGAGTCAAGATAATTCCACAAATCTGGAAAAAAAAATAGACTTTAATTTGGGGTTGGGAGTGACAAAGGACAGTCAAATGGAACATGCTGTAACTGACATAACTGAATGTAACTATTTTGTTAAGTTTTGAAATATTTAATAGTCTTGTGGCACCAACTACTAACTAGGAACGTAATAATTAAAAACAAAATCTTCTTCAAAATAATCCTTCAGCTTCACAACTGCCTATAAAGAAGAGGTAGGTTTATCAAACATTTATGGTAAGTTTTGACAGCCACTAATACATAAAATTGTTGATTTCTGTTAGGCAAATGAAGACTATGTTCTCAACTCAGCATCCATATAATGAATACTGGCAAATATTTGAGGGATTCAGACAAACAGGAAACTACCTGGCAAAAACTTTCATTCAGTAAATACTTGCTGAATTAATAAACTTATTCACAGGAACAAAGCCGAGTGCATGCTAGCTCTAGCCGATTCAGTCAATGCAGTTTGGTCAGATTGAATAAAATGTATCTATGTTGGAGTAGTATTAGAAAACACAGAAAAGGTTTTCAATAAAGTCATTCCATACTAGTTATTTGATGATAAACTGCCTTGTCTTCCCATAGCTCAGTTTCTTATGGACACCTACCTTCTTGGATAAGGATCAAATAGGATTGTAAGTTAATAAGTCCTGGTCCTGTAGGTCATGGTAGCTACTACTGTATTCTCAAAGAACACTTGATGTTTCCCAAAGAAATGAAAAGGAATCATGTATTTATTACATTACACTTATGTGATAAAGACAAATAGCAGCAGAATGCTCATAAATGTCATCCTGACAGCGAATGAAGGATGCTTTGTGAGTCTGGCTTCTCTATTGCTGACTAATCAAAAGGGATTTGCTTTATGTACACTGAAATCCAGGGCTCTTCCTGCAGATATTTAGTGTAGGCATCTTATGCCTGAGTTACTCAGAGGATTTCAAGTCTGATGATGTCCTTGCCCAGAGACTGGCCAACCAGAGAAACTTCTAGGACCCGGACAACTCTGGGGAGGGTTGGAGAGAGATGGCTAAGCTGTGAAGGCTATACAGTGCTCTCTGATGAGACCTGAGTTCAATTCCCAGCACTAGTACTAGGCACTTTACAATCCCTTGTAACTCCAGCTCCAAAGGGATCAGATGGTACTATGTGGGCACTCACACACAAGTACATACACTCACAGACATAATTAAAAGTAAATATTTTCTTAAAAATATAATTAGCACTATGGCCTGCTACTAGTAACCATGGGCAGCTAGAAAGTCTTTGAGAAGGGCAGGCAGTGTGAGTCACTGCTCCCCCAGGTGCCTTTTCCTCCAAAGGTGGACAACAGGTGCCACTTACACAAGAGACAGAAAAGCATGACTCACTATTTAATTGAGACTACTTTGCTGAGCAGGAATTCAGACAAGAGGCAAAGGCTCTGTTATTTCTTTGGCAGCTCTTTTTGTTTGTTTTTTTGACTCTGCTTATCTCTAAATTAGATAAAGTAACAGAAATAGAGGGATGGTTTCTAGAGAGGTTGAGATAAGCAAAAGGCCTGTGGGGGGAAAATTTGTAGCTAAACAAGGACAAGCACCTTCTCATGGGAGTAGATCAAGCTTTGTCCTGGGCAGACAAGCGAGAGGAAGACACAGTTTCTCTATCTTTCTTTATTTATATACCAAAACGTGTAAACCCTAATACATGTTTCCTTGCTGGTTTGTTTGTTTCCATTCCTTCCTTCCTTCCTTCCTTCCTTCCTTCCTTTCCTTCTTTCCTTTTTTTGCTCAACTTAAATATTAGTGTTATAAGAGGCTTTCAAAATATATAACCTTAGATCTCTTCCTAGGTGATTAAGACAAGTGCTCATCTTTTTGTTCTCCTTTCAATTTGCTGTCTAACTTTGGCTTACAGAATCATAGAAACCAGAATAACAGAAAAGGGAAGATGTCTGGAAGAAGAAACAAGCAAAGGAGACAGCCAGGTGTCAAGCTGGTGCCCAGAAAAAAAGCATGATTTAGGGAGCCCGAGAATGAAACCATATTGCTGGTTTGGGTGACAGGAGGAGGGAGGAAGCATCAGGGTCCCCTATGTAGTACCAAAAATAAAAATTTTTATATTACAAATATACAATAAGAGGAATTTCTATCATCATTTTCTCTCATTAAACAATCTAGAAAGAACATGGGAATACATAAGCATATCCTTCAAAGACTGAAGTTTTATCTGTTAAAAATACATTTAAAAAAATAAGGAAGTTGGATTAGTTATGCCCATGTAGTTCTTTCTAGAGCTTTCTCTCCCAGCAGCCTAGCAGGTCTACAGCTAAAACAATCTGAAATTGTTTCCCTTCATCGTCCCAGCTGACCCTTGTTTCTGAACTCAGTCCAGAATATTTCTTATCTCTGCCCGAGGCTCCATAAATTAAGGTTCTGGGAGACCTTCCCTGACCTGTTTTTAGAGGCTGTTTACAGAGAGCGGAGCTGGTGCACATTTGAACAGCAAACTGGTAGGCCAAGACTCAGTCAACAGAAACTGCAAGAAAGCTTCTCTCTCAGTGTTTTTAAAAGTAGCTTTCAACAAGACCAAGAGGTTACAAACACTTGTTGCCTTTACAGAGGACAGAGGTTTTGTTTCCAGCAGCCACTTGGTGACTTGAGACATCTCTAACACAAGCTCCAGGGTATCCAATGTACTCTTCTGGCTTCTAAGAGCACCAGGTTCATATACATTCCACATACTGCAGGCAAAATGTTCATATGCAAATATAAATATCTCCATGAAAATAGCTCAAAGCACCACGGATGGGAACATAAGCTTATGAGGAACAGAGATTTCCAAAATATACACAGTGGGTAGCACAAAGACTAACAAAACAGGCCGTTTTCAACTTTGTAGAGTAAGTGATTTCATTATTTAATGACAGCTTCAGTATAGTTTTGTATAAACTGTGCATCACAGAAACAAGTTCTAGAAGTTACCTGTGAAAGAAAAACAATTCAGCAAGAAGTAAGCTCATCACAAGCAACACTGTTCATATAGTCCTCCAGCTCCTACCACCAGTATCTATGAAATGCAGCCTACTCCTCTCTCACTGAAGATGAGATGAAATCAATACAGAATAAACTATTTGCAAAAGTAAACCATGTGTTGAATGCATATATGTAACTTAATTTTGCTTTTTATGAACTACAAGATAATTTCTGAAATAGGTAACTACAGTTCAAGGATTACAAATACGAAAACAGCTAGATATCTCAGTGGTTAAGAATGCTTGTTGCCAAGCTGGATCACCCTTGTTCCCTGGGAATCACATGATAGAAGAGAAGTGACTCACACAAGCTATTCTCTGATCTTCGTATGCAGTGGTACACACATACACAGTGCTGCTGCCCCACAGGTAAGAAAAAAAACATAATTAAAAAATAATTATAGTAATTACTACTGTTAGGCATAGCTCAATTTTGTGGTAGGTTTTAAGGCCTAGAAGAAAATATAGTAGAGAGAAAAGTTCTCCAATGAACTCAGAAATAGATTATAGAAATTATAGAGTTATAGATTGCAGGATTATAGAAAATTAGAATAGAAAAACTTCAATCTTTCTTTTATTTGTCAACTTTTACATGTAGTTTAATATTTCATAAGTTTTAGAAAATGATGGCCATGCAAACCCGGAAGAGATATTCTGTGTCTAAAATAGACATCTGATAAGTCAAGAGATGACCTGAGGATCAAGGTTCCAGGGATCAAGGTTCCAGGAAGAAAGCAAAGTAAAGCTATAGCCCAACTGCCACCTCAGGGAAGCCCAGAGGTGCTTCAATGAATGAACCAGCCTTGACCAGTTTAGGTTGGTGATAGGTCAAACTCTACTAGAGTGTGAAAATTGGAATAATCAGTAGAGATGTCCAAGTCTTTAATGCTGGGAATACTGAGCAATGATATTCTGTAATTATTAAAAAGCTATAGTGTTCTGTGCAGTCAGGAGTTTCCATAACTCTTCTACTGCTGGCTCTGCAGAAATTGTACCCTGGTGTGTTTTTAGTTGCAGCTTTACTTTCCCAGAGAGGATCAACATTCAAAGAAAAAATGGACTCAACTCCAAACTCTCAAAATTAAAATATATGATATTTCCTCTTTAAATGTTTTATAGCTCTCTCATATAATTACCTAGGAATGATTACTTTAGTATAGAAGGCTGAAGGTTGGGAGGTTTTACTGCTTAAAGACACAAAATAAAGTTGAAAATATACCCTTTGTCCAGTTGTTTCAACTGGGATGTTATGGTTTTCTAGTCACTAAATGAGAACTGGAGCATTTTGCTAAATTCAGGTAGAAAAGTTTTCTATCAATATTTGGAGGAACTGGTGACAAATGAGTCTAACATAATGTTCCTGGTTTCTAATATTGTTTAATTTTAGTTTTAATTTTGTGACCACTGTAATCTTACTTTGAATTATGACAAGAGACATGAGAGTTCTCTTCTAAACCTTACTGGTTTCTCATAGTGATTACTCTTTCAAAGTGTAGAATACTAAAACCAGAACATCAGCACCAATATACTCCTTTAATCAAATTCCAATTTAGCCGTGCTTATTCGAGTATGGGAGTTCAGTTCTAAGCAGTTTTATCCAATGTGTAGCTCAAGGCACTCAGCATCATGGACGCTATAGAACTGTGCTGTCAGCCTCAGCCCAATTCTTTCTCACCACACTCATCTTCTAGCCTTTAACACCCTTCACTTCCTTTAGTTTGAATAATTTGAATAATTGAGGGGGTCATAATAATATCCTCTTCACGTATAATTATTAAGGTTTTACTCTCTCCTTCTCTGCCCGCTCCTGTGTGTGTGTGTGTGTGTGTGTGTGTGTGTGTGTGTAGCACATCTACTGAGTTCACTTACTGTTGTTCGTCTATCTCTAGCAAGAATGGCTAAGATCAACAAAACAACAGATAGCAAATGCTTAAGAGGATGCAGGGAGAGGGGAACCTTCAATCATTATTGTTGAGTTTGCAAACTGATGGCAGCCACTATAGAAACCAATGTGGAGAATTGTCAAAAGCTAAAAATAGATTTGCCATATGGCTCAGCTATACTACTCCTTATCATGTTCCCAAAGGACACAATGACCTCTTATGCAGACAGTTGTTTGGCCATGTTTATTGCTGCTCTATTCACAATGAGTAAGAAATGGTAGCAGTCTAGATGTGCTTCCACTGATATATGGATAATGGAAATATGGAGCATACACATAATGAAATTTTATTCTGCTATCCAGAAAATCAAATTTTCAGGTAAATGGATAAACTGCAAATTATCATGAGTTCAGTAACCCAGACCCAAAAAGGTGAAAGTAAAATGTTCTCGCTTATATGAGGATCTTGAGTAAATTTCAAGGATGTTTATAAATGAAACTATAGAGTATATTTGACAATGGCTTTTTACACATACTGTAACATCCTTGTAACAAAGATGCATGTACCAATACAATCCTAAGTATTAATTACTAACTAAATACAGTTCTAATCCAAATCTGAACACATCTTTAGAATTGTGTACTGGCTGGGTTTTGTGTGTCAACTTGACACAAGCCAGAGTTATCACAGAGAAAGGAGCCTCAGTTGAGGAAATGCCCTCATGAGATCCAGCTGTAAGAAATTTTTTCAATTAGTGATCATGGGGGTAGGGCAGAGTCCATTGTGGGTGGTACCATCCCTTGGCTGATGGTCTTGAGTTCTATAAGAAAGCAAGTTGAGCAAGGCAGAGCAAGCAATTCAGTAAGCAGCACCCCTCCATGGCCTCTGCATCAGCTCCTGCCTCCAATTTCCTGTTCTGTGTGAGTTCCTGTCCTGACTTCCTTTGGTGATGAACAGCAATGTGGAAGTGTAAGCTGAATAAACTCATTCCTCCCCAACTTGCTTCTTGGTCATGATGTTTTGTGCAGGAATACAAACCCTGACTAAGACAAATTGCTAACGTTTTCTTCTGTGAATGGTTTAGTGTAGTTACCCAATCACCACAGGGTTTGCTGAACTAATCACAGCTGGTTAAACCTGCTGCTTGAGTTTCTGGCTAAGTAGCTTAGAGATGGCCTTAGACCTAATTCAGTTATATTTTTAAAAACTATCTCAGTGAGGCTGATCCTGCTGATTCCACCTTGAAAAGCACTGTTTAAATTTATAATTAAGAACCCATCATAATGGTCATTTGTTTGTTCTGGAAGAATTCGTTTTCACTCATACAAGACCAGAACTTGTGGATCTAAGAAAATAACGAATATATTTTTTGGGCTTCTGAAAGAATCCTCCATTAAACAGACCATGTAAATCACATACAAGAAGAGCAAACAGAAAACAGGCATTTACTGAAGAGGAACTAGAAATGTTCAATAAACAAATGCAAATGTTTCACAGTAAAAAAGTCAACAAAATGTAACTTAAAATAAGCTCATAACATTTTATTGGCAAGGGGACAGAGAAACTTACAGTGTGATAGCTTCGGCTCTGCTCTTTAAATGAGCATTGTTTATAGTTTACTAAGGCTAACCATGCTTTATGGCTGAACTATTGCAACAGCAGAGCTCTACTCTAAAAGCAATTAAAAAGGTATCCACAAAAGTAGTCTCTAAAGTAGTTTGTTGCAGCTTATTGAACAATTGAGCAAACCTACATCATTAATGAGAATATTAATTGATAGTATTCAGACATTTGCCCTAAAGGAAATCATTCTTAGTGGGTGTGGTGGTACCCACCTCTAACCTCAGCACTGAGGAAGCCAAAAGACCACAAGTTCAGGCCACAGAATTAGATTCGTCTCAGAAAAGCAAAAACAAAGCAAAATAAAGTGTAGTCATTTTCCATCTATTTAGTAAAGTAGAAATGTTTGATACATAGTGTGCTAAAATTTCTCCTACAAAACAAATACATTCATAAAGTGCTGGCCAATGTGTTTTGTCAACGTGACACAAACTGGGGTTATTTGGGGAAAAAAGAACCTCAGTTAAGAAAATGTCTGCATTAAATTGGCCGATAAACAAGCTTACAAGGGATTTTTCTTGATTACTGAATAATATGGGAGGACCCAGACCACCTAAATTGTATAAGAAACCAGGCTAAGCAAGCCATAGAGAACAAGCTAATAAGCAGCATTCCTTCATGGTCTCTGCTTCAGTTTTTGCCTCCAGGTACCTGACAAAGTTAACTTCCTGCCTTGACTTCACTCAATGATCTACACTGCTGAGAACACATAAGCCAAATAAACCCTTTTCTTTCCAAGTTGCTTTTGATCTTAATGTTTATCACAGTAACAGTAAGCAAGCTAGGGCATACAGTCTGTCATTTATAATATTTGAATGGTACAGATAATAATAAATAATTATTACACATTCATAATATGATTAGTTCTATACTAAGAAAGTTCTATTTATGACTAATTGTTATCCTGCAGCTCTATGAAGTGAACTCCCTAAAATTAAAACCGGTATTTCCAAATACACATTGTATATGCTAGAGAATGTTTGGTATTACTCAGTATTAAGATTAATAGCTAATGCTTAATGCAAACATATCAGAAAACCCTATGAGACAAGTATTATTCTTCATGTATACATTTCACAGAACCCAAGTAGGTATTCAACTGGCTTAACTGACAATATAAAGCCAGGTGAGGCTGGGAGTCTTTGCAGCTTCTTTAAGAGGAGAGCTTCATTGACAAGAGGCTTTGTGTTGTGTCAAAAGTTGAAGTCCCGATGGAAAGACTCAAGTAGTTCCCATTTGGGGACATTTCCTGTCCTATGTATCTGTCACCTCTGTCAACAGTGGAAGAACCACAAGGTTCACATCTAGTCCCTGGAGCCTGACCTCCTTGCACTGACTGATCTCTGATATGAGAGGAGTTGAGGAGCAAAGGGTAGGAACATGAAGCCAGGAAGTTCTCCCAAAGCCCATCTGTCTTAGAGAATAAAGCTCCTGGAGGATCCTGATAATGATTAGACACTATAGGTTCAATTAGAATTTATAAACACATCCCAAGCACCTAGGCTGGGTCTGACACTACTGCCCTGTGATTTTTCCATGGGCAATCACACTTTTAAGTAGATTTTTCTCCTTTCTCACCCTCAAAACAAATGCAAGGACAAAGTGTAGGAGACAGTATTCTTTCCTGCCTCCAAAGATGAAGGAACTCAAGCTGACAGGTAGCTGGCCCTGAAGTCATGTGTTAGGAAAAGGGAATGGCACTGGGACTCGACCAGAATTTTATCCACAGACTATCATAGATGAGGACTGACTTGAGAAAGAAGAGCTACTAAGTAAGAGTGGCTGATGTCACTGAGAAAGAGGATGCTGATGTCTCAGGAGGGGAGTAGTAAGGTCAGAATGAAAGAGTTGACCGGCTATAAAATGAGGGTAAAAAAGCAGAAATGGATGCGAGTGAGGCAGCCCGTTTATTACTAGAATTTATATGATAAATCAGTGTAAACAGTAAGAGAGCTTTGAGCCTGATTTAGGAATCACTCAATGTTATGATATAAACAAATATTTCTCTGATAATACAAAGCAGTCCATGTTCATATCAAGATCATGAGCAATACTATCAAGACGGCATTAGTTTAAGGATGAAAATCGGCAGTGAAAATGAAGGGCTAGGTTTAAAGACTCTTGGAGGAGGCACACCTAAGGAATTTCTAACATTGGTTTTGGTAGATGCTGTTCATTGCATCCATCTGTCACATAGAGATTAGCTTAGCATTATAGAACAAATAAAGAATTTTTTCAGATCAATGTCAAAGATTTCCCCATAGTCAACTCAGTCAATGATCATGAAATGGTCCAGTCTATTCCTGGGGAGAATAAGACATAGAAATAATGAGAATAAAAAACTCTGCAAAGTACTTTTCTTTGTTTTTGATACAAAGAAAATGATTATTTCCCTTGCTCTCTGGATGCTACCTCTGAACACATTTTATATAATAATAATAATAACAACAACAATAATAATAATAATAAAATAATAATTTTTCATACATCCTAGCAAAATAGAACACTATCATTCTCTTGTTGTATCATGAAAGACAGCATTTTTCTCTCTAGCTACTAAATGTAAATATTGAGACTGTAAAATGCAGCATGCTCATCACCAAATATACCTTGCAGATGATTTTCAAACACTTTATGTTAGTCTGTTGAATGATCAATGTTCAGTTCTGTCATTCTGTGTGATACATGTTGGATTGGCTTAATTATTGTAGCTCACTCTTTTAATTTTAAGAAACCCCTTTTCTGTTCCCATGGTGCTGATGATTCTTTCATACTTCCAAGACCTGAAAAGTGTCTCAGATTCATAACATTCATACCGGGTGCTCAGTGTCCAACACAGAGGAGTAACTGGCCGGACACCAAACATTTGAGAATTGTTATGTCTGGGGACAGGAAAGTGAGGCAAGTGGTGGCTGAGAGTGTGAGAGCATGTTTTTTTCTTAAATGTTTCTGTGTGCTTTGAATTTTTTACAGCAAAAACTTATCCATGCGTGACTTGTGTGAATTTGAAGACAATAAAATGAAAACCAGTTCAGTCAATGAGAAGTGGGGCTTTTGCCACGCTGAGTTGGCTAAAGGTTAATTTTTTTTTCTGAGAGTTTGCTTGTTCAGTTTCTCAGGTAATTATTTTTAAGGTCTTGTGGTTTATTTTCCTGAGAGATTTTAATTCTTTTCAATTGTTTACTATAATATGGCTAAAAATATTTTTAAATGTACTTGAAGCCTTAACTTTCAACATTAATAAACAAAATCTGTGAGAAACATAGAAATACAATCAAAAATGTGAAAACAAACCCTGATCTGTTCTAGTACTCTTTTCAAAAGTATAGAAGCATTTGATTTTAAAGGTGCTGCAGTTAAATTGCTTCTTATTTCTTCCTAGACTCTTGCCAACCTGTGAAAGTAACCTAACCATTAACGTTGAGTGCCTGAATCATTTCTTTGTTTTCTTCCCTGTGGTAGTCTAATAATTGAGGGAAGGATTATGCTAATGTGTATCCACTAAGAGTCACAAAAGAGAAAGACTGTCCTCTGTGGTGAGCTCATTGTTTTCTGTTTATATGGCCCCAGGTATGGTGTGTGTGTGTGTGTGTGTGTGTGTGTGTGTGTGTGTGTTTGTCTGTTCTTGATCTTCTCTTTCTTTGAAGCATTTCAGTCAGTGACTGTTTTTATTTAAATTCTCTTTATTACTTGAAAGGTCAGTAATCCCTAGTTAAGGTTTCCATCCCAAATTTTTTCTGAGAACTATCAATTTCTACCTCCAACCATGCTGTGAACATGTATCTCTAAGCATAGGAACTCTGGGTACTACAGCATTAGACTTAGATGCTATAGTAATAGCCTGACCTCTCTCATATCTAAACTGCACCTTTCATTTCCCTGCTTATTCTCAACCAAAGACAGGTTTGCCTGCAAATGAGATTGGCATTATCTGGAGCTGTTTTTAATGATCACAACTAAGGGCAGGCTGGCATTCCTGGCTATGGATCCTGAGAGACTACTGAAGAACTTGGGTTTATAAGAAATTGCCTTTCACATACACAACAAAGACTTTCCTGTCCCCAGATGTAAATAGAACCAATTGTGTGGAAAGACTAATTCTTGAAATGATTATGAAATGGTTAATGCTTAATTGATTAATTCTCAGAGAACAAAGGAACTACTATCCAACTTTGACATCATCCTATTTCTCCTTCTCTCTCTTGCTTCCTGCTTCTAGAGGCTTACCTGTACCATCAATTCTGCATCCAATTGACCCCTGCACAGCCATCACCACTGCTTTGACCTAAAGGCTTAAGGTTTCCTGGATCATATCATAGTTTCTCTCGATTAATCCATCCTTCAACATTGCTTCACATTGAAAGCTCCTTACCTTTGCACAGTGATGATCCAAAAATTTAAAAGTATCCATGTCACTTTTCTGTGAAGATCGCCAATGACTAACACTCCTGGAAGATAATATTCCTTCAAGGGATCCTGTCTTTCCCTGGTCCTTTTATACTTCTATCTTTAATTTTTTTATTATAAGTATTTATTCAGTGTGTGTGTGTGTGTGTGTGTGTGTGTGTGTGTGTGTGTGTGTCCATGTCCAAAGCATGTGTGTCCAGGTCAGAGGAAAACTTGCAGGAAATCAGTTCTATCCTACTGCCATGTGAGTTCTAGGGATCCAACTCAGGTTATCAGGCTTGGGGACAAGTGCCGTGACTCACTAAACCACCTCACCAATCCATTTGCAGTCTTTTTGTCCTTTGTGCTTCAAACTCTTCATTTCAATTATGAGTTTCACCACCATCCCCGTATGCTAATTCTCAAAGCTATAGAGAATGTCTAGCTATCCATCAGCCTTGGTGCATTTGCACATCGTGTAGATGCCGTCCCTTCACTCTTCCTTTTTATTTTTATTAAAAGCTTGTTATTTGGGCTGGCCTAATGACCTGAGTTCAGTCCTTAGAACCCACATGATAGAATGATACAGCCTAAGCTTTCAATTTAAGTTGTTCACTGACTTCTATGTGCCATGACATGTATGTGCCTTCATATGTGCAAACACAGAGAGAGAGAGAGAGAGAGAGAGAGAGAGAGAGAGAGAGAGAGAGACAATACATATAATTTAAAGATTAAAATTTGTTATTCAATACACAAGACATATTTAACTTTGAAATTACCCTCTCTCACCCTAGCCAATCCGTATCTCCGCAAAAAAATCCTGTTCGTCAAGATCATCAAGGTTCATGGTTCACAGTAAAAGTGAAATAACTTAAACAGGAAAATAACTTCATAAGAGAGCATTAATAATTATAGTGGGATAAACAGTCTCCCTAAAAATTGTAACCATGAAAACCTTCTGAATGATACTTTATTTTGAAACAAGGTCTTTATAGGTGTGATGAATTTAAGATGTGGCCCTGCTTGGGAACATGTTGCCTAAGTCACAAATGACTGGAATTCTCATAAAGAAAGGCCATTTGGAGCAGAAAGCATAGCAGGGAGCATCCAGTACATGTGCAGTTAGGGAGGAACTGGAGTAATATATCTGCAGATTGCAGACTAAAGCACTGCCAGTGGACACAGGAAGCCAAGGAGAAAGGCCAGAATCAAATTCTCTAGAGCCCCCAGAAGTCAGCTCTGGCAGCATGTGACTTTGAACCCCTGGCTTGTAGAACTATGAGATAATCTATTTCTGCGGTTCAAGATTCTGTGAGTGATGATTATTATAGTAACCCGTGGAAAGACTACCATGGCTCACATTAGGCATCTAAACATGAAGCTATATTCTGTAGGTGGTGAATTAAGACAAAAATAAAACCACGCTCTTGGAATAACTCCCTTAGTAAGCTGTCTTGATGCTTGCCTGCAATCTGCATACTCCAGAGAAACCTTAGCATCCTCAGCTGGTGAACGGATCCCCGCCTTAGCTCCAGACAAGACAAGCTCCTCTTAAATAGCCCTATACTTTTGTTCCTTCCACTCTCTCAGAAGAGAGTGACATAGTCCTCTTTTCCAATATAACTTGAGGATCCCAATAAGAGTTGGCAACTGTGGAGCCTTTTATCAAAGAAAATTAATAAATTCAGAACACTAACAAAGCAGTAGATCAAGTGCAGGGCCCATCCTGTGCAGATCACTGCTGGCGTAGCCATGACATGCTCCGTGACAGATGCAAAACAGACACTTAGAAGGGTCCAGAGACATTTTATCTTTCTGTCTTTACCCTAGAGAAAAAAAGATCCTCACTCTCACTTCTTTCTCAATTCTTCTAGTATCTGAATTTGATCTGATGGGTGGTAAAGAAAAGACAAATCTGCTAGGGGAAATCCTGTACACATGATTCATAGTGCTGTGCTGTAACTGCCTCTCATATCTGCCTTCTCTGCTAAAACTGTTAACAGCAAATGCCGAATTGGACCAGTGAAGGCTTCATTTCCTGTGGCCAGCACTTTAAATCAGAGATGACTCATATAATGATATGGGACACTTTCATTTAAAAGTATGTGTTGGGAATTCTGATGCCTTTCTTGTACATCCACTGAATTAACATGGGAAATGATTTCTGCATGCCCATTATATTGAAGGTTCAGTAAATTAATTAAAATGCAAACTATTTTCCATATTCTATCTTTTAAAATATCAACGATTTTGAGCCAAAACAACTTCCCTGTGTCTTATTTCTTTCCGACCCACTAGGAAAGAACTAGCATTTCTGACATCCCCCAAATGACTTCATGTGCTCTCCCAGTCTCTGTTCCAACTTTACTAGGCAGTCCAACGTCCGGAAAGATTGGATCTCAAGACTGAATGAACTCTCCACATTCTCTTTTAAAAGATAAACATGCACTCTATAAACTTCATCGGCCTAAACAACAGAAACATCTGTTTAGATTCATGTGCAGCGTTTTGGCTGCGTTCAGCAAGAGGGAGGCTTAGGAAGTGTGTCATCCTCTTCTGTGTTCCATAGCATCCAGACCTCATCAGCGCTCACAGTGATACACTGAGAGATTACCAAGCCTGGGAACAACTAAACTAGGTCACTATCCATAAACAATCTTGGGTAAATGCTGTTCCACTGTTCTCACACCCTGGAGAACTGTCTTCCATGCACAAGAGAAATCTGAACATAAATAAATGTGAAATGCAAAAGACTGCTGAGCTGGTTGAATTTGTTCAACCTTTTAAATGGACATAACTATAGATTCCTGGAATGGAGCCCTACAAGAGTCTTCTATAGCCTGATTACTCACCAATGGGGTTCAATCACTTCTCACAGATTAAATAAATTATTATCCTTTGCTGGTTACAAATATGATCAGAATTATTATTCCAGAACCTTGTCTGTATATTCAATGACTCAGTAGCAAGGGCAGAACCACCTGTGAGTACTGAATAGAAGGTTCTATGGGAGAAAAGTTGTGAGCTTTGACACTCATGTTAGCATGCTGTATAGTACCCTTCATTACCTTCATTAGGTGAAAGCAAGAATTAAAGATGCAAAAGTTAACAGACTTAGTCTGTAAACCTAGTTCTCTTAATTTATGCTCCTTTCATTTTTCTGATTCAGCCACTATTTTCATGTACTACATAAACTCTTATCAAATTACCAATGGGTCAGACATCTCCATTTGATCTGTCAAGTATCAATTATTTAAACCAAAATAAGTTACTAGGTAATGTTTTATGTTATAGGGTATCAATAGCCAGTTTCCAGAGAAGAAAATCTGAGACTCCTGGAAATGTACCACAAGTGTCCAGAGGAGAACAACTCATGAGGGCTTTGAGACCACTTTACATTTTTAGAACCAGGTTCAATTCTGTACTTGTGCATATCTATTGGAAATTTTAAAAGCACATACATAGAAAAAGTAGGTATCCAACTTTATGGAAACATTTATGATGGCATTTTATGGGTCTACTTGAGTTCCCATAAGTTTTTTATGAGATATATATGTTCACATTGTATCAACCCTCCTACCTAAGAGCTCCATTGTTCTCAGCAAGACACATTGAACATTATTTACTTATACTTAAGATTATTGAGAGGATGTCCAATGTGTGTATCTATTACATTTTGTAAGTCTACAAGAAAAATCTCTGGCTTTTTATTTCACATTAAAATTTTGGCAAAAACAAGCAAAGAATCAAATTCACCACTTCACTGCACAAGACATGACTGTGTCATTGAGATGCAAATTAAAATACAGCTGACTGAACATAATTTAAACACTGAATCATCAGATCGTTTTACCTTAAGAAAAAGAGCAAATCATTTTTTGTGCTTTTTTTTAAAAGAAATATTAGTCATATTAAACAACAACAACAACAAAAAAAAACCTAAGTCTTGAAAAACTTAAAATCAAATACTTCCCAATTTAATAAGAACAAAATATTTGAAATTAAAAATTTGTGAGCCAAATGTTTCATGAAATTGCATTTACAGAAACATTTTAAAAATTAAAAGTTAAGGTGTTTTCGTGTTTTATTGAAAACATTAAATATATAGAAATTTCTAAATCATTCAATATCCCTTGATACTTGATGAGTATGAATAAGCATATAATCCTTTAGAGTAGGAGAAACAATAATCATCATGGTGACATGGATGATGACCTCTTAATTTAATGATTTTTTTTAAATAATCTCAGAAAATTTTATGAAAGGGCAGAGAGTAAAGCACCAATAGTGGGGCTAGACAGTTGGCTCAGTGGTTAAGAACACTTTTTGTTCTTTCAGAGGACCCAAGTTTAATTCTTAGCACCTACATGTCAGCAAAAAATGTCTACAATTAATATCTGCACAAAGGAAAGACCATATATCAAAATCCAAAGTGGATGACTCTTAAGAAATGATACCCCATGTTGTTGTTTGTCATTCATAGGCAAAGACACACACACACACAACCACAGACTAACAGTAATTTTGTTACTGCAAACAAAAGCAAAAGTTCTGTACCCCAATAACCCAACCATATAAACAGTTATGAATGATTAAGAAGGATAGGCAGAGATTGGCAGGAAGATGGTCTTACCTGATTCTCTGCAAACAGTGCGATAAACAGCAAGAAATATGTTTCCTGCTGTTACCAAAGTACAAGAGCAGAAGAGAACATCTAAAAGAAATAAAACATACCCAATTCAACAGTGGAATGCACAATATACCTGTCAGCACATTGTACAACAAATCTCCTTATATTGACCTCAACTAAATAACATAATCCACATACACACAAAAAATTCACAAACCTGCTATGGAAGCTTCAGGTTACAATTTCACTTTCATTTAATACACTTTTCAAAGTCTCATTGCAGGTTACATTATGTGGGGAAGTGATCTGGCAGGCAGTCTGGCACACCAGATGAGCACAGACAAACTCTGGGAGACTCCTGCGAAGTAATTCTCAAGGGACCGGAAATGTTATGCCAAGGCTCTCGGAAGCTTTTTGGCTCCAGCCATGGTCACATATCACGCCCTGGTAGAGGTGTGGCCAAACCCCAGGTAGAGGCGTGGCCATACAGCCCCAAGCCATCCCCAAGTTAGTGAGACACCTAAAGGTTTAACACCCTTTCTCAGTTACTAGATCTGCTCTGTCTCTCTGGGAGAGGTGGGAGGTACGGCTCCATCCATGCCACTTTCCACATGATTAAAATAAACCTCTTAGAATTATGGACTGTCTCTTCATCTGGACACATCATGGGAAGCGAGGGATCCGGTCCTCAATTAATGAGCCGCGGCTAATCTCTCAACAAGGGAATCCAAGTGCTTCTAGACGGTACCTATTCACCCAAGCCTAAGCAACTAGCCCTGCGCCCAAAGCAGCCGAGATCCTGTCCTGTGGGAACCCCAACTGCGCTACAGCTAACCCGTCTGTGGCACCCTTCTGTGGCACCCTGCGGCGACTGCAGTGCCCTGGGCTAAAGAACCCATGGAGACAGCTGTCACTTTCCCTGGGAATGGCCCCCTTCCCCACCATGGGTAGGGCCCAAAAAGGCTTCTATAGCCCCCACCTGCCTGTTGGACTGTGTGGGAAGATGCGCGGCCACTTCCCACGTGTCCTGTCCGGCCCAGAGCCACAGCACCCGGGGACAGGCACGTGGGGCTTCATTCCACAGCGACAGGGTTGTTCCCAACAACATTAGTATGATACTTTCTAAAAATTTATATTTAAGAATGTCAATCACAAAAAATTAATAGCTAAATTTGTATAATCCTTGGCTCATACTTTCTACTCAAAATTGATATCCCAAGATTCTCATATATAAACATTTTATTTTCTATTTAAAAACTGATTTTCTTTTTAAATTTTTCTCTTTTTTGAGAATTTTTATATATGAGTATTTATATCGTTCTCATCCTCTTTTCTGCAACTTTCCCCATGCCCTCTCTTTAACTTTAATGGAGTCTTCTTTTTGAATTATATATGTATGCATATAAAAATATGCATATATGTCTGCTTTTTATTGTATTATATATTATATAATATATCACATAGTACATGTATGCATATGTATATATATATATATATACACACACATACATACACATACACATATATATGGCTTTTATGGCTGACTACTTGATGTTGGATAACCATTTAGGAGCTCATTCTTGGGTCATAGTGACTTTCTCTCTCATTTACATTAATTGCTTGTGGCTCTTTATCTAGAGATGGACCCTTGTAAGATTACCCCACATCCATGGCCTGTCAGCTGGTTTTGTCATTGTTCAGATCTCCTTTAGGCAAGGATACTGTTGGGATTTCATGGATGCAGGTTCTGTGTCTTAGGTAGAGGATGTAGTTTCTCAGAAGACAACCTGTGATAAAAAGCAGACTGATTCTATGTATGAATAATATGTAGCACACTCTCTTCATGTATTTAAAAATAACCAAGAGAAGATACTTATACTAGGCTACTTTTAATAACTTCAGTTCATCAAATAAAAGCATTACATAGGGAAATATAAGTCAAGAAGTATGCATTTCTAACACACATGATGAGGATTCATTTTCACACATGCAGTAATGGAAGCATATAACTAAAGGTCTTTAATTTGGAGTTCACGAGATTCTCGTCCAGAGTTTGGGAATGGAGAACAAATGCAGAAAGCTCAACTTATTTTATCCCCTGTGAAACTTGTTTTTCCTCATACAATTCCCTGGATCAGCATCATAAAGAACATCCTTACCTTGGCAACTGTCCCACTCTGGAAGTTAGAGGTCCCTTGATAATTTTATTGGTTGTGTTTTGTTTTTATTTTTGCAAATAAAAGAAAAGAACTATTCAATCTAACTGAAGCAAGAATCAGCTTTATACAACTGCAGTGAAAGAGGCTCTTTTGTACGGCTTACACTTGCTGAATATTTTCTCTGAAAAGGGTTTCCTCTATGAATACTGGAAGTGAGTGTCGATATGTCCCACATTATATGTGCATTCCATCACCAAAGGAACAGAGTCCTTTTTGTTTTTTTGTTTTTTGTTTTCTGTAACCCTAAACATCATAAGTGAGGATCTGTACAGAAATTTACTTGGGCTTCAACATCTACACAAGTTGGCCAAGTATCGGATATGTGATATGATACTTAAGATAGGCAACAAAACATGCTGGAATTAATTTAATGACAGAATAAGAACAATCCTTTATAAGAAGAAAGTTGCCTGATATACCCATAAAAAGAAAAAGTACTATTTTGGATTAGATTGTCTATCCCACACAAAACGAGACATTCAGATCTTATTTCTCAGTACTTTAGTATGCAACCTTATTTGGAAATAGGAATACAGGTACTACTAAGGAAATAGGTCATAATGGAGTAATGTGACTATCTAATCCAATACCGCAGAAATAGGAATAGAGAAGCTGTAAGCCAATGGGTACTATGCTGACAAGCCATTAGAATTTAGGAAGTGGCAAGGAAGTGACATCCATTGCAAGCCAGATGGAGGCCAACACTGTGTAACAGAGGTCTAATCTCTACAATCGTGAGAGGCATTAAAATAGTCTTGTTTTAAACTGTCAAGTTAGGTATGGCATTATTTGATGAGAAATATGGGTACTAAATATGGAACTCTGCAACTTCTTGATGTGTTGCTATCTGGGAAATATCTGGAAGAGGGAAGCCTAGAAACATCAAGGATCCCAGCTCATAGACACACTGTGTAGCATTCAGAAACAGTATGTTGAGTATGTCCAAAACGGTGTACATGACCAGAAGCCACTTCATGGCTTGGGGGGGGGGGGTACTCCAATGAACTGAGGAACTATCAAGAAATATTTATTTGAAGCATCATCCTGAAGATCTGGGAAATCCTTAATCATTTTCCATTTCAAAGACTGACTTCAATTATAGTGTTTCCTGCCAGTACTTAATTTTTCAGTAGAGAAAAAATAAAATTGTTGAAATATTTACATAGCATTTTATGTGCATGACTAACTTCCACACATTCTTTCTTTTAAACGTAGCAAGCAAATGTATAAAGTTCTTCTAGATAGTATTTGTATTAAAATTTTTGTCTAGTTTTAAGGACTATAACTGGTTATTTGTTCTGCTTATCCTGTAGGAAAAGGTGTTTTGAAAGACAAATTTTTTGTGACTAGTTGTATGTTATGCCTACCTCGTCATCAAATTATCTAAAGGATGAAAGAACCACGGTAGTAATTCCTTTACATTCTGGGGTTGGTTAATGTCAACTTCTTAAATGACAGTATTATCTGAAAGAGTCTTAGATCAGCCATGTTAGCAACCAAGATATCCAAGCTGAATTAGGAGAAGAAACAGGTTTATGCTTCTATTTATTTCATTTGCAGTCTTAATTCTGGTTGAGATTAATGTGACTGAGGAATATCGCATCCATCTGCTTCACTGTAATGAAGTAAAGTCACCCTGAAAAGACTGCATACTATAAAAATCCAGGTTTTGAAAAGGCAACTGTGTAGAGACAACAGAGACATTGAGGGATTTCCAGTCATCCAGGCAGAGAAGATTGGGTGAAGCCTAGCATAGGGGGGAGTAAACTCTTTTGCATGGCGTTATAATGATGGAGATACATCAGTATCAGGAACCAAAGTGCTGATAAATACAACAACCACTAATACAGAGCACAGACATTAATAAAATCATGCATATTAATCTTGGTTCCTAAATTCTAACAAATTGGCCTCACCTTTGCAAATTTTTAATAGGAAAGAAGACTTTGGGTCAAGTAGAAAGAACATGTAAAAATTTTTAGTATTTTTAGTTATGTTTTTTCAGTAATCCTAAGTTGGCTGCAACAAGGTTTCTTAACTTCAAACTAAACAAACTTGATGTTTTTCACAAGACCCATGCTGCCTGTACATCATAAACTGTTTGACACTGGGATTCTGATTTCCATGAATCACAGGATATATGTGTGGAAGTACTTTTGATTTACTTTCTGTTCTTGAATGGTATATACCAGTTGATTAAAGACCGTGATGCTGATGTTCTGCTCTCTCTCAAAACCTTCAGGACAGTGTTCAGGGGACACCATGGAGTACCCTATCACAGTGCTCTGCACACTGTCTGCATGAATACCTACAAGTACTTAACACTCAAATTATCCAAATTCAGTAGCATAAAAAAGGAGGGTTCTGCCCCTAATTAAATCATTAAAAACATGTCTTTTTCAAGAATAAATCTTTTTCATTACTTTGGGCTCACAGACATATTTAAGCAGTCTGTGACATCTTATATTTAATATTTTATTCCTTGTGAAATTGTCTGTCTAAAGAATATGCCTCCAAAATAAAATGGAGCACATGGGATTCCTACTTGACTCAAAACCAGATGTGTGAAATGCTGAAAGTTCTTGTAGCATTTCTTACTTTCATCTCCTTAAGGAAGAAGATAAAGAAACTCTGAAGAAGCAAAAGAAGAGTTCCATGCTGTGTGTGTGTGTGTGTGTGTGTGTGTGTGTTTCTGTTTGTGTGTGCATGTGTGTCTGTGTGTCTGTGTCGCTCTGTGTGTCTGTGTATCTGTGTGTCTCTGGGTGTGTGTGTGCCTATGTGTGTTTCTGTGTCTGTGCATACATGTGTGTTTGTGTGTCTCTTTGTGTGTTTGTGTATGTCTGTGTGTGTGTGTGTCAGTGTCTGCACAGTCTTCAAATTACACACTTGTCTGCCTTTCTGCTGTAGGCAAAACATACTTTCCTTTTGGGAAGCAATGGTGGAACAAAATGTATCTAGACAAGGTTCCAAATCTAATTCTATCAGAGTTTTAATTTTCTAGTATTCCCCTGAATATAATCATATTCTACCATGGGTTTATGAGATTTGATATTTTACCTGAATAATAAGTCCATGCAGATTATACAGTTATTTTATTTTCATTGTAAATACATGAGTACCAAATCAAATCTGTTAATATTGCTCTCTAGGGATTTTTTAACTTTTATTAAGCGTATTTTTTTCATTTCTGTATATTGATTACTAAATGTTAAAATAGAATTTTCTTTATTTCAAATTTCTGAAAACTAGAAAATCCAGTTTCTTCTCTAATTATTACCTTCTACCAAAACTATCCCCAATTCTTTTTCCATTATATTAAATTTTTGTATTTTATCTCAGACTTAAAGCTTCTAAAGCACATAGAATATTTGGGAGCCATTGGTACTTCAGCCAAATTTAAACATAAAAGTTTAAAGAAGTTATTCTCAAGCATTTGAACTACAAGCATGTCTTATAGATTATTAACAATGAGTTTGGAAGAAACCTTCAGCAACCCTTCCCCAAAGGGAAAGAGGGAGGCAGGGAGGGAGAGACAGAGACAGATATAGAGACAGAGAGGGAGCATTAGTGGCAACTGGCCTGACCCCTCAATACTCCCAAAGACTGGATTACCAACCAAAGAATACACATGGAAGGACCCATGGTGCTGGCCACATATGTGGCAGAGGAGGGCCTTGTTAGACATCAGGGGGAGCAGAGGCCCTTGGGCCTGAGGGTGTTAGATCCCCTGGTATAGGAGAATGCTAAGGAGGGATGATGAGTGTGCGTGGGTGGGTGAATACCCTCATAGTGGCAGGGGGAGGGGGAGGGAATGGGGAGGTTCTAAAGAGGAGATCTGGAAAGGGGGAAACATTTGAAATGTAAATAAAGTATGAAAAAAGAGAGAGAGAGAGAAGGAGGGAGAAGGAAAGAAGAAGAGGGGGAGGGAGGGAGAAAGAGAGAAACAAGAATGGAGCAAAACATGGCACAGAGTTCATGCACTAATTATTCAGAACGCTGGCTGCACAGTTTAAGCCCTAAGAGTAGCTTTCAGATCTGCTGCCCAGCATTATCAGCAGTAAAGAGTAAAGTAAGATTTAGGTCTAAATCAATTCTACTCTATTTGCTCACTATTCAAGCATTCTCAGAAATATAACACCCATGATACAGACCAAAGTCCAGGTGTATCTTAACGGCACACCTGTTTCTTTTAAAACCCAATCTCCATTAAAAACACAGCTTTTTAGCTTTCTTTCCATTGAGATAAATCTTTTTAATTTTGCCATGCCATAGGGTCTCTCTATGATGACAAAAACATCAGATCCGTTTTTACTGTTGAAAGAGACCTTTATCCTTCCTACCTTTGCATTGGGCCTGGCATGGACATTCTGGGGAAGGGGAAGGAATTCTAGTTTTCAGGGCCTAACATTTCTAGATGTAACCCTGCATCATCAAAGGAATGTCTACATAGGACATCTGAAAAGACCTGGAGGTCACAGTGGGTTAAACATTTGGCCATGGGTAGAAACCTCAAAACTCAGCTCCAATTATAATTGCTTAATCCTGGCCGAGGAGGAAGTCCTAAACACCAAAAACAGGGATGAGAGATGGAGGTGTTAAAGGCTTAAGGAAAACTTATAGTCACACATGTGATTTGGAAAACAGCAGTTTTCAACCAACAAATGGCATGCTAACTTTCCTTGTAATTACTATAACGACCATCCCTCTGGCCTTCTATAAAAATGTAACAGCAGATCCACTGGTGGGGAGCATGGTCAAGAGAAATTAAGTAACATTAAGATTAAGTTTAGCAAGTTCCTAAAACTAATTACTTTACATGTAAGGCAGTTAGATTAAGCAGGAAGAGCAAGAAAGAGAATTTCTAGCAAGACCCATAGAATCCAAAAGTGTCAAGCAACAATAAATAGACTTGGTGGTCTATGCTTGAAACCATTGAATTACACCTAATACTTTTTAGAATATATCCAAAAGTTTATTAAAACTATTACAAAGTCTTGGTTATGTGTTAACACATGATCCACCTATTTCAGAACTCTTGTGTAATATATATATAGAAATGGTCATATATATATATTTAGAAATATATATATGACTTTGTAAAAAGAGACTTCTGAATTTTACCTTCTCCTGCTCACATGAACTAAATGGGAAGGTCTGCCATTTCCTCCCTTTGCAAAGCACATATAGACCTGCGCACAGCGAAGAGAATATTTTACTTGACTAAGAGTGTTCCTGAAAATGTGGCCTCTGAGGAATAAAAGGCAATGCACTGCTATTCTGTGCCTTTCATAGAGCAGCTGATGTTGAAGTCTCCTCTTTCAGAAAGTAAATTCCCATGTCAGGATCCATCTGACAAAATAATCAAAAACCAGCCCCGCTGTAGTCATTAATTTTTTCCAGGACTAAATGTATGTGGGGATTATCACAGGCAAGGAAATAAAACTGTGACTCCTGGGAGCTTCTGTTCTACTAGAAGACTGACAATAAAAACAGACAAAATAGTATGTAGGTATAAACCATAGTCCATACTTAACAGGAAAAAATGAACAGTGTCAAGAAAATCCATCATGTGAGGGACTGACTCCAATTTCTAAGGTTACTCCAGGAGCACAGTGGAGAATGGCCTGGAGAAAGTGTTCTATTTAGAAAAGAAAAATTGTTTAACGTTTTAGCTTCTGGAGCTGAAAGTTATTTACTCCTGTCTGTCTTAGTTGGGTCTTCTGATAAGACCCATCAGATATGAGTCATCAAGTAACATGCCAGGAATCCACCCCACTCCATCTATATCTTATAAACATGCATTCCAAGACACCATCTTTCAGATAGCACTACTGCCCTTTTCAGAATCTATATAATACATTTTTTGAGGATGAGAAAAATCTCTTTCTCACACTACAGTTGCAAGGCTACAGCCACAGTCTGATACTGTAACACATATTTGTGCATTCTTTCCTAGTGTTGTTTCTAGAATAGCTCTGTCTGATCATAGAGGCTCCCTATCAGCAAAAACAAGGTCTTTGACGTTGTGCATAGTCATAACTGTGCTTAGTAGTGTATTAAAGTGTGCACCATGCAATATACATACATACATACATACACACACACACACACACACACACACAGAGAGAGAGAGAGAGAGAGAGAAAGAGAGAGAGAGAGAGAGAGAAGCAAAGACTCAAATATGGAATAGAATCTGGAAGTATGAGGCAGATCAACTTGACCACATGAACAGAGATGAAAAACAGTCCCGCTAAGAAGGAAAGATCACTTCAAGCCCTTCATCCTTCTAATCCTAGTCCCTGGAGACTGAGAGTTTATCTTTTGGCAGCACAAATGAGCTGGGGGGGGAACTCTAAAGAGCTGACCCACAAGTCTCATTAATTAATTTCAGTTGTGTCAGCTCTCGCTGGTCTTGCTACCTCCTTTTTAAATTTCCAGTAGACTCTTGCAATAAAGAAAAGTGATGCCCATTTTTTAACCTAAAACTGAGGGGTTTTGTGCCATTGTTCTTAAGTTATAGATAAGAATTAAGCCTGAGAGATCAAGTGTCCCCTAAGTCTCACAGGTTGTTAAGAAATAGAGCAGAGACTTGGCTAGATATTTACCTGGCCCCAAAGCCAGGGATCTTCTAGCTGTAATTTCCTGTCTCTCTAAAAGAGATTTAAAACAAGGTACAAAGACTCAGGGAAAATTGGCTGATGTTATCACTATAAATTTCTAAATACAAAGAGATCATCAAAGAAATAATGGCTGTATGAAGCCAAAGTGGAAGAAAATAATTCCTCTGTTGTGCTATGCTTTTGTAAAGTCAGAAGCACTCACACTATAGTATCTTGTAGTTCTCCAATATCTTTGAAGTGAATATAGCCTCAGGCATTTTATCATCCCTGGACAACCCTTTTCCCAGAAATTATCTATGCAAAGAAGGGAGTGGAGAATGTGAACTCAGGGCTATCACAGATGAGATACATACATAGGGCAAAGAGAGGTCTCAGTACAAGAGAATACTCAAACAATAGAGAGAGAATACCTGTCAGATTAACACCCAAAGGCTTTGCTTTTCATATTATGAGAAAGGATATGGGCAAACACTTAAAATAATCCCCTGGTCAATCATTCATAGCTCTAATGTTGGCACAGAAGGCAAGAGTGAGTACAGAAATAGAACCCAGAAATGGAGACTGAGAAGGATCCCAAAACAGGATCCTTGGTATAAAGAAAAGTGTTTGAAGTCACTCAAGGATGCCATGGGGAAAACAAAAAATGAGTTTTATTTCAAAACAGCATGGCATTGAGGAGAACATTCTTCTTTCATTGCCAGTCTTTCTCTTCCACACATGTACACTTGAGGAAGTGTCTAAACACAGTGTGACCGCCCCTCTGAAAAGTTGCCTATCCCTACTCAGTGCTGTTATGGGAAACAGAAATTACATACAACTTTACTAATAATAGCCAGTGTTAAGTGAACACTTCCAATGAGAAATCCTAAAGGCCAGCTCATGATTTCTTCTGTTCTCTTCCTCCTCTGTGATGCCCATGGAAGGATGCTAGAACCTCTGGTAGCCAGGGGTATCCCTCTAGAGACCACATTGTTTTGCTGTATATACACATTCATCAGCTTAATAACCCACTAATGTTTAGGACTATTTGTTACCACAGTGTATATTCCAGCTCAGGGGTTCTCAAAGTGAGATGTTGATTAGCAGCATCAATAGTACATGAAAGTTTTTGGAATACAGTACCTGGGTTCTTATTTTGGATTTAGTGAATAAAAAACCCTAGGTACAGGACCTAGGCACTTTTTTTCTTAACATTTCTAATCAATATGCATTCATAGCAACATTTAAGGACACTGACTTACACTTACTAATATAACATTTTTACAAGGAAAAGCAAAATATTATTCCCACTTACATTTGAGGAAATTGAAGTCCAAAATGATATTCTAAATATAAAAGAAATCCCACAGATGAAACTCAAGTATAGTCATCTGGAGTCATGCTTCTGTCATGCCTTGTATGGAAGCATCATCCTGACTATGGTCCTGTCATCTAGGCTCATTAGGAACATCAAAATAGAAAATACTAATGGTCTTTATCATAGAACGCTTCCAGTCTGTTAGCATGTTATTACTATGTTTAAACATTTATGTTTGCTTCATACCAACAGAAATCAAATCTAGAAGACAATGTTATCTACAATATGATGACCAAGACAGAACTCCAGCTATACTCTTTAGGAAATAAATAGTTATGTCTTATGATATGATCAGCTTATAAGGTGGTAATTATAAAGGGCAGTTGAAAATACAGCCCTTGACAAGGTGTTGACAACACAACCTTATAACTGAGGGAGGACTAAAAGCAAGGGTCAGAAGATGGAGAGAGATTATTAAATACCATCTTCTAAGCAGGACAGGAACACGGCACCTGTGCATACTGGCACTGGTCACAGAGGTTGCACCTTTCTAGCAGTCAGCTAGGGAAGAAGAAGCAACTCACAGGGCCACATCACTTACTGTTGACACATCACTATTGACAACAAATGGGTTCTGGGGAAAGGGGGAAATACGGCATCTTGCTATGTACTCACTGGTTAGCCCTCCATGCTCTTTTGGTTAATTGCACACTCAGAGTCACACAGACAGCCTTGGTTAAACTCTGTGGGACACTAAACAAAATCAAAACAAAAAAATAAAGTGAAGATGTTTAATAGGAAGAGAGGTGGCTGATAGTGGTAGGATCAAGGAAGATAGGAGAAGCATGGGTTGGGGAGTATCCTTAACATAGTAAAGTGGATGTGGATGGCAGTGTAAAATGACATTTACTGTTATAAAAGAAACATAAAAATTATCAGCAAGTTTGTGTTTGTAAATAAACTCCCAAAGGAATTACAAAGACTTTTTTTTTTTTTTTAAAGGTAACTGTTGCTCTGGTCATTTTACTTGCCTTGCCTGTTTAAATGACATTAAAGTCACCTTTCCTTGAAAATACTGCTCCAGGATCATTTTTGGCCAGAAGAAACTTGCAGCCTTGATATGAGTTAGATCCAACTCAGAGCAAACAGGAACTGAAAAAGACACTAGAGACAACAGAAGCTGTACTCCACGGGTCCTTACTGTGTAGGATAGAAATTCAACTTTCACTCTGATGAAACTGTAACAAGCTTTCCAATAAAAAGTAGCCTGTGGTGGTAATGCCATGCGGTAAGTAAACGTCATTCATTTACCATACAACCTTCGGTCTTTACTTTTATATTATTACTTTTAAGTATACATATTGTCATCTCTGTCCAGGTATGTGCTCATGGGAGCAGTTGCCTGAGGAAGTCAAAGGCATTGGACACCCTGAAGCTGCAATTACAGAAGGTTGTGAGCTACCCTACTTAACTCAACTCCTCCCTCAACAATAGTAGTGTATTCCCTGAGATGTTGCAACATCTCTCCAGCCCTGGATCTTTACTTTTTAAATATAAGAAGGCCCCAAACCATGTGGCTTGTGCCATTGAGTACACTGTGATACTACTGAATGCTGTTGAGAATTGTGAAGGCAGACTACGTGTGACCAAATGGAAAATACCAATTGTGCTAACACCAGACAATTTTAAATTCAGGAATGACTGCTCAGATGAAATTTCTCAGAGCAGAGGTGAGAAATAAGAGTTTGTGTCTCAAGTAAGATACTAGACATCAGTATATCAAAGACCCAAACCGGAGCAGATAAAAGAGCTTGATAGCAAGTCTGATTACATACTGACTCCTGGGACCTATATGGTTGAAGAAGAGAATTGATTTCCCCTATGAGTTCCTTAACCTACATACATATGTTGTGGAATGTGCAACTCTCCGAGCACATAGGCACATAATAAATAAATAAAGTGAAAATGTACCAAATCCATGTCACCTTTATGAATCCTAAGGTTATGAATTCAAGTGAACGGTGGAGGTTTGTCTACCCCCATCTCAGGCTACTCACTCATCAGGACTGTGTCAGTCTATTGCTCAGTTCTCAGGCATATTTTGTCCTATAGCTTTGTAGCTTGAATCTGTGAACCCTTTCTCAACACAGCTTTCTTTACTACTGTGTGGTATGTTCAGATTTAGGTTTACTATAATAACAAATGGAAAGAAGATGAAAAGAAAGAGAGAGAGAGAGAGAGCGAGAGAGAGAGAGAGAGACAGGAAGGAAGGAAGGAAGAAAGGAAGGAAGATGGTGAAGGGAGACAAAGGGAGGGAAGGGAAGGGAGGGAAGAATAAGGGGAAGAGGCATGTATATACTCATCTTTCTGTCAAGATTATCATGCTTCTGTTCTATGTCATCACATTTTCTTCACAGACCAAATGATGTAACTGAAATCAATACATCCAAGACATGACTCACCTTTTTGAACTATTGAAAAATAGTTGACTCAAATCTCAAGAATCACCTTTTCCCATTTTTATTTCTGGAAACATAAAACTGGATATTTTAGTAATTGAGTAACTGTATCTTTGCTTAGTTTAATGGCAAATTTGAGCTAATGTTCAAAATTAGCAGATTGAATCATAGTGAACATTCTCTGGCCAGGCTTGTTAAGTTTCTACTATGTGAACACACGAAGTCTACTTCATGGGAATTCTACTCACCTGCCAAAGGCACAAGGCCATATTCTGTTAGAATAAGAAGAAGTGATTTGTCAATTGAAGCTGACTGACAGATTAAACCATGTCTAATTCTTGGACACTGATTATAAAGTGAATACTTGAACTTGGCTCAGAACTATCAAGCAAGTTTAGAACTCCAATTGGTTAATCCTGCTGGAATCTTAGTCTCTCAAGTCCAAAGTCACGGAAGTATGTTTTGGCTTTAATATGCAGACATTTTTCCATTGCCATGGCCTTTTCTTTTAAAGTAATTTCCTTGAGAAATGTTTTAAGTCTTAGAGACTTATTAAGGAGTATCTAAAACTAGTGTTTCTGTGAGATTATTGATAGGAACTCTATTTTAGCTGGAGAAAAAAATAACAGTTTATAGTTTTAGCTATTAAATCCATAGCAAGTATGCTTCCATTTTAATATGTCCTTAAATTTTTCAGAATGTTAATTATGTTTGTTTAGTGATATCATAGATAGCATATTACCACATTCCTCTTTGAACTTAACAAACACTAAAGTAGAAACATTTGTCAGCATATACCAAACAGATTCCCTTTAAAACTAAAATGTTAAGATTTAGGAGGAATTTTATTTTGCTAGTTACAGAAAAGGTTGTGTTACAGTAAAAATCAAAATTGCATGAATTGGCCTATGTGGAAATTTATAGAGAGAATCAAAACAAAAATAATTGCACCTGATTATTTGACTGTGTGCCCAGTGTCATCTCACAATATTTATGACATAAGTATTTCTTAGGACTCTGTATTCCCAACTTACAGGTCAGAAAGTCCAGGAAACAAATAGGGTTCAATGACCAATCATCATTAATGTGTGTGGGTTATGTATGTATGTGAGTATGTGTTTGTGTGTATGTTGTGTGTATGTTTTGTGTGTATGTAAGTGTGTGTGGTGTGTGTCTTTGTGGGTGGGTGTATACATGTGTATATGCGTGCACATGCACACTGATAGGTGTTGTATCTGATCTATGTTGTTATTTTGCTCTATTTACATTTTATATCCAATATGGAATCGTAGATACATCTCAGAATGTGTAACAAGTACAGAATATTCATTTTCTAGTACTTGATAATGAATAAACACAACAGCATATATCATTCTGTAGATTTTGAAGTATAGAAACTAATTTGTTATAGTCCCCATCCTGAGGAACTTCTAAAACTACAGTCAAGGTATGTCAAGCCTGTGCTTGACTGTATTCTGCAAGGTCCATGTGGTGGTAGGTAGAATTTAGGAGTGATGTCACAGCTAGTTTTCTGTCAGTGGTGAACCATTACCTTTGGAATTTCCTGGGGCTTTTGCCATGTTGCCTTCTCATAGAGCATCTCCTAGGATGACATTTTGATTCTTTGAAAACACTGACAGAAAGTATCATAGGTGGCTTGGAGTAGATCTAGTAATGACTTTTTATTATACCAAACCTGTCAAGATTAATCCAGCTTGTGACTGACAGGAAGTCAACTACAGATTATGTGTGCAAAATCTCTTTAGATTTAGCATATACATAATCTAGTCAAGGAAGTAATGTTTCAGCACATTCCCTAGCCTAGAAGTGAGTGAGTTACCTATTCTGCCTTTGTCTACAGGATGTTTATACAGAGAGGCTGCTCATTGAAGATGTGTCTATCTCAGGGATGTCCACAAAAGGTTCTGACAATCTCTTTACAATAATTGGAAAACAACAAGTGGTGATCAGTAGCTGGTGATGTTAAGTTTTAAAAATGGACATGTTCATTTGAGTGTTTCTAAAGAATCTCTTCTACATTTGCAAAAGGAACATGGCACCAAGAGGCATACATAAGAATACTCTCCAAATTTTGAGATTAAAGATTCAGTCAAACTTTCAGTTTTACTAGCAGAAAAAAAAAAATCCTGTGAAATCATACTTCTGTCCTTCTATTTTGAAGAACAATACATCCACTGGTAGTATAGGTTTCTAAAGCTGAGAAACTAGCAGGTATGTACAGCAACCATGCACTGAGTTGAACTGAGACTCAACCAATCATCAGAAGGCACACAGTGCCCCATTAACCATAAATGAATGGTCAGGTCCACTCTTATGCTAATGTGACATTGTTCTGAAATAACCAGTATAGTTATGAGAATAAGCTAAATTTGGAGTCATACAGAGACACACTAGGAGACATACTTACACAGATATACCATTTCTTAATACAGAGGTAATACAGATAATAAGTGCAACTTAGCAATATATAAAAATAATGAATTCGTTTCATTTTAAAAACAAAATACATATTCAAATATACCAGGGAACTAATTTCAGACACCAAACAAAATGCACCAACACCGCTAAAATACTAGAAATGCACACCTCACTGTTAGGGATTGTGTTCATAAACTTTGAGACATAAATCAAAACTACAAAAGTCTATCTTCATCAATATAATAAAATCTCATACTCCACCAACATGGTCCTGTTGCTTCCCCACAAGTTAGTGGAAAATGTAGAAAATGAAATAGTATTTCATATGAGGCTTATTTTATTTTTTTTCTAATGAGAATTACATGAATTCAACACTTCAGTTCCATATTTCATGCCTTGAACAACTAAGATATACTTTAAGAAACCCTCTGAAAATGTTGGGTAATATTTTCTCTAGAATAAAAATATAGACTTTGGATAATTCACGGTCATTTGTTTGCTCTGTCTATCCTCTACGTTTTCTAAAACTCTCTAACACATCTCAAAACATTTGTCTCATTATTCACTGCAGACCTTCATGCAACAGACACTCATTAAAAACAGTTTATTGTATCTGAGTCTAATGTTTAAACTTGCCAGACTTCTAGAAAGCAAACCAAGAATGAAAGCGATAAGAGAGTGATTCCATGGATTCTTTTTTAAATTTATTTTTAACATTTTTTTACAGTCCAGGCTTTAGCCCCCTTCCAGTCTGCCCTCTGACAGTTCCACATCCCATACTTCCTCTCCCCATTTCCAAGAGGATGTCCCCACTCCCCATCCCCACTCCACCAGACCTCCCCACTCCTTGGGGCTTCAAATCTCTAGAGAGTTAGGTGCATCTTCTCTCACTGAGCCAAGACAGAGCAGTCCTCTGCTGTATAGGTGTTGGGGGCCTCATATAATTTGGTGTATGCTGTCTAGTTGGAGGTTCAGTGTCTGAGCAATCTCGGGGATCCAAGTTAGTTGAGACTGCTGGTCTTCCTATAGGGTTGCCCTCCTCCTCAGCATCTTGCAGTTTTTCCCTAATTCAACCTTAGGGTTCACCAGCTTCTGTCCATTGGTTGGGTGTAAGTATCTGCATATGATTCTTCCAGCTGCTTTGTTGGGCCTTTCTGAGGGCAGGCATGTTACCCTCCTCTTGGTAAGCACACCATAGTATCAGTAATAGTGTCAGGCCTTGGGGCCTTCCCTTGAGATGGATCTCATTTTGAGCCTGTCACTGGACTTCCTTTCCCTCAGGTTCGTCTCCATTTTTGATTCTGCAGTTCTTTCAGACAGGAATAACTCTGGATCAGAGTTTTTGACTGTGGGTTGGCAACTTGATCCCTCCACTTGATGCCCTGTCTTTCTGCTGGAGGTGAACTTTACAAGTTTCCTCTCCCCACTGTAGGGCATTTCATCTAAGGTCCCTCCCTTTGAGTCCTGACTGTCTCTCACCTCTGGGATCTCTGGTACATTCTAGAGGGTCCCCCCTCCACCTCCTACCTCCTCAGGTTGCCTATTTCCATTCTTTCTGCTGGCCCTCAGGGCTGCAGTCCTGTCCCCCCCTAAGGAACTGAACCATGGCATTAGGCTAAAAATTGTGAGGGAACAAAATATTAAGCGAAGACATTGTCACTTTAAGTTAAAAGAAGACATGCTATGTCAGATTTGCTAGTGGTTGTGTTCTTTCACATTGCTTATATAAATGTTTATCAATGGCTTTATTTCTCATTATACTTAAAACATGAACTCTGAAATCCTGATTCTGTAATCCATAGTAAAATTCTATCTAATGCAAAATTTAAAGACATATTTTAACACAGTAGCTACTATTATTTGCAAGCAGTTCATGTTTAATTTTAATAGTAGTATATTTGGTATTACTATCTCTCTCCATATATCTATATCTATATATATATGACTGAGAAACATCTAAGAGAGAGCTTCTCATTGTTTTAACAAGGTTGAATAAAGTACACAAATTCAACTGAACCTACTGGATTTCTATGTTGTGTGGTCTCACTTGATTTCTAGGATGTACCCTGTGCATTAGATCATTGTCTTGGACACTGTAGATAATTATAATGCAATGGTAAGTATAAACATTATCTGGGGATGGAAAAGTAGTATAAAATATGATATAAAATAAATATATCTATAAAAGCACTTACATGAATGATGTTTGCACGCCTGATGGTTGCTTTGACTGTGGCTGGGGGCAGATAAGTGAGAAAGGCTAGGTCTATATTGTCCACTGCAACAACTTTTATAAACACTGAGTACCTTGGCTAGACAAACTTCATTAAACTTTTTCAATAATCAAGCAACTCTTGTTTGTTGTGACAATTTTACCCTATAAATTATCTTCCTCTTTCTCCTCTTCTTCATCAAGAAATTTAAAATTTGATAGCACAGTATATACAGTAACAATTTTTATAATTGTACAAAAGTGTACCTTTGCTTATATTGTTACTTTATATTTCCTACTCTTAATTTTACAAGCTTTTTTTTTCATATTTTTAAGGTTTCGGGGTTGTTAAAAATGAAAACAGTGATTCACATTAGCTTAAGCCTATAAGTGTTCAAGATTATTGGTGCCACTGTTGCTAGCACATTTTTTGTTCTACTATAAGCCCTGAAGTCACAGCAAGATCCTGGTACTTTCTGTACTGACCCCTTTTATGTTGACAAGGACTTCCTCTGGCATCCCTTCTAAAAAACTTACTTGAAGTAGGTTAACATTATTTTATAAGTCCAAGAGTATTCCATAAATGATGATTAAATATATACTATTACAATGAACCCAATAATAGAGAATTATTAATAGTATCAACTATCATATACTCTATATAGTTACATGTGCCATACTTTTAACGGATGCCAGGGAAAAGGTCTATTCAAGTCCACCTGTCACATGCATGTGTGGCATGAACAAGACAGCTATGGCATTGTTGGGTAAGAGCACATTTTCAGTTTCTTTTTATAGTTTTATGAAACTACTGTTGCTCACTTGGTCTGCAGCTAACCTAAGTTCCATTATAGGACACACGACTGAAGTCTATATTGATTTCCTATTGATATTCACACAATCCAAAGCTGAATTTACTGCTTTATAATTATTTTATAAATAAACTCTATTATTACCGTCTTGCAAATGAATAAAACACCACACACAAAAATTAGCCAAACTCAAAGACTATAGAGCTTAAGGAGCTCATATACAGTTGGTATTTGAAACAGAACCTGTGTGGCTCCATATGAAATTTTTACACTTTTAGCATGCTACTTACAGAGATGGATGCTACCTAACAAAGCCTTTGTAAAGTCTGGAAGGAGAAAAGATAAAATTGTATATTTGTTGAGATTTTGAACTTAGATTTACAGTGTTCTTTTCATGAAAGGGCTTGGTTACACATATTTAAGATTTATATATTTTACACAATACATTTGGACAACCTTTTACACCATTTTCAAAGTTTATTCATTGTTTTGTGTATTATTAAACTGAACACATGAAAGTACAAATGCATGAAGAAATTATATAGCTCCACAGAGTCTTCTAGTTTGTCTTAGAAATTGAAAATGTTAGTTTGGTTTAATAATACGATTATGAATCCAAGAAAAATGTCTTAAGAAGAGCTACTTATTTAAGACCATAAGGGTCATCTGAACAAATGAGTGCTAAGCCCTCTGGAGAATGCATGTTTCCTCAAAGCAAAGAGACTGAAAAACTGAAGGAAATATAACCATACTTTTTCATTCTTTCTCCACTCATTCCATCAACAAAATGTATATCCTTCTTCTTCTTGTTTACTTTAACTCTTACTTTAGACCTTGATGAGAGAAGTAAACAACAATCTTACGACATCCTGTTTCTTACTATCTGAAAATTCCCTTCACAAGCTCAGTAGTCCTTTATTCCTGTATTCAACCTCATTCGGGTTCCCAGAACACAAGCAAAACACAGTCTGATCCCCAATCCATGGATACAAGAATGAATATATCTACTTGAAAAGTTAGTGAATTCCTATAGCAGCATAAGTAGTAATATATGTTATATTTGATTACATATATCCATTAGGTTACATTGCAACCCTGGATCTGGTTTGGGCACCATCATTTGCAATGTGCACAGAAAAGAACTACTACACACAGAAGAGGCCTCTATCTCTTAAGAAGTCATATTGCATGAGGATGATATGACAGAACCCAGAGCTGTGCTTATTGGAACGGATGGGTAGAGAGAAGAACTATACATGACCTTCTAATGAGTTAAGGGTTCTCACGCTGGAGTTATTTGATAGATTCTGAGACACTTCTGAAGAACTGTTT
This sequence comes from Rhynchomys soricoides, assembly GCA_019843965.1. NCBI lineage: Eukaryota > Metazoa > Chordata > Mammalia > Rodentia > Muridae > Rhynchomys > Rhynchomys soricoides. The sequence continues at coordinate 9,296,618 of JADRCH010000056.1, read as the reverse complement.
TCCAGAACAATCCAACATGGGGCAACTTGCTTAGGGAATGGCTGTCCCTAGAATCTGAAATTGGTAACCACAACCATGTAAAGGATTCTCTAGAAACAAACAAAAAAATTATCCAGTTCAACATGGATCAGGGAAGTAGGGAACCAGAAAGAAGAAAATGGTAGTCCATGGAAAAACTCTAGAGTCAGGTAATGAGAATGAAAAGATTGAAGTAAGCCATCACCAGGCATATGGTCTCTGCAAGTACTTTTCTACCCCACCCTTTGTCAGGATCAGACAAATCTTTTTCTCAAAGTGAGACTTAACCTTCTGTGTTTTTATTACTAAATTTCTTTGCTGACTTAGAACGTGCCTAATCTTCCATTCCGTTGCCAATTTGTTAAAATTACAAGTTGCCTAACAATGTGATTTTGATGGATACCAACAAGAAAGGGATTTTATTTTAATGAATGTGTAATATTTATATATCTTTATGAGATACAGTACAATAATTTGATCTATAGTACAATATGTAATGATGTAATTAGTATTTCCACTTCTTCAGGCATTTATCATCTTTATATTGGAAAATTCCTCTGGTTATTTGAAACTATATTATAAAGTTGTTGCTGGCATAAATACTCCCCTGTACTGAGAACGGTAGAACTGACTCTTGTCTAACCCTGTTACAGAAGAGGAAATGAGGCAAGATAAGAACCTCACAGCACTGGTCTTGTAGCTCTCAATTGTTTCACTTTGAATTGGATCCAGGCTGATGGTCTATATTGTCTGTGGTTCTCTGTGCTACCCTTGTATTGGACTCCATTGTGTCATGGCAGTGGGTTTATTGACCATGTGTATTAGCAAAAGGGGATGGTGGACGATTATCTTCAATGAGTTACATAATGTTTTTGACATGTTTCACACTAGAAACACTTCATCTTAACAGGGTTCAGCCCAAGAGAAAAAGATTACAATGCTAATGCTAAGATTAATAGAGGCAGTCTTTAACTCTGAGGGAAAGACTTTATGAGCAATTCTACTCATCCCAGCTGGGCAGGGTTGGAAGAGGGAAGGAATACAAATAGTAGACAGTGTACATTTATGGGATGAGGTTAGGGATCTCCAGGGTGGAATTCAGAAGTATAATGGGAGGTGTTTATGTACAAAGGTGGGATTAATACATGATTTTGACATTGATAATGTGATTGCAATAAATTTAAATTTGTTGGAACAAATTATGCAGAAGCGGAATAATAAATGCAATGGTTTTGTGGTCAGTGGCTTTACACATGTTAATGTTAAATGTTCAAATGTTGTGCAGTTAAATCTTCAACTTCAGAGGTTCATTACTTACAGTTTTTTTAAAAATATATATAGTTTTAAAAATATCAGTAAATAGCTCTTTTATAATATATTAAAAGGTATTGTAGAGTCTGAATCTTCTGTAATCTGTTCATTATCTAAGATGTTCCTTATTAAACTATAGGAACTTGAGTATGAAAATTACATTAAAGTAATTTCAAATTGAAAGCATAGCACATAACTAAATAAGAAAATGATGTAAGACATGAGCATTTATATAAATTTATGCATCAGAAAAACATACAGCTTAATCCTTATGTGAAAATGTGAGCCATTAAGTCAGACTGTGGACTCCACATTAAGCATCCACTCTGACCATGTAATTGAAGCCTGATCAAATAACTCAGCTTTTCAAAATGTACCATTCTGATCACATATTATAGTTTCATTATAACTATGTGAGTACTTAAAACTGTCTTTGTCAACACAGAAATTCATTGGTGGACTTTAAAGTCTCTGGCCCTTTGATTACACTCATAAACTCCCCCCTTTACTCCATTCGGTGTCTTCCACCTACATTTTCTTTTATTATATGCAGTGGTAGTGACAGTATTTACTGAGCATTGGGGAGATGCACTGTGCTAATTACTCAGAAATAAACTCTCACATTAAATGTCAGGTAAAAATAAGCACCTCTGATTTTGTTTTCCAGGGCATTTTCTCTGGCCTTGGTGACTGCCATTAAGTATTAAAGTAGCTTATTTTATGTTCATCAATAATCAGCCACTGTCTAAAATGTCTGACAAAAAATTTATTAGTGGACTTCTTAAATAATTATTAATAAAATGTCAATAGGCTTGAATTTTGAGTCTTATTTGGCTTGTTTTTAATAAGCTCCATTTTTTTCCAGGTACAGACCAGCATTCATTTCCTTCTTGCAAGACTCTATCAATATGTTGCTTTAGCTATAATGTAACCAAGGCAGTTTGTATTGGTCAGTGAAAGAAGTCGTTCATTCATTCTGTTAAAAATGATTTATGGATGAGAACTTAAAGCACACAGCACAGCAAAAGTAAGAGAATAACCATTTGAACCATGAATGCAGGTGCTGTTTAAAATTCTCTAGTGATTTGTCCATAAAGAAAACTTGTACATTCTATGAGACATCTTGCATGTTTTGCCAAGTGGATTCAGCTTAAGACTTGAAGAATAATGTTCTTGAAGACCAATCTCCCATATTCACTGGGGGAGAAATAAGGCAAAAAAGGGAGGTTCTTCATTTTGTGGTACACATGATCTCCAAAGCATCTGTAACTGTCAAGTTGAAATTAAAACAAGAAATCTGTTTGCATGTGATAAGCTTAAATCAACTCCAAATGATATCCAAATTGGACAAGACCCAGATTTTGTCATTATAGTCCTAACATTTCAGCTTAGATTAAGAACAGACTTGTGAACTCCAGTGTCTCTGGAAGGAGTCACTGTCTTCTCCCAGCTGCGCAGAAACAAATCCCTACTTAAGTTAATTGTCAAACTACTCTTTAATGGAATGCTACCTTAGGTACAGAAGTGTCTCCAGTTTGTAAAACCAGCAGCAATAGAATGTTTGTTTCTTCAAATCAACATTAACATGTCTTTTAAAAAATAATGTAACATATGCTTAACATTAGAACATGTTTATATTATTCTTATAAGTTACACAACTGAGAAAATGTTCATTTACAAACTATTTTTGTGGCCTGGTGGAGTGGCACAGACCTTTGATCCCAGCACTCAAGAAGTAAAGGCCGAATTTACTCTGGGAGTTCAAGGCCAGATTCCTTTACAGAGTAAGTCCCAAGACAGCAATGACTATGCAATGAGGCCCTGTCAAAATTATATTTTAAAAAAGAGGAAGAGGAAAAGAAAAAGAAAAAAAGGAGGGGGAAGAAGAAAAGAGAACAGAGGAAAAGAAAACATATTTTCTAAAGTATGTAAAACTATTACACTTATTACTTACAGGAAATATTTTATATCTTAAGTTATCACTGCTTATCTGCCAGAAAATTTTATTTCAGGTTTATTGATGTAGATTTAGAGAAGTCACATAAAATGAAAGGGGCTTTGACTGATTTCTTAGGATAAAATTGTTGATATAACGTGTTCTGAGATTATTTAAAGAGACTACCACAATTGAGGATAAAATTAAACTGTTTCTACTGAACCAAAGGGCAGAGAGAGAATCTAGGGCTGGTGAAGTATCTCATCAGGTTAAAATTACCTCCAAGAGTAAGCACCTGACTTCAGCACCTGGGCCAAAGATAGTATCAAGGCAGAACTGATTCTGAGTTGAACTCTGACCTCCATAGAGATGGTATGCATGCATGAATACACTTGTACACACACAAACAGACATCACACACACACACACACACACACACAGTAATAAAATGTATTTTTTAAAAAAGAAAATAAGTAAATATTAAAAAGGAAATGAAGAATCTAAGTTCTGAGGTAAAAAACCTTTCCATGGTGTCAAAGTCTCTGAAAACTTTGCTTAGGAAAATTAGACCCATAAGGAATTCATCAACTCATCTGTCCTTTTCTGGATATAGTCAAGGAATAATCAAATCGATTGCCTTTCTTCTCCTCTACTTCATAACCTTGGAGGAAAGAGAGCTTATAATGATTTGAGACATCCTCGAGTAGTAGAAACTTAATTTTTTAGATTGCAGGGATCTCTCCATGTTAATGACTTACTTCAGGGTTCATGAAGATTTGAAACAGCATATTAAAATCCAGAAAATGCTAAGAATGCATAGAAGAACAATATGCTAATAGACATATTAATATAAGTGCATGTCACATCACACATGTGAGCTATGATAAACTGCCTAAAACTAAAGTAGACCATAGCATTTCAGTGTGTTCAAGCAGTAGACTTTTCTTTCTTGCTAATTTTATACAGTTTTTTTTTTTCATTCTGATGGGAGAGACAATTTCGTCCTATTGCCCTTTGAGATCTAGGCTGCCAACCTCTTCACCATGCTCAAATGGGGCTTTTAGGGTCATCACATGTGGGATATGATAGCACACATTTGCATGTCCAGCATTCTGGAGACTGAGGCAGGAGGGTTACAAGTGTGAGGTACTATGGGTTACACAGTTATACCCTGGAAAGAAATAATGAGAGTGAGAGACAGAAAGAAAGAGAGAGAGGCAGACAGACAGACAGACAGAGACAAAGCGAAAGATAGAGACAGAGACAGAGAGATAGAGACAGAGGATGGAGAGAAGGAAGGAGGGAAGGAAAAGGGAGAAAGGGAGGAAGGGAGGAAGGGAGGGAGGAAGAGAGGAAGAGGATGATTAATGGAGAGAGAGAGAGAGAGAGAGAGAGAGAGAGAGAGAGAGAGAGAAAGAGAGAGAGAGAGAGAGAGAAAGAGACAGAGTCTTATTCCAGGTGCCTAGAAAAGAAGGAAAAAGCATATATGGGCAAACATGGGCAGCCTCACAGAGCAGCTCTGGAAGTCATCTCCACTTGATAGCTCTCATTCCCATGGCTACATTTAAGGCCAAGTTAGTTTGCAAGTACATTCAGTTGTGTGTGCAGAGGTACAGATATCAGATTTGAATCTCTGCCCCATCACAAGACAAAAAATCTATAAATCTATTTGTAGTAAAATTCCAAATCTTGGAATACTTCTTCGTATGAAATAAGAACATGTTTTGCTGTGTTTTGGCTAGTTTTGTTTTGTGTTTCTGAAATTTTGGTTTTAGTTTAAGTTTGTTTTGTTTTTGTTTTTGTCAATAATACATGGTAGAGTTACTCCCACTTGAGAAAAAGTCTTCATCAAATTGTCTATAGGGCACTTTCTTCACTAATGATGATAAGGGAGGGCTCAGTCCAGGTTGGCATCCTGGGCAACCCCTGGATACTGGGTTATTAAAAAAAAAAAAAAAAAGTCTGCTGAGCAAACCACAGGAACTAGCCAGCAGGCATCATCTGTCCATGGCCTTGCTCGGTTCCTGCCTCGGGTTCCTCCCTTGACTTCTCTTAGTGATAAAGTGTATGATCTGAGGGTTTTAAAATGAAATATACTCTTCCAGTTCTGAGTGTTTTCAGTCATAGTGCTTTATACAACAGTATACAAATAGCTAAGACATGTTCTGACAACACTAAATTCATACCATGACTGGCAAATACAGATGTATTTGTACTGTGTGTGTGTGTGTGTGTGTGTGTGTGTGTGTGTGTGTGTGTGTCTGTGTGTCTGTGTGTTTGTGACATGCTGGAGGAGAGACCCAAAAGAATGAAGAAGAGTAGTCAGGGATACAGTCTCCTTCAGAGGCTTTTGGGCTCTGAGGATGTTATTATTCTTTAGCTTGGACGAACAGCCAAACATCTCCTAATGTTAGTGCACTGATCTGTAAAATCAGAATAATATTGCTATTTCATTAGGATGCAATGTAGATTAAATGCTTTACACACAAACCAATTAGAATATGACCGATGGATGTACTTGAAAGTTCACCCCATTATTACAATGACACAGGGACTACTTTACTCCTGGAACCCTTGTTTCCAGCACCTTAACACCTATTTAAATGTCTTGTAAGCACAGATATTGTAAATGAAGTGCTTAAAGATTCCAATTCTTATTCAATTATCCCATGAGTTCAGGGCTTGATTTTCAATTGTCTTCACTTAGAAGACCAAACCTAAGAAATATTCTCTAAATACCACTAGAGGCAGTAAGTAGCATCCAATCCAGCCACTCTCTAACTGGGAAGCAAGTGCCAGGATTAAAGAGAAAGGAAAGAGGAAATTGTGTAAGTGGAGGTTGAGTGGTTCTCCAGTGTCTGCAAGCAAATGGTCTTTCTGATTTGCTGCATGGGAAAAGGATGGAGGAAAGTAGTCACAAGAATGAAGTAGAGACTAATGAAAAGTCCATGTCACAGAGCAGAAAGAAACTCCACTCAAGGGGTGGACACTAATACATAGTCTTTGCTCACATCCAAGATTCTTATGAATAGAATATAATGTCTGACAGTTACTGTCAATCATAAAAACTGATTCTGGGTTCTGCCCATCTCTTTTTTTGTTTGTCTGTTGGTTTGTTTGTTTTATTTTGTAGGGTTTTTTTTTTCAAATCTTAATAGTTGCTAAGATATGATTCTCATAAGAGTAAGTCCAATATTTTTAAATATGTTATTAAGACTTGTAAACCAGGCAGCATACATGAACTGGTTCGAGGACCCCTACACAAATAAAGCAGAGAACTGCCTGGTCAGGCCTCAGTGGGAGAAGACATGCCTAACCCTTGAGACACTTGAGGCCCCATGGAGTTAAAAGGCATGGCAGTGTCTTGAAGACAGGGAGAGGAGGAATGGGATGTGGAACTGTGAGAGGACAGACTGGGAGGGGACAATGACTGGACTGTAAAATTATAAAAGTAATAAAATAAATAAATATTTTTGGTAACTCACAAAGAACTTCCTCTGTGAGTTTTATGAGTATCCCTTCTCATATTTCAGACTGTGATCCATCGTGTTAGCTTTAGGGTATTGAATGGATGGAGTATCCAACTCCATCCTATTGCTTGTGGATATTCTGCTGTACCTATGCTTTTGATAAAAGTCCTTTCTTTTTTGAGTGTCATGTCAAAAACAATTGGCCAGAAAGTAGGATTGGCTTCCAGATTCCTAGTCCATTAATTGTCTTAAATATGACTTGATATAAAGTTCAGGAAGACAGAGTGAACGTAGGCAATGACACTTACTTGCTCATGTGTGACTTACTAGCAGCCTTTCTCCAGAATGTGTGGTGGGCTTTCCATTGTCAGGTGCCTGTTAATACAAGTGGGTATTGAAATGTCACAAATGATTTGTCGTGGGCCAAGTTCAGTTGCCTTGTTTCACTGTTGTTGGCTGGTGTTTGACATTACCACATACCTCATCATCTTAGCTCTCCTTTCACTTCTTTCACTTTGGCTGTTTCTTAATCTACTTCACTGATTTGCTCTTCTTCAACCTGATCACATTGCAGAAACTGGGCTTCCAGAGCTGGGGCTAGCGTTTGGCACAAAGTGCTACTGGGTACGTACCAGACAAATGATCAGAACCCTGGCATCTTAGAAAAGACAAACAAATTTGGCACTGAAGAGATAGATTTCTTACAAGTTTAGAGCGCTGACTGTTTTTCCAAAGGACCTGAGTTCAATTATGAGCACCTGCAAGATGACTCACAACCATCGTAACTCCAATCCCAAGGGATCCATGCCCTCTTTCTAGCCTTAGTGGATTTCATACACTCACGTGGTGCTTAGACACACATACAGGCAAAACACCTGCACACAATAAAGAATGGGAAAAATTGGAAAGATGTCCACTTATGTCTGGTATTCAATCTTATCACATTGCTAATTATAGAACCTTAGATTTTTTTTCATATTTTATTTACATTTCAAATGTTCCCCCCTTTCCAGATCTCCCCTTTGGAACCTCCCCATTCCCTCCACCCTCCCCCTGCCTCTATGGGGATATTCTCCAACCCACCTCCCCACCCCACCCCCCACCCACTCTCCTCTTCCCTCCTTGACATTCTCCTATACTGGGGGATATAACACCCTCAGGCCCAAGGGCCTCTCCTCCCCCTGACAGGTAACAAGACCCTCCTCTGCAGTCTTTGTGGCCAGCACTATGGGGGGTCCCTCCATGTGTATTCTTTACTTGGTGGATCAGTCTCCAGAAGTATGAGGGGTCAGGCCAGTTGCCAGTGTTGATACCTCCCTGGGGCTGCACACTCCCTCAGCTCCTTCAGTCCTTTCTCCAAGCCCTCCATCTGGGACCTCGTACTCAGTACTACTGTTCCTGCGAAGTGACTCTTGGGTATTTCAAACTTTTAGGCTAATAACCATTTAACAGTGAGTACATACCATGTTCATTCTTTTGTGACTACGTTACCTGGCTCAGAATGATGTTTTCAAGATCCATCCATTTGTCTACGAATTTCATGAAGTCATTGTTTTAAATAGCTGAGTAGTATTCCTTGTGTAAATGTACCACATTTTCTCTATCCATTCCTCTGTGGAGGGACATCTGGGTTGTTTCCAGCTTCTTGCTATTATAAATATGGCTGCTATGAACATAGTGGAACATGTGTTTTTATTACATGTTGGAGCATCTTCTGGGTATATGCCCAAGAGTGGAATAGCTGGGTCCTCAGGTAGTATTATGTCCAATTTTTTGAGGGTTCGCCAAACTGATTTCCAGAGAGATTGTATCAATTTGCATTCCCACCCGCAATGGAGGAGTGTTCCTCTTTCTCCACATCCTCTCCAACATCTGCTGTCACCTGAGGTTTTGACCTTAGCCATTCTCACTGGTGTGAGGTGGAATCTCAGGGTTGTTTTGATTTGCATTTCCCTGATGACTAAGGATGTTGAACATTTCTTTAGGTGCTTCTCAGCCATTTGAGTTTCCTCAGTTGAGAATTCTCTGTTTAGCTCACTTCCCCATTTTTTGATAGGGTTATTTGTATCTCTGGAGTCTAGCTTCTTGAGTTCTTTGTATACATTGGATATCAGCCCTCTATCAGATGAAGGATTGGTAAAGATCTTTTCCCAATCTGTAGGTTACCGTTTTGTCCTAATTACAGTGCTCTTTGCCTTACAGAAGCTTTGTAATTTTATGAGGTCCCATCTGTCAATTCTTGACCTTAGAGCACAAGCCATTGGTGTTCTGTTCAAGAACATTTCCCCTGTGCCCGAGTGTTCGAGACTCTTCCCTACTTTCTCTTCTATTAGATTCAGTGTATCTGGTTTTATGTGAAGGACCATGATCCACTTGGACTTGAACTTTGTGCAGGGAGATAGGAATGGATCAATTCGAAATCTTCTACATGTAGACCGCCAGTTTTTCCAGCACCATTTGTTGAAGATGCTGTCTTTTTTCCACTGTATGGTTTTAGCTCCTTTGTCGAAGATCAAGTGACCATATGTGTGTGGAATCATTTCTGGGTCTTCGATTCTATTCCATTGATCAACATGCCTGTCACTGTACCAATACCATGCAGTTTTTATCACTACTGCTCTGTAGTACAGCTTGAGGTCAGGGAGGCTGATTCCCCCAGAAGACCTTTTATTGTTGAGGATAGTTTTTGCTATCCTGGGTTTTTTGTTATTCCATATGAATTTGAGAATTGCTCTTTCTAGGTCTACAAAGAATTGAGTTAGGATTTTGATGGGGATAGCATTGAATCTGTATATTGCTTTTGGCAGGATGGCCATTTTAACTATGTTAATCCTGCCGATCCATGAGCATGGGAGATCTTTCCATCTTCTGAGGTCTTCTTCGATTTCTCTCTTCAGAGACTTGAAGTTCTTGTCATACAGATCTTTCACTTGTTTGGTTAGAGTCACACCAAGATATTGTATATTGTTTGTGACTATTTTGAAGGGTGTCATTTCCCTAATTTCTTTCTCAGCCTGTTTATCCTTCGAGTATAGGAAGGCTACTGATTTGCTTGAGTTAATTTTGTATCCAGCCACTTTGCTGAAGTTGTTTATCAGCTGTTGCAGATCTCTGGTGGAGTTTTTCAGGTCACTTAAGTATACCATAATATCATCTGCAAATAGTGATATTTTGATTTCTTCCTTTCCAATTTGTATCCCTTTGATTTCCTTTTGTTGCCTGATTGCCCTAGCTAGAACTTCAAGTACTATGTTGAATAGATAGGGAGAGAGCGGGCAGCCTTGTATAGTCCCTGATTTTAGTGGGATTGCTTCAAGTTTCTCTCCATTTAGTTTGATGTTGGCCACTGGTTTGCTGTATATTGCTTTTACTAAGTTTAAGCATGCTCCTTGAATTCCTGATCTTTCCAAGACTTTTATCATGAAGGGATGTTGAATTTTGTCAAATGCTTTTTCAGCATCTAACCAGATGACCATGTGGTTTTTTCCTTTGAGTTTGTTTATGTAGTGGATTACATTAATGGTTTTCCGGATATTGAACCATCCCTGCATCCCTGAGATGAAGCCTACTTGATCATGGTGAATGATTGTCTTGATGTGTTCTTGGATTCGTTTTGCAAGAATTTTATTGAGTATTTTTGCATCGATATTCATAAGGGAAATTGGTCTGAAGTTTTCTTTTATTGTTGGGTCTTTGTGGGGCTTTGGTGTCAGTGTAACTGTGGCTTCATAGAATGAATTGGGTAGTGTTCCTTCTGTTTCTATTTTATGGAATAGCTTGAAGAGTATTGGTATTAGGTCTTCTTTGAAGGTCTGATAGAATTCTGCACTGAACCCATCTGGTCCTGGGCATTTTTTGGCTGAGAGACTCTTAATGACTGCTTCTATTTCTTTAGGAGTTATGGGACTGTTTAGATGGCTTATCTGATCCTGATTTAACTTTGGTAATTGGTATCTGTCTAGAAACTTGTCCATTTACTCCAGATTTTCCAATTTTGTTGTATATAGGCTTTTGTAGTAGGATCTGATGATTTTTTTAATTTCCTCAGAGTCTGTTGTTATATCTCCGTTTTCATTTCTAATTTTGTTAATTTGGATACTGTCTCTGTGCCCTCTGGTTAGTCTGGCTAAGGGTTTATCTATCTTGTTGATTTTCTCAAAGAACCAGCTCTTGGTTTTGTTGATTCTTTGTATAGTTCTTTTAGTTTCCATTTGGTTGATTTCAGCCCTTAATTTGATTATTTCTTGCCTTCTACTCCTCTTGGGTATATTAGCTTCTTTTTGTTCTAGAACTTTCAGATGTGCTGTTAAGCTGTTAGTGTATGCTCTCTCCCATTTCTTTTTGGAGGCATTCAGAGCTATGAGTTTTCCTCTTAACACTGCTTTCATTGTGTCCCATAGGTTTGGGTAAATTGTACTTTCATTTTCATTGAATTCTAGGAAGTCTTTAATTTCCTTCTTTATTGCTTCTTTGATCAACTTATCATTAAGCAGTGCATTGTTCAGCTTCCATGTGTATGTGGGCTTTCTGTTGTTGTTGTTGCCATTGAAGACCAACCTTAATCCATGGTGATCTGATAGGAGGCCTGGGATTATTTCAATCTTCTTATATCTTTTGAGGTTTGTTTTGTGACCAATTATATGATCAATTTTGGAGAAGGTACCATGAGGTGCTGAGAAGAAGGTATATTCTTTTGATGCAGGATGAAATGTTCTATAGATATCTGTTAAACCCATTTGGTTCATAGCATCGGTTAGTTTCACTATGTCTCTGTTTAGGTTATGTTTCCAAGATCAGTCCATTGTTGATAGTGGGGTGTTGAAGTCTCCCACTGTTATTGTGTGAGGTGCAATGTGTGCTTTGAGCTTTAGTAGAGTTTTTTTTTTTGAAAGTGGGAGCTCTTGCATTTGGGGCATAGATGTTCAGAATTGAGAGTTCTTCTTGGTAGATTTTTCCTTTGATGAGTAAGAAGTGTCCTTCCTCATCCTTTTTGATGAATTTTGGTTTAAAGTCAATTTTATCCAATATTAGAATGGCTGCTCCAGCCTGTTTCTTGCAGCCAAGAAATGGAAAATTGTTTTCCAGCCCTTTACTCTGAGGTAGTGTTTGTCTTTAATACGGAGGTAAGTTTCCTGGATGCAGCAAAATGCTGGGTCCTGTTTATGGATCCAGTCTGTCAGTCTATGTCTTTTTATTGGGGAGTTGAGACCATTGATGTTAAGAGATATTAAAGAATAGTGATTGTTATTTCCTGTTATTTTTGATGTTGTTTATATTGTTTTTGTGGCTATCTTCTTTTGAGTTTGTTGAAAGATTACTTTCTTTTTCTTGAGTGTAGTTTCCCTCCTTGTGTTGGCATTTCCCATGTATTATTCTTTGTAGGGCTGGGTTTGTGGAAACATACTGTGCAAATTTGGATTTGTCGTAGAATATTTTGGTTTCACCCTCTATGATTATTGAGAGTTTTGCCGGGTATAGCAGCCTTGGCTGGCATTTGTGTTCTTTTAGAGTCTGTATGAGCTCTGCCCAGGATCTTCTAGTTTTCATAGTCTCTGGTGAGAAGTCTGGTGTAATTCTGATAGGTCTGCCTTTATATGTAACTTGCCCCTTTTCCCTTACTGCTTTTAATATTCTTTCCTTGTTTTGTGTATTTGGTGTTTTGACTATAATGTGATGGGAGGAATTTCTTTTCTGGTCCAGTCTATTTGGAGTTCTGTAGGCTTCTTGTATTTTTATGTTCATCTCTTTCTTTAGGTTTCTTTAGGGAAGTTTTCTTCTATAATTTTGTTGAAGATATTTACTGGTCCTTTAAGTTGGGAGTCTTCACTCTCTTCTATACCTATTATCCTCAGGTTCTGTCTTCTCATTGCATCCCGGATATCTTGGATGTTTTGGTTTAAGAGCTTTTTGCATTTTGTGTTTTCTTTGACTGTTGTGTCCGTGTTTTCTATGGTATCTTCCGCACCTGAGATTCACTCTTCCATCTCTTGTATTCTGTTGCTGATGCTTGCATCTATGACTCCTGATTTCTTTCCTATGTTCTCTAACTCCAGGGTTGTCTCCCTTTGTGATTTCTTTATTGTTTCTATTTCTGTTTTTAATTCCTGAATGGTTTTGTTCATTTGATTGATTGTGTTTTCCTGTAATTCTTCAAGGGATGTTTGTGTGTCCTCTTTAAGGGCTTCCAGTTGTTTACCTGTGTTCTCTTGTATTTCTTTAAGGGAGTTATTTATTTCCTTCTTAAAATCTTCTATCATCCTCTTGATAAGTGATTTTAAGTCTGAATCTTCCTTTTCTGGTGTGTTGGGGTATCCAGGGCTGGCTGTGGTGGGAGAGCTGGGTTCAGCTGAAGCCAAGTAGTCTTGGTTTCTGTTCGTTGTGTTCTTGCCCTTGCCTTTCGCCATCTGGTTATCTCTGGAGTTAGCTGGTCTTTCTCTCTCTGACTGTGGCTTGTCTTTCCTTCAAGCTTAGATGTCAATATTCCTGGGAGACCTGTTCTCTCTTCCAGCTGTTCTTCAGACCCTGTGTCTGGAGTCCTCCTGTTGCTGGCTCCTCAGCACAAGTGGGCGGGTAGCTTTCTCCCTGAGCTTCTTGTATATGGAGAGGCCTGTTGGCCCAGGCGGGGTTTCTGGCCACAGGTGGAAGCAGGCAGGCTCTTACCTCCCGGCTTTTCTCAGTCCCTGCATCTGGAGCCGGCCTTCCGCTGCCTCCTCAGCACAAGTGCAGAACCTTTGATTTTTAACTGATAAATAGCTTCAAAAACATGATGGCATAGCCAATATTCTTCCTGATTTGTAATCATGTTACTAAGTTCTCAATATTAATACAGAAAGAAAGGTGTTATGTGGACTTTGGGAATCCTGAGTTTGCTATCAACTCTTGCTATCTGATTCAGCACAATACAGGATAGCTGGAGCCCCAGTTGCCATTGTGAAATGAAGTTAAAATGAAGTTTACTTGTTTTCTTACAAAATGTTGTAACTGCACAAGTGATCCAAGATCCTTCAAATATTTTTTTTTAACAGAAAAGAAAAAGGGTTCACTATTATCACTTTGGATTATTTTACTTCTATTTTAAAAAAATGTTTAAAACAAACAAATTTTTAAGGGTGCAAATTTATCAGTCACTTGAATAAATATACTAAACCCCTATAGATATATTTTAATCAAACTACATAGTATATCCCATGAAACCCACAATTTGAGAAAACACAATTTATATATGCGTAAGTTTTTGAATGGAAATCACTGAGTCTATAACATTCCTGAAGATACGCAGTGTATTGAGGCAATATAGAGGGTGAGAAAATTAACTTTGCCTGATGTCTTAGAAATCCTGTGAAGGAAACAACATTCCTCCTTTGTAGTGTTTGTAAATGAAAGAGTAAACTGGGGAGATGTGTTCACAAATATATAGGTAGGAAAGTTGATAACTAGAGTTTTAAGTTATTTTGCATGGCTAACAAAAGACAAGCATATGAATAGGGTGAATCATCAAAGTAGTAGATAAAGAATGAAGGAGCAGTTCAAACCCATCCAACTGTGCAATGAGCTAATGAACTAACGTTCAGCTCTCCAAAAGAAGAAATACGAACAGCCTATAACTACATGGAAAAAAAGTTTTGACATCCCTATGCATCAGATAATAGCAAGTTCAAACCACACTTAGATTCATTTCTCCTCATAATAGTTTTATACTGATTATTCTGCTTGTCACTAGAACTAAATACCTTATGAAAAGCAAGTTAAAAGAGGGAACATACATCGTGGCTGATAGTTTGAAGGGATGTAGTCCACCATAGAGAGTAATATGTGGTGACAGGCATGGCAGCTGGAACTCCTCATTCTTCAGATCATGAAGGAACAGGAAGCAAAGAGTGGACCAAAATATAACACCCCATGTTCCACTTCCAGTGATTCCTTACCTCCTAGCAGCTTACAACATTTCAATGCAATGTGACTTACAAGGAACCGAGTGTTTAAAGATATTTGCCTGTGTTAGGTGGGCTTCCATGTGTGTTTTAACTTAAAATCTCTTTAAACACACCAAGTAAGAGTCAAGATGCTCAGCTTCTGAATGTATGGCACCTGTCCTTATGCATTGTACCACATTCTGTGGTACATCACCCTCTGGATGCTCAGCTTCTGAATGTGTGGCACCTTTCTTTACACATTATAGCAGGGAATATAGTACATCACCCTCTGGACCACAACTTACTTCTCATTATCTAGTACATCTACTGTGTAATGGTGGCATTTTACTCTTTATTATTGTGGAATTCCACCTCTCTTGAAAAATTCTACTACATGTTTAGAATGCTTGACTACACACAGAAAAAATACTTAATGTACTTCTCATGTAACTTACAAAGCTCCATTGGAAAAGCAAAACAAAACAAAAGCAAACCTTCACATGGTCCAAGCAATATGCTAGTGGCTCTGCCATATTCTACCCTCTTAAGGCAGTAATTTAAGAAAACTAACACTGATTTCTTTCATGGGACTTTCAGGGATTTTCTGCTTATAGCTCATTAAGAGCTTCAGGGTTTCCTTAGGTTCAGAGCACATTGAAAGAATGTGCGAAGTCCCACAGTGATTTGATGTGCAGCAGGGGTGAGGAGATAGTATCCAGAGTGTGGCTTCTCCTTCTCAAAAGAGAAAGGCAAGGTGGACTGGCATGGAAGGAAGGACTTATATGAGGAGTACTGGAAGGAGGGAGGACTTATACTGGGATGTAAAGTGAATAAATAAATTAGAAATAAAAAAGAAAGAAAAGTAGTGGGATATATCTTTGAGGAAATATGTCTACTTAGGTATCAAGATGGAAAGAATGAATATACCATAACTATCCAACCCCAGAAGAATAGAATGTAAAATAACATTCTACTGTGTCAAGAAAAGTCTCCAAAAATTGCTGAGTAGCACCCTCCTACTTTGAGAATCATTTATTGTAGTTCTCTGAAGTAGGCAGTTAGTTCATAGCATGCTAATCAAAGACCAAAGCCAAGTGAGACATGAAATCCAGCTGGACTCCCTCTGTAACATGTCAGAGGATGTAATATAGTTCATGTCAAACAAAATATTTAGATGCAAAGTTGTTATTAACTTGATTTACATTGTGGGGGAAATGACATATAATGTTAAAACTTTCCTCTTGCCATTCCAACTTAAATAGTACTGCTTAGCATCTTTCCATCTTTGGTAAAATATAGTCTCTTAAAATGTTTAGAAGATTGAGTATAAATAAACTTTAAACAAAAAAGTAAATTAAAGTTGCCAAAATGGTTACAGTTTCAAAATATGAACTAAAAATATTTGAAAGATTGAGCTGAGAATTAGGAACAATTGGAGTGAAATGTTTAAAATTAGTTTTACTGCTATATTCCATAAAGCTAAAGCCAATTTGGACTTGAAAGTGGAAGAAATATCATGAGTCAAATGACTCACTTATAGAGGATGTCCATCAGAATGGATCACCTTCTGGCCAGTGGTCATTCAAACTCACAATCCTGGGACACAGTCAACATTCCTGTCAGCCATTCTTTGGGTTCCTTGGCTAAGCTGACATTGTGTGAGACTGAGTCACCCTTCCCAACACCCATGTTCCACCCAAATCTTCATTACAAGTCAAAGGTCACCATGCTGCTGGGCGTGACAGCTCTATAAATACTCTGAAGCATTTTTTTCCACTACCTTTCTTTCTCTTTTTCATTCATTCTCTTCTCTTTTTTTAATGAAATTACCTTATTGCAATAAACTCATAAATAAAATTCCACATTTTTAGATTAAGGTAGCTACTCAAACACATTCCCAGTCTTAAACATTACAGTAAGAATGGCCATTCTGAAGCTATAAAGCTCCATTTAGTGTTTACATTTTCAGTATCAATTACTTTTATTTATACTTATTGTCCTAGTTTGTTTCTCTGTTGCTATGATAAAGCACTGAACAAATCAAAGCTTACAAATCTGGCTTACAGGTTATAATGCATCATTCAAGGATGTCAACAAGAACTTAAGAGAGGACCCTGAAGGCAGAAAAATGAGGCAGAGACAATGAAAGAATGCTACATACTGGCTTGCTCTCCATCACTTGCTCAGCTTGCTTTTCTTATAGAAGAAAGGAGCACCTCCCTAGAGTTGGTACCACCCACAGTAAGTTGGGCCCTCCAACATTAATCATTATTTAAGAAAATACCTCAGAGATTTTCTCACAGGTAATTTAATGAAGGCCGTTTCATTGTTTCCTCTTTCCACAGGACAAGTTGAAAAATCACTAAGCAGGATACCTACCCATCACAAAAGAGAAAAGAAAATCTATGATAGAGCTAAAACTAGAAAATGAATTATAGCTCCTTATCCTCTTTCATGATGCATGTGATGCTTGAATTCTGTCCTTCTTCCTCACTCAATATCATCCTTTTATTGTCTTCTTTTGAAGGGTTATTTTATATCCACACAGTTTTCCATATGTCAATGTGTATATTATAGACTAGACTCTTCAAATGAGGCAAAACATTTGTGTGTGTGTGTGTGTGTGATATTTACATTGTCTAATTATGAGCTTATGAAATTTTTATTGGATCCATTTTGTATTTAAATAAAGCAACAATAATCATGAATGTGCAAATATCCCTACGGTAGTATAGGTCATTTTCTGAGTATATCCAAGGAGTGAAATAGCTGAGTCAGATAGTAGTTCTTTTAATTTTTTAAGGACCCTCAAAATTGATTTCCATGATGTCTGTACTAATTTGTTTTCCCACTAGCAGAAGATAGTTATTTTCCTTTTCTCACACCCTCTACAGCAGGTGTCAGATTTCTTGATGGTAGCCATTTGTCCATAGTGGGGTAGTATCTCAAGGTACTTTTAATTAGAATGTTCTTAATGTCTAAGGATGCTGAACATTTTTTAAACTAGTTACTGGGCATTTATGCTTCTTCTTCGAAAGTTGTTTATTTCAATGGCCTGTTTATCAATTAGCAGTTTTATTTCTTTGGTATTAACTTCTGAAGTTCTTGCTACATTCTGGTTATTAGCCCCCAGCATGAGTTATAGGTGGTAAAGATATATTGAAGATTGGTTAAGTCTTCACATGTGATTGAGCTGAAATTCTGTAGCTTATTCTTATTTCAACTCAGAAACCTACAGGTTCCTGCCAGTCCTTAATATTCCCAATGATAAAACTGGCTCCATAAAGTCAGTGAATGAGAAGCAGCAGTATCAAAGGGAAGTGGTAGGAGAGTGGAAGACTGGATTTACTCACGCTTCCTTAATGGTATTGAGACCTATGAAGAGATCTCATGTAAGCCACATTAATTATCATGTACACTGCCTCTACAAATTTTCAGGAAGTGAGTGATGCTGAGGATTCTTTTAGGAGAACTGGCTAAATTCAGCCCTTTAATATCTAGTTAAATTTGCTTTTACCTCACTTTCCATGAGGTAAAATCTCACCACTAACTTTTCTGGACCCATCACTCTGAACAAAAAAGAGCAAACTAATAAGTCTCATATTGCAGTCCCTCTGCTTAAAACCCAATGACAAAGCATGCTGTTGTAGGCCATCAAGAAGGTGACAGGTGACTGTTCACAGTCTGTCAACTGTTTATTCTTTTCATTTGATATTAGTAGTATTTTGATTTTATTTTCTATTTCTTTTGAGTCAATTTTGGCACATTTGATCTTTCAAAACCCTTGTGTTTTTGAATTTCTACATGAAAGTTTGCTTTGTGTATTTGCAATATATCCGCTATATCAACTCATACCATTCTTGCTATGCTTACATTCTAGCAGAGAAAAGACATCCATGTCCATTTTTGTCCTATGGATTCAGCCTTATCTTTACCCCAAATATAAAGATCAAAACTCATCTTGTATACAAATATTTTTAGTGAGTGATATATTTATAGCACTAAAGTCTGAGAAGGAAAGAAAAAGAAAGGGAAAAATACTGCAAAAGTCAGAATCTGACATTTTGAATTAGTTTTTAATATAATTACAAAAAATTGTTAAAGTTGTATTTACGCACTTCTAGATAAATGTTCCCATTCCTAACTCATCATCCTCCCATTTCCTTTCTTAAAGTTTATAATTTATCTATTTGTTCTTTTGGAAACTACCAATCTTTTTGGAGCTCTCCTCACTGGCTTTCTTATTCCCGTCTTAGAGAAACAGGCTTCTTCCCAGTGGAAGTTTAAAAAGGGCTTTTCCCAAAGGGACCACACCACAATGAACTGACTGCTTGGGCAATCATTCTAGGAAGCGTCTTTCTGTAAGTTGGCCAGACAGGATGAAATTAGACAACTTTCTTTGAAATGCTACAGGAAAGAATAAGAAACACAGGAACAAAGAGGCTTTAGATGCCAAAATGACCTTCTGCATGCCGAATAAGGTAGTCAAGCACCAAGATGGAAGCCCACGAGGGTCTTTGCTCTTTTTATTTTTTCCTCTCAAAGTTATTTTTGAAATTACAGAAATTTTTATCAGGCTAAATAAAATTAACAAAAACAATAAATAAATGAAGGCCCTTCCATGTGATGTGTGTAGAGTCAGGAATGCCTCAGTACATGTGTGGATGCAATCAGAGTCATGCAGCCTCAGAATCTATTGTTCTGCTTTTAATCATGGAGTCTTACTAATCTCTGAATCTTACTTGGAAATGTCCCTTGATCTATGCACTCTCGCTTTATTCTAAATGTATGATCAGTACCAAATATTCTGTTAAGTAGAATATAGATGTAATAATGGTATCTGCAGTTGTAGTTTTTAAACCATTTTTGTGTGAAAATGAGGTATGAATTTATAAACTGTAAGGTTTGGCATTTTTCATGTAATTAAATTTGACAATTTTAGTTTCTACAGGCAAATTTTGACAAGTCAGTGCTCTCTCTCTTTCTCTCTCTCTCCATACTCCATATTATATACATATATATATATATATATATATATGATGAATAGATATGTAGCTATAGATAAAATAACATTTCACAAATCTAATTTTGCATAAGTTTTATATAGTAAAGAAGTTCATTATGATTTTGGACACATTTAAGAAGTGTACCCTGATCAAATTCAGCCTCCCTTTGTGCCCCGACCCTTCTCACCACCCACTCATTACTAGTGTGTGCCCCAGTAACTTTGTTTTAGTGTCCACATGCAGTAGAGACTATATGGCTGTTACTTGTGGCTATCTTTTGGTGTCTTTTTTATTACCATCTAAAATAATACTCCTTATTTCTGGCCATTTTGCTACATATGTAAGGGTTTCTTTCTTGTTTATTGCTAATACTCAATTATAACTATATACATTTTTTATATAATCTCATTCATGGGTATATGAGTTAGCATTAACATGTTATCATTTGTATAATATACCATGATAAACATGACTATGCTGGTATATCTTTGATAAACTGATTTTATTTTATTTTATTTTTATCTGTTTAAATGTTGAAGTCAAATCCTCTAACTAATCTACTCGGTCTTAAATGCTTAACAAAAAAAGAGTAACCAAAAAAGAGCAACTGCTAATAGAAAACAATGAAAGCTGGGCTATATCTGAGAAGGGAGGGCAAGCCTCACACAAGCTGTTATAGGGTAGGATCAAGGAGAGGCATCAATAACCACAGTGTGAGTCAAAAGCTGTCCTGTCCAAGTGTATTTGGCTTCAAACTCCATTAAGTACTCCCATTTTACTGCTTATTTGTACTGCATGTCTATTTGATTTCTTGGTTAAATTTATGTCTTACAGATACTAAAATTTTGTGTAAAACTGATGGTCACATGTAGCTTGTAGCCAGTTGACATCTGAAGTCAGTATCTTCCACCACGGCTCCAAGATCAGGAATCTGGGGTTTCTAGTCCATCAGTAGGTAAATCCTAAAGCCTTGACCAGCTATTAAGCAGCACCACAATATGGTCTGTTTTCCTTCAGATCACTTAAGGTTAAGGAAGATGAGAATTCTTGGGGAATAAGGTTTGAGCCTCAGAATCAGGAGGAAACAGGTAGGCTGGTCCAGCACCTATGATCACACTTCTAGTAAAGAGCAGAGTACCAGGGAGCTAGAGGAAAGCTGATGAAGACCAATGAAAACCAAGATGGTGTCACATACCACCAAGTGCTGACCCTGGGATACTACAATGCATCTGTGAAGTAAACTCCCCACCCTGGGGTCATATTGTAAGCTACATGAAGATAAACATGTAGCACTGGAAGTTTTCTCTTTCCTAATGAAAAGCATAAACAATACAGTGCTTTCCCATAAAATGAAATGCCCATCTCTGTTTAGACTGATTTTCACACAGGGTAGATTTCTATGTTTTTCGGAAATACACTTTTACTTTTCTCCTACTTGAAAAGAAAATTTCAGCTCATATTGATGCAGAAATATGTTCCAGTTTTATATTGTTTATGGTGATATTAAAGCTATTTTACCTGCTATGAAATATAGAGTAAACTGATTCTCAAAATTCATCTCAACAAATCCCGATTTGCTACTATATAAGTCACTGAGCATAAAATTAAGTTTTGATCATACAATGTACCTTTATAAGACACTGACTTGGGCAGCAGATTTTAATTGCTACTGTTTTCCTAAAATTAATACTACTTCCAAGAAAGCATAAATGCGATAGAACTTTGGAATACTTTGGCATAAAGTAGAAGTCTGATTTCTTGATTGAAAAGAAGAAACAGTACTGATGTTAACCTCAGTGACACAGAATACCAAGAGAATCAGAGTTGATTAGAAATGGCAGTGCGAACATCTTTCATAGTTCCTAATGCAAAGCATACTGTATTTGTATAAACATGGTCAAAAGAGTGGCCTAAAACTTTAGATATGCAGCAAATGACAAATTTTCCTGCGAATGATAAACATTTGAATAACAGCCCAAAAGTTGCTGAGTATGAAACTGGAAGTTGAAATTTAAGTGAGCAATGAGGAAATCTAAAGGCTGGACACAGGGGACAGCAGAATAGAATTCACAGTCTGCAGTCAAGTTGCTTCATGTCTAGTCAGTATCTAGGCAGAAACATAAATGTAAGCTGTGTATTTGCCATGGCTACTCAGTCCTTTGAGAGTTTCAACAACACAAGCGTATGCGCAGGAAGTCTGTGTGGATGCACACTTTTTCCTTTTAATTCTTTCTCTACTTTCTCTTTCAATGCTGTCCTTCGACCTGAATGATCTAGGTTTCCAGTAATACTCCTTGGAATTGATTTCAACCGAAGTGTCAGCCATGCATGTCCTTTTGAGGCAACAGATATTACCTACCTTTTGTGATAATTATATAAACAGAGTTACATCCTGAAGCGAAACAATGCTTGATTGTAGCACTGGAGAAGATTCTGCTCAGAAGCCTTCCAGTCACTCTAAATCCCTGCTTACCCCCAAAGTCCCATTTCCCCTTGACCTATTCAAGTACTTCTGTGTTTTACTGTCTTTTTCTACAGCATGTCTTCGTAATCCCATCATGTTACTTACCATAAAGCAATCTGTTGGATAATTTCCTAAACAGAGACAGCTGCCTCCCTAAGAGGCTTGGATCATGACTAAAATAACAAACATCTCCTTAGCAACATATGTGATACAGTTGGGTAATTCTTATAACACTGACCAGCAGCAGCAGTAATAGAGGGCTCACTTTTATCCTGTAAGCCAATGTATGTTATCTCTATTGTTCAGAGTTACTGTGAGAATTAGCAGATAATGAATGTGAACTCTGTTATAGTCTATGCAATGTTTACTGTTTAATAAGTAGCCATGCATATCTACCTCACAGTAAGCCTTACTCTGATTTGACATCCATTGTCCTAGAACTTCCATGTGTCAGGGACAAAATTTTAAAAACCAGGCAACAAAAAGACACAAACAAGTATCCGTTTTAAAAAGCACATGTGAAAGCAGTCATCCTGAGACCATAGAGAAAGGGAGTAAGCAGGGAGACAAAGTGAAGGAGAGAAAACAAAGTTCACACTTGGGAGCAAGGTTTGATAAGTTAGCAGGAGTAGCTTTGGGACATTTTCCAAAGCAAGATAATTTTGGACTTCATTAAATAAATTTAAGAGAAAAATACCTACACAATATGGTTTGACTGAGAAACAAATATTTTGTTTACATAATAGCCTGAGAGAAGTCTGTCATGGAATATGGAATCTGTTTTCTGTCTTGTCAAGCAATGCCTGGAGTTGTGCCTAGCTCAGGACTCTACACCTTGATGAGCCAGAACTCCAACTTATTTGAACAAGTGTAATGCTAAGCAAGGCTGGAAATGTGACATGTGGTAAATGGCAAAGAGGATAAGGATTGTCTCCACTGCAAAATAATGACTTTAAAGAAGTGATATACTGGATTGTAACATTACTGAGAACAAGGATTAGGATTTTTGACCTTTGAGTCCTTGGTGCTTGCATATGATTGGTGTTCAATAAAGGTCTGTTGAATGAATGAATGGATGAATAATTGAATGGCCAACTAACATACAGAGCAAAAAGGCAGTTTGTTCCTTGTATCCTCACAGGGCAAAGGGTTCTGGAAGTTGTACAGAGATGGTGACTGAGATGAAGAGCTAGCTCAACATAAAGGAGATATTAACCTGTGAAAACTCCACCAACGAAAAGAATAACTACCAAAGAGGATCACATTTCCAGTCACGAAGAGGGTAGGCATGCTCTTCTCCACAATAGATGGGCATCCCTGTGCTCTGTCACTATTCAGCTCCATCAGTGTCTAGTGCCCTGGTATGTTAGCTCAGTGACAATGAGTATTTCATCAGTATTACTTACACATGCATAAAAAGTTGCTTTCCTAAACATTCATTTTCATGTTGCTTCTTGTTCTTATTTACTTTTGAAATTGTATTTTAATTCTAACATTTCTCACTTTCCTTTCTTCCCTCCAAACTCTCATAGAAAAGCCCCTCGCTGCTCTCTTTCAAATTCATGGCCTCTTTTTTCATCAATTCATATATATATATATATATATATATATATATATATGTATATATAATATATATGTGTCCAAATATATTCTTAAATATAACTATAATTCATAAATATAATTTTTTATATATATATAATGACTAATTATAATTACTAAATATAATAACTCTACATAATGTTACATGTATGTATGTTTTCAGGACTGACATTTGGCATTGTACAACCAATTGGTGTGTTCTTTCCTGGGGCTTATACTTTCTAGAGAGCCAGGGCCACCTCTCCCACTCCCAGCTTTACTGAGCTGCCTGTAATTATTTGTGTAGAGTGGAGGCCTCCTGGGCTTTCTGGCACAGAGTTATAGAGTCCAGTCCCAATGAATAGGCTGACAAAACACTCCTACACCTACAGCTCAGGGAACATTGCAGAAGGGTGGGCAGAAAGATTATAAAGGTTAGAGGATCATGGAATTTGCTGTGAGATTGTCTCTTAGTAACAGACTATACACCCAGACGTTCTCACCGACATGACTGAGCTGAACAAGGAGGAATCCAACAAACATCCTGTTGCTTTTGGCTATGTCTCATGAGTCAAGCATTTTTCAGAAAGGACAGCACATATGTACACACAAAGGTAAATCCCTCTGCCTGCCACACAGCTGGCAAATAAAGATTCCAATATGTTCAAATGAGAAAACTAAGTCTGGTCTTAAATGAAGTAGAGACTGGCAAAGACAGATGTGGCAAGTCTTAGCACATGTTCCTTCTTTTCTTTGTCCCGACTTCTGAACGGTGAAGGTGACTTTCGCTTGGAACGTGTGGCAGGGGTATTGCCATACTTTGCTGAACTGAACCAGAAACCCAGAAGAACTTGTTTATCACCAGCTGTACTACTTTTCTCTCTGTGACCGATGTCCCACCACATTCTTGAACTAAATTTAGCCTCAGAAAAACATTGTCTCTGTTATGTTCTTATGAAAAAATTCACTAAGTATGGCTGACTACTACTTCTGCCCTGGCTATCCATGATTCCTGAAACACAGATACTCCCCACAATTTAAAAGTAAGCCAATGCTCAAAATTTTCTGCAGAAATTATCTGTTTTGAACACAATATTGTCTAGTAATTTATTAGCTATTTTCTTTGATAGTTCCTTGGACTTATAAACAAAAGAAAACTTAGCATTTTATGAAAGACTAGATAAAAAATTCTAAGGGGAAAAAATATCAAGTTTAACAAACAACAACAACTAAATAAAACACCTAAAAACAAATAGACAAGAGTTCTAATTTTAAGGATGAAACAATGGTGTATATTTGAGAATATCTTGGAATTATGTAAAAGATTCTTACTTGCCCCAAAATACAGTGAGGTTCACGGTCCTTGTTCTAGGCCCACTTGGACTTCCACATAAAATTTAGCAGTTCTAGCAATGAGCTGTGAGTTTATCAAGGACCTCAGCCAATGATATCTAGCCACTCACAATCTCTGACACCCACTGTGCCTACTGTGATGTCTCTTCCTTCTAGTCTCTTCTCAGAAAAAAAGCAGGTAAGGCCCATTTTTCCAGATTGCCCCAACTGCTGTTTCCTTGTAGTGACTTTTATCTATTGATTCTATTTCCACAGGATTGAGTCAAGCGTCTCATCACTGCCAGAGCCCTCTCCTGGGACCTCTGCACCTGTCATGAGGATCACCTAGTCGCTGCCTAACAGCCAGTAAATAATTTATAATTTGTCCTTAGCTGCTAATACAAGTGTGTGTGTGTGTGTGTGTGTGTGTATGAAAATATGCCTAGTGATAACAATCTTCCAACAAATTATCAGAAGAAACATCATTATTTCAAAAGATGAAATGTATAGCAATGCCAGTGGTTATATCTGGGCACTGTAAACAATAATAGGTGAATGTAACTGAACCCTAACAGAGTTATAGAAATCCAGAAACTGGAACCTTTGAGTACTTACTAAGGAGATCCATGTAGGAGATTTGAAGTATCAAATTAAAAACATTTTTAATAAAACACTAATATTCTAGGTCATATGTATTTTAATACTTGCCACAATGGCTTAAAATTTTGAGAACTAAATCTCAGCATTTAATTCAGGATAAAACTTTCGCTTCACAGCTCCTAAAATTTTCAATTTCCCTCTAAAGTTTCTCTCTCCCTCTCTCTCTCTCTCTCTCTCTCTCTCTCTCTCTCTGGTGTGTGTGTGTGTGTGTGTGTGTGTGTGTGTGTCCCTGTGTCTGTCTCCTGCTGTTCCTCTCTTTCAGGTTATATTTGCTTTTGTTAAAATTTGCTTTTATTTTTAAATGAGCTTACAAAGCAACAACTATCCCCCCCTTCACAGACATCTCTCTCTGAGAGTCTCCATTCCCACCTGCCTCCCATTCTCAGCTCACCATGCTTCATTACGGTTCTCATTCGCTACAGCATCCCCTTTCCCACAAAATATTCTGGACAATTGACAAATGGGGTTGCATTGAGTTAAAAGGCTTCTAAAAAGCAGAAGTGACTGTCAAAAGAAGGAAAACAGAACCTCGAGAATGAGAGAGAATCTTTTGCTGCTAGGCTAGAATTTTAGGCAATCTGGAGAAGCTTTAACAGAACTCTCATATGTTAAATCAAAATTATGTGCCAAGGAACATTAAGATCACAGAATGCAAGAGTTTGTCATGCTCTAACATCAAACAAACAAAAAGTTAGTCATGGGTAGATGATTCTTAAACTTATATCAGTGTACTTTCTTTCTCGGTAAACTTCTTTCGACTTTTGATTTTTCTAGTAAGAAAGTGCAAGCTACATCTTTCCAACAGAACTGTACACATAATATCTCTACTATCCTTAACTAGGAAAACATTGTCTTGAAGAAATACCTTGCCAAAGCTATCATGAAATACCTATCCAGGTGTTAAGAAGCCATATATGAAGCGCCCAACACAGTGTACCATCAAAGTAGATACTCAATGAAAGGCATGGTCCCTGCATCAGCAGTGATGGAACTGGTGTTGTATCACTGGACACGTGGTAGATTTATGATGGCTAACCTACATCCAAACACCTACAAAGTGTTTCTTGAAACAGGAGATGAGAAAAAGAGGAAAGCTAGCAAGTTTTGAGTATATAACATTAAACATGCAAATTTATCATTGTTTAATTATTATCTGAAGTAATAATTATACTTACTAAATAAACCCACAGGTGTAGGTTATTATGTGAGTTTTCTGGTGTTTGTATATATTTCATTGAGGTGCACGTTTGTATAATGCACATTTGTGAGAATACTCTTGAATATGTATATTATGGGCATGCATTAGAAGCCAGAGGTCAACTTCGGATGTCATTCCTCAGAAGCAATCTATGTTATTTGGGGGAGTCTGTTATTGATCTGAAGCTCACTGATTGGTTAGGCTGGCTGGCCAGTGAGCATTACAGTTCTCATGTCTCTACCTCCTAGTACTGGAATTACAATGAAGTAATTGAAGCCACCTTTTTTACATGGATGCTAGAAAGGCAACTGTTGGGTCTTGTGAACCACAGGAATGAACCAGAATACTCGGCATGTCCATTATGAAAAGAGAAGAAAAAGATCTAGACCAAGCAGGTGGAAATGAGATCAATAAAACACTAGATTTTATTCCTGAATGAGTATCGGTACAACTTGTTAATGTACTCAATGTTGAGGTATTTGTTGGGTTTGGCTTTAGGGAAAAAATTTGATGAAACATGACGTTCTACATTATAGAATACAGGAACTTAAAGAATACCTGAATTTGAATGGAGGACATAGAAGGGAAAGCTCCCAAAATTTCATTGTGTTAAGCAAAGAACCTGAGCCACATCCAAGGAGAAATGTCAGGCACACATCTGGATATGAATGCAAGGATCTCAGCAGAGAAGAGGGTAAGTCCTATGAAAATGTGGGAGTCATCAGCCAGGGTGAGCTCATCCAGAACAAACATGAGATGGAAAAGATGACAGCCTGAGACGAATCCTGAGTTGTCAAATGGGGGGGGGGGGGCAATAGAGTGTCCAAAAAAACAATAAGAATCAGAATGGACCAGAGAAGGAGGGAGGCTGGAAGAAAGCCATGCTCTAAAGAGTAAAGGGTAAAGCGCTCCAGAGACAGGTAGTGCATACCTGAGTGTTTAACTGGACATTTGGAAATGTAACCCTTTTGCCATATCACCTAGGTTAGGATGCAGAAGACACCACGATGCTGTTGCCTATGAAAAAGAGGATGGACTCTCACATGGTCACATGCATGTGTTGGCTAGAAGAGAAGATGAGGGAGTTTATTTCTGATGGCAATGACTTTTCCACTGCAAATGTAATGACATAAATCTCAAAACAAATCCCAGAATAGGGGAGTGATGTGAAGTCACTTGGAGTTGATCAGGGGTTTAAATGGAATTTTAGAGATAGCCTCTCAAGTCCAGGAACACCTAGTCAGAATTTTCCTACCAAGTCCCCTTATGATCTTACAGTCATCTCCTCCTCCTCGAAAGTTGGGCATTCAGGCCAGACATGACAGTGAAGAGGCCATCTTAAAGCTGTAGGGATGAAAGCATCAGTTTCCACTATACTCACTTTAAAATGATAAAAACAAAACAAACAGAATACCATCAAATACTGGCATGGATATGAAACAAAATGTATTTGTGAGCCACTTTGAGTTTAACTTTAATCAATGTTTACTTTATTTATTACTGTGTGTTTATGTGTATGTGTGTGTTTATGTGTGTGTGTTTATGTGTATATCTGTGTGTGTGTTTATATGTATTTACCTTTGTGTGTGTTTATGTGTATGTATCTCTTGCTCTCTCTTTGTGTGCATGTGTGTGTGTGTGTGTGTGTGTGTGTGTGTGTGTGTTATGGGTGAGTACAGGTTAGCACCTGTATACAGAGGTCAGGGGACACTCTTCCAGAATTTGTTCTCATTGTCATTTTGTAGGGACAGAACCTCTTGCTGTTTCTGCTATTGTGCTACGGACTCCAGGCTACCCAGCCCATCAGCTTCTGGGCAGTTTTTGTTTTTCCCCTTCTATCTTTCTGTAGAAGTGCTGTGATTACAAGTAAGTGCCATCCCATGCATCTGTTAGATGAGCTCA
The DNA here is from genome assembly GCA_019843965.1 of Rhynchomys soricoides. Taxonomy (NCBI): domain Eukaryota; kingdom Metazoa; phylum Chordata; class Mammalia; order Rodentia; family Muridae; genus Rhynchomys; species Rhynchomys soricoides. The sequence continues at coordinate 9,267,830 of JADRCH010000056.1, read as the reverse complement.
AAGTTTTAAACTCAGAAGGTCAGGTTTGCACGGCAAGTACTATTTTTTCTTTTAACTAGTAAGCCACCTTGTTGCTAGAGAAGGACATCTACTTTGAAAGACAGTTTGTCAATCCCTTTCTTTTCCTTCTATTTCCTCTTCTCTTGATCTACTTCCTTCCTCTCTTAGCGCTAAGAATTGAACCTATGGCCTCACACATGCTAGGGAAGTACTGCACTACTAAATTGTTGTCCTAACTCTACTCGAACAATCCTTATCACCCTGAACATAACTCTTGTCACACAGCTCAACAGCCACACACTCTTGTATTTCCCCAAACAGTATGAAAAGGTAGGGCCACACATTGGATATTTTATAAGCTTTATAGTTAATTGGCAAACCTAGGAAGCAACCAAGATGTCCATTATTTTATGAATGTTCAAATAAAATACTGTGCACTCATAAAATCCTGTGCCATACAGTGCTAAAGAAATGAGTTATCAATCATCAGAACTTCGGAGGATCCTGAAATACATACATATAAAGGGAAGGAAAATATGGGAAAGTACATTCTGAATGATTCCACATATCTGATCTGGAAAAACCAAACCCGTGGAGATAATAAGAAAACTAGTCAATCTTAGAAGCTGGAGAAAAAAGACAGATAAGTAGACAGAGCACAGAATGTTTAAGATAGTAAAATTGGCATAGAACACTAGAGTGAAAGATGCACAGCATCCTTCATTTGTTCAAACCCACAGGATGTGCAACATGAGGTGTGGGTCCTAATGTAAACTATAGACAGTTTGTCAGTGTGATGCATAGGTTCCTTGGATGTATCAAACATCCCCTGTGCTGGAGACTGCTGCTAGAGACAGAGACTGTGGATTTGCGGGATAGAAGATCTAGAAACTATGCATTCTACTCAATTTTTATTTCCATCTTCTCAAAAATTACAGAGTTAAAAACTGGTTGAAAGTCATCGTGTGTGTGTGTGTGTGTGTGTGTGTGTGTGTGTGTGTGTACATGTGTATTCATTTATATAAATATGAGCACACATGTACTATAGCACACAGGCAGATATCAGAAGACAACTTTGTTTGAAACAGCACATACGTAGCTAGTTGTACCATAAGTTTCCAGAGGCCCCCTTGTCTCTATCTCCCATCTCACCTCAAGAACACTAGGATTACAGATGTGCGCTACCTTACTGAGTTTCAAGTGAACTTGGAAAATTCAGACTCAGGTCTGTACACTCTGCAGCCAAGTGAGTTTCCCATTGAGCAATTCCCTCAGAATAGCAGCAACAACAACAAAACCCTATCCTTTCAATAAATACTAAGCAGATTACATGAAAACCACCTATTCCTTTTTCATACAGGGCTTGCTATGGCCACTCCAAAAACCTTGCTTGGGTTTCTCTGGCTAAAGAAGAGAAAACTATTAGGTTCTACTGCCCTGGAGCCTCTATGCTGTTAACCCCAGTTCTGACAGGATAGGACACATCCTTAAGTACTTCTCTTGTAACTTGTATTCAGGAAAGTATAGCAGTTGTAATTAATTAGTTCTATGTTTTTGAAATCTATAAGGTGAAAAAATTATAAGTAAAGAGGAAAAATTCCAATAAAGTCGGAGTTTTGGGTGTATTTTCAAAGTTTATTATTTAAGTCTGTCTTTATTTTGAGAGAGTGACTTCAACAGGTCATGGTGGGCCTGAGGTCAGACAGAATAAGCCCAAATTCCATCTCTCAGTGCCATGCTAAACAGGAAGAAACACATAAAACTGTCAGGCTATTTCACTAAAAGGTCTGTATTGGGGCTGAATAAAAAGTAACATTTCCAGTAGTAGTCTGGAAGGTTTTATTTCATTTGTTTGCCTTATAAAAGTCGTGCTTGGTCATCTTATTAAAAGACAGCCTTGCTATAGAAAACACAAGACTGCTCCACGGAATTATGCATCAACAAATATTGATTTGCTCCAGATTGGACGCTAGTTTCAGGAATGCAAAACTCTGGCCCAAATGGCCCCATTGATTCAGGACAGAAGAACTGTGTCTCGGCCTGTTTTGACTCTCCAGGATTTCCTTAACCTTCCCCTCACCAAAAATCTATCAGTCTGCAGACTGAGGTGTTGAATGAATGTGCCAGGGGGTGTGAAACACTGGGCAGCAGCACTGGGGAGCTCCCTGTGCTTCTCTGTCAAGTCCTGCCCACAGCTGCCAGCCTCACCTCTCCTTCAGCCACTGCTCTGGCTGCATGGTAATAGGATGACTCTGCTAGGACTTCTCTGAAAGGCCATTTCACCATGTACCAGAGTCAGACAAAATCAGCCCTTCATTCTTGCTTGCAGTGGAGAAGCTGGGGACATATGGTAAAAGATGAGCACATGGAGGCTATGTTGAGTTTAATCACTTGTTTATAGCTCATTATCTTCTTCATCTTTCTGCCATGATGAATGCATATAGGGAGTACCATGGAGGTGAGGTGTTGTCTAGAGAATGTCACTAAGGCAGGATAGAATG
>JADRCH010000056.1:9092013-9265319 GCA_019843965.1 Rhynchomys soricoides | reverse complement strand
AGGCAGGATAGAATGGAAAGGTCATACATGTGCATGCGGGTATTAGGTTTCTTAGTAGAGTAAATACTCACTATGACTTCTCCATCCATGTGATCACTGTACTTGGATCAGATTTACCCAAAGCTATTCTCTCCGATTCCCTCATCTCCTCCTCCCCTCCCCCAACCAACACACTTGAATCTAGATTCCTTATACTTGAAAACATTGTGGTATTTATCTTCCTTACTGAACATGATGATCTCCACTTAGATCCATTTTTTTCCTGCAAATGTCATAATTGTATTCCTCTTTAAGACCGAATAAAGCTGCAAGATGGGCCTAGTGTGATGCCTGATTGGTTAAAAGTGCTTGCCAGAAAGTTAACATTCTGAGTTTGACCCTTGCAACTAATGTAAGATCAAGAAAAATAAGAAATTCTACAAAGTCATCCTCTGACCTCCATACATGCAATGTACTACACACATAGCCCACAGCATATATGTACATGCACAACAATCATAAGTAACATTAAAACTTTAAATTTATACAGTTTTAGTAGAATTAAAGACCCAAATCACATAAGCATATTAATAGGTTCAGAAAAGCCATATAAGAAAGTTCAATACTCCTTTATGCAAGAAGTCCAAAAGAAATTAGGAAGAGCCAGAAAGTATCTCAACATGATGAAAACTATGTACCACAAAGCTGTGGCTAAGGTATATCAAACAGGAAAGTAAAATGTAAAATGAGATGAAGGTGCCCAGTCTCTCCACTCTTATTGATACAGTGCTAAAATTTTAGTCAGAAAAATAAGTCAAAAGAAAGTTAGAAAAAGGATAAAAAGTAGAAAAGAAGCCAAATTATTCCAATGATGTGATTTTTACAAAAAGCAAACAAAACAAAGGAAAACAAAACCTTATTGATGGGGCCAGAGCTCATCTTCCCAGAGCTCACCTGACAGCTTAAGACTATAGCTCCAGTTCAAAAGAATCTGATGTTCTTTGCTGATCTCCAAGAACACTGCACACATATGGTATATAGACAAAATACCCATCTGTATTAAAAAACAAAAAACCAAAAAAGCAGAATCCAAAACAATTTCTTCATCTGAAAAAAAAAACTTTCAATAAAGCATCAAGATACAAAATTAACATAAATGTCAGATTTTGATAAATTATAAAGATTTTTAAAATCCTTGTAATCCACTGTGCCTGTGTCTGTGTCTGTGTCTGTGTCTGTGTCTGTGTCTGTGTCTGTGTGTGGGTTTGTATACATGACTGCAGATACCTACAGAGGCCAGAAGAGAACACCAGATACCCTGGAACTGATGTTATGTGTCTGTGAACCATCTGATACAGATGCTGGTAACCAAACATAGCCTCAAAAGAGCAACAAGTACCAAACCAGACTCTTATCAGTTATATTGTGATAAAGAAATTAAGATCTTCCACAAAGAATGTATAACACAAACAGTAAACGCTAATGTAAACCATAATAATGCATTAGTGGTAACTCATTACTTGTAATAAATTACACACACTTTAGTCAGAGGTGCATGTACTATAAGAATTACTGGTGGAGGTTGATAAGAGAGAATATAGGAACTGGGTAGATTTTTATTTGTTTGTTTTGTTTTTGTTTGATTGGTTTTGCTTAGTATTCTACAAACCTAATCTGCTCTCAAAAATCTGTGAGTTAAAAATAGTACAGCAATATTCATTATTTTTAAAAGGCTAGAGAGAATTAGAGATTTTCCAAATGCATGGGCCACATCAAGCTGCTCTCTAATTAGAAGGAAACCTTGATCCTAATAGGACTTAACTAATCATCTTTCAACAATGCTCACAGTGTTTTAATGAAGACTGAACACTGAGGGCTCAAGAAATACCATGAATGCCTAATTATATGGGAAAAGAAGATGGGACAGACCAGTCAGTGTAGGATACTAGAGAGATACATGAGCCTTGTATTATTGAATAAATAGTTTAGAGCCATCCCAACTATAATAGGCAAGAAACCACTGTGTAGTGTGATGGCTATTCCTGATTGCCCACCTGACTATATCTAGAATGAAATATAATCCAGAATTGAAGGGCTCAATGCAATCCAGATCTTGAGTCTGGAAGATACAAGTTTCTGACCTGGAGCTTGGCATGGAGATCTTGAGGCACAGTGGCCATGAAAAGCTTAGGTCCAGAAAAGGTAATACACACCTTTAATCCCAGGAGACTAAAGTGAAGAGATCTCCGAGTTCAAGGTCAGCTTGGGACAAACAAGTTCTAGATCCAGGGGTGGTGGTACACACATTTAATCTGGACCACACTTTCTACTGGAGACCTACATAAGGACATTGGAAGAAGGAAAATTCACTCTTCTTCAACTGCTTGCATTTACTTGCCAACACATCTGTTGGAATCTATTTCCAAAGATCAGCTGAAACAACTAGCCTTGTGAGACTAGAGAAACTACTAGAATCTTGGACTTCCCATTCACAGCTGACCATTTTTGGGGTAGTTAGACTTAGTATTGTAAGTTATCACAATAAATTTCTTCAATAGAGAGAGAGAGACTTTCCATAAGTTCTGTGACTCCAGAGAATCTTGACTATTACAGATAGTTTCAATTAGGATCCTTACCTGTTAATATTTCTTTTGGTAAAAATGTCTTTGACTTCTAGATAGAGAAGAGACTATAAGAGAATGAGAGAAAATACAGAAACAAACCAGGAATTTCTAGTTGAAAAGTGAGTAAGAGACAATGGTTTCTACTCTATGCACAAGGAACTTGGCAAGTATTGGAACTAGATGGATAGCTGTACTTCTCTAGAACACGAGAAGTATTAACACTCTGGGTTTATTAGAACGCCAAAGGACTACATAGCTAAAATATCAGACTGCAGAGACCAAGAAAGAAATGGTAAGAGAGATTCATCACATCCAGTTAACAAGGAGAAAAGAAAGCAAAGAAGTCAGAGCTGCATCAAGAAGGTCACCACAAGAAAACCCACAAAGCCACCTACCCTGGGACCATGGGGACTCATAAAACCTGGGCCACCAACCAGGGAGCATGCCAGAGCTAAACCTAGATCAACTACACATTTATAGCAAATATGCATCTTGTTCTTCATGTGGGTTCCCTAACAAGTGGAACTGGGGCTGTCTAGGTCTCTGTTCCCTGGCATTGGATACCCTTCTTCCTCCCTGAGCTGACTGCTTGGGTATCAGTGAGAGAGGATGTGCTTAGCCCAGCTAAGACTAGCTGTCCCAAGGTGGGGTGGTACCCAACAGGGGTTCACCTTTTCTGAGGAGACTGGAAAGAGGGAATTGTGGGAGAGATTGGGAAGGGTGGGATTGGGAAGAGAGGAAGGAGGCAGGCTGTGAACTGGATGTAAAGTGAATAAGAAAAATGTTTTGTTGCTCGCACGCACACAAAGAAGCAAGTAAAGAGACTATTGCAAAGTCACCATCTTAGACTAGGACTGAATTGTATCATGAGTGTTGGAGTAATCCTTCCTCTTTGGTGCCAATGCAATTAAGCTGTTTCCACCGGGGTTGCCCTGTGGAAAGGAAATCAAGCTTGGAAAATAGATTGAGAAATAAAGGGAGATTTCAACAATGAAAAAAGTAGAGAGAGATAACACCTTACAGACATTGCATAAGGTGTAGGAGGGAAATAAGGCTGGATAAGAATGGAGGCTGTAGTAAGGAACATTCTTGATGACATGCTTCATACTTGATGCAGGTGAAGCTCAGGAATGAGGTGAACAAGTAGAAGGCCAGCGTTTAGATGTGGTGGGAGCTGGTTATGAAGTTATCCTTAAGAGTAGTGATCTCTATTTGAGCAGATTTTCTTTATAATGTCTATAAAGCATAATATCTCTGTCTCCTTACTCAGGCATTTGTGATGATATGTAGTTAGTCTGTTAATAATCATAATCAAAATAATGCTCAAATTGACAAAATTACAATCCTTTTGAATCAGCAACAATTACTTTCTTCACAAAAGTAAAAGCGTAACAAACAAACAAAAAGAAAACTTCTCTGAATTTGCTACCTGAAATATGATGGATCATATTTGGTTGAGCACTCTAGGAATCTGTTCAACATCCACCATACATATCCACTACATATATCCATTTGTTGGTTATTCTCTACTGAGTGGGATATTGAACAATAGGAGCACTTGTTATAAAATGGACAACAGATTGGGAACTTTGTGAAAAGTCCTAGCTTGAAATTAAAACCTGTGTAGGCGTCATCTCTGCCTGGAATCTGAGTGGCAGCACAGAGCTTCCATGTAGGCAGCGCTCCACGGTGAAGTGTGGACTATTCAGTTTTTATCCTCTTACCTTACAATGGATTATTAACTCTTGTCACTATGATAGGGCCTATGTCACAATGGCTTGTTTTTCCAACTGTCTGAAACTTTATACTTTTTGAACATTATTATTTTTTTCTTTCCCTGCCCCTTAATCTCTAGTAACAACTATCTTAGTGTTTCTATAAGATTGGCTTTTATAGATCCTCATGAAAGTGACATCTGGTAGCATTGTCTTTCCACATCTGACTGCTTTCACTTAATATTTTGTTGCCCAAGTTTATTCATGGTGTTACAAAAATAGAACTTTCTTCTTTACAAAGACTAAATAGTTCCATATTAGAATGCTTATCATACTTTCTTTATCTACTTTTTCATTATTAGATAGCAAGGTTATTTCTGTATTTTGACTATTCTGGATATTGTTACAGTGAATGTGGAAATTCATATATCCTTTTAACATACTGATTTAATTTCTTTATAGTATATGTAGCCAATAATGGGGTTACTAAATCATAAAATATTTTTATATTCAATATTTGGGGAGCCTCTATACAGTTGTCCATAATTACGGACCACTTTACATTCTCAGCAAGTGTATATAGTATTGCTTATTCTATACATGCTATTAATCATCCTTTTGTCTTTTTAAATTAAATATTTAGAAATTAAAATCACTTTCCTTTCCTCCCTTCCCAATCCTTCCTCCAGTCCTCCCATATCTCCCCTTCACTGGCTCTCAGTTGATGACTTCTTTATTTTTATTATTATTATTGATATATATTATTGATTGATGATAGATAAATGATAGATAAAAAGATGATAGATAGATATTGATAGTGTGTATGTGTGTGCAAATACAAGCTGCCAAGTCCATTTAATTTCACTTGTATATATATGATGTAAGTACCAATGATTTTATATTAGATCATATTCATTCTAACAGATATAAAATAATATTTTCATGTCTTATAATGGTCCTGCCCTCCTGTATGTGAGTGGGTTCTCATTGTGAAAGAAGATTGACATTAAATACAATCAGTTCCATATCAAAATTATAACATAGACTTCCACTGTGATGAGAAAAATCTTTCTCTAGTTTCTATGTTTAATAGTGTGAGCATAACAAGCACAGAACTTGTGGGACAATTATTCTATGAATATAATATTTTTCAGTGTTTGCTCATATGAATAATTCTAAAAATAATGGGCTTTGTTATGATACTTATTCTTTGATCAAATTCATCCTTCTTACACTATTTTCCCCAAATTCCCCTTCCTAATCTCCCTTCAGGTCTCCAATATTTCTCTCTACTACTATGTCATGTGTTTGTGTATGTATGTTCATGCATGTTTTTTCTAGACATGAAAGACATAATATTTGTTATTCTGAGTTTTATCATTTCACTTAGCTGATGATCTTTGGTTTTATGACTTTTCCTTACCGTGTCATAATTTTGTAGTTTTTCACTGAACATTTCACTGTGCATACACACCAGACTTTTTTATCCATTCACCTAGCTGTCAACAGATCATAGATGCATGTGGCCTTAGATACAGGCTGGTAGTCATAGCCAGGCACTGTTGACCCTTAGATTTTCTCTCCAGAAAATGACTGAATAATAGTCTCTTCATATTCAACAGCAGATTCCCACCTACCTGGGCCTCTTAGCCTTGGAATCACACATTTAGATATTTTTTTCTTCTTTAAAAATTTTATTCAAGTTCAAATATGATTAGAGACAGATGATTACTTAGCCTCCGCAGTATTACATGTACTGGCTGGTTTTGTGTGTCAACTTGACACAAGCTGGAGTTATCACAGAGAAAGGAGCTTCAGTTGAGAAAATGCCTCCATGAGATCCAGCAGTAAGGCATTTTCTCAATTATTGATCAAGGGGGAAGGGCCCCTTGTGGGTGGTAGCATCCCTGGACAGGTAGTCTTGAGTTCTATAAGAAAACAGGCTGAGCAACCCAGGAGAAGCAAGCCAGTAAGAAACATCCCTCCATGGCCTCTGCATCAGCTCTTGCTTTCTGACCTGCTTGAGTTCTAATCCTGACTTCCTCTGGTGATGAACAGCAATTGGAAGTGTAAGCTAAATAGACCCTTTCCTCCACAACTTGCTTCTTGGTCATGATGTTTGTGCAGGAATAGAAATCCTGACTAAGATAGTAGCATAAACTCATTTCTAGTTATTTTTAGAAAATAATTTTCCCTTTAATTAACACAAAAGAGAGAAACTTGGATGAAGGTTGGTGGTTGGTAGAAATCTTCAGCTCTTACATGGTTTCATTAGCCCTGTAATGATGTGGCAATCCCTTCCTCCTTGCTAATAGGTGTTTAAATTGTGGTTAGCAGAAGACAGAACAGGGCTGGTAGGAAGCAGAAGGGCAAATTAGAACTTAACATTAGAACAGCAAAAGAACAGTGAGATGGCTCAGTTGGTAAGGACTGATGCTACCAAATAGGACGAACCAAGTCTAGGAATTGAGTTCAAGGCTCAGAAACCAAATAGTAAAATAGGTCTAACTCTCACAAATAGTTCTTCTACTTCACACAGGTGCTACACACAGACATAAATAAAGAAATAGATGAGGAAACATGTATTTCAGAATATCTTAATCCTTGAGGTTATCATGTGTATTTACTATAAAACGAAAATTGTAGTGTCAACACTGTCCTGAAAAAAAAAGAATTATTTTTGTGCCAGAAATTCTATTCTGTTTCTAAGCTTTTATTTTCCTAAATTTTTAAAGTGCTGATATTGTGTGTTTTAAGAAGAATATCTCCTTTTTAAAATAAAAATTTTCTAAAACTATTCTAGAATTTAGGTATCACTCTAAATTTTCCACAACACAGATACATTGTTGTTTATCCCTTATAATATATTAATATAATATTTGGACTATCACATTAAGATACACACTTGCAAGATGCAGGGTCATTTGAAAAGGTAAATATCTATAAAGTCTGAAATTAATCTGCACCTAACCTTCAGCCACATACACCAACAATTTTCCTTTTCTTAAGTTAATTCAATAGAAATCAAATATACTGTCAATGTTAATATATATTGCCCAGTTATAAATTCTGAAATGAAATAAAACATAGAATTGAATTTAAATATGAAGTACATTTTTTTATCTAGAAGCAATTATGTAAAAGTGATTTGAAAATGTAGTGATTTAGTTATAAAAAGATAATTTGTGAATGCATAGAGAACAACTTGTTTCACTTTGTTAGGGAATTTGCTGTGGTTAATACTGAATTCCTATATTTCAGGAAGTAGGATGCTCTATCAGGTCAACATCAATGCTAGGGAACCCAACAACTTGCATTATACAATCTGGTTGCTAATAGACAATATTGGATAAGTATAGTTATTTGCTTTTTACAAATTGAATACAAAATTATCTGAAACCCAAAACAACACATATTCTCTGGACTGCTGCACCTTCATTGGTTTGATTTTAACCCATATAGACAACATTTATTATAATCATTTGGGATAACAAGTTTCAAACTTATATTAGAACTCAATATTTTCATATTAAGTTATTAATTCAATACAATCAAATTTTGTATTCTATTATGTTTAAAATTAAGATTCACAGAAAAGCACATGCATGAGCTTCTTAGAACACCTGAAGCTATAATGTTGTGTTTCTGTGTCTAATACAAGGAATTGTTGTCATTTGAACTTTCTAAGAACCTTAGAAGTCTATGCACAGTTTGCAAAACTAGAAGGAAATGCATAATTGTGTAAATTTTCTAGTACACACTGAAGCCATACACAGCTGTACTAGTAGAGCAGGAACAGCTCAATGTGAGGCAGCTGAATAATATTCATTGTCTACATTGACACTTGGAATTCTTCATACTGAAATACATTATTACTCCCTAAGGCTAGGTGAAGTTATATACATTAAATGCATGTACATGATTCATAGGGCATCTAGTATTTATCCTGAAGTCTTGTCTCAATTGGACATAATCTTTCTGTCACACAGCCTATTTATTCTCAGAACAGGTGAAGAATATTTGGTAAGGGAATCAAAATTTCAAAAATCACCCAAATTGATCATCTTTTTACCCTTTCATAGCAGCAAGGCTCTTCCAGCCATAAATTCATTATCTGGACAGCATATTATGGCTCCAGACTTTAAATACAATGTTGTTTTTGTTGTGACTATTCTTGTTGCTCAGTTATATAGAACATGAACATTTCTCTGTGGGAAATTTCTAGGAGAAACAAAAGAACACTCTTGAGCAAGAGAAACTCGCTGCTCTTGTTTTTCAAGTTGTCCTCTGATTTTGAGATCACCACTTACATTTTCTCTGAACAGAAAGAACACTCAGAAGCTGTTGTGGTCACATGCCCATGTTGTGAAGGTACAAATGCTTCCTTTTTTTTCCTTGACTTAGGGTAGTTGCACATCTAGTGAGGCATATGAAGTGGTATGGAGGAAAGCCTGACAATTAAAAGAGATATTTGGAGCCAGACTTCAAGGCCACTTAACCATGCCAATTTATCTCTGGGTCCTAATTTTCACATCTGTAAAATGGCAATGGCCAGTGTCCATCAGAATTTTATACTGACTTAACATGTAGTAAGTGCTCTATAAGTTTTAGCTGTTGTTGTTCTCCACCCAATGAACATTAATAAAATATTAATAATAATAATTTTAAAAATATCCATCATGTCTCAGAACACACTAGGACCAGGTACCAAACTACAGGATATTTAAGGCAAGATTTTGCTACTTAAGAATATTACCAATGGCCCTACCCATCAGCTGGGGACCCAGCCTCTTGGTGCAGATATAGGATCCTCCTAGTTTGGTTTACCACTTCTCTCACCCTTTCCTTATAACCTATCTCCATTCTTTTGTGACTCCTTGCTGACCTGCAGAACAACTCTCTACTGTAGACCCCAAAGCTACCACATTTGGCTGGGACTCACATTAACATTTGCTTTGAAACCAGATTGGGAAACAACAACCATGATAACAAAGATGAGACCAGATATGTACACCATGAAACATTCAAACATCAAAGTTCCAGATTCCTAATCCCAGCACAGAAGCATGAATATTAACAAGCAAGGCAATATGTCTCCTCTAGGAACCAGAAGTCCTATTAGGTTAAGCCCTGAGACAAGCAATTTAACCAAAGCACAAGGATTTCAAAATAGCAATTATGAATAGATTCAGACACCTTAAAGTAGATATGAATAAATGCTTTCATGAAGAATGTGAAAATACTAACATTTGAATAAAACAATGGGAAAATTCAAGACATGAAAGTATAATTTTACACAGAAACAGAATCACTTAAGATTCACTTTAGAATCACTAAAGTGAAATAAAACTAGACATGAACCTCAATATATGAAACAAAAGCCGCAATGGTAAATCTTGCCAACAAATTAAAAGAATAGAAGAAAGAATATCGTGTTCTGAAGACCAGTTAGAAGAAATGGATAGCTCCATAACACTAAATATACAGAACATCCAAAAAAGAATATTGAAAATTGCAAGGGAAAAAGACTCAGTTACAGACAAAGAAAGGTCAATTAGAATAACATCCGACATTAGAATAGAGACTCTGAAAGCAGGACAGGTATAGAGAAGATTTTATAAGCTCTCAGAGACCACAGATGCCAGCACAAATTAATGTATCCAGCAAAATTACCAATCATAATCAATAGAGAAAGAAAAGGTTCCATGACAAAAATAAACTTAAGTCATTTTTATCCACTAGCCCAGGTCTACTGAAGGTACTAGAACTAAATGTTCAGTGCGAAGAGAAGATTGACTTCACCCAGTAGGACATTAGTGGAAACCATAATACCATAACAAAATAATGGAAATTAATAAACACTGCCTACTAATAACTTTCAATATTAATTGTCTCAATTTACCAATAAATATACCTAGACTGACAGATTGAAAGTTAGAAAACAGGATCCATCGTTTTGATGCATCCAATAAACATCCGATAATCCAAGGACAGAAATCACCTTAGGATAAAAGGATGAAAAAAATTATTTCAAACAAATGGAACCAAAAGGAAAGAAGGTGTTGGCATTTTAATATCGACAAAACAAACATCAGACCAAAAGTAACCAGGAAAAATGAGGAAGGACATGGCATAATATTTAAGAAAAAGTCTACCAAGTGGATATTACAATTCTGAACATTCAAGAAACACATAAAAGTTCATAATACAGCTAAAATCACATATTTACCCCAACACAGTGACAGTGTTTAACATCAAACCAAACTTTCACCAATAGGCTGTTCATTCAGAAAAAAATTTAAACAGAGAAAATCTGAAGTTAACAATGTCATAAATCAAACGAACTTAATAGACATCTACAGAATATTGGAAACAAACACTAAATAATATATTTACTTCTCAGCAGCTCATGGGACTTTCTTCAAAATTGATCACATATTAGAGTATAAGCAAGTCTCAACAGATAGAAAAAAAAAGTGAAATAACAACAGTCATTCTATCTGATAACCATGGGCTGAAGATGTATATCATCAACAATAAGAATGGCAAAAAAATACAAACTCACAGAAACTAATCAACTCACTAGAGAATGAAAACTGTGTCAAGACAAGAATCAAAAACAAGACAGAAAGTACAAATAATAGTCAAAATGAAGATTTCATTCTGTGAGAAAATCAAGATTGACAAACCAGTCATCAAAATAACCACAAAAAGAGAGAAAAATTCCAAATTAATAAAATTAAACATGAAAAGGAAGATATCACTACAGACTCTGAGGAAATTCACAGACTCATAAAGATACTTGAATACTTGAATTCAACCACATTGGAATACTTAAAAGAAATGGATTTATTTCTTGATATACACAACCAACAAAAATTAAGTCAAAATATGGTAAACAATTTAAACAGGCCCATGATGCCCAGTGACAGAGTAGTAATTTAAAAATCTCCCAAACAAAATAGGCCTAGAACCAGTACAGTGCAGAATTCTATCAAACCTTCAGAGAAGATCTAACACCAACACTCCTCAAATTATTCTACAAAATTGAAGAAACATTTCCAAATTCTTTCTGTGATTCACTATAACTTGGCAAGGAACCCTGCAAAAATTACAAGCTAAAGTATCTTATGAACATAAATGCAGAAAATCTCAATAAAATACTTAGAAACCAAGTTCAAGAACAAATAGAAAATATTATCCACCAGGATCCAATTGACTTCATTGTAGAGATATAGATGATATAGATGATAGAAATAAAGATACAAGATAAGTCATTGCAAATGCCAGGGACACAAGAAACATACCTTTACACAATTAGAGCAATCCTATACCCAACATCATTCAAAAAAGAGAAAAACTTAGACTATTTTCACTAAAACAAGGAACAAGAGAAGAGTGTTCATAATCTCCATCCCTATTCAGCATAATGCTTGGGGTCTTAGCCCAAACAATAGCACAACTGAAATAAAGAAGATTCAAGTAGGAAATGAAAAGGTCAAAATATCCCTATTGTACATGATATGATTTTATATAGCTGGAAGACCATAAAGACTCAGGAAATTTCTTAGAAATGCCTTGGAATAACTCAAACCAAGAAAGTTAAAGACTTGTAAAATAAAACACTTGAGTCTTTGAGTTGTAGAAGACACCACAAGATGTAAATATCTTCCCTGCTTATGGATCAGTAGGATTAATGTTGTGAAAACAGGAAATGATTATCCCACCAAAAGCAATCTGTAGTTTCAGTGAAATTCCCATCAAAATTTCCCCCAAAAAATAAGTTCTCAACTTTATATAGATTCAAACAGTCACACACACACACACACACACACACACACACACACACACACACACATACACATATAAGCAGGATAGATGAAATAATCTTGAATAACAAAAGAACTGCTAGCAGTATCAGCATCCCAGATTTCAAGTTGTATGTCAGTGCTATAGCAATAAAAACAGTATGATATTGGCATAAAAACTAACATGTTGATCAATGAAATAGAATTGAAGGGCCATACATAATTCCAACATACCTATGGGCATCTGATACTTTACAAAGAACAACAAAAAATACACACTGGAGCAAAGGCAGCTTCTTTAACAAATGCTGCTGATCAAACTAGATAGCTGCATGTAGTAGAATGAAAATGAGACTATATCTATCACTCTACACAAAACTCAACTCCAAATAGATCAAAGATATTTGCAACCAGATACCTTGGATCTGATAAAAAAGAAAGTAGGGCATAGGAATGAACTCATTGGCTCAGTAAAGGACTTTCTGAACAGGACAGCAGCAGCACAGGCATTAAGACCAACAATTAATAAATGAGACCTCATGAACCTAAAAAATGATACCATCCTTCATGCAAAAAGGCAGCCTACAGAAGGGGAAAAATACCTTTACCAAATATACATCTGATAGGGGGTTAGTATCTATAATACATAGAACTAAAAATATAAAAAATAAAACAAAAAACTGTTCATACTAAGGACAACCCAATTAAACATGGGATATAAACAGAGAGTTCTCAAAACACAAATGGCTGAGAAATTATTTTAACATGTTCAATTTACATAGCCACCATGGAAATGTAAATTAAAAGTACTTTTGAGATTTCTCCAGTCAGAACAGTCAAGGTCAATGAAACAAATTACAGTACATACTGGTGAAGATTCAGAAAAATGGGAAAGCGCAAACTAGTGCATTTTCTATAGAAATCAGTGTGGAGGTTCCTTAAAAGGCTAAAAATTGATTTATCACAAAATCTAGGTGGACCATCTTTGGCATATACCCAAAGGATTCTGCAGCCTACTGTAGAGATACCTGCTCATCTATGATCATTGCTACTCTATTTATAAAAAAAAGAATTTGTAAACAGCCTAGGTGTCCATTGCCTGATAAATGGATAATGAAAATGTGACACGATATACAATGTAATTGTAATTTAGCTGTTAAGAAAATTTCATTTGAAGGTAAATAGATGGATCAAGAAATGACTATAATTAGTGAGATAGCCCAGAGCCAGAAAAGCAATATTTCATGTTTTCTAATCACATAGAGGATAGCTTTTAAGGTTTAGATATTTTGTACTTCAATCAGAATAATCACAGCTAGTAAGGGCACAGAGGGGGGAAGGATATGCGAGCATAACATTACAAAGAGAAACAGGAGAAACTAGAACAGTGGGATCAAATGATGGGATGTGAGGCCAGGTTAAAGTAGGGAAAATAGAGATGACATCCTTTTAAAAAGTCAATTAGAAATCTACTATAGCAAAAAGTCTTCTAAAACATATCAATATATGAAAGGATGTTAAAAGGAGTTACCTTTTAGGGAGAAAATGCTCCAAGTAAAACCTTGAGTACCAAGAATGGGTAATGTGTTTTGGAGTCATTGACCAAAGGGTTTCCACTAGCCATAGGTCTCCCTAAAACAACATCACATGCTATTGTCAAGACTATTGGTTGCTTTTCATAACCTGATGGCAAGGCCCTATTGCTGAAGACACAACTTACATGTTACTGAACACAGAAAAGAAGAGCTGGCACCCAACTAGAAGCCCCATCACTATTAACTAGTATTAATGGTGCTGGAAGAAACTTTGAACTCTACCAGAGCAAGAAAGTAATTATCAATTTCACCTAAGGTGGAAGTGTACTTACTCGGAAGGCCTTGATATTTCAGAAAAGTTATTCTAGGTCACATTCCTACAAATGGAGGCAATGATTTCGCCTAACAGATAAAAATACTCTACCAAAAGAAGGCAAGCATAGAAACCTCAAAGAATAAATATTGGCACTGTGTGTATATCTGATACAGTCTTAACATATTGCTCAGGAAAAAAATCAGTGAAAAAATATATAATTTGTCTATAAATTTAAAATTTTATAAAATGTGTCTATATTAGAAAGAGGAGAGACAACTTCTAATGTATCAACATTAGAAGCAACAAGAAAGAACTGAGCAATCATATTTCAGAGAAAGTTCACTTTAAACACATGTATTTTGTGGAAATAGGTTTATTAAAAAGTTACGTTTTCATTTAAAGTAAGATCTAAAACTATCTCTAATATAAAAATGCTACACTTAAAACAACATGCATTTTATTTCACTAAAGTACAGGACATTAAGCAAAGGTTTGGTTGCCTTGGTGACAAATTGACACAAGGATGCACATCACATCAAAAGGAAGTAATAAAGCGTTTTCAGCAGACTACACATAGCATAAAGACAGAGAAAAATTAAAATAAAATAGAGTAAAATCCCATTTTGTAGTGCTTAAAGCTTGCTATAATTTTTTTATTTTTTGAGGGAAGGATCCTTTGTATTGCTTCGCATTTCCTGAGGAACTAAAAGCCTTCCTGAAGTGTTTTGATATTTACTGACACTCAAAACAGTTTTGAGAATTTCTTTTATTTTCAGTGATTTTTTTTTCAAATGTTCCTTTCCTTAACTGAGTACCCTATTCACATGTCTTGATTTTCTAACTGAGTCACTCAAAAAGACTAAGTGTCATTAGCATGTCCATTATTATTTTCTGTAGTAAACAACAGCATCAGCATCGTTCCCTAATACAAAGTAAGCTGAGTATCTTTTATTCTACCAAAGTGCATTTAATCCAAAGGAGAAAAAGAAGGACAGTCAATCTTCTAAAGCATAGGCTCTTTAAATCAACTGATAAGCATTTAACTAAATAGGAATTTTTTTGAGGAAGCACCTGTTGATTCTTATCCAAATTGATACCATAGACAAGGCAGATTATTTGACGTGAAAACAGCTTTTATCTGTGGACACTTATTAAGGATTAAATATGAAAGCCCTGCTTCTAGCTCAGACCTTGTTTAGTCCTCATTATTAGTCATTTTATTTAAAATAAAAATAATAATATTTAGGAAATTTTAAGTACATCTTGAGGGAAACTGCCCTAAATAGTTTAATTATTTACTTCCTATTATTATGAATTCTTCATGAGTAGAAAACTCTATGCAAATTTGATTCCCATTTTTCTCTGATATATATTGTTTTCTAATAATTCTACATAATTAAGGCTATATGACTTGCTTCATGTGTTGGAAATACTATACTTGACTTTTCAATCCCATGTCCTAGAGTCCTTATGTGTTTATTAAAAGTTGATATCATTCATGAACCTTCTATTAATTTATTTGCCATGTGTTGAGGGTAGGGGCTTGGCCAGATAAAATCCTATTTCCACAAAAAGAAAATACTAAACAAAAATCCCATCTTAAGTGACACTTGCGTGAAGATCTCATCCATTCATGCACTGTATAAGAAAATCTCATTAAGATGAGCTCCATATAAGGTGGAGGCCTATGAGGTTAGGATGAAGATCAAATGCTTCCATTAGATAGTAAGAGTGTGTGCAAAGAAGAAGCCAGAGAAGAAGAAACACTGGGGAGAACAATAACATTCAAGAAAATTAATAGTGAAGACTTAGATTTGTAATTTAGATTTGTAGACTTCACGGAACTCTATAAAGTACAAAAGCATGGACCTGAAAAGTTTTCATTATTAGAGAGCAGGGTTCAAAGGATCTCACCTGTTTTCAAAGCTAGGTGTGACGACTATGCAGCAACCCAAACATACCCACACAAACCTCTGGAGAATACACTTCCTCAGGAACAGACGTGGGATCCTTCAAGAGGGTTTCCATGGAAGGCAGTGTTTTCATAGCTGATGGATGCTCCCATACTATTCATGTCATTCCTCTTTGTCCTTATTGGTTTGATTTGGACTCATTCATTCATTCATTCATTCATTCATTGTCCACTTGATGTGAGATATAATTATCCAGGAAGATAAACCACAATATAGAAAATGCTTCTATCCACATTGCCTATATACAAGTCTATGGGATATTTTCTTGATTAATGATTGATGTGCATAGAAGGTGCCATCCTTTGTCAGTGCTGCCACTCCCTGGGTAAATTGTCCTAAATTATATAATATAGCTAAGGAAGCCATGAAGTGGAAATTTCTGGTTTCTTTGGAGACTCAGTTGTGTCATGTGATGTTTTTCTGGAAACTGTCATATGAGGGGGTGTTTTTGCTTAAGCAAACACATGGGAGGATGTTTTGTTAAGAATAAACACATGCTGTATTTTTCTGGAGGCAGCCTGGAAAAAGGACATATGATGTTTTGCTAGAGCAGATGCTTGAGAAAATGTGTGATGTTTAGAAAGGATATAAATATAGCCTAATGGACATTGGACAATGCTGGATGGTATTGGTATGCCTTGCCATTCTTTGCTGATCATTGTTTGTTGTGACTTCATAAAGGGAAATGCACCAAAAAATTTCTGGTGTTGTTCAGGCAGCTTCTTGCCCCATCCCCAGACTCAGTCTGATTGGCAGAGCCCTGCAGTTTCTTCTGGATCAAACTGCCATTGCTGGTTCATGAATGATGTCTACAAGTGGATCAAACTGCCACTATTGATTCGTGTGAATGGAACTGCTAATATCCTGACAACACAGATTGTATTAGCTCCGAAGAAACATATCTAAACAGGTCCACATTCACCTTTGCAAAGGTTAATACCTTTCCTTTCCACTACCTCTGGTGGGTGATGGTCTAGAGGTTAAAGCATTATGAACCCTTATTTAAAATAAGTTTTAAAACAATCTAAGCCTACAAAGCCATGAAAAGCAAGCCAATAATCAGCATTCCTCCATGGTCTCTGCTTCAGTTTCTGCCTCCAAGTTCATGCCTTGACTTCCTCATTAATGCAACGTGATCAGCAAGTTATAAATAGAAATACTTTAGTGCCTAAGTAACCTATATTGTGGTGTTTTATTAACAGCAATAGAAACCTTAAGATAGCTCTAAGAACTTTCAGAGGACCCCATAGGCTTCCATCTTATAAGCAGCTTGTTATTCGTTAATAAGATTTCCCTATATAGCACATGACTGGATAAATGATACTTTCACATACACATCACTTAAGATGTGATTTCTTTTTGGTGTAGTATTTTTGTTTTTGTAAATTGTTTTCTATCACACGCACACACACTCACCACACCACACACACGCTTACACAAACATACAACAAAATAAGTACTGGAGTATTCATTCAGGGAAGCATGGTAAAGCTGGTAGACAAATCTATTGATGACCTTGTACCTGTTTATGCCCCGGCTGGTGTATAGTTGTGTCAGTTTTTTAACAATCACAGCAAAATCAAAACAAAACAGAAATAAACAAAAACGTTAAAGGTGAATGCAAATTTCAAGGGAGGAAGAAAATCCTTTAATAAGAATACAAATACAAATTGATTTTCATAGTTTTGTCTATGTGCTGTAAGCTACAGCATTGCTATAAGTTATTGTTTTAAACTTTAAGTTACAAAGCTAAAACACTATACAAAGCATTGAAAAGTATCTTTTATGAATTTAGTGTAGTCCAAGTGTACAGGATGTATACAGTAGACAATAAAGTCCCAGCCTGCCTAGTCTTGCCACTCACTTGCTGTCTCATGCAGACCACTTCCTGTCACATAAGTCCTATTCACAGTACATGACCTATAGAGGGGAAGCATTTTTCCTCTCTTGAACATCTTATTCTACCTTTTCTATCTATAATTCTCATATGCATAAATGTTTAATTGCCTATAGGAATCAGCACATGACAGGCTACATATATATGCTATGAATAGCACATAGACATAGAGATGACAAACCATAGCAATGGACCTGCACTGGCTCTAGAAACAGGAGTGTAGCTTTTCTTCTATAAGTCTGCAAGTTCTTTTATATTTTTGAAAGGTTAATTTAAAAACATATTTATGAAATAATTTACAATACTTACCGTAAATGATTTTCAGAAATAAAAGAAAGTATAGGCATGATTGAAGCTGACTATTGTAGTTTAAAAATGCCTCATATATATATTTTAATTGAGCAAAGTACAGAATAAAGTTGAATATTGCTGACATGATTCTCATTTATTTTACTTTCTCTATCAGTTCATGATAAATCCAATTTTGTTTTATAACAGAAAACAATTTTTCTTTTCTATTAAAAATGCTTTTAAAGGTCTACATGTTTTTGATTCCAGTCTGTCACACCTTAACCACGAACATAAATGAACTCTTTGATGTCCCTAATCTTGGTTCTCAGCACCTGGGAAGATGATGAGAGGCATGTATTCTGCTTGCCTAATACATTTTTTGTAATAATTAAATTAAAATGTTTGTGAGCATACTATAGAAATCATAACATTCCATAAATATACATATCATTATTACCAAAGATGTAACTATATGACTAAGTAAAGAGATGGGGGAAGAGATAAGTGGTTGTTTCCACTCTTCAGCAGATACACACCCAAGTATAATTTAGCAAGCTACATTCAAAGGATGCTGAGGACAGCAAAACAGAATGAGGGTGGGGTGAGGAAAGGGAGCTACAGAAGGCAAAATTATAAAACCTGCTTACAAATTTTATATAATTATCACTGCAGCCAAAAGTAAAATTCCCTCACTTAAAATCTACTGTGATTAGTTACTAAGAACACACAGATAGTTGGATATGCCTCCTATCTGATTACATGATGGCAAAAAAGCAAAGTCGAGGGTTTCTCCAATTTAGCCACATCTTTCTTCCATGCTGAACTATGTGAACATTTTACTAAACTGGTGAGATATTACTAATGACATGATTCATCTACTTCAAAATACACATTAAGCAAAAGAGAGGTATCTCAGGAGTTAGAGCTCTTGCAAAAGACCCAAGTTCAGTTCTAGCATGCATATGGTGACCCACAGCTCTTTATAACTCCACTTCCAGGGGATCTGCTGCTTGCTCTGACCTTCACAGGTTCCTGGATCCACGTGGCATATGTAAATATATACATACATTCAGAAACACACACATGAACATAAAATAAAATAAACATATTTTTTAAAACACACACATATATACATATATCATCTGAAAAAGAATATTTCATAAGAACTTAATATGATCAGAAACATGAAATACTTTTATTCGTGGTGTAATCTCAACATATTTAAATATATTACTATTTTGCTATCTCAAAGATCACTTTTGATAAAAAACAAACCCAAAGCACATTAATTTTACCAAAGAATAAAATGTCTTTATGGTATGTCAATAAGAGCCAATCATATGAACAAACCCCATTTTGATTTAAAATTACAATTCTAAAATTCTCAAAGTCTTCAACATTCTACATCAAATTGATTTCGATTATTGTCTTCTCTACTCCAAATTCAACTGTTTTGAATTGTTTCAGCACCTTGTCAAATATTTTCCTCCCACTCACTCTCTCCCTTTCCCGGTCCCTCTCCCTTTCTTTCTCTCTGCCTTCCCCTCTTTCTCCCCCAAACTCTCCTACTTCCCCTCCCCCTCTCCTTCCCTCTATTTATTTCTCTCTTTCATGAAGACTTCTTTTGGTTTCTGAAATATTACTTGATATTCCCAAGGATTGTGTTTTCTACAGAAAATCCATCTCTAGTTAGACTCCCTCCCTCTAAGCCTTAATTACAGTGAACAGAGTTCAACATTGAAAGCTGAGATTGCGTGTGCCCATGATCTCACAGGGAGAGCTATAATCATCTCGGATGCCTTTTCATTCTCAGTTCATCAGGCAGCAAGATTTCCATACTCAGTTTCCCCAGTATATATTCTAGAGCCCATTGGTTTTACCTGATACTAGTTTTAAAAATGGCAAGAATCAGGTAGGATTGAACATGGTCAACAAAAATAACCTGGAAAGTGCTGTATCCTCCTATCTCAGCCAGTGTCCTACTACTATGAAAAGACACCATGACCGCAGCAACTCTTACAAAGAAAGCATTTCATTGAGGCTTGCTTAGAGTTTCAAAGATTTAGTCCATCCCCATCTTGGCTAGAAGCATGGTAGCATGCAGGCAGACATACTTCTAGAGAAGTACTGAGAATTCTACATCAGATCCATAGGCAACAGGAAGCGAGACCCTGAGACTGGCTCTCAAACAAGGCCACACCTGCTAAATAAGGTCATACCTCCTAATCCTTCTCAAGTAATACCCTTACCTGATGAACTTGATGAACAAGCAATCAAATATAAGAGCTTACAGAGGGCCATCTGATAAAGTGACTCTCTTCTATAAACAGTTGTTCCCAGATGTTTTCCAAAATAGCTTAATTCATGGAATTAAATGGAAGGTAAATTGATTACCTAAACAATTGTTCACATACTCCAGAAAATTATTGCAAATTGCACAACCATACCTTTAAAATACCTGTAACCCTCACATTAGAACTCACTGTCCTGCGCTTATCTAAACCTGTCAAAGCTGACCTTTAATTTGGTGGTTCATCTTTTAGATATGGAGGGTAATCTATAGTTTGCATTGCTGTATATTTTAAAAGAAAGATATTCAAATAAAAAGAAATTCTGCCATCTCATGTAGTTTGCATATATCAGGTTCATGGAGCATTTTATTATTATCAGATGTTGTATTGTATACTAAACATGATTTTATTGCTTTCTGCCAAAGAGGTTAGAGTCTATAAAAACATATTAATGAGGATGCTGGTCATCCATTAGCACATTCTGCAAAATACAATGGATCTTGAAAAGCCAAATTTGTTTTCATCTAATGCAGAGTATCAAGAAAGGCCTCTAATGAGAAGTGTTGTTTGAGCTACAGTAAGAATGGTCAGAAGAATAAAATGAAGTATTCTACAGCAACAAAAAGGAGGTGAGTTTAGAGGGGAGAAAGAAGCATGTCTTTAGAGAACTGAAGACATTCAATGTGATGGCTTTAGTTGGTAATGTGACACAATCTAGAGTCACTTGGGAAGAGACTCTAATGAGGAATTATCTAGATGAGGTTCGTCTGTGAGCATACATGTGCGGTACCTTCTTGATGTAAATTGATGTGGAAAGACTCAACCTAAAAGTAGGTGCAACAGCTCTCAGAGACTGAGCCACCAACCAAAGAACACACATGATCTGGAACGAGCCTCCCCCAGCACTTATGTAGCAGACGAGCAGCTCAGTCACAATGAGGGTCCTCCATCTTGGAGGCTATCCTTAAAGTTGTAACCTGATTGTGGTATCCTGTCCACAACAGGGTTGCCTTGTCTGGCCTCAATGGGAAAGCATGTGCCTAATCCTGTAGAGACTTGATGTTCCAGGGTAGGGGCAATGGGAGGGAGAGGGCAGTGTTTGGGATGTAAATAAATAAATAAATAAATAGTGTCATGATTCCCTGTGTGTGTGTCCTACACTGTATAAAAAGAGGGAAGGTGGGCTTAGCATGCACATACACATACTCCTCTCTGCTGGTGACTGTGAGTACAATTACCATCTTCAAGTTCTTGCCTGTAATGATGTACTGTTATCTGGAACTGTAAGCCTATAAGCCCCTTCTCCTTTAAAGTTTCTTTGGTTGGGTATTTAAATCTCAAAGAAAAAAGGAAACTATGACGGTCAATATATGATAAAGCTGGGATG
The DNA here is from genome assembly GCA_019843965.1 of Rhynchomys soricoides. Lineage (NCBI taxonomy): Eukaryota > Metazoa > Chordata > Mammalia > Rodentia > Muridae > Rhynchomys > Rhynchomys soricoides. Next base: position 9,243,503 of record JADRCH010000056.1, on the reverse strand, counting down.
TGAAATATACAGTGTTTTTAGAAGAGGCTAATGACCTAAGCCTTATACACATATCATGTGACTGATTCCCATAAAGTACTATTATTCCTCTTCAAGTTGCTTGGTAGAGATGCTGACCTTGTCTCTTACATGTGGAGCCAGCTCCATGGCGGCTCTCTACTCCACACCAGCTTCTACAGCTTTGTAGCTTGCCAATTCACCTTCACCACATTATCACTTTACTGCTCATCATGCCTTCAAGCCATTCTTCTCTTTCCAACCACTTTTTTTTTCACTCAAAACTTAAAGGTTGCATGCCTCCTCTAAAACCATTCTCATTCTAAGTGACCATCCTTTTCCTCATCACATTTCTTGATTATTCATCACTAAGGAATCAGACTCTGACAAATGTAGATTCGAAGTGTAGAAACAAGAGGTGGGTCAAAAAGAAAATGAAAAGCTAAGAGTGCCCACACATTCATAATATCTATGTCCTTTTCAAAAGAATCCTCACTTTCCATGATTGGCCATCTGAGAATTAAACCCTTTGCATTTGTCTCTAATTTTCTTCCTATTCTAATTTTTAGTATGCTGTCTTTTATTGGTAAAGCAAAAACTCAGTTAAATGCTAAAAGAAAAAAATATGGAAAACAAAGATATGTTTCTTATCCCTGTTTCTGTTATTCTAAACAGAGGATCTTTGTGTCAAGGGAGTCTTCCTTTAAGTGAGTGGGCACAGACAGACACAAACAAGAAAGACAAAAGCATCTACATCAAAGAAAAATGGTTAACAGCATTCACCTCCCATCTAGTGCTGTGGAGACATACTTTGAGTATAATCCTGGTTGTGAGAGCTATCTCAATGTCCTTGGCTGCACCATCCAAAGAACGAACAGTCACTAACGTCTAGTTATGAAGACTCTATCTTTGAAATTATTCCCCAATTTGTGAGTGTCAGCAATAGCATTACCAGAAACTCATTTGCTGCAATGTGTTGGCACGGTCTGGTTACTCTGAACATACAGTACTATGTACAGCTGATGTTGGCGTAGCCACTGCTTTAGGAAGCCCACTTTCTGTCAAGTGAGTGACTTTTCTGTTTTATTAGATGCAAACCAAGGAAATATTTATTTTTTGTGGAGTCAGAAATTTTGTCTGCACATTTCAGGGTCTGATTTATGTGTTTCCCTAACCAAATCCAAAAAAGAAACCATTTTTTTGTATGTGTCTGTGTCATGATGCCAGATTTAATTCCAGAGAATTGAAGCAATGGATGACCAAGGCTACATTACTTTCTCAGATGAGTTAGTCAGAATGAAATCAACTCTCCCCTGCAGTTGTGAGGTGTGAAAAAGTTGTATAAAGATGTTCCTGCCATCCACACAGTAATGTTTCCTACATCCACATAACAATAATGGAAGAGGTTCCCATGGCACTAAAATATAGTCTGAGAACTTGGTGACTAGTTATGAAGAACAGATTATGCCCATTACTAAAAGTTATAACCATCAAATAAATTCTTTGAATCTTAGGATCTTAGTTGTAGGAAAAGAACGGAGATAACCAACCAATACAAGATTTCCTTTTAGTACTAATATACAATGAATTCATCTAATTGACAACTGTAGCTAGTATATAGTAAAAGGATTAATAATGTATTCTTTAATTATATATCACATATTTTTAAAAATTATCTTTGTTTTTTTTTTTATATTCCAGTCATGATCCCCCCTCCTGATCCACCCTCCATCAGTTCCTCATCCCAATCCTTCCCCCGCCCCAAGTCTCCAAGAGGAAGTCCCACTCCAACCCCATCCCACCCTGCCAGGCTTCTCCACTCCCCCTGGGGCATCAAGTCTCTCGAGAGTTAGGTGCATCCTCTCTCACCAAGGCCAGACCAGGCAGTCCTCTGAAGTATACATGTTGGGGGTCTCAGACCAAGCTAGTGTCATATTCTCAATAACGAAATTGAAATTTGAGTGCAGTATTGCTTTAGAATAACCTTAGTTTTAAAGTATTGAATGCCATTTGGCTTATTCATTGTCCAGATTGTACTATGTCATCATCATCTACTGACCAGACTAGCTTCTACAGAATAATGAATGGAAGTAGCTAATGAATCACAAGTAGTACATAACTTTGCTATAAACTGGCAAACACATTTACTCTGAAAAGCAGCTTTGGAGAAACTTACACCAAGTCTCCTCTTTAAATAATACCCTGGAGTAAAACAAACAAAACCTCTTTTGATGGTACCATTTTATATTACAGAGAAGTCAGTGACTTAAAAGTCTACTGCAGCATATAAATCTAGGCAACTTTGAGACTTTCTTTGACAATACAGTATGGAGTTTACTTCCAAATTGGCTTCTTAGTGATGCCTTTCTAGGATATACTGATAAATTTCAATTTTAATATGTTTCCATTATAAAAGCCCATGAACATGACTCATCTAGTAGAACATTAGTGTTACCCAAGTCAATCAAGCTAAGAGGAATGTCTGTTACAGACTACTGAAATATTCAAATATAAAATTTTTGCCGTAAAGTCAGTTGGATACTGCCAAAGTCATGTGGTATGGTTTGAACACTTGGTTTCCATAAAATGGCAGTGTTTGAGGGGGTTGTGGAACCTTTAGAAAGAGGTGGAGTTAGGCTGGAGAAGGAGATCACCAGGAGTGAGCTTTATTTATAACACAATCCTATAGCCTGTTTGTGATCTGCTTCCTAAATGCATGTGCAGCTGAGCAGCCAACCTTCCACTCCTGCCATCAGGTCTTCTCTATATGTTGCCATTTGTGCTCTACCATGGGGAACTGCATCACTTTAGAACTGTAAAAATGAAGCCCTTTCTCCTTTAGGTTGCTTTTTTCAGAGTGTTTTTATCACAGCAGTGAAAAAGTAACTAGGGCACCCATGTTTTGTGGGGTGGGTTATATTATTGTTTGTTGAAAAGAAGTACAGACATGGAATGTAATACTTCTGAAAGGGAGTGTTCCATTTAAAACACGTTCTTTTGAAAACCAAAGATGCTGCAGGATTACTTTACAGCAGATTCATTTGATTCTTCCCATAGTGATAGAGTTCAGGAGATGAGGTACTTCAGAACAATGTAGGTGAATTGTCTTATTCTGAAGTAGCCACAGGAGTGACTATGAAGCACAGAGCAGTCAAAGGCATTCTCAATAATTTCCTTTGAGAATTTCAGACATGAATACTGTGTCTACATCATTCTTATTTCTCCCTCTCAAGTTCATATGTACATCTGAAATTATTCACACACACACACACACACACACACACACACACACACACACAACCTACTGAACCCATTCAGTGTTCCTTTTGTGTTCATGTATTTGGAGCTGACCACTTATAACTGGACAATCTATCAGGGTGATTGTCCCTGAGAAGACTTATTCCTTCTCAGTAGCCATTGGTTGGTGTAGCTCTTCATCTAGGTATAAAGCCTTATGATATTTTACCCTGTCCATATTGGAATGTCCCCTGATACTATCATTGGGTGAGTCTTGTACAGTTAACTATATGGTTAAGATCTCATGAATACAGTTCCTTGTTACAGAGAGAGACACTACTATGCAACAGATGTCCTGGTTCTCTGCCCTTGCCATCTCTCATCTCCTTGTCCATGATGCAATTTGAGCCTTAGGTGTAGGGGTTGCATTGGAGATGTACTATCTGGTATTGAGAACACCGTGATCACTTATTCTCTGCATTTGATCAGCTGTGAATCTCCATAGTTGCCTCCACCTGATACAAAAAGAAGCCTCTTAAATAAGTGTTCACCATTTATTAAAGACATATTTATCCGTGAGAACGAGGATAAGTATTTGAAATTCAGCTAGAAACTATAATGCTTTAGGAAAATGGCAGCAGCAGGTTTTCCTGTAGGGCTTATGACCTCCGCAACCATAGATAATTGGCTAAGGTTCACAGTATAAAGGCTTGAACTTCCTCCAATTGAGTGAGTGTTAAGACAATACAAGCAGCTGTTGGTTACCCACAAGACAATCATGCCACAGTTGTATCTTTGGGGATATTTTGTTCAAGTTGCCAACATAAAGTGGTTTCTTTCCTTGGAAGGTTGCATCCTATCTTCTGATACTATGAAAACTAGTCCTCACTTCAGTTCCAGTTCAATTTCTCAAAGCCCTATATCCTAAGTATGTGGTATCCTCACTCACAGGGTCTTACTTTCATGTCCTGGGAGGTAACCAACAGCAATGGCAATAGACTATCTTGTTTGGGAAGCTGCTCCCAAATCAACAGTCTTTGTCAAAAGTAAACCAGAGCTTCTATTGTAGTCATGAAACCAAAATGCATGATAAAGCTAGTGTCTGTATGGGACTAAAGAAGATCCTGTGAAGACTCTGAATTCAATTCATGTCTGATAAGGTCTTTAACATAAAGAATTCAAACTAGGATAAATCAGATCTGTAAGAATACCCAAGCTATGAGACATTTAACTTAAATTTTCTAAATTCTTCCAACATCTAGCCAAAAGACCTAAAAAAAAAAAAATCATTCTACTTATAATATTAATCTAGTTGTATTGAAATCCATCTGCTATCCAATATCAATCCAGCTGTCCTTTTTTTTTTCAACTGAAAACTACATGTTTCTTTCCACTTGGAGGGAAAAATGAAGTCATTAAAATATATAATCACTACATATTTGAATCGTTTTTAAATACAGTAAACAAATAATTCCATTATTAATTCTAACATGTGGTAAGATCTCATAGATTAATTTTCTATATAGTTAAGGTAAATCTATAGTTCTGATCTTATTTCTACTTCCTATGTATTGGGACAACAGGCATATACAACTGCACAGTTTTTGTGGTACTGCGGTTTGAACTCAGGTATTCATGTATTATTCAGATAATATGAGTTTTAGAGCTTAAGAGCATTTGACATATATCACATAAGGTATAAACCTAAATACACATTTATGCTTATGTGGTTGTCTGGAATCTATATAGATTTTGTATAACGAGTGTGACTGCTATTCTTGGGTGTCAACTTGACTCTATCTGAAATTAACTAAACCACCTGTGAAAGATTTCTGCTTAATTTATAGTCAGAAGATCTACTTCTCATCTGGATCTTTGAGGTAGGAAGAGACATCTTTAATTCAGATCTTTAATCCAGATTTAGACTGGGCCACACTTTCAGCTGTAAACCTCTACAAAGTTATGGAATAAGGAAGTTTTTGTACTTTGCCTGCTTGTTTTTGCTTTGCTAGCAAGTCCATTTCTTTATGGACATTAAAGTCAACTCTTTGGGATTACAGCATATACTGAAAAACATCTGAAACATCCAGCCTTGTAGACTGAGTAACTACTGGATTCTTGGACTTTCTGTCAATAGCCAGCCATTTTTGGATTAGCTAGACCTCTGCCTAAAATTCATTATAATAAATCCCATATATTTATATGAGATATATATGTATATGTATATATAATTTATTAATATTAATTACAGGATATATAATACATATTATACATAATATAAGGTTATACTATGTATACATATGTTATGTATAATATATAATACATATATGTGTTATATTATATATTATATATTGCATATATATGTGTATATTATGTATAATACATATCATACATGTTTCTAATATATTCTGTAAGTCATTCTAATAAGTTATATATGTGGGATAATAGGATATATAAATAATATATATATATATATACACAGCATAGACAGACAGACAGATAGATAGATTTATTCGATGAATTCTGTTACTCTAGAGAACCCTGACTAATACAACCAGTCTGGGGAAAGTACTTCACAAACATTGTTCATGTTCTTTCCCAGAGCTAGCATGGAAAGGCTCTTAGTTCATTATTACTTTTACTGACAGCTTGTCTAGATTTATTCCTGATTGAATCTCCCCACTGGTATCTTTAGCTATAGTTATGTCTTATTAGCCCAAGAAAGATGCTCATATGAAATGAGTGGATCAGAATTATCCAGCCAGCAGCTTGCCGGACTTAACATTTCCAAAATGGCAGTCAGTCTGAGTTCATGGCTCAGAGTCATTCCTGGTGATTAACTAGGCAGAAAGTATATTTTGGGTTATGACTCTAAAAGTGTCTACATGGCAAACAAAAATATATTCTAGTTGTAGGTTAGTCTGTTTTACTCATTGATGTTGCTGAAAGGTTTTCCTCTCCAGCCTCTCAAAATTGATGTTCCTTTAACATTCTAAGCTTGAGCTAAGAAAAACTCACATAAGAAAGGACAGTTGATTTTATTGTTGTTGTTATTATTTTGTTTTGTTTTTGTTTCTTTAACACTGGCAGGTCAGAAATGACAAAGACATATTATATGAAATATTTAGTGGGAAGAAACTCTCAAATGCCCCTTTAAGGATTTCAGAAATTTAAGATCAAGAACTCTCCATTTCTCTATCTTCTATCTTCTCAATTTGCTGTTCTCATGCTGCTATATTCCCTCCATATCCATGTAAGATGGGTAAAAGGGGGGAAGAAGAAATAGTAGTTGTTCAAAAAGGACAAAAAATGGCAGAGTAAGTGGATGATGTCAATATTTCTACAGAAAACAGCAATCCATGTCTCATGCAGACATCGCTTTAATCAATATGTCAACATAGTTTTTCTCCCCATAACAGGACTTTCTCCAAGCATTACTGTACTGGGATATAGATTCTCTCTGAATTGTTTCTATGGGAGTTGAGAATGTGGTCAGTGTGACTTCCTTATGTGCAATAGAGAGGTAGAGGCCTGTGACATTCACCTCTAGGAAGGAAGTGGGCAATGAATTGAGGGTGTGAAAGTGTCTTCTCCACTTAATGCTGGAGCCATTACCTCAACCTTTCCACAGTGAGGGATCAGAGGCCCAACAGAAAGAACGAAGCATCACCTTGCTTGTGAATCATTAAAAATAAGATTTTAAGTCATCTAAAATAGGCTCTTAAGGGTTTTCATTTAAACCTGGCTTGTAATTGTGTATGTGAGTGAATTTGGGGGAATCATAGACAATTATAGATGCCATAGGTGGTATACTTTGTTCGTTTGCCTACCGAATAATGATTTGCTTATTTCAGATGAATAGCTTCATTTCCTATGTTATTAGTTTAAAATAATGCTTGCTTCAGTGGAGGATTTATATTGAAATCTTATTTATTACCAAGCCAACGATTTATTAACTATTTGGAGTCTAGCCTCCTTTCTACACTCCCTCCAGGGGAAGGAGGAAGAAAAAGAAAAGGTCTTCTCAATTAGGAAATTTAATTGTAATGTGACCAGTATGTAAACCACAGAGGTGATTATATCTTGTTCCAAGCAAGACAAGGGTCACTTCAGACATTATGAGGAGAAACGAGACACAAAGAGATTCTACACAAATGTATTTTGAAAGTAGTGATATTTGAAATCCCATTTATCAGAGTGATAATGTGAAGAGTACTTTTTGTTTTTCCTTTTTTCAGAGCTTCAGCTTCCTCTTATTTCAAATAAAAATATTCCCTTACATAAATCTGGGAGATTTGTGATGGTAAGAAAAGCCCACAGTGATGTCATTAATTAGTCAAGAATCATTGGATTGACGTCTGCACTGTAAATGTAGACAAGCTGCTTTGCCTTTAGCACTGTGACTCATTTTGATTGTAATTGTTTTTACGGGACTTTTCCCTGTCCTCAACCTCTATCATATTAGCACAAAGCCAGCAATGTGAAGCAGAAGGAGGCAGAGGAAGACAGCTGCTAACCCTGATCCAGCCAAGGAACCCTACCTCACAATACACAGGCTGTTAAGTTGTGAGACATCAGGAAATACAGAGAATTTTGCTCTGTAATGGACTTAAGCCTCTACGCAAAACCAGGACCTGAAATGAAATCTTCATCCTCATTTAGAACAGTCAGAGATAATAATAGACTTCTCAGAGAAAAGAAAAGCCAATCAGCATTAAAGGTCTTGGGTTGTTAATTAATTGTTTAATTAATCTTAAACCACAGAAGCAACTAATCTTAAAATAAAACTAATTAATTTATTTATAAAATAAAACTAATTTATAATAAAATTATAAAACTAAGGAAGTAATGTGAGGAGAGAAGAAAATTTTATCCAATCTGCATGCATAGAATGTTTCAAGATATTAATGAGGAACATGAAACATTTGCTTATCTATCAGCCTTTAATCACAGAGTACATTTAAGGAAACATAAATCAACACATCAAACTTTCTGGCATATTGAAGACTAAACCATACACATGAAATCAACTGTAATCTCAGTCTAAACTTAGACCTGAAATTGAAAATATGAAATATGTAATTAGAATATAAAATTACTTATGTCTTGAATATAATGATACCAGATACATTTCCCTTAAGATTTTTCATTGTAAGTAAATATTTATTTGTATCACTTTTTAAGTTCACTAAGTATTTACTCTCAGTTATACAGACTCGTGAAAAGCGGGAAATTCTTATGTTTGTTTTCTGTCTTTATGAGTGACAAACACCAAGCCAATCCACATGTATTAGATAGCAATTGTGTCATGGGACTATTATAGTATCAGTGAGTTAGACAACGTCAAAGTGATTAAGCTGGCCATGTACTAGCTTTGTGGACATATGGGCTCACAAAATCATGGATTACGTTACTTCTAAAGCAAACTAATTTGATAAAATACACTATTCATAGAGTATTGAATAGCAGCAGCAAAAAGACCAGCAATAAAGGGGTTGCAGGAGTGGCTCAATGATTAAGAGCATTATTTAACTGACACTTGTTTGGTTCCCAACACCCATGTTGGGTGGTTCTACCAGTAGCTTCAGTTCCAGAGGTTCTAACACCCTCTTCTGGTGTCTACATGCATCTGGACTCTAGTGCACATACCCACACATAGACGCACATACTTATAAACAAAATAAATTTTTAAAAACCAGTAAAATATTTTCTCCTAGAACATACGTAAGAAATTTTCTTAAACACAGCCATCTATTCCAATTACTTTGATTCGTCATAATTTTCCTTTTGAACTTGCATTGGTTGTAAAAGAGTCTTAGCCACCTGGTGAGATGCAGAGTAGACTGTTCTTCCATGACCATCCTTGCCTTAGTCCACATCCAACTAGGCTCAGTCCCCAGGATTCTGACATGTTTCTTGGATATGGCTCCTAAGATATGAACGTCCATTGGGCATGAACTGAAATGCAAACTAAATTCAAATGAACTTCTTCCTGTAAATGCAAGTGTAGTGCAGAAATCATTTCTGCTAACATTTCCCAGGCAGAATCTAATTGCTAGAGAGCACCATCTTCTCTTCCATCTGCCACCAAACATCTTTTCTTTTTTTTGAGCCTTTTGTACAAACAAGTAAATGAACCTGCTCACACATAGTTTAAATGGCACTAAGCTGAATTTTAAAAGATGGTCTCTACTAAACAAAATTCAAATGCATGATTCATTATACATTCATTTGATTCTTTCATAATAAATCAGCAGACTTAATGAGAGACTGTAGACTTCAAAATTCTGCTTGCCAACACAAAAGATGAAGGAAGATCTAATATTACCCATTCATGGAAGGAGAGCAAAACCTATTGAAATGAGAAACAACACCATAACCAACAGTAGAACCTTCACAATACTTTATTAGTAAATGTAAACTGTTTCATTTGCAATAGGAATATCGAAGCAATATCACATAGTAAAGAATGTGCTGAAACCCTGCTTTCAAACCTTCCCAAACCATTCGCACAACCTCTCCTTTCTCAGTTAATGTCCAATCAGCTTCTACTTGAAGTCTTCTTGCATCATCCAGGTCATAGTACAGTCTCTTCTTCCTTTTTTGTCCATTGCACCCTAGTTCCAGCCAGCAGCCAAGAGTGAGTGAATGAAATGGAAAACCAGATTGTACTTATGCTAAAATGCATGTGGGGCTTTATTCCATCAAGCAAAATCCACGCATGTGTCTCAGATCTAAACTTCACCTGACTCTCATTTCACCTCTGCAGTCATCTCCTCCATTGTGAAACCCCACATCCATAACACAGCCCATGGTGAGTGAGAGGCACAATTGCATAGCATGTGCTACTTAAATAGACAGTCCTTCATCTAACATGTGTAGCATCTTCCTATTTGAAACAATTTGTCGGGCTTTTGTGGGACAGTAGTTCTTAAAGAGCTAGGGTCTTTGTGTATTTTTTTATTCATAAATTATCTCCCTGGTGAATGTTCTTTGGGTTGCTCTCTCTAAAACATGCAAACAGCTTTAAAATTCACAGAATTCCCTGACATGCACAGTGGCATATAATCACAGCACCCCAGAAGCTAACTCAAGGGGTTTCTTGTAAATTTAAGGACAGCCTGTGCTGCACGGTGAGTTCAAAGCTACCCTGATATATGCAGCAAACAATTTTTTTCTTCTAAGAATAAAACAGATTAAGTACATTTCTTATTAATCTAGAATACCAATTTGTATAAATTCCATACACATTAAAAATTTTTCCAATGGGGACCTGAAAGATGACTTAGAGGGAAAAAGTATTAGATGACAGCCTAATGACATGCATTTGATCCCCAGTTCCCCCATGGTATAAGGACAGAAATAACTCCTGCATGTGTTATCTGTCTTCTATACCCGTATTATGTTAAGCACGCCTACATATATGCAACTATGTAATAAACAAATGATAACTAATAGTTTACCAGTGGATTAACCTTGAAATTAAATAGCTCTGAGATAAGATACTCGACTGAGGTTTTAGAAATATTTTATTTTTCCAAGAAAATTATGTTCTGTTTGCCAAATATTATTTTTTTATGTCTGTATTTGTTATATAATTGAGTCCTTCCCAAAATTTGGGCCATGAAAATGTTGTTTCAGGTAACTGTATCAGTGAGGACTATTTACTACTACTGAAATAAATGAGCCTCAAATTGGTATCTTAATGCATTGACAATGTATTTCTGGTTCACACTGTGTTTCAATGACTCTCCTTGGTCAATTTCCATCAAATCACACAAATATAGCTTCATCCATTTTGTGACCTTTTCACCTGGCACTCATTATTGTCCAAGCAAGAGAGAGTGAAGATGGGATTAATATGTAGAGCCCTAGAGCCATGCTTGGAAAAAGTTCCTAGGTCCCATTGTCCATCATCCTGTTACCCTTACTGTGATTGAGAGGCTACAGCAAAGGCTTTTCCATGTGTCTAAGACAGAAAGTCAGTAAGGATTTGGTAAGCTACCATAGCATTCTGTCTGATGTGAGAAAGGGACTGTTGTATTCAGATGAAAGATTATTCTAAAACAAAAAAAAAATAATCCATTCATCCAATTCCTCTGGCACAGAATTTGCACTCTTTAACTTTAAAGATACTCTGAATTCTATGGTTTAAGGTAAAAGGTGAACGGACACAGAAGGGAGGGAAAGGATGAGAGCTGCATAGTTCCACAAGCAGATAGTTATGTTTGTCAAATTATTGCATCAAATGTTGTTAAGGAATATTTTAAGTATTCCTTATGTCTCATTTTTTTCAGCCTGTAATGACATGTAAGCCTGTTCATATCGAGTAACAAAAGTAGACATTCTATGAACAAATTTTTGTTCATGTCAAATGGCACATCAAGTGGCCACAGATATTACACATTGTCTTTAGTGAAACCATAAAGGGAAATGACTGCACAAGAGTTAGCTGTATCAGGAAGAAGCAGAGAATGGGCAGGGGCTTGGTTAGAAACCCACAATTAAATTAAAAATTCCCCCAATGAGAGCAGTGTTATCTGTAGAGCTGAGGATTTGATGAACTCTTTTATTGAAAAACAAATTTCATACAATGTATTCTGATCAACCCCTTTTCCTTCCCCAACTCCTCCAAGTCCTCTTCCTCTTCCTCTTCTTCTTCTTCTTCCCTCCCTCCCTCTCTCTCTCTCTCTCTCTCTCTCTCTCTCTCTCTCTCTCTCTCTCTGGAAAAACATCAAAAATACACACACACTGAAGGGCCTACACACGGACACACACACAGCAAGGGGGGGGGGAGGAATCCATAGTATACAATAAAACTTTTTTAAAAAGCAATCTAAAACAAAAACTCTCACATTGAATTTTGGATTTTGTTTTGTGTTGGCTCTGTATTGATAGGTATGGGGCCCTACCCTTTATTCAGGTTAATATGTCCAGTGAGACTCCACTGGAGAAAACAAATTATTCTTTTGCAAATGTGTATCAAGTGTAGATAGCTTCTTGGTTAGGAGTGGGAGCCCATGTCTACTATGTCATCTCATTGCAGGGACCTCATCAGGCTTGAATCTGTGTAGGCCCTGTGCATGCTGACAGTCTCTATGATTTCATGTGTGCGTTTATCCTGTTGTGTCTGGAAGACATGGTTTCCTTTGAGCCTTGTCTTCCACATAGCTCCCAAAGTTTTAAAGGGAGAAGTTGAATGAAGGCATCATAGTAAAGACTGAATGTTACAAAATAGTACTCTCTGTACATTGTCTAGCTGCAGGTTTCTATGTTAGTATCCATTATGTTAATGAATTATTAACATGCATTATATCTATATTAATATCCTTTGCAATAGGAAGTTTCTCTGATGATGATTGAATGAGATTCTGTTCTATGTGTATAGTAGAATGGTTTTCTGAAACACTTTAGTGCTACATTCTTTTACCACAACAATAGTATTTGTTTTTATCTTAAGCACAGGGACTATCTAGCCCCAGGTCCTTAGTCCCATGAATAGTATCATGCCTGGGTTCCACCTCATAGAGTGGGTCTTAAATCTAATCAGATAGTGGTTGGCTACCCATATATTACTCATATAACATTTGTTCATTATGGCACCAGGACATCATGCAGCAGGTCACTATTGTAGATCTCAAGGGTTATAGCTGTGTTGGTGGTTACCTTTCTCAATTAGTAGTGCGCAGAGCATTATGAATGCTAGTCAGTATAGATGAAAGCTCCACTTAGACACTACATTTTTGGGTTCAATGAGATCTGTAAGTGTTGCCTTCAGCAATAGCTCCATTTGTGGAGATCAACCTGTAGCCTTGGGAATGGCCCTAGATGTTTGAAAGTTTTCTTGAGACCCATATGTCCAAAGACTCAACTGGATCTAACCCTTTCCAGGTAGTAAATGACAGGGCAGTATTGTCTCCCCATTATTTGGTTACCCCATTTAGATTTTTTTCACATATGTATATCTTTTAGGAAGATTATTTAGTAGTAGGTTTCCATACACCCCTTAATGTTAATTATTCCTTACCGTACTCTCTCCATTGCCTCTCACTTTTATCCACTCCCCATTTAATCCTCTAACTTCAGTCTTTTGCTACTGAAATTTGCTCAATGTCCCACTCCTAGTCCATCAGTAACCCATCAGTGTCCCAGTGTCCATCAGTAGCCAGACAAATCAGAAAAACTCAGAGTAAATGAGTTCTTAGGAACATGAAAATAAGATTGAAGAAAAACACACTTGTAAGTTTCAAAAGAGGACTCAGAGGCAAAGGCCATTCTTATGATGTGAGGAAGACTCTGTTGGATGTGCTGGCCATTAAGCTAGTCTTATAAGTGGATTTGAAAGTTCATCTTCTCCCTATAGACTCTGACTCACTCAGACTAGCAATATTCATAACAGACAAGCAGACAAGCAGGCAAAAAAAGATATTAGATAAGCAGGTGTTTGGTTCTGAAAATGTCACAAAGAACAGTATGGATCAGATTAATTTTTTTTTGAAAGAGAGAATACATTTCTGGAAAACAAAATAAACTCAATGACAGTGGATTTTAATAAAGCATTTCATTTGGTTCTGAAAATATTTGTTCATAAAACATTATTATTTTTCAATTCTATATAGAAAAAAAAACAACAAATACATCCATCAAAGAATTACTGGAGATTAAATCTGCATAAATTTATTTCAAACCCTGGTCTGGAAGCTCTTTCATCAGGAAGAGAGAGAAAAGATGTCAGGTGTGTATTGATCCCGAAGAAAGCCGTTGACCAGGGAAGACAGGCTCAGAAGCTGACCTGGAACAGGAATTCAGAGCTAAGTTATGTCATGTTCCCATTAGATGTAAAGTCCTCCAATACAAATGTCAGTCAACAGCATTCAGAAATCATCATGAAATGATAATCTTTACTAGCACGGGCAAAAAGACATTTGAAACCTGAAAGTACTACCCATGCTTCTCAGCTTGAGTTAGGAAGTGCTATCTCTTTCCTAAAGCCACAACTACTTTTCCCCCCATAGCCTCCCTTTTAATAAATGAGATTTATTAGGATACCTAGTCAGGCAACTATGATTGCTTTCCCATACTGGAGTGTATTTGTTTTAACACACCCTCACTGATTTGTTTTAATCAGTAGTATCATGGTTTCTACTTTATTAATTCTTGTGGCTGTTAAAATAAATTACCTTAAACTGAGTGCCTTGAAAAAAATGAAAGTTCATTCTTTAAAACTACCACAGGTCAGAAATCTAAAAATCTAAAAGTTATTGACATTGTGATAATTGCTGGCAATTCTTGATGTGTGGCTGTGTAACTGCATTACTACAGTCAATGCCTGCATGGTCATTTATGTCCATCTCTGCTTGTCTGTCTTTTCCTCAATACAAGTTCTAGAAGAGAAAGCAAGATCTCATCTCATTTATAACTTACCAAAGCATTCCATTAGAATGGCATCTGATTAATCCACAAAAATAGAAGAGCCTGGTAAGATGTATATCAAGTTCTTAAAGACTACAATGGTCAGTTCATATTATTATACTCAGCAAAACTATCTTTTCAAATTGAAAGAAAAACAAGAATGTCCCATGATAAAAACGCACTAAAGGAATTTATAACCACTAAGCTCCTACAGGAGATTCTAGGAAGAATACTTTGATACAAAGAGAAGGAAAACAAAATTTAAAAGTTACAATGAACAAATAAACAATGTTGGGACAGATAATCAATGAAGATGTGAGAAAATATCACAAAATCAACCAAAATGATGGGAATTTAATACAAATATCCATTAGTATCTCTGAATATTAATGATCACAATTTCTAGTACAAAGACACAGACTAATAGATTTGAGTAGAAAATAGCTCCTATAATTTTTCTGCCTTCAAGAAATGTACCTCACCATCAATTACAGAGACCACCTTAGGGTAAAGGAAAGAAAAATGGTATTCAAAGCAAATTGAATTAAGAAACAGACTGGCATAGCTATTCTTATATCTGGCAAAAGAAGATTCAAACAAAAGCTAGTCGAGAAAAAGATAGACACTTTGTACTCACCAAAGGAAAAAGCTGTCCAAAAGTCACATGTATCTACCAAAACAAGTATTATTAATTTAATAAAAATATTATAAACCATATAAAACCATAGATTAACCTCATCACAATGATACTGAGTAACTATCATACCCAACTCTCACTAATAGACCATGTATACAAAAATAGAAAGAGAAACTCTGTAATTAAATAACATCATAAATCAAATGAATCTAATACATATTTGCAGTCATTCCCTCCAAACACTAAAGAATACATATTCTTCTCAGTAGTCTATAAAACTCACTCCAAAACTGATAGCATAGTAGGGCACAAAGCAAGTCTCAAGAAATATAGGAAATTTGAAATAATGTCCCTCATTTTATCTAAGCACAATGGAATAAAACTGGATATCAACAGCAATAGAAACTACACAAGCTTGTGAAAACTAGACACACCACTAAATGATTATTAAGTCAAAAAAGGAATCAAGAATAAAAGATTTTAAATTTCCAGAATTAAATAAAAATGGACACACATCACACCAAAAGTCTATGGGCCCCAATGAAGACAGAAGAACTTTTGCATCATTAAATTTACATCAAAAAATTAGAGGGATCTCAAATTAGTAACCTAAAAATGTACCTAAAGGCCTTACAAAACAATAACAAATAATATCCCATATAAAATATCCAGATATAATTAAAATCAGGACTGAAATTTAATGAAATAAAAATTTTAAAAGCAATATAAATAATCAATGAAACCAAAGTGGTTTCCATGAAATGATTAACACAATTGATATATCTTTAGTCAAATTTACTGAAGAGAAGGAGAAAAAGAGAGAGGATACAAATTTATAACACTGGGGAAATTCAGAGAGTTGTAAAAAATACTTTAACAATCAACATTTCTCTAAGCAAACACACAAAAATCTAAATGAGTTTCAGTAATTTCTAGAAGTATCTAACCTACCAAAGTAAAAAAAGATGAAGTAAATAATTGCAACAGACCCTTAACAAGCAATGTCAGAAAAACAGTAATAACAAAATATGTTTTTTCAAATCTTCACAGAAAAACTAAGTTGAACACTACTGATAAAGAGGAAAAGTAAAGAGAACCCCAAATTTTTCATACAAAGTTAGTATTATCCTCATAAAAATTAGACAATGACCCAATTTATAAATAAATTTATAAGCCAAGATCCCTAATGAACACAGACCTGAAAGCTCCTAATAAAATACTTTTAAAATGAATTCTAAAACACATAAAAAATCCACCATGACTTAATTAGCTCCATGACTGAGGTACAGAAATGGATAGATAGATAGATAGATACATACATACATTCATACATACATACATACATAAATATGTTGATATATATCAATAATTACAATGCATTATGTAAATAGACTGAAGGAGACAAATCACATGATCTTCTCTTCTCCCTTCTGTTCATATACTGCTTGAAGTCTTTTTTAATTATTTTATCTTTTTACATTTCAAATGTTATCCTCTTTCCCAGATTCTCCTCTGCAAGCCCCCTATCCCATCCCCCTTACCCTGCTTCTATGAGGGTGTTCCCCCACCTACCTACCCATTCTCACCTCACTGCCCTAGCATTCCTCTACACTGGGACATCAAGCCTTCACAGGACCAAGGGCCTCCACTCCCATTGATGCCAGATAAGGCTCCTTCAGCTTCTTCAGTCCTTCCCCTAACTTCTACACTGCGGTCCCTGTGCTCAGGCTGATGGTTGGCTGCAAGCCTCTGCTTTTGTATTGGTCAGACTCTTGCAAAGCCTCTCAGGAGGCAACTGTATCATGATCCTGTCAGCAAGCACTTCTTGGCACCCGCAAAAGTGTCTGGGTTTGGTGTTTGTATGTGGGATGGATCACTAGGTGGGACAGTCTCTGGATAGCCTTTCCTTCAGTCTCTGCTCTACTCTTTGTCCCTGTATTGCCTTTAGACAAGAGCAATTCTGGGTTAAATTTTTGGAGATGGGTGGGTGGCCCCATCCTTCAACCAGGGGGTCATGCCTAACTTCTGGATATGGCCTTGACAAATCCTCACTCCTCTTTGTGTGGTATTTCAGCTAATGTCATCCCCGTGGTGTCTTGGGAGGCTGCTTGAAGTCTTAAGCTAAAGCAATAAGACAAGTAAAAATGGTAAAGGTGGTACAAATAGGAGAGGAAGGAATCAAACATATTTGTTTGTAGATGATGTAATTCTATACATAAAAAAATACTAAAGTCTCCACCAGAAATTTTCCATAGATGATAAAAATCATTCAGGAAATAGCAGGCTACAAAAATCAGTGGCCTTCCTATATAGCAACAAATAAGAAATTTGGGTTAAAAATGATATTTACAATAGCCTCAAAAAGAAATAAAATATCTTGGGATAAATCTAATGAAGGAAGTGAATTTATTCAATGAAAATGATGAAAAAGAAACCAAGGATGATAACAGAAGATGGAAAAGTCTCCTCTGTTCATGGACTGTTTGGGCTAATAGTATAAAATTGTCCACCCTACCAAAATCAATTTACAGATCCAACACAATTCTCATCAAAATTTAATGCAATTCTTCACAAAAGAGTCCAGAGAGGAGAAGTAATAGACTGAACATGACCATCAATCTGAGCCTCACCGTGAAAGATGCAGAAGCAGGGGAGAAACAGAAAGAAAGATAATGAGAGGGAGAGCATAGAGAGGGAGAGAGATGGAGTCAGGGGAGAGGGAGAAACAGAGTGAAGACAAAGGTGGTGAGCATATCAAGAATAGCAGGGTAATAAGGGAAATGAGTAGCTGAGAGGAGGGAAGCCCATGAGCTAGGGAAGCTTAGCATAGTAGAGGAGGTAAGAAGAGCTAGGATGTTAGCAGGGATTCTGAGATGTGTATAAGGTATTTGTGATACTGAGAGATCTTGGATGCCAGCGTGCATTTTGGTATGCTAATGGGCACCATATATAGCCATTTGTCCCTTCTGCCTATTGGAGTTTGGAAAATGTATTTTCTTTGAATCTGAAAATATGGAAACACATAAGCCTAGATAATAGTGTATGATAAAAATATTACTAAAGGTATCACCATTCATTTTTCCAAGATATGTCACAGAAATGTAGTAATAAAAAGAAAAAGAAAGAAAGAAAGAAAGCATGATTCTGCCATAAAGCTGGATGCATTGATCATTGGAACAGAATTGAAGACCCACATATAAGCCCATGCTCCTACAGCACCTAATTTTTGACCAAAAAGGACAAAATGTAATTTTGAGAACACACAATATTTTTACGTTTGTTATTTTGTTTTGTTTTCCCATTTTCTCATACAGTATACCAGGATTATAGTTTCCCATCTCTCTACTTTTCTCAGATCTTTCCCACTTCCCCTCCCCTCTGCATCCACTCCCTTTCAACTTTTCCTTAGAAAAGAACAGGCTTCTAAAATAACAAATGTAATGAAATAAAATAAAAGACCAAACAGAAACCATCACACCAAAGTTGGAAAAGGAAAACCAAAGAAGGAAAAGAACCCCATGAGAAGGCACAAGAATCAGCTGATTCAGAGGGCCTAGTTCTTCTGCTGTCCTCTATCCCCTCTGGCTCTCACACTTCTTTTGTCTACTCTTCTGCAGGGTGCCCTGAGCTTTGAAGAAAAGAATTTGATGCAGAAATCCTGCTTATGAATGGGTATTCCGAAGTCTCATTCTCTGTGTAATATCTAGCTATAGGTCTCTCTATTTGTTCCCATTTGCTGCAGGAGGAAGTGTATCTGATGTTGTCTGAGTAAGTCACTTATCAGTGAGTACAGCAAATATCATAAGGAGCCATTTTATTGTAATATTTTTTATATTTTTAACACATAGTGCTGGTCAAACTGGATAACTACATGTAGAAAAGTCAGATTAGATCCCTTTCTCTCATTTACTATTAAATATAAATTTTAACTCCAAATGGATCAAACACCTCAAGATAAGACCTGTACACTGGAGTCTATTATAAAAGATAATAGGGGATACAGTTCAACTTATAAGCAAAGGGAGTGACTTTCAGAACAGGACCTCATAGTGGAGACATTAAGACCAACAATAGACAAGTGAGAGTTCATAAAACCAAAAACCTTCTATAATAAGATACACCATCAATCAAATGAAAGACAGCCTAGAGAATGAGAAACCATCTTTGCTAGTTGTTCATCTAGTTGTTCATAGAGTTAATATTTAGACTATACAAAGAACTCTTAAAACTAAATACCCATGAAACAAACAACAAATTTAAAAATTGGAACATGGAGCTAAACCATAAAGTTCTCAAGAGGAAAAATAAAAATTGTTAAGAAATATTTGTTCTTTTAATGCCCAACATCCATATTCACTGGGGAAATGTAAACTACTTAAGATTTTATTTTTAACTACTTTAAAGTAGTATTTATTTTAAACTATTTTAAGATTTTATTTTACCCCAGTCAGAATGGCTAATATAAAAATGACAAGAAATCCTGACACGGATGTAGGGGAAAAAGAGCATTTCTTTCACTGTTGGCTGGAGTGTCAGCTGGCCTAGCCACTCTGGAAGGCAGTGAGGAGGTTCCTCAAAGAACTAGAAAGCTATCTACCATATGTTCCAACTGCTGTCACTCTTAAGCTGACATGTAAAGAATTCTATATCCTACAGACATACTGGCTTATCCTGCTCATTGCCAATCTATCCATTGTAGCCAGTAGATGGAAACAGCCTAGATGCCCATCAACTGACACATGCATAATAAAAGTGTGGTGTATTTACAAATTGAAATATTATTCAGCTGATAAGAAAAATAAAATTAGGAAATTTAAAGATTAGTAGATGGAACTGGAGACAAACATTCTAAGTGAGTGTCTTAGGGTTTCTATTCTTGCACAAACATCATGACCAAGATGCAAGTTGGGAAGGAAAGGGTTTATTGAGCTTATACTTCCAATTGCTGTTCATCACAAAAGGAAGTCAGGGCTGGAACTCAAGCAGGTCAAGGAGCAGGAGCTGATGCAGAGACCATAGAGGAATGCTGCTTACTGGCTTGCTTCTCCTGGCTTGCTCAGCTGGCTTTCTTATAAAGCCCAAGACTACCAGCCCACAGATGTTACCACTCACAAAAGATCCTCCCCTCCTTGATCACTAATTGAGAAAATACCTTACACCTGGATCTCATGGAGGCATTTTCTCAACTGAAACTCCTTTCTCTGTGATAACTCCAGCTTGTGTCAAGTTGACACACAAAACTAGCCAGTACAGTGAGGTAACCTGGACCCATAAAGACAAATTCTGCATGGTCTCTCTCATATGTGGATGCGGATATGTGTGATTGGAGTACCCCTGGAAGTGAGGAAATCAGTAAGGGGCCTTGAGAAGGGGTCTTTTAGGAAAGGGAAATAGAATGCAGATACTATAGAGGTGACATGGAAGAAGTGTTGAGAGAGTGGGGAATGAGGAGCCTGCTTAGGGGAAGGAATGTGCATATGGGTAATTAACACTAAATACTTATAGAAACTACAAATAGACCTACTGCTGTAGAAAATTCATAAAGTAAATTCAAATGTTTTTAAAGAGTATAAATGGAGTTACTCTGTAACAGAATAACAATGCCTCTCTCATACATCATAAGCTATCAAATAAAAAACCCACTACAAGGAATAAGTAACCTTTTTTGAGTGTTTGGTTGGGTCCCACATACAACTATACATAGCCATCTATAGCCATTGCTCTTAGTTACTCTCTAGGAATTAACAGCAAAACCTTACCACTAAAGATACCACAGACTTGACTCAGAACATAGAGAAATCAAGCTGGTGTTGCCCAGAAAGCATCTTTCCTATAGCCAAGTTTTCACAGTGGTGGGGGAAGTTTGGAAGTCCTAAACCTAGCTGAAGATCTGTTATCAATTGGTGGCTGCAGGAAGAGAGACAGTGTGTTTTCTCTCATGGGTTTGGCCACTGAGAATTTACCCATGTTCCAATTCATGGACCTAAAGCCATGCATATACTGGAGTGAGCTCCCTATGTTTACCAAAGAAGAGGACACAGGATATTGAAAGGGAATGCTTATCGTGGGAATGAGGGATGAACTAGGACAGAGATAATGAGTGGTAGGCTAGATCATGTGTTGTATTTTAAACTGAAAGTAACTTCTCAATGTTGTCAATAATAAAGTGACAAAGTTGTTTGCTCTATTTAACTGTTATATAAACAAGGCAGGATTTAACCAACAGCGAAGGACACAACGGTAAACATGGTGTTTGTTGTAAGCTTTGGCTCCACTGTGCCTGAATTTCACTCATCATGGAATGAGGACAATAACATAAAATTACTTAGTCATTTCAGAAACCTGAGAATATAAATAACTTCATATGGATAGTACATAAAAGAGTAGCAACACACAGCAGGTGGTGTGCCTGTGTCTCAAAGCCATATGGCTCTTGACCTTGCGGTGTACTAGCTGGGAGCCATCAGAACACGTTTCTTCTGCTTTCCTCACAGAGAAAATCTCACCTCTCAAAGTCTCAGACTAATTGGCTAATTATTCTAATTGTCCCCTCCCATATTTCCTTCTTTATCCCTTTTCCCCCTCTTCTCCCTCTTCCCCCTCTTCCCCCTCTCCCCCCTCTTCCCCCTCTTCCCCCTCTTCTGGGACTGAGAGTTAGGTCTACATGGGCAACTGCTGTTTGGAGAACAATATGGGCTGCTCAGGTAAACACTTCCTGGTTTTCTAATGCTTTGCTTTAAAAAGAGAAATGCCCTGGAGCTAAGTGGTAAAGGTAATTACTTTCAGGATCATATAATAGTAAACAAGCAGGGTGTGCTCAATATATGATACATGTCCTTGTTAATTAAGAACAAGATGTACAAATGTTATGTGGGCAGGACAGTCCAGAGGACAAACAAAACAGGTGTTTGTGGAAAGCGTCCTTAATTTTCAGAGTAAAGAATACCCTGTTTGTATATCAACAGAAAGCAAAACTTCGAGCTGTTAGTCTATACCATGGCTTTCCTGTGTTCCCATAGTTCTTGTTTCAATACTTAAATGATACTTATTATCATTTATTATGTTTTCTTTCATTAAGAAACCCTGTGTCCTAGAGTTTATGAGACCTCCAACCTGACACTGATCCAGGCAAGTAGCATGCATGTGGATCTTTACCTTCTGATTTCTTCTCTAAAGAATGGAAATAGTTTTTCAATCACTGCCTAACCATGAATTTTAATAGAAAAAGCTTTTATTATGTATAAATCTTACTGTAATTTTCCCAGAATGATTAGTTTTATTAAATGAATTTTCATTTTCTTTCTTTTCATTTTGGTTTTCTGAGGCAGTCTCATATATCTCAGGCTGGCCTTGAACTTCCTGTTTATGCCAGGCTAGTCTCTAACTCCTTCTTCTGCCTCTGCTTCCCAAATGTTGAGTTTATACCATACCACACCAAGCTATGACATTTCATCCTGTGGGATTTGTCTATAGCTGTTAGTTTGGATTAGAACAATTTCTCTATTTTTTTCTCTGTTTATCATCAGGTCTCTTTATACTTTTTTATTTTTCATAGCTTCTGTGTGTTTCTCCTCCTTTTTGCTATTTATTGCTGAAATCTATTTTCCCAGAGTGGACTACTGAGTGCCGAAGCTGTGAAACTATCTCCACCGTGAGGATTCTTCTTCCACAGTCCAAGGTTGCATCAGTCTTAATTTACTGACACACACATGGCAAAACCATTTGCTCTCTGGTTTCATCTCTGTCTCTTTTGGCAATCTAGTAGTCAAGGTTTCTTCTGCCCATAAAATATTTGAATGTCGGATCATTATTTCTCAAATTATTAATATGCTTTGCATTTTTTCCTGTTAGAATCCATTTCAGTTCTCTAGTGCCCAAACTACTGTTCTCTGTTCTTTCTTAGTTTTAAAATGCTTGTTTCCTGAAAGCTTTCAAAAATTAAAATAAGCTGTTAATAAACCAATAAAAGTTGAAGAGATAAAATGTCACCTATCATTTATTCTACCTCAGAATTAATGATGAAACCAATGAAAATGAAAATGCTTTTAAAATTAAATTTAATGTTAAACCTTCTATACTCACAAAAGTAGACCAAACCAGGATCGCATAATTCTAGCTTTAAGAGGACTGTTGCATGAGATTTTGAATGAATAACTCATCAGAAAACCCACCTGAGTGTTAATTTATATATTCATCTGCATTAACTGAACAAAAGAATTTACATCTGCTTCACCAAATGTCTGAAGATTACTAAATCCTATTTAGATCTCTTGGTGATGAGATTTCAAACCAGCCACTACCATCTGTACCTCTACCCTGTCACACATTCTATTTGTTACTATGTATTTTAAATTTTGAAATTTGAAATTCTATACTTGACCCTAGATGATCTCTAATTGACATACTGAGTGGTCATGGTAAATTTGGAGTTCAGGGCCACCATTTATGTTATGAACGATGTTGTTTAGAATTCAAGCAGTTCTGGTTGTCACTCAGCACTTATCCCCATCCCCTTAAAATATACCACCTTAATATCCCAATGTGTAGAAAGTTTAAATTTGTACTTCTCAGATGGTTTTGCAGCTAAGATTTTAGTTGGAAAATAAGCGCGCCAATTAGGAGCAATAGTAAGGTATTTGGAATCCACACATGAGGTGGAGGCCACCTTCGTTCTGGCTTTGGCTTTCAACTGACAGGAATGTTTATAGACATTCCAGGTTCTGATGACCAGCCTCATGAGTGATGAGAGACATTTGCAACTGAGGCAGCAAAATGTGGCAGAGCTCTGAAGCCATCATTAACAGCTGCAATGGCATGTTTTGAAACTCTCCTTTCAATGGTAACAGTTCTCTATCTTACCTGAGTCAGAGAAATAGTAAAATCCCCTGGCAAGCAAGTCACATGGTGTTCCTTAAAGACCAGCCTAGCTTCTAGCTTCTGTTTCTCCAACCTGACCACCAATGACCATCACAATGTACTATATTGAATCATTATGTGTGTGTGTGTGTGTGTGTGTGTGTGTATGTGTGTGTGTGTGTGTGTGTGTGTGTGTGAACACGCACTTGCACATGCGCATGTGTATGTGTTTTTCAGGGCCTAAGAGAAAGCCACAGGTTTGAGGTGTTACCAATATATAGAAACAGAACCAGTAGGAAGGAATCAAGAGACAGTTCTATCTGCTGTGCAACATTTGAGTCATGTGAATATTAAGAAAATCTAAATTTGTAGTTCAATAAAAGTCTTAATTTAAAAACATTGTCATATAGGATGATGTGAGTTCCAATAAGAGGTGCTACAATATTGTATGAAGAGAAAATTCACGTTAAAACTGTCGTTCATTCTATGGCAGTCTCGAAGTACCTAACCAAGGATGGATAATTAATGAAAATTAGTGGTTGTTATTTTGAGAAATATATTTTGGTCCTAGCCCTAAAGGCTTTTCATCTCCATTTAGGATAAGATAATCAACCATTCTAACCTTGGTACAGTCTGGCTTTTATATTTCATGTAATACAAATCTGAAAATTACAAAAGAGCACTTAAAGGCTGATAATAGCCAACTCTGAGTCTGAGATTTTGAAATGATATCATTTGATAACCCAGAATATGAATAATGATAGGCCATCAATTTTCAAAGACTCAGTTGTGTTGTGTGTTTTGCTGGAACTGTCTTCTGAGAGGATGTTTTGTAGAGAACAGACATGTGGTATTTTTCTGGAAGCTGTCTGTGAGAGGGCATGTGATGTTTTGGTGGGGCGTGTGATGTTTAGAAAGAATATAAGTATAACCCCATAGACAGTGAGAGGATGCTCCTGCATTGGTTTGTTTGCAGTACTTTGCTGGTCTTTGCTGACAATGCTCTTGCATCTGTCTGCCTTGCAATGCTTTTCTGGTCTTCACTATTCTTCGATTGTCATGACTTGGTAGAGAGAGATGCACCAAAAAACTTCTTGTGGTATTCCTGCTGCTTCTTGCTGCTTCTTCGGACTACTGCTGATTCGGCAGAGACTGACAATTTCTGTTGGATTGAGCCGCTGCTACTGATTCATGTTTGCTGTTTGCCTATTGGACTGAACTGTCACTACTTACCCATGTTTAGAACTGCCCCAAGAAGTACTTTTAAATAGATGTACATCCCCCTTGTCCAATTAACCACTTTTCTCCCCTACCTTTGATTGGTGGGTTAGAAGGGAATTGCAGTGTTTAAGAACCCTTATTAAAGTAGGTTTTGAAAAATCTAAGCCTACATGTCAGGAGCTATTTGACTGTTTCTGAAGCAGAGGAAAAGTCTGCCTGCTAGGCAGGGTCAAGACAGGTCAAGGTTTGCTGACTTGTCAAGATGTTTTGCAGGCACCAGATTTCCTGACCTACTGATGCATGGAATGTTGGGAGGAGATACATTTGAGGCTCAAGGTGAGGAGCTGAACGTTCTGTGGACCTTGGAGTAAGGAACAGGAGACCTCTGGATAAGAACAGGTATCCCATGTGTATGTCAGCTGTTGTTTGTTCTAGCTTGTGGTTTTGCTTCCCACCACACTGTGGAGTATAAAAAGGCTGTCCTCATTAAACTCAGGGCTGCAGAATTCACTAACAGTCCTCCCAAATACATCTCTTGTCTCTGTGTCTTCTTTCTTTAATCATCCACACTCCCCCCAGCCCCCACCCCGCAGGGACTATTCGACTTGTGCCAGTGGGCTCCTGCACGCCCAGTCTGTTAATTCTTGAATTACAATTCAAAAAGGCCTTGATGTTGAAAAGCCTTCTTGAAAGACATTTACACATGTGATTATATATTGGAAGTTGGTTAATACATCCATATTTACATAATTTGTAAACACAAAAATAATTGGCACATGTCCAATGCAAACTATGTTTTTGAGATGAAGAAACTGTTCAAGGTTATTGAGAAGTCAGCTAGAGAGATTGAAATCTCCAAAGAATGATTGGTATTCAAATTGAAAAACAAAAACAAACAGAAAAAAAAAAAAAAGGAAGAAAGGAAGGAAAGAAGGTGCTGAAATCATTATCTTAAGATTGTGGAGGGTTATTTTAGTCCCGTGTGTGGTCATGGGTGGCTTGTGGCCCATGTCAAGTGTCTAGTTCACAATTCAAGGTCCTTTTCACGTTATATCTTCTCTGAACTTTATAGTTGGGCCAGCAAAGGGTCTCTTCCTGCCTCTTCTTTTCTCCCTTCTAATCATCTCTACCGTCTAACTCTCACTTTGATGTGAACTCACCCAATGTGATGGCATCTAAACACAACACTAGCTGGGCACCACAGTGTAAATTCAATCACATAATTCTGGCCCTTGGCCCTTGGTCTGCAAATCTCCATGAACTAACTGTGCACCCTTCTCTGCTCCTCTGCAGGACTTCCACTCACTTTTTTTCAAGTTCTACAATGGTCCCTCCTTCACATCTCCTCTGGCTTAGATATGACAGTAGTCTAACAACATTTGGGTTTCCCCCAGACCCATACACAATAAGCTATCCATTCGGAAGGAAAGTCCTCCTAACCGTCTTGATCTGAGTGTATCATCTATTTTCTGTTGTGATCCAACTACCATATGATCTATGTTTTGCCACATCAGATTGTATGGGAGCCACATGATACTCAAGGTCTTATTCCTTGATTTTTTGCTTCAAACTAAACTAATCTTGTTTGTCATCATACGACATTACACCTCTTTGTCTGAGTTACTTTTGTCCTTAGCTCTTATTCCCAAAGAACCCGAAGGTCAAAATCTTATCACACTGAAGAGATTTTGACCTCTGAGTTAGACTTCAACTCGAATAGTCAAAAAGTTACCTTGAGAATGATTTTCGTGAAGAAATTTCAAAATAAAAAATAAAAAAAGTAAGACTTTCTCATTTCACATAAACCTGTATTTGAACAACCATGAAAGAACCCATGGACTGAGTCTCTTCCACAGAAACCCTACCTTTCTATTAGCAAAGCAATTCCTATCTAAAACATATGCATAAATAGGAAAAATTTTTATCTTTTAAGCTGCTACTTTAATCTAAACTGCTATAAAATCTTTTACAACCCAACTTCTTAGTATTTTCATTTTCTTTCCAAACTAAATATGTCCTGTGGCCCTTTGGTCTCACTTTTACAATCATCAGCTTTTGTTATTGGCTTTTCTTCATGTGGAAAAAATTGAATTTAATTCCCAACAAAACGAAATTTTGAAAAATGCATTTGCCAGTGGCTTGACCTTAGCCAGAGTGAATGAATCTAGATTTTTGGCCTGATGGTTCTGATTCTGGGTCAAAATGGATTTGTCCCACATCTATTTGGAAAGGATTGAATATGCGATTGGAACTTTTTGAAAGACAAGGGGAGTGATAGTCTTGGCCTTGATCCCTCCAGCATCTTGAATTATCATTGTCCAGAGAGGAGTCCACCAATTGTCTCTGAAACAAAGGAGAGACAGCAATAAATGCTGCAGTGAATAAAGAGAGGGATTTTTTGGTTTTGTTTTTGTTCTTTTGTTTTGAAGAAAAGGCAATTCATGTGTTTCTTGGTGAAAGTGGGATCCTTTTTCCATAATTGATATTGCTGTAGAGGGTATTTCATGTCATTTTACATGTTTAAGCATTTTAGAGGAGTGTTACACACTGCAAGATACCACCATGATAAAAAGGCACACTATAGTATTATTCTTTCAAAAATAAAAATATTATTTTAGTGAACAAAAATGTTGAAAATCTTGATTGGTCTTTTGTGTAGTCACCATGCATATTGGTCTTAAGTTATCAATATTCCTTGATCCATGTGATAAAACTTTTCCGGCCATCTAATTTCAAAGTTAAAATACATACATTAGGAAGAATTAAACATGTAAAAATATTTCATTAAATACATAAGGTACTCACATATTAAGTAGTATTAAGTATTATTTATTTTTTGTTTTCATAAATTTTATTTTGATCATAGTCTTTGCCTTACCCCAACTCCTCCCATATCCTACCCACCCAGTCCCCCATACTCCCAACTCTCTCTCTCTCTCTCTCTCTCTCTCTCTCTCTCTCTCTCTCTCTTCCCAGAATTCATTTTGGACATCTGATAATGATATCCAAAGACTCTTACTCTCTCCATTGTCTAATTGTGGGTGTTTGCACTAATTAATTACCATCCATTGCAAGAGCTATAAACAAAGCATTCATCTTTGAGGACATAATAGCTGCTCTTAAAGATTTCTCCCTCAAAAACAGTTCTCCCTCACGGAGCTCTTAGCTCTATAAATAAAATACCTCCTCTTTATGTAAATGTAAATACATCCATGTTATCTTTATTCTCAGCCTCTTTCTGTGATTCTATCCACTGTAAATTACTCTTTCTTTTGATTTTCCTTCCTTCCTTCTGTCTTTGTTTTTGTTCTTATTTTTCAAGATACAACACCCTCCAGATCATTCCTTATTCAGGCAACTTTATTCTTCCTTTATGCAATGTATAAAATTGTCTTCACAAAGAAGTACACCAAGTGCACAGATAATTCTTATTTTCAAATGGCAAATCCAAACATTAAGCTCACTAAGAGAACCCTCATAGGTGCTATGCTAGTATGAACGTCCAAACAGTGACACTCTTTGCCCTATACTATTGTGGCAACTTCTATACTGAACATCTGCCTTGAGAATCCCTCCTAGTGGAATATGCACACAGCAGTAAAACTTCCCCTTTAAGAAGCAGGTGTCAGTGGCATTCTCAGGCCACTTATATCTGAAACTTACAACACCCAGGCTAGTGGGACAAAATCTAGCATCCTGACACTTCACTCAGTGCCTTCTTATCCCCCCACCCCCATTTAATCAATCATAGGTTTCTGCCCCTTTGGCTCCTTCCATATCCTTTGAAAGATATGACCAGTGCTTAACCTAGAAGAAAGATAATCCTAGTATTTAGGTATCGGCCACTACTACCCTAACACTTTTGTCCATGTAATGTGTGGTTGCTATTTGGGAAAAATCTATGGGAGAAGTGATTGAATTGTATTTCTTCTTTTATGCAATTATAGACTGGGTCTCTCTAAACAAATATAATGCTAACACCTGGGTTAAATAATGCAAAGCAAGCTGTTTCTTCACCCTGATCCCTCATTCATTCTGCTGTCATTTAGAGACATTGTTCCTAAGGTGAAGTGGCACCCAGATGTTGCTACAGTTGTACAATGTTTGTGTCTTTGTGTTCACAGAAGCCCCCATTATGCTACTGCTGTGGCACCTATGGAAATGCTAATTTCATTTTAAAGTAAGCAACTTATTTAAAAAGCCATATTCATTTGCAAGCCTGTCTCTTGCCAGATATTCCAAAGCAGGTGCAAGGGGCTCAGCAACTTCTGAGGTGTAAACAAAAGGCTTCCTGTACAAGTCAATGTGACCTTTCCTGGCTGAAAACAGGGGAAATGGAGCTGAGAACATCAGCCTATGTATGTACTTAGCTAACCCAGGCACATGAATAAGCAGAGTGTTAAAGTTAAAGGTATGAGTGTTTACAGGGAATGTAGATTAAATGTGGGCGTCTTGAGGGTCCTTCTCAATATTCATAGGCGAAATATGTTCCAGACTTAAATTTATTCTTCATGGACTCTGGCTCACAACAGATTCAGTCAAATGATCACAACATTTCTTTCTCAAAGTAGAACATTTTCACACCCCACTCCCCACCCAAATCTATCACCTATATAAGTAGATTTTAATGAGTCAAGTTCTTTAGGCAGCAAAATAGTCTTCCTCTTGGCAATTTACAAAAAAGTGCTGTGTTTTGATACTTGGAATTACTTCAGATACCTTCTTCATGTATTTTAGTGATTCTCCTTAAATTCATTTGAGATTTACTTTCTCAGAATAATATTCCACATTAAGATACCAATTTTTTTCTTTCTGGTTTCTTTTAGGGTGAACATTTCATATGCTTCCATGTCCTTCAGCTAATTTCAGAGACTCTCAAGCACTGTTTGTTTTTTCTTGTATGTATTAGTACTTAGAAGTGTCTGAGAAGGCAATGAACTTCACTAGTCTTGGCAGAAAGCACACAAACCATGAGGAGGGCATGCTGGGAGCTCTGGTCTGGCTGCCTGACTTCCTGAACTTAGTCAAGCATGTGGTGATCTTTTTTTTTTCCCCTACTAGATTTTGAAAGGAGAACATTCTATCCCTAAAGAATTCAAAATATAATTTTCTTGTTTGAGGTAACATTAGGTGATACTTTGTTTTCTTTATAATTGTCTCAATGTAAATAATTTGATTAATTCATTTATCCACTGAACTTATCTATATCTATGTGTACACACACACACACACACACACACACACACACACACAATGCTGGACACATGGAGTTCCGCTCTTCACTGAGAAGAGGCCCACTGTGATCTATTTACTGAACCACCACTGACTAGTCTGACCAGACATATGTAACTCAAGACTAAGTACACATACCATGAGGCTTTCCAATCCACATTCTGATTCTTGCTGTGGTGACTGAGGTCAATAGGAATTAACACAAAACATCCCTAAATGAGTCAGGCATCTCTTTCTCACTGTAAATACTATTGGTTTCAATGTTCCAAAGTATCTTGTTTGGAGTTGAGACAATCATGAGATTTTCCTGCTGTTGTTGAGAAACAAAACTCCTGCTTGAGTCTTGAGTGGATGCAGCTTAAGGCTCCCATTGTTCTCTAATGCAGATGGACATAGATGCTTTTCTGTGAATGCTTTTCATCTACAGAACTGAACAAAGATAATTAGACTTGGTTTAACCAGGCAAGGTGTAAGAGGATCTTCTGTTGCTTGTTTCAATGCCTTTACCTATTAAAGTGGTTTGGATACTGTGTTCCCTGATTACCATGGTTTCTTGATAATTATCAAAACCCCTATGTGCATACTGAGTCATGGAAGCATCCTTCCTCTCTGTTGGAGCTGGGAACTGAGAACTATCTTTTGTTACTTATATAATTTTCTTTCCCTCCTCACTCTCACCTAAACTTTGGATTTCAAATAATTACACAATTGAATCTCAGGAAGGATCTTTCTCAGGTATCTATTTACAATCCCCATTTTTGGGCATTCTTCCAGCTGTAAGAAACAAGCCAATAAATACCTCCATTGGCTAAGCTAATCTAGTTCATCCATCATGGGCATGGTGAAAGTTGTGTCTCCTAGGTGATTCTAGACCTTGTCAAGTTGACAGCATTAATCAGCATGGTACTAGTATAATCCATGCTGCTGTGAGCACTCTTCACAGGCTCACTCCTTGCCTTCTTGTTTATGTCCAGGGAATTGGCCTGACTGAAGAAAACAAGAGGGTGAAGAAATGACAGATTCGGAGATAGAGAAAAATGGGATGGAGTAAACTGGCTATCCAATGGAGAAACTGCAGCACCATAGAAACTAAGGTGTTTATTATATACAAGGAGGTTGGATTACTGCATACAGGTGACAAGGAATAAGGATTATAACAGATTGAAAAGGAAACAAGATTTATAGCATTCAGCTCAACAACAGGACAAACTTAACTAATCTCAGCAGGATCAATCTATGTAGAGGAACAGTCTTCAGGTCATGAGCATCTGAGAGGAGAAAGCTATTGAAAGGATTTTCTGCACATACCATGAAGTTGGAAGGCTTTGCCATTTTTCCATGGATCTGATGCTAGCGTCCCCAACATGAATGTGAGCATGTCAAAAATATACACTC
The DNA here is from genome assembly GCA_019843965.1 of Rhynchomys soricoides. NCBI lineage: Eukaryota > Metazoa > Chordata > Mammalia > Rodentia > Muridae > Rhynchomys > Rhynchomys soricoides. Next base: position 9,211,516 of record JADRCH010000056.1, on the reverse strand, counting down.
ACTTAGGACTTTATTCACTCAGAGCGTCTTCTGATCCCCACACTATCTAGTATGTACTGTTTATTCTTCCATTGTATAAAAAACAAGGAATATATCTGCTAGTCATACATACCCATGGGCTTTTCTAGAAGGAGTTAATGAAATCTATAATCTTACCAGAAGTTTGTGAATGTTAATACTTTTTATATTCTAGATTATTGTCATTTTGATGATTGTGTCATGAAATCATAAGACAGCTTTCACTTGAGTTTCCCTGACAATAATGAATCAAAATAATCTTAATGCATAGTGTCCATCTTCTTTTAAAGGTTTATGTGAGTAACATTTGAAATTTTTTCTTATTGATTTTAAAAGGGTTGGGAGACAAGTCCTTTATCTATTTCATTTATTGTGGATACTTTTTCATTCTTTATCTTTGTTTACCACATCTTTTCCTAATGCCTTAAAAAAATGTTTAATTTCAACACACAACAGTTCATCTTTTATACTTTTCTACATTATCTTTACATTTAAAAATATTTTTCTATTCTAGTGGTTGTGGGGCAATAGACCATGCCACAAGAAAGAAAACTTGGTAAAGTTGAGCAGATTCAGAAACCCTGGCAATTCTCATAATTGAGAACTGTAGGTAATTAAATCTACTCCTGACAAGGTTCCTGTCCTTGAACATGTGACCACAACATCTTACGGAGAGGACTGTGGTATGGTCGTGTAGTGGCAATATCAGAAGCCCCTACATATGCAGATGAGGCATCCCTAACATCTCAGACCAAGCCAATAGGAAGCATCTGCTTTTAGACCCCAACCCATCCAAAATATATGTAAGACCCTATCCACATGGAATAAAGCACATGAGTTATTTCACCAAAAACCATCTGAGAGTATCTGTCTTAAGGAGCTGTAACACCTTGGGTAAGAGAATTCTCTTCCAAAGCCTTAGTCATTGGAAGCTGCTTGAGCCTACTGCAGTCACTTCCTGCTCAGGCCCCTCAACCTTAGCTCCTAGCTGCGTGCCTGCTATGTCCCACCAGCCTACTACTGAATCTGGGGTAATGGGAAGCTGAGGAAGAGGCCTGGCAGCCTGCCTTGCTCCTGCTCCCCTCCCCTTCAGAGAATTTTAACTTTTTGGCTACTCTGGCTGTGCCAGAACCCCACAGATCCCTGCAGATAGTGCCCAGCAAGTAATCATTAAAAATATCCCGTAATATCTCATTCCAAAAATTTTCCATGTCATATTTATAGTGATTTGGGGGCAATGTAAAGTAACAATCCAAGTTGCATCATTTTCCAGAATGGGTTAGAAATGGACTTTTTTGCTATATATACCCCAAACATCAGATAGATCATCTAGGTAAAACCCATTATATCATAGCTTGGCAGTAACACCACTTAGGCAATAGCTCTCAACTATATAGATACTATGATAGACCCAATGACTTATTCCAAGTACACTCAGTAAAATTTAGCAAAACAGTATAATTAACCAAGGAAAGTGCTCTGTCCTTTCTAGTCCTGTGATATCTTTCATATAAGGCAAAAATAAGTACAATCTTAAAGTAGCATAATAAAAATATTCTGGGTAAATAATTTAGAAATCATCCAGAAATTGTACCCTGAGTAACATGGGTATTAACTATTCCTGAACAGATATGGTCCTCAGGCCCTCTTGGAAGCATCACAATGTTCCCTTCTGTACTGCTTTATGGATGCATATAAATAGATAAGAGCTCACAGAACACATGAAATGGACCAAAAGTTTACACCCATAGACTTTGGTTTCCAATTTACTTGTTCAATATCTTATTAATCTTTATTGTTTTAGGAATCAAACAATGTATAAGTTCTCAGTTCACAAAGACATTTTATTATTATTACTCTTGCTTAGCACTACCCAATGGAAGCATCTACAACTACATAAATAGCCTGTAGCTCTGTCCTTGATATAGGAGTCTCTGGCCAGGATGACTATTTGTATTTGAAAGGTACCTAGGGAGACCAAGAAACCAAAGGTACAATTTTACTAGGTTTTAATTAAATGAGATTTAGGTCCCATGATACCAGAAATAAGACTCAGATCCAAAATATATTTACAAACACATTGGCCATATTGCTAGGCTCTTCTCTGACTAGATCACAACTAAAATAACCTATTTATTTTAATCTACATTTGCCATATGGCTGGTTACCTGTGCTTATCCTTTTCTTGACATCTTCCTGGGCAGATCCTTCCATGCCTGGCTCTATCTCAGAATCCTTTCTGCCTCCCGGATATACTACCTCCTATTTCCTGCCTAAGCCATAGGCCATAGGCTTTTTAATTGACAGATGACCCATCCATACAATGCAGAAGATATTCTCTATATGCTTAACCTTGTTCTTCCCAGCTGTCCTCCCTCCTGACACCACCAACCATACTTCTCGATGCCTCATACATGCTCCCCAAGACAACCTTGACATCACACAGCAATTTCTTTCACTCCCTACCCTCAAATTTGCACACACTGCTCACTTGGTTGAAGGTAGTTAGAGACCAGGTATTATGTACTGTATACTCCACTCATCCACCAGCTTAATGAAAGGCCCTTGTTAATTGACTACTTTCTTGAGCAGAGCAATGACAAAATTCATGTCATAAGGATATTCATCTCACCCCCAAACCTAGATTAACACAAGGCATGATCAAAATGCTGATAACTTCAAATATACCTACTTAAGTCTACCCTGTCAACAATTCCCAGGATGGTGAGCCCTTGCTTGTTAAGAGTACATCACAGGTTAATTAAGGCAGGAGAAAGAATTCAGAATGCAGACTTCATCCAGTCACTCTGTACTCACCAAATGATTCTTTCTGACTCCTTTCTTGCCACTTCTACGTGGGATGCCATCTCTTAGATAATAATATGGATTGATTCATGAGAACAGTCTATTCAGATAAGTGACTCTTAAAAGTCAACTCCTATCATCTTAGCAGTTGTTAAATTTCAGCATAGATTTTGAGGAAACACTCCAACTATAGGAGTACAGAAATACACTCCTAATTTGGTAACTATCTTCTGACAAGCATAGTAAAGTGATAATTCTGGACCTTTCATAGTCTGGAGTGTTTGTTATAAAATTGCTTTTCCTGTAGCTGCATCAGAGGTATTGCCCACTCACATGGACCCCGTCAGATCCTGAAAACCTCCAAGACCTCCCACAGTGATTTTATTATGATAATTGTTTTCACAGTTCATTTTAATATTATTATTTTCTGCTTTATCTTTATTCAAGTATTTTATAAGGAAATGATCAAGGAAGGAAGATGAGAGGGAACTCTACCTTAACTAAGCAACTTGAAGAAAAACTAGGCCTGTGCTCCATGTTCATGCTGATAATACTTGATGAATTATTACAAAACCAATGAAAATACTAGCCAGTATATACTAAAAATGTACTTTCAGAGAAAGAAAGTGGAAAAAATCTCCATTCATAACAACTCCCCCAAAACTTAAATGCCTAGGAATACACTGTGCAAGTCCTCGACAATAAAATTTTCTAGAGAATAAAAAAGAATCAATAAAGTTAAAGAAGATACTAGATGATGGAAAGACTTCCCATATTCCTAGATTGTCAGAATAATTATGAAAATGGCTACACTACAGAAATTAGCCTACATATTTAATATAATACCTATCAAAGTTTGGCACACAGACATAAATTTCGGTAATATACTCATACAGATAAAAATAAAATAATAATAATAAAAAGATCAATAAAATGGAATTAAGTACATAAAAATAAACCAATAACTTATCATCATGTAGTTTTTGACAAAAAGGGCAGAAGCATAAAGTATTAATTAATGGTGCTGGTACAGCTGGATTTCCACTGAAACAAGAATGAAATTGGATACATGTATTTCACCATGAACAAAAATCAATTTGAAATGATCAAATACCTTAACTAATTCTAAATATAAAATGCTGAAACTGATAGAGGAAAAGATAGAAAGTACTTTTCAAGATGTTAGGTTAGGCAAAATCTTTTGAAATAGAAATTCAATAACAAAGGAACTAGCCCCAAGTATCAGTGGATAAAACTACACAAAATTAAAACGTTTCACACAGCAAAAGGAAATACCAGCAGAGCCAACAGTCCACAGAATAGGAGAAAATCTTGGCTGTCAATGGTTCAGAGAGGGGGTTACTCTCCAGAATTTACAGAGTGGCAGAAATTAAATATCAAATAAATGAAATTGCCAATCAACAAATGGGTTACTTAAATGAATGTACAGTTTTGAAAAGAAGAAATTAAAATAGCCATTATCTATTTCTTTAAATTTGTTCATAACCCATCATCACCAGGGAAATGCAAATGGAAACTACATTGAGACACCCCCCTCACCACTGAGAGCACTGAGTCTGAATGTCCATCTGAATGGACAGTAAATGTTGGTAAAGATTAGAAGTAAGAATCATTATATTTTATACAATGCTAGTGGGAGTGAAAACTAATACAGCCATTATGGAAATCAATTTGGAGGATCTCAAAAATAAAAAAAAATAAAAATAGAGCAAACATATGACCCAGCTGTTTCACTCCTGGGCAATGAGAACTCCACGTCTGTTTATAAATATTTGTGCATTCAAGCTTATTGCTGCTCTGTTTATGATAACAAGGAAATGGAACCAACCTAGATTTTCATTAACAGAATAATAGATAACGAAAATGTGGTACATATACAAAATGAACAGTATTCAGCTGTAAAAAATGAGACCATGAAACTTGAAGAAAAATTATGGATGAGTGTGTAATATTAAGCATGGTCACTCAAACTCAGAAAGAAAAAACCAGCATGTTCTTCATATGCTTATCTAAACTATAATGTATACATGTCAGTATGTAAACAGGGGTAATTTGGGTATAGTATGCAGTTTGAAAGGAGACCAGGAGCAAGAAATATGGTTCAGAAGAACAGAATGTGACAGATTCATGAGTCATGAAAAGTATAGATAGTTATTTTTGTTGTGAATTTCATCTATATCTCAGGAGTTCTTTTCTTCTTTTCTGGTGATGGATTTGTGATTAAACAACTGTAATTGATAGGAAAAGCATCAAAACCCGAATGATGTTCCAGGGCTTTGGAATTCTATTCTATCTCTACAGAAAATATGTCCACGTATAGAGTCTGGGCTAGACCACTGGGTAACTTAATCCAGAATAAAACCCCAATGAGTTCACACTCTCTGTTTCAGATTCTGCACTCATCTAAGAAGTATGGGTTCAAAGGGGGGGAATAATGGCTTCAGAGAATTCATCGCCAAACACACAGACTGTCTTGAAGATAAACGATCCAATTATTATTAGTGAGTGTATCATATTAAAGAGGTTTCATTTTTAAAACATATAAGAAAAAACAGTAGGAAAGTAGTGAGAAAGGAAGCATGGGATGGAGGGAGGGAGCTGATGAAAAGTTACTTTCACATGATTCTGCCTTACTTAAGAAATTTGCTTCATTAAAGAAATACCATTCTCTGTTTCACATGACCTGACACCAAAGTTGAATAATTATGAACTTAAGTAGCATGCTTTGCTGCATTAGGCTTCATTTGGACATAAAGAAAGTTCCCAGAATGTTCTTACACAATTTTTATCAAACAATTTGGGCATACTTATACAGTCATGAGAATTCAATCTTACATTAAATCTTACCTTCTGTTTCTACACTCACTCTCTGCTAAGTTTTCACAGAAGGTGAAGCAAGTCTGGCATCTGTCTGGTCCCTGTAGTCTACAATGAAGAGGTAACTGGATATGTCAGATTTCTAAGATTTGCCTAACATGCAACCTTTTGAAAATCCTGATGAAAACTATGTGTACAGTCAACCATCTGCTGGAATCACCCAATATCATTCCATGGGAGCAGTTTTGTCAGATCTCTGAGACAGTTTACAGTGGGCTTCAATGTCATTAGCACATTCTCATCTCTGTGGCTTTTAGGATAATTGTTTCTGAAGGTCTCCTGATTCAGCTGAGGATGGTAGAGAGTCTTCTACTACTCATAGATCTTAGAAGAATTTTTGAGGAAAATAAACGTTATTAACCGTTTGAGAGTTTGCTCAAACGAAGATCCAGTTCCAGGAATAAAACCCCAATGAGTTCATACTCTCTGTTTCAGATTCTGCACCCATCTAAGAATTATGGGTGCGAAGGGAAGAAAATGACTTCAGAGAATTCATTGTCAAACACACAGACTGTGTTGAAGAAAATCGATCCAATTTTTCAGACCTGCAAGAATCTGTAAAAAGTAAGTGCCACCCCTGTCCCCATCTCCCTTCCCTAGAATCTCATTTGTATTATGGTTTTCCTCTCAGGGGTCCCCTCACTCAGTTCAGTCATGACAGAAATTTGATTTGTGATACTTGGTGCCTCACTTCAATCAGAATTCAGTTCATCTCTGTATGGTTGTTTCCAAAGAAATGAGAAAAGATTTCTCTGGGCAGACTCACAAGCACCTTTGCCACAGTTTACTGGAGAGAGAGCTCAACTATCAGTATCTTAGATGGGAAAATCCCTTAGAGTATATGTCTCTCTATCTGTTGCTGGTTGCATTTTTAGACATATATCTGGTTTTGAAAGAAAACGAACTCAAGGAGCATGGCATGCACACTCTGTTGAAGCAAACTGCCCATGTGAGTCTGCTATGGCTGAGAAGGTTGAGACCTTAGCAATCCCTACTCAGTCCTTAACAAAAAGACATTTCTCCACTCACACCATATTTTCCAATGTTCCTTCCTTGTAAATATTTTATAAAAGATAATAATCTATTAGTGAGTTTTATAATCTCCCCAAACATGTACCCCCAAAAAAATCTGATTTAATATTAAAACATGAAGGAGGCTGGCAGTGGTGGCGCACGCCTTTAATACCTGCACTTGGGAGGCAGAGGCAGGCAGATTTCTGAGTTCAAGGCCAGTCTTGTCTACAGAATGAGTTCCAGAACAGCCAGCCAGGGCTATGCAGAGAAACCCTGTCTCAAAAAATCAAAAAATCAAAGAAGAAGGAGAAGAAGAAGAAGAAGAAGAAGAAGAAGAAGAAGAAGAAGAAGAAGAAGAAGAAGAAGAAGAAAGTGATGTTCTATTGTTAGAAGTTGAGCTGCAGTCAACATGTCACAGAAGAAATAAGTTCAAAGCACATGCATTAGTTTCAAGTTACAGTATTCAAGTTATGACATTCAAGTTACAAAGACTCTGACAATCCTTTAAGATTTTTAGAATTAAACTCAATTACTTATTGTAATCATAGAAAAGAATATTTAATTGGAGTAGCTATACATATTGTATATCCCCAGGTACACAGACAGAAAAGGTAAAATACAAATGAGCAACAAATGTATTTCTACTGCCTAATTTATATTGTTTGTAAATTCACGGTAAGAGTTGTACATCAGTTATTATCCTATTTTGTTTTAGAACTTATTGATGGTGGATCGATGATAGATAGATAGATAGATAGATAGGCAAAATATAGTAAGACACACAGACCTTTTATAATTCCTCAATTTCTAACCACTAATGTTGAAAACAGATAAAAAATAATATTTTTAAAATTAAACCAATGAACTATGTGGTGGTTTGAATGAGAATGGTCATCATAATCATATGTTTGAATATGTATGCCCATTGATGAGACTGTTTGGGAAGGATTGAGAGGTGTACCTTCTTGGAGGAGGCATGTAACTAAGAATAAACTCTGAGGATTCAAAAGACTCCAGCCATTCCCAGTATATCTCTCTGCCTCTGATCTGTGAGGAGGTCAAGATGTGATTGGTCAGCTGTCCTTGCTGCCATGTCTTTGCTATGCCATCATGAACTCTAATGCTCAGAAACCATAACCCAGTCAAATGCTTTGTTTTATGTCCTGCTTTGGTCATGGGGTTTTATCACAGAAATAGAAAAATAACTAATACAAACCTTATTACCATACATCTGATTCTACTTATTATTTTTTTAAAAAATAAAGTAACTAGCATTAACTAAGCTGAAAGAGAAAAAGAAAGATTGAAGAATTAGTGTAATTCTCTCTAATCGAAAGGAATTTCAAAAATTATCTTTATCCATCTTCTGAAGTAAAGGTTATTTAAAAATTTTAACTTAGTTCACATTTGCAGACAAATAATAGCTAATGACTTCCAACTTATCACCCAACTCAACACAGACCAAGTTACGGGGCCTCTCTGCTTTGGATTGTGCCCCATTATGTTGCTATTTCATACTTCTGTTTGGTCTTCTCCTTCATTCTTAATCTATGTATCTAAAAGTAGATGTGACAAAGTCAAGCCTCCCAAAGTAATGCACTTTTGGCTTTAAAAAATAATTGTTGGTATTAATCCAAATTGTGCCATAATTTCCAGAAGCAGAAAACACAGGGTTATGGAAGACAGAGGTCGCCAACTTTAATGACTGAGAAGGACTATGCAGCTTATTTAACCTTAACAGGGACCTTATTAACTAATAAAATAAAAACATTCAATTGTTGTTAACTTATCACATTAAATGAAAGCATGCTTCTAGTTTGAAAATCCCGGACACTAGGTACTTCTCGTAAGCCATAAAGAACTTGTAAGCTGCAGTTAGGTAATGTTTGTAGGCTTTTTGTTTTGTAATTCTCAACTTTATTGAGAGAAATGTACATACAATAAGTATACTCATTTCACATACATGGATAAATTATACATTGAAAGAATGGGTTTAGATAAATGTATTCATTTGTGTGACGAATATTGATCCATGTTGAAAACAGAACATTGCCACTACCCCCCTACAGTTTCTGGCATCTCCTCACAGTCAGCAGCCTTAGGTCAGGCTCCAGTCACCACTGATTGGCTTCTCTTTGCTTAAATTGGTTTGGTTCCTCCAAGAATCACACATAAACTGAGTATTTGCTCCATGCATCTGATCTGCACAATGCCTGTGAGATTCACTTGTGGTCTTCTTTTATTATTGAAAAACAGTCTGTCATAAGAAGACAGTTTAGGGCTATTATGGCTGAAAATGTTATGGTGATTCATTTAATATTTTTGCATAAATACATAAATTTATTTTTCTAAGAGTACATATTATAGAATGGTGGAGTTGAATGCTAAACTGTAATGCTTCACTATGAAAGACACTGCCAGACTCTTTCCCCAAATGGTTCTTCCATTAAATATTTCTATTAGTCATATGTGAGGATTCCACTTGTACACAATCTTAGCTGTGTGTATCCCAATGGACCAGCATTTTACTGATGGCTTTTCCTTTGCCAATTGGTTATTCACGTGTTTCCTTTCTGATGCTGCTTCCCTAGTCCTCTGCTCTGTTAAGTGGGCTGTCTTCTGATTCCTGGAGTAAAGAATCTGGAACACAATGTTGGTCAAATATCTAAATATGGATATTTTTGTTTAGTCTGTGTCTTGACATTTTATTTTTTTAATAATATCAATAAGAGTAGATGTTAATAATTTTATGAAGTTTACTTATCAATATTTTAAGCTTCTTCCTCTTCTCAACTCTTCAGGCAATCTTTACCTCTCCCATTTTTATGAAAAAATTTTTGTCTCAAATTTGTTATGTAAATTGTATACCTTAATTTTTATCATACATTTTTGTGTTAATATACATGAGGTGATATGTCATATCCCTGTCTGATTCTGAATAATTGTTAAATTTTGCCAATGTCATTCTTTAAACAAACTATCTTTCCCTGTTCATTTCTCCTGTTATCTTTGTTAAAAATGTGTCTGTGAAGCTCTAGGCTCTATTCTATTGCTTTTCTAAATTTATAAGAATACTCATAATAGTGTGGCTGTTCAGTTGATATTGAATTGAAGTTCTTTAAGTTCCCATAGTTACTCCTGTGTTGGCTGGCTCTAGGTTTTTAGAAGTATCACATACAGTTTGCAATCAGCTGCATATTTCCATAATGCAAAAAGCAAGGACACTGGGATTTTAATGGTTGTTCCATTGAATTTGTGCTTTAGTTTGGGGAGAAACAACATAAACAATGATGACCAATCTCAGAAGTATGTCACAGCACAAATTTAGGACCTTAATCATTCTTAATGGCATTTTATAGCTATATAATATAATATAAAATAACTTATATATCATATTTATACCTAATAGCTTCAGTTTGGAGAACAATGCAAACAATATTTGGTTATTATTAATTAAAAATAAACACCAGATTTTAAATATTGAGCTAATTAGTTTTACCTTAATGAACTCATGGAATGAGTCAGTTTTACACCACTATGACAAAAACCTAATGAATCAACTTCTGGGAGGAAGGCCTTGCTTTGGTCACCAGCTTCAGTGTTTCTGTCCATTGGCATGTACCTCTAGCATTTCCTAGCCCTAACCCTAACCCTAACCCTAACCCTGATAATATAGCAAAGCAGAGCTGCTCACTTCACATAGGCGAGAATGCACACAGCATGGGCTGAAGTCAAGGTATCTCTCTGTAGGCCATGTCTGTGGTGACCTGCCTCATCTCCTAATTTCCATTATCTCCAAATAGTGCTATCAAATAATAAGTCTATCCATGATTTAGCCCATTGATGAGGTTAGAGCCCTTCACATCTGTTCATTTCATCTGGCTACTAAAGTGTAAAGCATGGGCCTTCAAGAGATATTTCTGATTTCAAACCATAACACTCATGTGTGAGTTTTAGTGGTATTTTATAGTTCTTAGGATTTTCCATATAAATTACCATGTAGCAAGTTACACCAAAATGAATGGTAGCACTGCCTTTACATTTTATGCATATGCTGTTCACATCCTGAGCTTTCATGAGGCAGGTGGTGGAGAAACTTGGAAGATGGACACTCCCCTTGCCTTGTTCCAGGTTTAAGGAAGCTATAGTTCACCATTAAGCATACTGGCTGTAAAGCTCTGCAGATATTTTTAATTAAGTTGAGAAATGTCCTTTGTGTTTCTACTTTACCAAGAGGTGCTGATTCGTTCATTTGTTTGTTTTACTGAATTGTTTCCAAATGGTTCTCCAAAATCTATCAACTTACACTAACACATAGCTTTCTCCTTTGATAAGTGTTAGTTATACTGGCCTCACGCGTTTGGAAGTGTGATTTCCTCTTTTATTTCTCAAGGGTTTATATAAGCCTCACATTCTTTTTCCCTTCAACATTTGAGATAATTTAAGTCAGGAGTTTTCTTAGTGAAAAAGTTCTGAGTTATAAGTACACAAACCATTAATACCTATAAGAGAACTTTCATGTTTTTACTTTTACTTTTTATTTTTTGTTACTTTAAAGTAAAAGGCACATTATAGCATCTTTCAAATAACTTGTGCATGTTAACATGGAAGTTAAAGCCATTGACATATAGTTAACAATCAATATTCACCTGTTTTAATATTAATAACAGTAAGACCAAGAATGATGTCCTCTTTTGGTCACTTAAATAGGTAATCATGTTGCTCCTCTTCATTTCTTTGGTTGATAAAGTTTGCAACTGCGACATTGTTAAAGAGTTATCTCTTGGCTTAACTGGTACTAAGATTTTGTTGAACTTTTTATTCCAATGTTCTAATTGTCTTCAACTTTTTTTATTTTGTTACTATTTTAATCAAGTTTAAATAATTGATTCCTTTTCTAAACTCTGGCTTTCCTGTAGCCTACATATTTTGTTCTTTTGCTCTCATTACTATTCAGACTGAATATTTTATAATTTATCTTAGAATATTTTCATCAGCCCATAGTACTTTATAGCATGTTGTTCTACTTCTGACTAACATTTCATTGATTTCTTTGACCTAGTGCAGTGATTTGGAGAAATATTTTCTTGTCAGGTGGAGAAGTGTCTGCATGTAAGTCAGGTTATCTTAGACTGAACAGAGAGCACTCCTAAACTCACAACTTAAAACAATGATGATATTAGCAGGTAGTAGATCCATCAGGATTAGATCATGCAGCAGCCAAAAGGGCCTTGTTTCTGCCACTTGTTGAGAAACAACTCGAAGGTACAATTATAGTCTATGGGACAGAATCTCATCATATTCTGAATCTGCTAACACCTTGGCCTTACACACTTCAGATTTCAGGATTACATGACATAATTTTTGAGCTACCCAGAGTGGTAATCTGTGCAGCCTGAACCTTCAAGTCCACCCTGGTTTATGAGCTTCTTCAAACAAAGTTTTCTAGATCTTTGAAAAATTTTGTTCTGCCTATGACTCTTCACTTACAGAGCTGAACTCAAGCTTTGCATGTGTGTGGCTACAGCTCCAACATTTTGCTGTCTCCGCTGTTTGTCTCTCTTCCTTTTTGATTGAAAGTGAAATGGGAATATTGAAAGTGAAATGAGAATATTGAAATCAACTATGATGGTAGATGTCTACCTCCAGCCTGCAAAATATTTAGAATTCATTAGGTTACCTTAAACAAGAAGGTGCTAAACTGAAAACCAATGACTTTTCTTGGCCACATTATAGGCTGTTGGCCAACTGCTACTTTATCATCTGAATAAACAGATGACCTTACAGTCACACCCAAAATATGTTTGCTTTTAAAATCACAGCTTACCAGCATGCACTAGTAGACACAGTTACTACATAATTTTGAAGGAAGGTTGCATATGAATACAAATTCATAGAGCAGGAATGAATTTGGGGAGCTACAGTATTCGACAACATCTCTCAACAATGTATGTGATCCACACATACCCCTCCAAGAATAGTGAGTTCTCATAGAAAAGATACTATGTAAGATACCTGCAGAAGAGAAGGAAAGTAATCCTTGTAAGGTTTAGAGTGCTATCTCTTGAAGACCAAAGACATTACTAGAACCTGAGTCCCATAAGGGGAAACCAGTTCTGTTTCTGAAGACACCATGCATCTTGGTTGTAAGACAGTAAAGCTGGAAATGAGCTGAAAATGTTGCCATTAATAGGTTCCCTTTATAGTGCTGGACAGTTCTCTGATGGCTGTTGTGGAAGAGAAGACATTGAGATTCTTACCTAGTCACAAAGTGCCCAGCAATATAATTGGCACTTCTCACAATGTAAACCTGGTCAAAACTCCATAGCTGCAGAGGTCATAAAGAGAACTTACTACTGTTGCTTAGATAAATCAAAATAGAGCCGAACTGCATTCTAAATACTGTGTTTATAGTGGTAAACAAATGTTCTCAGCTTTCATTAGAAAAACTTCTCTTTGCTATGAACAGCTGGTGAGTGCCGAAACTCATAGCTGCTCAAAGTGCTGAGACAGTTGAGTGTTCAGTTCCAAATAGAACATTTACACCACTCCATCCAGAACTCACAGAACATCATGAAAAAGAAACTAGAAAGGCTGTTAACAGCCAGAGATAGGAAGAAGAGCTGCACAATGCTATCTCCAGGACATGAAGCAGACAGTACAAGTATGATCTCATAGTTATTGTAGTTGCTTGTACTGGGCCTGCACAAGACTGAGCTTGTCAACAGTCAATTATTGATTTGCCTTGACTCTTCTGAGCCCACCAGTGATTTAGGAGACTCCATGCTGTCTGAGGAGAGAAGAAACATCTCCCTATGGCTTCAGCTTGTTGCTACTTCATTTTTCTTTTTCTGACCTTGGTCGAGTTTTACTATGTAAGTCCACAGCTGAGTAATCTATAAAGGCACAGGTACACTGCCATTGCCCCGGTCTTTGTTTTTCTAGTTCTCTACTTTGTGACTTCTAATGCAGTCTCCTTGAATTCCTTGAGCATTCCCCACCTGCGCTGTTTCAGAATAGGATCTCTGTAGCTCTTTCCAAAATGTGACACCAGCAAGAACACAGGTAATGGTTCTATAGAATTCAGCTCATTGTTTTCCCTTCTCTGAGAAGCCAAAGCCTTGCACCGTCTGCAGCTCAGTGCTTTATAATAGTTATCTTATACATTCTACCCCATTTTCTATCATACATGTATATGTCTGAATACACATATAAAGAATAAGACTATTTTCTCTGTCCTTCACATCCATAAATTGAAGTCCAGTAACTATTTTACCTGAGTTTTTTCACTAATGCACCACAGCAAGATGATGCTAACAATCAAAACAACAATGGTAATACAGAACTGAGAATGTGTTAGTTAACATGGCAAATGCCTTTTAAAAATATTTCTTGGGGGTTAGGAGATTGTTCAGCGGACAAAGAACTCACTGCACAAGGATGGGGAATGAAGTTTGTGTCCCAAGTTCTGACAAGAATGCTGAGCAGGCATGACAGCGATTTGTAATCCCAGCACCTGACAGGCAAAGTCAGGAATGCTGAAGCATTGGTAAATTCCCAGGTTCAACAAGAGACTGTCTTAATAGATAAAGTGGAGAACCAACAAGGAAGACAATCGATATCAACTTTGGGGTTCCCACAAGCACAGATATACACACATACCTGCAAAAGTATCCTTAACACATATAAATGAGGATAAATAAATAAAATATTTCTTTTGTTCATGATGAAAAACTACCACTACAAAGTAGACCTATTAAAAATTCAAAGATTGGATCAGGTAACACCAAATGTGCACCACGGTGGGAATTTATTTCTAGTAGGAATACAATAAGGTTTGGCCCTTTTGCATGTTATATTAACAATGCCTACAAAACTAGACATTCTTACAATGCAAGGCATCATACTTTTTCATTTACTCAGAATTATTAAAAGCTACATGCAGATGTCTATAAGGATTTTATTTTCAATTACCAAAAGTTGGAAGCAACCAACATGTCCTTAAGTGAGTTAATGAAAAAATAAACTTGGTCATGTACAGAGAATAGACTAAAATAGAGTCAAAGAAATGAGTAATCAAACCGTGAAGACATAAGGAGGGATCAAAAAATGAAAGAATCAATCTGGAAAAGGCTACTTAGTGCATGGTTCCAATAATCTGAGAACCTGGAGGTGGTAAAATGGTGAGTGGTTGGGGAACTCCTGAGGATGGAAGACTGAAGAGATAGCACAGAAGTGAGGAACACTGAAATGCCTCCATCTGAGACTTTAACAGTAAACACTTGTCCAAAAGTTCACATAATGCACAATGCCAAAAACTGGACCCTAATGTGAATTATAGACTGCATGATAGTATTGTGAACTAGCAGATTCGTTTATTGAAGCACATGTACTACTGGTGGGGAATGCTAACCATAGGAGAAGTTATGTGTGCACCAAGGCAGAGGCATATGAAAAACCTTTACTTTCTGATCAACTTGGTTTTGGACCTAAATTTGCTCTAAAATTAAGATCATAATAAAACAATTATTAAATATGTATTGCTAATATCACTTTATAGATGTGAAAATTACTTTGGAAAAATAAAATTTCTTGTCCAAGATTATATGACTAAAAAGTACAAATTTGCAAATCATACTCGTATTTTCCTGATCTAAAAATTTCATCTCTAACACACTAAATGTTGACTTGGTTCTATAATCTACAGGATCTTATTACTTCTTCATGTCAACAGGCATCTAACATTTCTTGATTAAGGTTATAAATAATAAATTTCATTACTGATCAAGTCTTTTAATGAATAGAAAATTTAGAGGTGACAAAGGAGTAGATTAGAGAGAAAATAAACAATGATAACCTAATAAAAAGTCCTGAATAAAAGTCCTTCAATTTGCTCTCCCATTTGGATTGCATGAATAAACATTCTTAGTCAAAAATCTATTTAAAAAGTAATCATAAATATCTCTCCTAAGAATTATGAAAGTCTAAAATGCCCATTTAACACCTGGGATAGAGTTCTATTTCTCTAATTCAAGGACATTTTGGTATCACACTAATGTTTTTTGTCCTAAGAACATTTTAGTCTCAACTTCATGAAGACTTCAAGCATTTGAAAGAAAACAGAACATCAGCAAACCTAAGCCTCAGTTCTGAATAAACTGTCTGCTATGTGGAGATGAATCAGAGGGTCAGCTGATGCAGTGAATGCAATTGTCATCATCAGTAAATGACTAGAATGACAATTACACAATGGCTGAGGAACACAGAAATCCATTCATTGCTGAAGTGAAACTATGCATATACACAAACCATGCTGCCTTTTGGATTATTCTATCTTCCTCCTGGTTCTATAACTAACCATAACTCTATAGCTAGTGGAAGGCTTGAAACGATTAGTCTCTGATGGTGATGTTTAGAGAGGAAATGATACAAGCAGGCTTTTTAGAAGCTGCATTTACATGAAGAGCTTACTCCATCAAAAGCACAAAAGGAAGGTCTGAGTTTATCTCAGGATGAAGGAGAGTGTGCATTTATCACTAAACTGCCTTTTAATTGTTTTTCTTGTTGAGCTTTATTTTTAATATATCCTCATTGTTAAAATAAAAGCTTAAGTTGGCACACTGCATGTACACTCACACAAACACACACATGAATAAAAATAAAATCTTTGAAAGCTGGGGTGGAGGGATGGATCAATGGTTAAGAGTGCTTCTTCCTATAGGGTAGGATTCCATTTCAATTCCCATCATCTACATAGGGCAGCTCACAATTGCCTGGAATGAACACAATGACCTGTGGGTACTGCGCTCGCTCGCTCTCTCTCTCTCTCTCTCTCTCTCTCTCCATGCAATCGCGCGCGTGCACGCGCGCGCACACACACACATCAAAATAAAATCTTTTAGAAAAATACACACTGTCCTTAATTATAATTGAAAGATAAACCATTTTGCTGTAAATTCTATTACAAGTTATATACTTACACCAATTTATTTCGCATCCAATGTTTCAGGTACAGCTGAAGGCAGAAAGATGGATGTATAAGTCATGAAACTTCAAAGTTTAAATAGGAGAGTTATTTCCCTTTTACACATCTCAAGAACTATTTATACATTGATATATTCACAATATAATTCTCCTGAAATTAAGTATATATCATAATTAAAATACTATTTTTACCCGTAAACAATGTATTTTTGCTAATTGCCATACTAGAGAAATGAGATAATTAATTCCTAAAATATCTCAGTTGCATAATCAGATGTCTGAAATGACCAGCCTATGCAAATAAGACAATGAAATTTTCCCTCATGATTGCTCTAAATACTCTTGAATTATTTCATATTTATGTTGTATATTTTATTGTGTTTTATATGCAATATAAAACACAATAAAATTACATCTACATGGAAAGAAAGTTGCCTACGAAGCCTTCAGTTCCGTGCTGATGACTGTAGTTCATGGATTTAATTGTTTCCTGTTTCCTTCTCACACTGCTAGATATCTGATTTATGAAAAATGCTATGTAATAAGTATTGTGAGTCAGTGAATGAGTTATTCTGGGAGTCACTGTGATCACCCTGACAGAAATATCTTAAGGGAAAAAAGGTTCAGCTGACAGACAGATTTCAGATCATTACGACAAGAAGGAAAAGCAAGCATCAAGAATGACGTCATCCATCAGGGGGTTCACATCATAGCAGACAGCAAGCAGTAAACAAACATGATCCAGATTTAGCAGGAGATAAGATCTTCAAAACCACTCCTCTAGTAGCCAGACAGGTCCCACCTTCTACAGCCTCAGCAGCCTTTAAAATAAAACCAGGATGCAGATAGAACATTCAATTCCAGGAGCCTGTGAGGGACATTCCAGGTTCAAACCATAAGAGGTAAATTGCGTGGATGTTAATGGAACTCAAGAGCCTTACTAAAACATAGCTCTCACCTCAAAGGGAGTAAAGGATCATTTATTTTGTGTACAAAATATGTGTGGCTCAGCAACAGATTTAGGTTCTCTTCATTCTATTTTACAATCTGGTAAGAGCTAGTTTGTTGAAGATTTTATAATAACAGAACAATCAAAACAATAAATCAAAACACTTTTTAAATATACTTGTGGAAAGATTATGTAGGCAGTTATAATAAAAGGCAGACATTTCAACTTTGGGTCTTAGATGCTATCTGATGACACTCTTAGCCTGTTCTTTGTTGGAAATGGTAGTTCTGTCAACGTAATTCATTCCAAAAGGTTTTACATGTTAGTCACAGGATTTCAAGTCAGGCACATATTTCAGGTCAAAAGAAAAAAAATGGCTATTCAATGATCTACACATATCCAAGATAAATTATAATTAGGCTTGGACTGGTAGCATGCTAACCTTTCCACAAGCTTTGAAGTTCTAACAAGTCAACCTTCCTGTGAAAGGTTCAGTGGACACTACAACTTCTTTCTGAGACATTCTAATCACAGTTCACCCTGCTGGTCAAATGTTAACTTTGTGCGTACAGAGGCCTCATATTTATTAAATATTATTAACATGCCACATGCTAGGAACGGTATCTCACATCTGATGTAAATGAAGCAGAGTAGGGTCAGAAGAAAGAGGTGAAATGAAACTAAGGTGTCTTGAATACAATCTTTAAAATCTAGTGGTCATTACAGTTCAGATCTGATTATTTTAATCTCCCATACTTGACATAACATGACATATACTGAGTAAAATATACTAAATTTGAAAACTTTAACTTAATGAATCACAAAAGTCTGTCCTAATGGAGTAAAGGTAGCAGATAAAAGAAGTGGGAATTTAAACAACAAAAATATACACAATTAAAAAATGACACTTGATTGGCTATGTGGATGTCCTGCATTGCAATTATTTGTATTCCAGGAACTATTTTATTTATATCTAGAGTATTTAAACAAAGCAATTATCTTTTAATTATAGTTATCTTTTGGGAAGATTCATCTTAACAACCTTATATGGAGCGTATATCTCTAATTCTTAGGAAAAAATTGTTCTTTAATATCTAAATAACGGTTATTATCTATGGATACTTACTTTATTTGATTTATTATATTGGTATTATACCACATTTATTTGCCAAATAAATGTAGAAAATTAGTTAACAATATAACATTTTTCAATTTTTCTTTTAACAAGATGTCTTTTCCATGTATTAATGATTAATAGCAGTAATGATAACAAGATTGTTAGAAATCAGAGTCTTACAGGTTTGTAGGCAAAATCAAACCACACATTTTATTTTAATGGTTAGTGATAAAAATGGGACTCTAGTTTGTTTCTTTTTATCAATGAAATAGCAATATTGCATAGTTAATTTTTAAAATCTCAGCTAACAGAACTATAAGACACTTTAATATTTGTTTAATAAAGAAATATCAGAACTTAAAGTCTAATCAATAAAAATGCTGTTATTGGATATTTTTGTCTTTTGTATAATTTGAGTAAGAAGAATTAGCACAATCTTTGGGTATCTCTAATGAGACTAAGTGCTAGTATAAATGAAGTTAAAGTTACTTTGTTAAATGTTCATTTTATAGGAGAGTTTACAGTGTTTAATTAGTTTAGATTAACATTTTTAACTTTAACACAAACAGTAATTTAATAATTTGGACTTATTTCATACATACATATATATAAATATATAGGTATACATACATATACACAAATATGAGATGTAAAAGTTCAAGATAATTTACAGATTTCTCCTCAGAGGATACAGAGAATATATGATTCATCATCTGACAGAATAAAAAGAAGACATTACATCAGAGACACCATCTTGACTAGAGGGTAAGACTGTATGCAGGCACTTCTACCCTATTCCTTTACTTCAAGATCCTAAACACCTTAGTGGCATTTTCAGCTCTCCCTTCTGACTCCTACTCTGCTTCATTTACATCAGACCATAGGATTCCTTTCCTAGCAATGTGGGACATAAATAATATTTAGTAAATATGTGATGTGGCTTATGCAATCACAAAATGTGATACATGATCAACAGTGCATATATATATATATATATATATATATATATATATATATATATGAAAAACTTTATTTAGATTTTATAAGACTATGGATTCAAAATATAGTTAACTCCTAAGTTGAATTGCTTTGAAGTTTTAAAATAAGTTATTTCTAGAAAATTGTCCATTTCATCCAGATTTTCCAATTTTTTTAAGTATAGGCTTTTATAGTAGGATTTGATGATTTTTGTAATTTCCTCGGTTTCCATTGTTATATCTCCCTTTTCATTTCTTATTTTATTAATTTGGGTACTTTCTCTGTGCCCTCTAGTTAGTTTGGCTAAGGGTTTTTCTATCTTGTTGATTTTCTCATAGAACCAGCTCTTGGTTTTGTTGATTCTTTGTATAGTTACTTTTGTTTCTACTTGGTTGATTTCATCCCTGAGTTTAATTATTTCCTACCATCTACTGCTCTTGGGTATATTTGCTTGGGTGCCAAAGTTATATCAAGATCAGATAAA
This sequence comes from Rhynchomys soricoides, assembly GCA_019843965.1. Lineage (NCBI taxonomy): Eukaryota > Metazoa > Chordata > Mammalia > Rodentia > Muridae > Rhynchomys > Rhynchomys soricoides. Next base: position 9,191,269 of record JADRCH010000056.1, on the reverse strand, counting down.
CCATCTAAACTGCCCCATAACCCCTAAAGAAATAGAAGCAGTCATTAAGTCCACAACCAAAAAATGCCAAGACCAGATGGCTTTAGTGGAGAATTCTAACAAGCTTTCAAAGAAGACCTAATACTAATACTCTTCAAACTATTCTACGAAATAGAAACAGAAGGAACACTACCCAATTCATCTATGAAGCCACAATTACACTTATACCTAAACCACACAAAGACCCAACAAAGAAAGAGAACTTCAGACCAATTTCCCTCATGAACATCAATGCAAAAATACTCAATAAAATTCTTGCAAACCAAATCTAAGAACACATCAAAATGATCATTCACCACTATCATGTAGGCTTCATTCCAGGGATGCAGGGAGGTTCAATATACAGAAAACCATCAACATAATCCATGACATAAACAAACTCAAAGAAATAAACCACATGATCATTTCATTAGATTCTGAAAAAGCATTTGATTAAATTCAACATCCACTCATTACAAAAGTCTTAGAAAGATCAGGAATTCAAGGCCCATACCTAAACATAGTAAAAGCAATATACAGCAAACCAGTAGCCAACATCTAACTAAATGGAGAGAAACTTGAAGCAATCGTACTAAAATCAGGAACTAGACAAGACTGCCCACTCTCACCCTATCTATTCAATATAGTACTTTAAGTTCTAGCTAGAGCAATTAGACAACAAAAGAAGATCAAAGGGATACAAATTGGAAAGGAAAAAGTCAAAATATCACTATTTGCAGATGATATAATAGTATACTTAAGTGACCCCAAAGACTCCACCAGAGAATTTCTAAACCTGATAAACAACTTCAGCAAAGTGACTGGATATAAAATTAACTCAAACAAATCTGTAGTCTTCCTCTACTCAAAGGATAAACAAGGTGGGAAAGAAATTAGGGAAACAACACCCTTTACAATAGTCACAAATAATATAAAATACCTTGGTGTGACCCTAACCAAGCAAGTTTAAGATCTGTATGACAAGAACTTGAAGTCTCTGAAGAAAGAAATCAAAGAAGATCTCAGAAGATGGAAAGTTCTCCCATGATCATGGATTGGCAGGATTGATATAGTAAAAATGGCCATCTTGCCGAAAGCAATCTACAGATTCAATGCAATGTCCATCAAAATTCCAAATCAATTCTTCATAGAATTAGAAAGAGCAATATGCAAACTCATTTGGAGTAACAAAAAACCCAGGATATCAAAATCTATTCTCAACAATAAAAGAACTTCTGGGAGAATAACCATCCCTGACCTCAAGCTGTATTACAGAGATATAGTGATAAAAACTGTAATGGTATTGGTACAGAGATATCCAGGAAGATCAATGGAATACAATTGAAGACCCAAAAATGAACTCACACACCTATGGTCACTTGATCTTTGACAAAAACCCTAAAACCATCTAGTGGGAAAAAAGACAGCATTTTCAACAAATGATGCTCGTTCAACTGGAGGTCAACATGTAGAAGAATGCAAATTGACCCATTCTTATCTCCTTGTACAAAGCTCAAGTCCAAGTGGATCAAGGACCTCCACATAAAACCAGATACATGGAAACTAAGAGAGGACAATGTGGGGAAGAGCCTTGAACAAAAGGGCACAGAAGAAAATTTCCTGAACAGAACACCAATGGCTTATGCTTTAAGATCAAGAGTCAACAAATGGGACCTCATAAAAAGCAAAGGACACTGTCAATAGGACAAAATGACAACCATCAGATTGGGAAAAGATCTTTACCAATCCTACATCTGATAGAGGGCTAATATCCAATAAATACAAAGAACTCAAGAAGTTAGATTCCAGAGAATCAAATAGCCTTATTAAAAAATGGGGTACAGAGTTAAACAAAGAATTTTCAACTGAGGAATATGGAATGGTCAAGAAGCAACTAAAGAAATGTTCAACATCCTTAATCATCAGGGAAATGCAAACCAAAACAACCCTGAGATTCCACCTCACACCAGTCAGAATGGCTAAGATCAAAAACTCAGTTGACAGCAGATACTGGCAAGAATATGGAGAAGGAGAAACACTTCTCCATTGTTGGTGGGATTGCAAGCTGGTACAAACACTCTGGAAATCAGTCTGGCAGTTCCTTAGAAAATTAGACCCAGCTATACCACTCCTGGGCATATACCCAAAAGATTCTCCAACATGTAACAAGGACACATGTTCATAGCAGCCTTATTTATAATAGCTAGAAGCTGGAAAGAACCCAGATATTCTTCAACAGAGGAATGGATAAAGAATTTCTTAGGCAAATGGATGGAACTAGAACATATCATCCTGAGTGAGGTAAGTCAGTCACAAAAGAACACACATGGTATGCACTCAGTGATAAGTGGATATTAGCCCAAAAGCATGGAATACCCAAGATGCAATTCACAGACCACATGAAGCTCAAGAAGAAGGAAGACCAAAGTGTGAGTGCTTAGATCCTTCTTAGAAAGGGGAATAAAAAACTCACAGGAGCAAATATGGAGACAAAGTGTAGACCAGAGACTGAAGGAAAGGCCATCCAGAGACTGCCCCACCTGTGGATTCATCCCGTATACAGTCACCAAACCTAGACACTATTGTGGATGCCAAGAAGTGATTGCTAAAAGGAGTCTGATATATCTGTCTCCTGAGAGGCTCTGCCAGGGCCTAACAAATACAGAGGTGGATGCTCAAAGCCAACTCCTGGACTGAGCGCAGGGTCCCCAATGGAGGAGTTAGAGTAAGGAGTGAAGGATCTGAAGGGGTTTGCAACCCCATAGGAAGAACAACAACATCAACCTACCAGACACCTCAGGGCTCCCAGGGACTAAACCACCAACCAAAGAGTATACATCTAAGGACTCATGGCTCCAGCCACATATATAACAGAGGATGGCCTTGTAGGGCATCAGTGAGAGGAGAGGCCCTTGGTCCTGTGAATGCTTGGTACCATACTGTAGGGGAAAGTGAGGGCGGGGAGATGGGAATAGGTGGATGGGTGGGGAAACACCTTCATAGAAGCAAGGGAAGGGGGATGGGATTGGGGGTTCTAGGGGAACGGAAAAAGCAGATAACATTTATAATGTAAATAAAGAAAATATCCAATAAAAATATTTTAAAAAATTTATTTCATGGATTGAAATACTCGCTTTCTTTCATTCGAATTATACTCATATAAGAAACATTTTTACAAAGACAGTGAAAACATTTGACTCTCCCAAACATGAAAATTAGACATGATTAATGAAAAGAAATAAAAACATCATTCCCAGCTTTACTAAAACCCAGATTAGCAATTTTTTTATCAGTTAGGAATATAGCAAGTGTAATGTTAAATATCATAGGCAATTTTAAAACTATAAGGCAGAATTTTTGAAGTTCACATGGTTGTGTTCTCAGAATCAGTCCGTGCTTGATGTGAGAAATGTGGATGTAACAGTTCATTGCCTGGAGTCCTGTCGTACAGGAGTAGGTTAGAAACGCCTCCATACAGCCTTTCCCTCCAGTCAAGATGGGTCTCCGATGTGGGAACTTCCCCTCTATCTCCTCTCTGCTATACTTCATGAATCATATGGTCTCTTTATCCTCTGAGGAGAACTCTGTAAATGCATTTGAAATTTTACATATCATATTAATGTGCCTCCCAACAGTGTATGTTTTCTTTAACAGAGACGGCTCACACTTTCTACTTCATTTTTATAGAATGTCAAATAATTATTTTATGGAGAGGTAATGTTTTCAAAGAGAAATAAATCTTAAGAGTAAGCCAAAGCTGCAGTTAATTTTGGAATATATTTATTTTATTTGTTTATCTAAGAGGCCATATTTTACAAATAGATTTAATTTTTTGTCAATTCATTATCTAATTTGTTAGGACTTCCCTGAGTTACTGTTAAGGCAATATAGGCAATATAGCAAGAAAAGTCATTGTCCTGTGAGAAAACACAGTCATATAAGAATTGAATCTAATCTCATGTTTCAAAAGCCTGATTTAATAGAAGGATAAAACAGTCTTTGCTTTTCTAAAACAATTTTGCTGTAGACATTATTAAGAATTATTAAGAATTAAGCTTAACACATAGCATTATTAAGAATTATTAAGGATTAAGCTTAACACATAGCATTATTGTTGCAAACAGAGAGTAAAGCATTAGTTTTATCTCAGAATATTGAATTTGATCTGTTAATTTTTTTAACCTTTTAACATCATTCATCCATTCTTGGTCTTAACGTATGGAGCCATCACTCATCTAAACTATCTTTTGTCCTTTAACCTTCTTTAACAAAAATATATCTTATGCTTGCAACTGTTCATACTCTTTTTCTATCTCAATAGCTTTGCTTTTTCCTCATTATCAGTGTTGTTACCATTTTAATAATATTTAGAAAACATTTTTCTAAGGCTCTGTCAGCAACCATTAAGTGTCTGTAGCTCTTCATCTAGGAGTGGTAACTTGTTAGGTTTTCCCATTCTGTGTTGGCACGTCAAGAAGTGGTGTCATTGGCCAGGCCTTTTTATGAGATCATTTTGTTTTGATCTCATGGATGAAGCTACCCTGTTGTATATAGAAAATAGTGTCTAGCAGCAGAAGAACCAGTTATTCTGTCCAGTCTTCCATGCTCTTACCTTCCTTAGGAACAGGGATCATTCTGCAGATGTAGAAATTAGAATTGGGTATTCTATAATCAGTTGTTCATTGTATTTTTAATTAGTTGTTGATTCCTCTAATAGTCCCATCTGCTGAAGAAGAAGAAGAAGAGGAGGAGGAGGAGGAGGAGGAGGAGGAGGAGGAGGAGGAGGAGGAGGAGGAAGAGGAGGAGGAGGCAGCTTTTTGCTGGGAGATAACAGCTACACTTATCTGTGTTTATAAGGATCAGCATTTAGAGTGCAATTGGAAATTATACCTGCTTAGCAAAGTGGCAATAGTAGGTTCTCTTCTCCAGCCAAGGGTTTACAGTAGAGGTATGAATCCCCTCCCATTGAGTCATAAGTTTAATTAGATGGTTGTTGGTTACCCCCAAGATATGTGTCATTATTATAGCCTTGGGTATATCCTGGAATGCTGGTCATTGTTAGGGTTCATAGGCTTTACTGCTAGGTAGAACTATTGATTACTTTTCTCCCATGGCAGCTTCCATAGCACCTACCAATATTATAAGAGCTAATGCTCAGGAAGGTTTTCAAATCAATAAGGACCATGCTGTAGAACCAAAACTGAGATTAAGGACCACAGAAATAGAATCTTTTTTTTTTCCTTTTTGTTCTGTTTTGTTTTTTGATAATTTTATTTACATTTCAAATGTTTCCCCCTTTCCAGGTCTCCCCTTTGGAAACCCCCTATCCCACCCCCCCATCCCCTGCCTCTATGAGGGTATTTCCTCACCGACCCACCCACTCCTTCTTCCCTCCCTGGCATTCTCCTATACTGGAGCATCTAACACCCACAAGCCCAAGGGCCTCTCCTCCCCTTTATGGCTAACAAAACCCTCCTCTGCCACAAAGGTGGCCAGCACCATGGGCACCTCCATATGCATCCTTTGGTTGGTGGTCCAGTCTCTGGGAGCACCAGGGGGTCAGGCCAGTTGACACTGTTACTCCCTCCATGGGGCTGCAAACTCCCTCAGCTCCTTCAGTCCCTTCTCCAACTCCTCCATCTGGGACCCCATGCTCAGTCCATGGGTTGCTGTGAATTGAATCTTGGGTATTTGGAACTTTTGAGCTAATATCTACTTATTAGTGAATACATACCATGTTCGTTCATTTGTGACTGAGTTACCTCACTCGAGATGATATTTTCAGTTTGGTGGACCCTCAGAAAAATGGGCATAATACTACCTGAGGACCCAGCTATTCCACTCCTGGGTGTATATCCAGAAGATGCTCCAACATGTAATAAGGACACATGTTCCACTATGTTCATAGCAGCCATATTTATAATAGCCAGAGGAAACAACCCAGAGATAGAATCTTGACCAGAGTATCCACATTGATAAATATGCACATGCCAGTCTTAACTGACCATCCCAAAAAAAATAGTAAAAGAGAATGTTAGCACACATTGAAAATAAATGAACAAGAATGCAGATGTGGACACAGTTTAATAACACAGAAGATGAAAACAGTTACATTAGACATACATGACACAATTACATGAAGTATACATACATCCAATTTTTAAAAAGTGTTAGAGCGTTTATAAACCTGGCATTAAAAATCCAAGCTTGGAATTTGTCATGTAGACTTAAAGTCATGGATTTTCCTCTTGTTAAGGGATACAGAGCAGAGGTGTGGCATGTTTACTGATGAAAAACTTCAGCTGTTAATGTGAGTGAAAGCTTTCATTCCTTTAATTTCTACTAAAGCTAAATTATATGTCATATGCTCCTTTGTATAAACAAAAGAAAAAAGAAACGAAAAAAAGGAACAGAAGTATAATTCTCAACTCAGGCATAATCTCCTGGCCCAGTGTCACTCTGGGATATAGTTTCCCTTCCAAGTTCTGGCAATGCAGGCCTGTCTGTCTTTTATCTTAAATTATGCAAAGCAGGCCTGTCTCATATAGTCATTTCCTTAGCATGTGGTCATTACTAATGCTCAAGTCACTATTTTCCCTCTCGGCATCCCTAAAGGACTTTGGATCAAAAAGCGTTATGTCCAGTGCAGGGTGTAAAGACATAAACACCAGCTATGCTATTGTTTCTTTTTATAAAGTTAAAATGCATGAATTTTAAACTTACCTTTTTAGATTTTAAAAGTTACATTGTAGGAGGAAGAAGCAGGGACTCCACTCCTTTCTAAGTTACTAGCTTTTCAGAAATCAGAGAAGACAGAAGGAAAACAAAGAGACAGAGAACACTTTTAAGACTTCAGCTTAACACACACACACACACACACACACACACTATCTAAAACAATCCTGAATAATAAAAGAACCGCTGAGGTCTTACTATCCCCCAATTTCAAGTTGTATTACAGAGCTATGTTACTGACACAAAAACAGACATGTTGATTAATGAAATTGAATTGAAGACCCAGGAATAGAGCCACATACCTATGAATACCTGATTTTTAATAATAAAAAAAGCCAGAAATACACAATAGTAGAAAGAAAGCATATTCAACAAATGGTACTGGTCAAACTGGATGGCTACCATTTAGAAGAATCAGATCTATAGTTATTGCCCTGCACAAAACTCAACGCCAAATGAATCAAAGTCCTTAACATAAAACAAGATATACTGAACCTGACAGAAGAGAGTCTGGGATAGCTTTGAACTTATTGGCACAGGAAAAGACTTTCTAAACAGAATACCATTAGAGCAGACAGTAAGAGCAATAATTAATAAATGGGACCTCATAAAACTAAGAAGCTTCTGCACAGCAAAGAACAGCACCATTTGGCCAAAGCAGCAGTCTACAGAATGGAGAAAGATTTTCACCAAATACACAGCTGATAGAGGCTAATATACAAAATATATATAATAACTCTTAAATATTAGGAAAAACAATTAAAAATGGGATGTAGACTCTCTTAGAGGTAAAGGGGGTGGGATGGGAGGTTTACAGAAGGGAGACTGGGAAGGGTGACAACATTTGACATGTAAATAAATAAAATAATTGATAAAAATAAAACAAAATAAAATAAAATGGGATGTAAATGTAAACAGAATTCTCAAAGAAGATCCAAATGGCTGAGAAACACTTAAAGAAATGTTTGTCATCCTTTGTAATCAGGAAATGTAAATCAAAACTATGCTGAGATTTAATCTTACACCATCCATCAGAATGACTAAGATCAATAAACCGAGTGACAGCTCATGATGGCAAAGATGGCAAATAAAGGAAACACTCCTCCATTGCTGATGGGAGTGCAAGTTTGTGGAGCCATTATGGACATCAGTGTGGTAGTTCCTCTTGAGATTCGAACAATCTCAAGATCCAACTGTCTTAGTTAGGGTTTTACTGCTGCGAACAGACACCATGACCAATGCAACCCTTATAAAGGACATTTAATTGGCTGCTTTACAGAATCAGAAGTTCAGCCCATTATCATCAAGGTGGAAGCATGGCAGTGTCCAGGCAGGCATGGTGCAAGAGGAACAGAGAATTCTACATCTTCATCTGAAGGCTGCTAGGAGAAGACTGGCTCCTAAATGGTTAGGAGAAGGGTCTCATTGCCAACCCCCACAGTGTCATGCTTCCTCCAACAAGGCCACATCTATTCCAACAAGGCCATTACCTCCTAATATTGGCACTCCCTGGGCCAAGCTTATTCACCAACTATGCCACTCTTGGGCATATATACCCAATGGATGCTTCATCTTACCACAGGAGACACTTTTTCAACCACATTCATTGTGGCTTTATATATAATAGCTATAAATTTTAAACAATCTAGATGTTCCTCAACAGAAGAATGGATAAATAAAATCTGGTACTCAGTCATTAAAAAAATGAAATCATGAAATTCACAGATAAATAGATGGAACTAGGAAAACACTATCCTGAGCTAGGTAACCCAGATTCATCAAGAGAAGTATAATATTTGCTTATACATGGGGATTAGCTGTTAAGTCTATGATAACCAGTCTACAAACTATAGAACCAGTGGGGTTAGGTACAAAGTAAGGGATTAGAAGGGCCAGATAGGTCTCCCTAGGGAAGAGAAATAGAATAGATTGTTATAGAGGAAGGGAAGGGGTATGGAAAGAAAGTATCAAGGGGAGAGGGGAAGAAAGAGTGAGACGAGGGATGAAATACAGGGAGAAACAGCTAAAATTAGGGACTATTTGAGAGATAGTGTGGAAACCTAGTATAGTAAAAGCTTCCTAAAATATAATCATATATGAATATATGGAAGCAGTTTAAATGAAATTGCCAAATAACAGGGGATCGAAATATAAACACCAACCCAGCCACAATCCTTTTCACATATAATGGTGTCCTACCTGTAAGATATGCTAGGATAATGGTGCCACAAACTTTGTGGGAGTAACTAACCAATATCTGATTTAACGTAAAGCCTATCCCATGAGATGGAACCCATGCCCAACACAGCTTGGGTGATCAAGAACCTGACAATAGATAGCCCAGGGATCCAGGGTAAAACCAAATACTACTGCTTTAAAAAAATAGGAATAAAATGACTCCGCTGATATTCCGCTGTATTCATAGATCAGAGTTTGCTTGGCCATCATTAAAGAAGCTTCCTTCTGCAGCAAGTGGAAACTAATACAAGCTGTCCTACAAGCTGACAATATGCAAAGAGTGAGAGACCTTGGAACACTCAGCCATTATCAAATCCACCCCACCCCCAGGACTCAGAGAACCCCATAGAAAGAGTGTACGAACAAGACCCTCTAAATCAACATGACAGACATTCATATGAACTCACAGAAATGGAGACAGCATACATAGGTATGTGCAAGATGGGGTCATAGAGCTGAAGGGAGAAGTGGACTTAGCTCATATTCCTAACCTAAAAGCAATATTCAATTGATAACCACTTGCAAGTGAAAATTTAATTTCCTCCAAAGTAGTCTTACTGGGGAACAGGCTACTCTTAAGGGTAGGCTGTAGGCCTAGCAGTAGATGACCAACAGAAAACAAACTCAATGGTAGCTTTGGAGGTTTTTTGTCACATAATACCATGTCAAGGCTTTTCATTTTATTTTTCAATTTTATCTTCTTATTTTTATTTTATACATATTTTTTGTTCTCTCTTTTTACCCTATAGGTCTTTTGTATATATATTAGAGCTTGCAGTTTAAGTGACTTTATGGAATTCCTGAATGTGCAAGCAAGTAGATCTCTGTTTCTTGTTCCATCTCTTGGGTTCCTTGTTTATTTGCCCAATTCCAATGTGTTGGGTTTTATTTTATCTTATTTTATTATTATTTAATTTCTAATAAGACACAGAACAGTAGACCTAGATGGGAAAGAACCTGGGGAAGAAATGAGAGGAGTAGAGGAAGGGAAATCCTAATCAATATACACTACATGAGAACAATTATTTTTAGTAAAAATCAAAGTATATAGAAGTTATTCAGAATAAGCTTAGCACCACTGACAAAATCTTTTCAAGTTTTTCAGGCACTAGTGGAGCATGTTGGACCAATCTTCTGAAATTCTTGGGGAATTCAATATGAAACAGTTGGAGATAAATTAAATAGTGTTTCTAATTACATAAAAGAAGACTTCAGTTTAAAAGAAAATGCAGGGACAGTTTTTCTTAATAAGCTGCTTTGGGGTAGTGTTGTCCACTGTGTCTCGGGTTAGAACAACTAGCAAATCAGCTTTTGTAATGATGTCTCACAGGAAAGCTATGGACTATTCCATCAGATCCAGGTACATAGTCTGACGATGACATTGACACTGAACACACTCTAGGTAGGTCTCTGGCCAGAAAAACAGACGCATAGGACTCCAAGGTAACATGCTCAGCAGGGTAGATCAGCCAGTGATAACAGAAAAACTCATGAACAATGCTTCAAGGCAGGACAAATCTCAGCGTCAGGCCTGGGAAACATTAGCAGCTAGGAGACAGTCAGCTTCATATGACCATCAGTCTCCTTAGCAGCTGGAGGAGTTTCCCTAAGCTTGAGGGGCTTCAGCTCAGGTGAAACCAGGATTTGTGGCTTCAACACTAAAAGGCATTTTAAGACTAGTTAGTATAATAAAGATATTTTACTGTAGACTTCAGCACAGAGGTTAAATGGAGAAGAAAAACACACGAGATACCCAAGCATGAGTACAGATTCCTGAGGGTAACTGGCCTTTATGAACGCAAATTTAAATGTGCTTGTGTGTGCGTGTGCGTGTGTGCGTGTGTGTGTGTGTGTGTGTGTGTGTGTGTGTGTGTGTGTATTAGACTCTTTCTTTCCCTCTGGCTCCTAATGTAGTCCATAGTCTTTTCTTCGACAGTGAATTTGGCTCTTTTAGGAGACAGTGAAAAGTCAGAAGCAGAAGAGAAGAGTGGGTGTTAACCTTAGAATGTACCCTTACTTTTGATACAACCTTTAAAATTGGTAAATTCATTCTTTATATGTTTTTAAAATCTTCTTTTTACTCTATACATATCTTAGACCTTAAATTTTTATATTCCAATTAAAGTAGGCTGCTCACTTGAGATTTTTAAGAATTTTTATTGCCTAGGAATCTTAGTTAAGCACACAAAATAATGTAAAAAATAAGTGAGAGATAATAAATGTTCCCCATGAGGAAAACACAAATTCAGCTTATCTTTAACTAGACTTCTTTTACTTTTTCAGTAATTATAAGTTGAATTAATACACTAAACATCCAGGCACAGTACTAAATATTTACACATCCATAGCCAACAAAATTTAGATATTTCCCTGTTTGTTACATTAGCTGTTAGAGAAGTATCCAAAAGAAAATATTTTTTAAAGTTCTATTAACAAGTTTAACAAATGAAGGGTCAGGATCCAAACTGCCTCTTCATTTTATAAAGTAGAAAATACATGCCTTTCCAGTATGATTGAAAACTACATGTAAGAGTGACTGTCCACCTTATTTTTGAAGCACGGGGTGACTAGCTGTGACAGCAAAGCCAAACAATATTTTAAGCAAAAAAGATGACACAATACAATTCAACATGTAGTCAGCATTGCATGATTTTGCATAGATGTTCAATGCTGTGAGTGTCCTTAGGCATTTAATAACTACTGCATATTCTTGTAGCAATTCTTTTATAAAATCAGAGACAAAACGTTTGTTATTACCTCCTTTACTCTCACTGTCTCCAGACCGATTTAATGCTTTCTCAAGGAAAATGATCCTCCGTATGGGAATAATTTCCAAGTTTCTGCACTGGAATCATGCATACTGGAACTTATCTTACTTTCAGTGTGAAGGTTTGAATAAGAGTGGTCCCATAGGCTCATACACTTGAATGGTTATCAGTGAGAGGGTATCTATGTGGCCTTGTTGGAGGAGGTGTGACATTGGTGTGGGCTCTAAGATCCAAAAATCAAAGCTACATCCAGCATCTAGCTTTCTTAGAACCTTCAACTACTTCTCCAGCACCACGTCTGTCTATCTGCCACCATGTTCCCTGCCATGATGACAATCGAGCAAACTTCTGAAACTGTAAGCCAGCCCCAATGAAATGCCTTTTCTCATAAGACTTGCCATGGTGATGGTGTCTCTTCACAGCAATAGAAAATGACTAAGACTTTCAGCAAGCTATCTTGAAGGATTTTATTAACCACAAGTTCCATGAAAACTCAATGAATAACTAGTACTGCAATGGTTAGCTTTAATTGTCAATTTGACTCAGCCTAGAATCACCTGGGATTGGATTCTCAATGAGGAATTATCTACATTTTGTTGGTCTGTGGGCATATATGTGGGAAATAGTCTTACTTAAGTTAACAGATTGAGGAACACTCAGATGTGGGAGGCATCCTCCAACAGGCAGCTTGTCCTAAACTCAAAGAGAACAGACAAGTCAGCTAAGTAAATAGCATGCAAATATCCATTTCTCTCTGCTCTTTTCTTTTCTTAATTTATGTTGTTGTTGTTTACTTTAGGTTGTATTTTAATTACATTTCTCTCTTCCCTTTCCTCCCTCTAAACCATCTCATATACCCTTCCCAGGTTTCCTTAAAATTTATGGCCTCTTTTTGCATCAATTATTATCACATGCATACATGTATTTGTAAATACATACATATTACCAAATATAACCTGTTGAGGCCATATAATGGTAATATTAATTGTCTGTATATTTTCAGAGCTGACTATTTGGCACTGGACAATACATTGGGGTGCTCTTCCCTGTGGAGGATCAACCCTCCATCTCCCAACTTCACTCACTTGACTGTAGTTCTTTGTGTAGGGTTGAGGTCTCATCTTTTTCCAGAGTTTGGCATGTTTGTTAGTCTTTTCCTAGCTCAGCTCACCTTTCAGTGGTCATGTTGATGAGACTTGACAGTGTAGCCTCTGATGGTACCAAGAGATACACTCTCATGCAAAGTCCCTGATCCTCTGGCTCTTACAGTTTTTCTGCCCCTCTTCCACAATGTTCCCTGATCCTTAGGCATGGAAGGATTTTATAGATGTATCCTTTGGGAGTGGGCTCCATAGTTCTGCATGATGATTGGTTGTAGTTTTCTGTACTGGTCTCTGGCTATTACAAAGAGAAGTTTCCTTGATGAGGGGTGAAGACTACACTTGCCTGTGGATATAAGAACAAAAATTTATAGATTATTGCTAAGGATCATGCTGGTTCTATACATTACTGGTTGTAGATTTTCCTCCGACAACTATGATTTCACTAACATTGATAAGTTAGCTGGTTTCCAGTACCAGATATCTCTCTTGTTGAGTAGAACTTAGAAGTCTAATTGCAGAACTACTGATTATTGCCAAGATATGTGTGCCACTACTGAACCCATAGGGTTATTGTGCCATGCTGGTCATTTATATGGCCTATAGACACCATAGTTGGCTTGACTGTTGGTTGCCTCTCTTCTTTGGAAGCTTGCATGGTGATTTCTGGTACCATGAAATCTAGTCCACATGGAGGGGGCATTAAGATTGGTCCAACTCAGGAACCTCTTGGCCCTGTTTCTGAAGTGCATGGCTTCTTCAACAATAGGGCCTTACCTTCAGTGAGTAACCAATGGTAATAGCAATAACCTGTATGTTTGGAGAGTCTTCTCATGTCTGGGACTAGGGATTTGATTAGATGGTTTTTGTGTCTGTCTTTGAAGAAAGCATCAACATCCCAGATGAGAAATGGCCTTTAAAGGTATGTAACTGTGTTTAGATGTAGAATTTCATGTGTTGTCGTTTTTACGGTTGTTGGTGTTTTAAGTAAATAGTTAATAGTATGACTCTTTGTGTGTTCTCCAGACATCCATATAGTTATTTTACTCCATCCTTCTCCTGGATGTACATTCCTCCCTGTCTCCCTTTTCCATAAGGTGTGCCACCCCTGATTCTTAACTGAAAGTGTGTAGGTTCTTGTTTCAACCTCCCCATAGTTCCAAATAAACCCTTTTCCTCTCAGTTGTTTGTTTTCAAGATACTTTTTCACAGTAACAGAAATGAAACTAGGACATGTAGTTAAAGTGAGAGGTAGGAATGCCATTTCCAGTTCTATCTAGTAACTCCAGCATCCGTTCGTCCTGTCTCTGAGCTCAGTACATTAAGTAAGTACCTTATAAAACGAGTGGCAGATAATGCACAGCACACAAATACCCGGACTTCACTTAAATCTTTTCTCACTGAAAATTTGTCTCCTTTAAAGCAGAAGAGAAACTCCCTACAGATGATATTTAAGAAAACGTCATTTGTGGCGACTCCAAAACTCCATGTGACCCTAACAATCTTTCCTTTATTCCTACGTGTCTGTCCTAACTAATATCTTAAATCTAAAAGAGGAAAACAATTTATCTGAGAAAAAAACAACAAACATAAACAATTAAGGTATCTCATTTGCAATTCAAAACTGTTGCTAGGTAAAGTAGCTCTGCAACATCAACCAAAAGTATATCCTTTTATCTTGATTATCTGTTTAAGGACACATAGCAGAAAACGTAATTATACTTATGAAAAAGTGGCTAATATGAGGGCAAAAGCTAATTTAATGTTTCACTAACCCATAAAAATCAGCATTAATAATTGGAAATAATACTTTAGAAATCAGTTATGTATAAAATTTATGCATAAAAAGTCATACCAATTTGAATATTTGGGATCAGCTGTAGCTGCTGGGATTTACTATTAGGAAATTTTTCATAAGAAAAGTGATATCTTGACTGGCTATTTCCAATTGCAAATAAAATACTACAGCTGGAAAAATATACATATTGGAATTCATAAAATTCCCATGAAAACAAGAAAGGAAGTCTCCTTGCTTAAAGTCAATGTGGAAAATGCATTAGATACTGTCATAATCTAACTTGAAGCCTGATATCTTTACCCTAGTATTAATGTGGAAATAGTGACTTAACAGGGCAAAACAATTGCATAAGAACAGTCTTCCACTTGTAAAATACTAGAAACTAAGCATCCAAAAGTATTCAAAATAAAAAAATAGTATTGGCATCACTAAGGAGATGGCCTTTATATAATCATGCTTTATAAATGCTGAAGAGGCCCTGCTATAAAACAAGTTTCAAAGGGAGAGAAATGCCTCTTTAAAGGATAAAATTGTCACAATTTAAGAAACGTTTATCAAGCCCATGGGAGTCTAACCATGAAATATGTGGCATGAATTCTTGTACAAGATGGGAAGAAAACTTAGGTGAAAAGGTGATTATTATCTCAGTAATTTGTATTTTGATTCTACATCTCTCAAGAATTCAGTGACAACCACTTTTAAACATTAATAAAAGGATCTAAAATTCTCTGAAGGAATAAAAGCCCCAGAGGAGAAGTAGTGTCTAAGGATAACTGAGTATTACCTAATAAACCTAGCCAAGAGCATTCCCAAACTGAAAAGAAATAAGAAGAGAAAACCACAGGTTTTGGATGACCTCTTTACCAAATCTCAGAAATTCAATGGTAGAACAGAAAGTGGACTGAGGATAAGAATTTAAAAGACAAGGAAAAACATCTACAAAAATTGAGTCATAGCCTTGACTTTGAACTGAAATGGTTGATTTTCTTCTAGCTTTAAAAAAAAAAAAATGTGCTTCAAAAAAAGTCATGTTAATAAGTCTATTTGATTGGAATTTTGCATACTCTGTCCATTTTATTGAAATTCCCAGTCACCAATTTATAGATTATTGATAAAAATATTCTCATGGATGAAGTCAAGCCTTAGTGTTAAGCACATAGGCTTCTCTTCCTGAAGATCTGTATTCAGGTCCCAGAACCTACATAGATTGCAGACAACCAACCATCACCAGTTAAATCCTCTGGCCCACATGAGTACCAGGCACACACACAGTGCACATACATATATACAGACACTCACATCTACACATTAAATAAAAACAAATCTTTAAAACATTTGAAATGTAAATAAAGAAAATATCCAATTAAAAAAATATATTCTCAATTTCATATTTAGTTTTGCTGAACTCTTTCAAGCAGGCTTCCAGTTTGTGAAGGAAACTATCAATAATGAGTTTATATCTACTTCTCTCCACTGTGGCTTAATGCTGGCAGTGAATGTGCTGACCAATATTTATTACTTTTTTGGTAATTTATTAGTCTCATGAGAAGAAATATGGAGACCCAAAGATCTCACTCTTCTATGACAAAAAAGTTCTACATGGAAATTCATATACCTTCCTCCCAGTTAGCACTCATGTGATGAAAGCTTATTGCTTACTTCCATTTTTATCTGACTCTTTTCTGAAGACAACAAATCCGAGATGATTGTTTATTTAACTTTAAAGAATCCTGCATTTTTCTTCTTTTAACTCAAGGGTCTAATTTTTTCCAAGAGTTCTTTTATTTTTTCCTGCCCCACAGCTGCCCAGTGGAACAGATTTCACTGCTCAGTTGTATCAACACACCTTCATGGTATTTTGCTTCTCATCCTGTTGTGAGACAAATGCTAAGGCTTTCTTTGTCCAGGAAGAAGTTGATTGAAATCCTGTTGGAGGATGTATTCCTTCTGGAGTGGGACCATTTAAGAAGCTTAGTAATTCAAATGCCTCAAAACAAAGAGATAGTCCTCTTCCTGAGAGTTTGCTAATTAGTATGGATAAAGAGCCTATACTGTCTGGAAGGAGCCAAGAAGACTGTATTTAAGACTAAGAAAGATAAAATCTGAATATTTGCAGAGGTGAATTCAAGGTTTGTTCATCCCCAAGCCTGTGGGAATTTCTCTATTTGGAAGCTTCTACCCTGTGCACATTCAAACTGTCTATAGAATGAGACTTTTTGAACTCCATCTTATGGACAATATCACAGCATTCTTGGAAATATTCTTACTTCAATCTGTACTAAATTTAACAAAACTATAGATGGCAAGCTATACAGGATTGTAATTTTTCTGAATAATGAGACTCATTATTTAAAACAAAATATTCATAGCACTCTGGTATTCTGTATAAGTCTAAACAATAATTATTTGAAAGTAAATGGTTGGGGGTATTTAGTAATCACATATAATTACAGATGATTATGCTTATAGATGATAAAATTCTGCAGACAAATGAGTAAGAACAAGAATCTTGTGTTTCCACAAGTGAGTTAAACCATCAGTTTATCCGGATTTTACTTCTAAGAAATCCATGTAAATGGTATTTTGAAGTACACTATAGAGGAAGTTAACATGAGTCAGCCCCTGATGAACTCTGAAATCTTGAAGGAACCATTTGATTTTTCTGTACATACCTTTTTTTATCTGGAAAAAGGGAGCAATGCCTAATTCATAAGATTATTACAGAAATTAACTGGTGCTAAGGCAGATAGTGTATAGAAAAGCTATTCATCAAGTATTCTTTCTATCTCTTTCCTATAATCTGTCCTTTTCTAAAGAGCAAAACTCAAAACAAAAACTACCTCTACTTTGGCTTAGATATGAAGAGGATTATGGGGCTTTTGAAACCTATAACTTGTAAGATCTTGGGCTTTTTCTCAATTGACGGAGGCATGGAAACTGAGGGTGAAGAAAAATGTGAATCCTTATGTAAGTGTTACAGGGGTAGAGTGTACACTTAAACCTGTTGCTCACCTGTCGTCTTTGTCATTACCGACCTCAGCTGCAGCAATGTCTCTGCTCACTGAACTAACTTACACCTGTCACTTCTCAGGATCACACTGGCTGCTGCAGCCCACTTCTGAGGTCTACATCATAGCCAATTTTCCCTCTTAAAATTGAATTGACTCTGTCTCAGATTTCTCTATTCTGAAAGTGACACCAATCTTCGCCGTGTACCCCCCACCCCACTTCAGTCATTCTCAAGGAAGTTACCAATGGCTCTTGTTTTACCAAGTCCACAGATGATTCAAATCATTGTGGTCAAGATAAACATTTGACTCAGCTCACCTGTCCCCTGTTGCAGTAACATATTCCAGTGACTTATAGAAGACCCACAGCAATGGTTTTTCACTAGCCCAGTAGCTAGCTTTCTTAACTTCTGAGATCACTTAATATCAGTTCCTTGAATATTTCCAAGTTCCAAAATTCTCCCCTTGATCTAGTGTACAGCACCTACCACTGGAATCCCATTCAACCCTGGCATTAAATACTTTATTGTGACTTATAATTTCAAATGTGAAATCTCTCCCCTGCACTGTGGACCTTTATATCGTATATTGTTTCTTCTCATTTGTAGACTCTTCACTTAGATGACTAAGCATCTGACTTAATTCACCAAAGTTTTACCTCCTAGTGTAAACCTGAAACTTAAACCCCTAGTTCAATTCCTCTGAGGGGATGGCAGCTTCAGTCACATTGTTGGGAATGATGAGTCATCCTGGAATGGTCCCCTTATCTCACTCCTCACATCCAACTCATCACCGAGTTCTGTTGGCTCTGCCTTGGAGGACTGTCCAGAGTCTGGCCACCCTCTTCCACTGCCACCACCTTGTACCTTGGTATTGTCATAGCACTCTTGGTTTATCTTAAGTGTGTTCATTAATGGTTTTCATGCTTCTCTGAACTAGATGATCCAGAAGACATGGGGAGACTTCTGAAATGACATTGACTCTAAAAGTTATATAAACTTTCCATAAAGATTAAAGTTTGTCGAATGCCTTGAGTAGAGGTTGTCTTCTGCTTGCAGTTCATACTCTCTGTCTTCCTTGGCTAGATTTTTGCTCTATATCATTACATAAATTATGTGTTTATTTGTTCACACAGACTGGCAGACAGACAGACAAACACACACATGCACAGGTGCATGCACACAGGCACATGCACATATCTAATGAGGACAAGACTCTTTGTCTTTTCAATTTTTCAGTTCATCAGTATAGACATTGTTAAAAAAAAAAAAAAAAAAAAACAGAAAAAGAAAAGGAAAAGAAAACCCAAAACAGTGTCTGAAATGCCTTAGGAGTTTAGTAAATATGTATGCAATTAATAAATAGATGGCTGAACTTTTGTTTAAAGAACTATATACATTTGCGTGCTTGGCATTCCCGGTCATGTAGTCAATTTTTAGTAGCTTATCTTAAGTAAAATTTGCATTGTACAAAACAAAAATAATACTATCATAAATTGTTTCACCTTTCTATTTTCTTTAAAGATTTGTTTATTTTACATTTAATTATGTGTATGGTGTGTGTGTGTACATGTGTACATAAGTGCAGGTACTGTCAGAGACCCAAAGACATTGTGTCCCCTGAAACTGGAATTACAGGAAATTGTGAGCCATCTCACATAAATGGGGAGGAACTGGTCCTCCACTAAAGTAGTGAAGACTCTTACCAATAAGCCGTCTCCCCAGCCCCTCACCTTAGTTCATACAACAAGATGTATTTTATCACAGCAAATGAATAAAACACCTAATTTTCTTCCAGACAGGACAAAAAAAACACAGAACATGGGAATGACCAGAACTGAGTTTTCTGTGTGGCCCTAACAATTATAAATCTATCCCTTACATTTTCCAGTCTTCTTCGGAATGCCTCAGTCCTTACCAGCCTGCCAGAGCTTCTAATCTCTGATATTCTTTTTCCTTGAAGGCTTTCTAGGTTATTGTTAATATTCCTCCAATTGAATGATTCTGTAGCATCAGCTCATTGGGTAAGTGGACAATAACACTAGCTTTAACAAAGCCACCTACACTTACCAAGCAGTTATGCGAAGCACACAAATGTCATTTAACATTCACAAAATACCCAAAAGGATGAAACACCATCAACCTGATTTTACAGAAAAGGAACTTGATGCTTAGGCAAGGTCAAATAACTTGTCATGTCATCCTAGTAAACGGCCGACTTGACTCTGTCAGTCTTCATAACTGTCAGCTAATAAAAGTCTTACTAAAATGATTAATTTTCAGGACACTTGTCAGAAAGTACCCATTTATTAACATGTAGGTTGGGGCTGGGGATATGTGTTTATAACAAAGCACCTAGGCAATTATTTTATAATTCTCAAAGGGCTACCCTAATTATTCAGTTAAGCATTTTGTTCAAGTAGAAAGGGGCTGTGGGAGAAGACCCAATCATAGAAAAATATACTCTACCTGTCCATCAAGATAAAAATCCGTGCTAACTTTTCCATGTTATAAAATAGACACTTCTCTCTCTCTCTCTCTCTCTCTCTCTCTCTCTCTCTCTCTCTCTCTCTCTCTCTTTCTCTGTGTGTGTGTGTTTTGCTAGGTTTCAGTTTCACTCCTTCTGCATATTAGCAACAGCCAGCTAGTTCTTCCAACACATTCCACTTTCCCTTGATAGACTTAATTAATGTGATAATCAAAATTACAGTTGAAAGGAATAAAGATGGTTGTAAACCAGTATTCTTACAGGAGTTTGTTTGTTTGTTCTCTTTCTGAAGGTATGCCTTTCCCTTCTGTGAGTGGGCAGCTAATACTCTCCCTTGAGGCACCTGGAAGAGACATGCATGATCATCAGCAACCCAGAGAGTGGAGGATGAAAATCTGTGGACAGCCTGCCAAACCTGTTCCTCTCTGTGTAGACATTGCAAAAGACATAGACAGCTGAAAGAACACAGGGTATTGATTATGTAAAGATACAACTATATAAAACATAATTAGACAAATAATTCAGTTAATAAATAACCAAAGGAATTCAACAAATCACAGTCCGTCATTTACAAAAGCCAAAGAAGAAAACAGAGCAGGAACCTGGAGACAGGAACTGAAGCAGAGGTCATAGGGCAACCACCGACACCTGAAAATCATTTCTCAAAGAAATACAAATGGTCCAAATTATGTTTCAAGAATATTCAATTATATTTAGTCATCAGAGAAATGAAAATAAAAACAACACTGGATTTTCATCTCACCTCAGTAAGAATGGATATTTTCAAGAAATAGGATAGCAACAAATGTTGGAGAAGATACAGGGAAAGTGAATTTATATACACATGTGGCCACTGTGAAAAACAGTGTGGAGGTTCTTCAACAACCTAAAAATAGAAGCTTTATAGGACTCAGCAACACTTCTAGGTATTACAAGAAAGACTCTACATCAATATACCATAGTAATACCTATGTATCCAAAGTTACTGTGGCACTGTTCACTGTAGTCAAGATGTGGAATTAGTCAAGATGTCCATCAACCAATGAACAAATAAAGAAAACCTGGCAGCAATGGAGTTTATTCAAAATTATGTAATTTGTAGAGAAATCGATGGAACTAGGGATATTAAATTAAGAAAAATAAGCCAGACTCAGAAAGACAAATATCACATTTTTTTTGTTTTCTGTCATATGCCAAACTTATATTTTAAAAGTATAGTACATGTCCTAACTGTGATAAAACTCTGACCAAAACCAATTTTGGGGAGGAAAGAGTTTATTCGTTTTACAAATTTAAATCACAGTCTATTATTGAGGGAAGCCAAGACAGAAATGAAAGCAGGGCATGAGCCAGGAGGCAGGAATTGAAACAGAGGCCATGGAGCATCTGCCCAGGAATGGCACCATAGTGGTTAGTCCCTCCCACATCAGTAATTCACCAAAAGAATTCCTTCACAGATTTGTCTGTAGATCAATCTGATGGAGGGAATTCCTCAGTAAGATTCCTTCTTCCCAGGTGTCTTAGCTACTTTTAAATCTCTGTGACAAAACACCATGACCAAGGCAACTTATAAAAAGGGTTTAATTGGGTTTAAGGTTCCAGATGTTTAGAGTCCATAATGATGGAGCAAAGATGTGGTGGCAGGAACAGCTGGGAAACTCACATCTTGATCCTCAAGCAGGAGGCAGAGAAGGAACACTGGGGTTGGCTTAAATCTTTTAAAACCTCAAAACCCAAGCCAGTGATACATCCCCTCTAACAAGTCATATTTACTGCTCTGTCCCATGAGGTCATGCTGGGTGATGAGAAATCACCTGAACCAGAGGCAATGAAATCAGACTAGTGATCTCAGCCAAGACCCTAGAAACATAACCACCAGCTCAGCTGTTGACCCAGCACTGATAGTCCATATATAAACCAGATCTAGATCAGGAGGACCACTCATGGGCTCATAGATCAATGAAAAATGTCAAATGATTATGACTGGAAGTTAAGATTTATGGTAATTTCATACATAACAAAATTGAACTGATTCGCATAAGGAGAGGATTAAATATAACACTATGTAAGTACTTATATAAAAAAGAGACGACTTTAAAAGTGAACTGATCTTCTAACTGGGTGTGACTTGAACTCTGCTAGCCATGCTGGTAAGAGACAGTGTCCCGGGGCTAAGCACGTTCAGTACTGAGACTCAGACCTCTGCAGTCTCCAGTTTTTCTATGCAAATGAGGAGCATCAGAGCAGATGCTTGTCTGGATTATGCCAAGACCTCTTATTAACTTGCTAGATGGGATGAGATACAAACATGAAGAACAGAGAAAGCCATCATCAGTACCTCTCTTCACATTTCTTCTCAGATACTTAACTTACCATGACTCCTGGACATCTCACAGAAGTTCCTTTTCAGAGATGGTGAATATATTTTCTAATGAGTAGGAGTGTCCTGGAGGTATTTTCTCTCCCCATGGCAGTAGCATAGAAGCAGCCACCTCACTTGGCCAGAAGCCCAAAGTACTTATTCACATGTAATTAGAACTTTAGATAGGCCACAATGTTATTGGGCTGTGTCTCAACACACATGTTCCTACTAACAAAAATGTCCTTTCCAATATGTGGTAATGCAGAGAAATTGTCCTATGCATGACTATGAGCTAAGAGATGAGTATCTTGCCAAGTTAACTCGTGAATTTCATCACAATGCTCTTGCCTTGCCTTTGTTAAATTTAGTGTCTGGGTATTCCAAAGTCTTTCACAGAGGATCCATATATGCTTTGAAAACAGCCACACACATATTTTTTATGACTTCACTCTCTATAGTTAATGTTTTCTTTCATAGCTATGAAATTAATTACAAAAAAAACATTGGCTCTCTCTTGCTTTCTCTCCCTCTTTCCCTCCCTTTTTGTGACTGTAAGAAATTTTAAATTATGATTTCTATTCCAATATATTGTACTTTCTAAATAAAACTTCATACCCAAGTAAATGTTTGTCTTAAGTAAAATGTTTTTAAGGAAAACCAAAACTTTAAAACAAAATAGCAAAAACATCTGTCATCACTTGAAGTACAGAACAACATCTGTTTCCCTTCTAACTAGATTCTACCTTCTAAAATTTGGGGAATTATGTGTCTTCACACACATACAATATCTCTTGGGCAAATAACAATGTATTAAGGGATTTATAGATATAGCATACAGAAATATATTTGTAAAATTTAGACTGCAAATAATTTAACACTGGAAACAATATTTAATATCTTTAAAGAAGATCTTTGCCCTGGAATCCAATACAATTCACTTATAACCTATATGTAAGGTAATAAACTCATACAAACAAACAAACAAAAACAAATCAAATCTTCACTGAGCAGCCTTTCATGGATTGGCAGAAACCTAGCAGGACAGGTTTGAGCCTTTCATAAGACATATTGATTTGCATTGAATGGTTCACCTGCACTGAGATAAGATATACAAGGGTCTTTTTTACACACACCACAGGACACTCAACAATTCTTCAGTACTTCTGACACTCTGTGACCTTCCTTAAATTATTTTTAGAAATCCATGGGAAAGTGAAAGTTCAAATGGCCCCACTGACCTCTCGTTCATGAATAATCAATTCCTACAGTCTGTCAAGCAGTGGATCCCAGGGATAAATCAAATAATGCAGAAACAGGACTCTTCTGCCTGGAATAACAGGATGGGAACTGAGAGAGAAATATTCAAACATCTTAGAGTCCTGAGAGATACGAGCGGTCCAAAGGCATCAGAACCTGACCATATCATTAAAGGTTCTCCCAAACCCACACTTTTCAAACCTAAACCCTTCAAAGAAGGAGCAATCTTTATTGGCCTCCATGGCCCTGCCCCACTGCTCTTCTTGCCTCCCCCACCTCCATCTTTATTCTCTGTTACTTTCTTATGTGGCTTTGCCTCTTGCCACACTTGTGTTCTTGCCAGGGGATGATCCTGGGGCATGGAAAAGATCTAGAACACTCTCTCTTGACCCATGCCCTTGTCTCTTTCAAGCCTTACTTCAAAAATTATGTTCTCAATGAGATGTCTCTTATCCACACCAGAGTTTGAAGCTTCAAGAGTCTCCCTCATGAAAGCCATCTACAGCATGGGTTTTCTTGCATAGTTAGCACTTATCATCTAGCATACTTTCTTCTATGTTTGTTTTGCTCAGTGTTTGGCTCTCCAGAGAATGCCAGCTTCATGTGCCCCATTTCTGTCATCTCTGCTGTTTCTGCAGAGCAGGTAGCACTGCCTAGCACTTATGGATGAACACAGTGAATGAAAAACTGATGCCAGAGGAGTTAACAAGCTACAAAACAATCCATCTTAGGAAAGAGCAGCAAAGCAGGACTGGCCACTGTGATGACTTATCTTAAGTCAACTTGGACCAGCTAGAATGCTGTTAAAGGAGGGAAACTCAATTGAAAAAATGCCTCCATAATATCCATCCTCAAGGCATTTTCTTAATTCATGATTGATTGGGGAGTGCCCAGCTCATTGTGAGTGAGGCCATCCTTGGGCTGGTGGTGCTTAGTTCTATAGGAAAGCAAGCTGAGCAAGCTATGATGAGCAAGCAAGTAAGCAGCATTCCTCCATGGCTACTGCATCAGCCTTTTAAGTACCTGCCCTGTTTGAATTCCTGCCCTGATTTTCCTCAGTGATGAACTATTACCTGGAAGTAAAAGCTGAAATAAACCCTTTCCTCTCCAAGTTGCTTTTGATCATGGTGTTTCATCACAGCAATAGTAACCCTAACCAAGACAGATACCAGTCCACATCCTCTGTGTACAACTTAAGCAACATGGCAGCAGAATGTGAAAGACTCATGAGAGTAATGAAGCCAGCCTGAAACCTAAGCCTACTCACATCTCTGAAGACCTTGACTACTGAAAACCAGATCTTCTCTTAATCTCTGATCATCAGACCAAGCATCAATTAGCATTTCAGGTTTATAGATAAAATGATTTGTAGGTAACTAAAAGAACAGATTGAAGCTGGAAGATCACCTTTTGAGGCTGGGGTGTATCTCAGTGATAGGAGAGAGCATTTGCTTAACACCCCACAAGGACCCTTGATCACTAGCTCTGTCAACAATTTGAAGCAAATAAACACCAAACTCTACCTTCTAGAAGACTTTTCAAATACTTACACCCATAGAAATGTATTCAGTGTTAGCTCTTCTAATATCAAACTTTAAAACCATTGTTCAGTGTGACCATAGCCTTTCAGATAAATGGCTAGGATATTAAAAATGTGTGTGCTATTAGTATCGACTTATCTGAAGTCCATCTCTCATTTGGCCTTAAGCTTTTATAAATGTTATTCTTCATTCTATGAAGAGTAGTATAACAAGATACTTTAGCATATTTTGATTACATCTAGGTGTTTGTGGGTGTGAAAAATATGTATGAGGAGTGGGTTTGTGTGTGGAGTAGGGTGCAGATGAAGGGAATATGTGTGTGTGTTTGTGTGTGTGTGTGTGTGTGTGTGTGTGTGTGTGTGTGTGTAACTTGGTTTGATTTCAACTTGAGAGGAATACCGATCTTGAAAGGCTTCAGGCTCACTTTGAACAAATTTGATCATTCTTAAATAATATGTAAATTAAAAGGCAACCAACAAAGCAAAACAAATACCTTAGTGAAAACTAAACAAAAAGAAGCAAGAAGGAGAAAGGAAGCAACTTTAAAAGATGATCTGAAGATAGTCCTAAAATTACCTGTGAAATTCTAATAATTTTAACACTACCCTACCTGCTGCTGTGATAGGTTGCTCAAGGAAACAATACTTCTACAAATCCAAACTCTTAGCAGACAAAGAGCTTACTCCCCCACTCACATAAAATCTGTTGTCAAAAGCATAAAGTGGAGAATTTCATCACCAAGTTCTTCATGCGGGTCCCTAAGGGCGTAGTGTCTGACAAGCAGGGATCGAGTCATAGAGAGGAGACAGACTATGACAATCCCAGGGGTTATCTTCCCTTCTCATAGGCTACCATCTGTGTAGAAAGTGC
This sequence comes from Rhynchomys soricoides, assembly GCA_019843965.1. Classification (NCBI taxonomy): domain Eukaryota; kingdom Metazoa; phylum Chordata; class Mammalia; order Rodentia; family Muridae; genus Rhynchomys; species Rhynchomys soricoides. The sequence continues at coordinate 9,165,087 of JADRCH010000056.1, read as the reverse complement.
ACTTCATTGCACTGAGGAGGGGGGAATCCCAAAGACTTGTAATCAAAACAGTGTCTCATGGTTTCATTTGACAAACAATTGCTTTAGACTTTTATCAAACTCAAAAAAAAAAAACAGCACAGAGCCTGAGAACAGCACTACATAAGCACAATAGTATCTAAGAGAGAAAAGGTTCTCTCGTACTCACCAAGATTCTAATGAAATCATTCTAAAAGTTAGCAACTGGTAAGAGAGGAAATGTGAATTATAATAATGAACTTGAAAGAGAACCATTCCTGTGATATTAGCAAAGGGAAATATTCCCTTGTTGCTTGTTCCAGGAATGTGATGTGCATTCAGTTTGTAAAATCTTCATACTTTCTCCAGGTGCTTAAACGCTGCTTAAAACATATCTCAATTAGAAAGGCATAGCTCCTCTTAAATGCAGTTCAGTGAAGGAAACACAAACCATCAGTGTTTTGGCTGAGACAAATGTTTATAGGTAATTGTAAGATATTCATAAGCAATGAGAGACCTGAAATTTTTCAGATTTGATGACTCCAAAAATTAGAAAATCTATTCACACAAAATATACTCTAAAGGGGCTGCTTGCCCCTCCTCTCCCTCTTATCTCTTGCTCTTGCCTCTCTTTTACATCTCTTATCTCTTACCTATCCCCATTCCCTCCCCCCCTCCCCAAAGTGGTTGGGGGCGACCTCCACCTCACCACTTCTCTACTCCTTTTCTCTGCCTTTCTCTGCCTCTACTACCCTCTTAACTCCCCTCCCCATGCCCTGAATAAACTCTATTTCTATACTATATATGTGTGTGTACTCTAAATACTTGTTATAGCTTCATTTCCTAATATCTCAAAATTCATATCTCAAAATGTCCACACCCCACCCCCAGGGTAATGAACCTTCGGAGTAACTATTCATAGGTGCAACAATTCAATATTCTTTCGAAATCTAGCTAGAAGCATGTCTCAGTCATGATAATTACAATAAAATCACAGAGATTCACAAAGGTGAACACTAAACAGAAGAAAAGAAAGAGAAGGAGGAGGAAGAAAAGTTGTCATCTGGATTCTGTTCTACATTTAATGCATTTACCACAAAGTTGAGTCTTTAAGGTTAAGACATTAACTTGGGACAATTTGTTTTAAGGTTAAGAATTTAATCCGAGGCAAGGAAGTACATTGCAGAACATACAGGAAGCAGTTTTGTGACAGCTATTGTCATCAAACTCGAAAGCACATTGTCTGTTACAGGAAAGCCCCTGAGCAGACTGCTCACTAATGCCTCAATTAGAGAACTTAAGAGCACAGCAGATCATCTACAAACTGAACAGCCCTGAGCTTGTCTTATATGGACTTAATTGATATGTGCATGGATTGCAGTATATTAAGAAGAAATCTATAAAGATGGAGATCAGAAGTGAGTTTTGGTTGGTTGCTGTCATTTGGTATATTTAGAATCTTTTAAAAATTTATTATTTATTCACTTTAAACCCAGCTCACCGCCCCTCCCAGTCAGCCCCTCCCATAATCCTTACCCCCATCCTCTCTCCCTTTCTCCTCTGAGCCCTTGGGGGCCCCCTGGGTATTCTCCCTCCCTGGCACATCAAGGGCTAGGTGTGTCCTCTCCCACTGAGGCCAGACAATGCAGCCCAGCTAGAATCTTTTTAGAAAGTAAGTAAAGGATTAAAAAATGGAAAAGAAAATCCCCTAGATCACAGTCTCTGGGAATGTCTCCTCTGGTCTCAGTACCTTACAATGTCATTATATTAAGTCATTTCTGGAAGAGAAAACTCAGTTACCAATCATGGCAGACAGTGGTTTGAAAATCAGCAATGGAACAACTGAAACATTATAATATTTGTTGTAAATTTTAGTTTTCCTGTTATTTTCTTAAAATTATCTCATATTAAGATTCAGATAAATGGAGAAATAGACCTCCCTCATTTTAAGAGTTGAAACACAGAAATTTATCTTCCTGGCACACCTGATTGAAAGAACCTGATGACCACCTTAAAAAATTAGAACGAAATAAACTTGTATTTAATGAAACTTAAGCTTGGCATAGAGGAGAAAGGTAGACTCAATACTCTGAAGGCATCGTGCTGTAACAGCTACATGGAAAGATGTAGAAACACAATCAGAAGAGCCCCAGCTATGCTTTATTACCTAGACCGCAGCATCGTTATCAGACCTTGAATGAGCAGCTCTCTTGCTGAGCAGCCTTAAGACATTGACAGAAGAATGACACCTTTTCTCTGCTGAAATTGACCAAATTGTATCTATGAAAGAAAAGTAAATACTGGTTTACTGCTTTAGTTTTATTATATTTATATTCTTTATTGTACTTAATGAAATTTAAGGATTTCACTATATAGTTATATCTATATATTATAATTATATTTCATATTATTTTATTTAACCATATATAATATATATATAAGTTTTATAATATATTAATGTATACTGTGTGTTATAAATTTAAATTATATAGTTATACAATAATACATCAGGGCCTATAGGGACTGGAAGAAACCATTGATCCTCTGTATCCTCAGAGACTAGCGTTCCAGACAGCTGTGAGCTTCATGCAGGTGCTAAGGAATCAAACCTTCTGGAGGAGCAGCCAGTGCCCTTACGCTGAGCTGTCTCTCCAGCTCCAAATATAAGGATAAGAAAAAGAGAAGACAGAAATTCTAACCCTGTCTCCAAGTTTCCAAACGATTCGCCTGTTCATTCAACTTCGATCGCGTCTGGCGTCAGTGTGTGCGTTGTTCAGGTTGTGGCCCTGAAGCTCTAACTGATTAGACAGCCTGTTCATCAGGAACAGATTGAAAACACTGACTGAGGGTGAAGGAAGCATGTCACTTATATAATCTTTCTTAAAAAATAATTGATTTAGCAAACAGCAGACACATAGAATAGAAGACTTTTAAATGTTTAGCTAAAGATTTCTCAATTCTGATGTCACCGATGCAAGGAATATGTTACAAATACCAATGAAAACATAGCAGTTTAAGCATTACTCCTTTAATAAGTCCACGGATCCCAGGAACTCTCTATAATTGGTGGTCCTCTGATTGTTCTTTGCAGTAGTGATTAGGAAATAGTGAGGTGCAGTGGTCAAGGTCACCAGTTAAGATGCTGTGTCTTAGTGGTTAGAGCTTCTGAAATTAGCCCTTTGCTCCTCTATTTGTCTTAGTTTATTTTCCTGATGCTGTAATATAGTATCATGACAAAAGCAATTTAAGAGAGAAAGGCTTGACTCCTGTTCACAGCTCCAGGTTACAATCAATCATGACAGGGAAGTCTCAGATTCAGGAGCCTGGGGGAGCTGGTCACAGCATCTACAGTCAAGGAATAGTGACAAATGTCTGGTCACCTCACCTATTCCATTTTGTACAGTTCTGTATTTTCCAACTGGTGGACCATCAGGACCACCATTAAGAAGTACTGTCCCATGTCCCACTTCAATTATCATAATCCAGATACTCCCCCACAGGTATGCCCAGAGGCCTATCTCCCTGGTGATTCTAGATCTCATCAAGGTGAGGACTAATGCCAAGTTGGCCCAACCTTCAGAACTGAGCGATATCTGACGGCTGTGACAAGTGATTTCTCATAGCATAGCTGTTGATTAGTGAGGCAGTAGAATAATAGTTATAATTCCTTAAGGAGTGAAGAATACTCTGTGGGGAAAAGAGGTCAGGAGAATTCTCCTGTTCTTTCTCACTCCTGCGTAATATTCTAAGGTCTATAACTCCCTTCAAAACATCCTGAAAAATCTTTTCTTGCTGTTTGTGTGAGCCTGTTGAACTGTTGATCAAGTCTTCTATGATATCCTAAGGGGCAGAAACTAGCATGCTAACATACTGTGTTGTAATGAATTACATCTGCTTTTTAACTCAACATTCTGTGCTGGTTTCCAGCAAATAAACCATTAGAAGCACAGTCACTGCTTCAGGCTCTGCTTTCTGGAGGATCCAGGCCAAGGAACATATATTCCACATGACCAAACCTATAAAATAGAGGTTTTCAGCAGAGTTGCACTCTAGAAATATTTTGTAAAAATTACAACTGGATTTATCTCACCCAAGACTATTGAATAATAATTGATCAGGATTGTGGCTTGAAACATATGTATCCCCTTAGGCACAATTTTAAAATTCATAAGTTAAAATAAATACCACATGACAATTCGATCCACATGTCAAATATCCCTCTTGCCCTCCAAGGAACATGTCACCTACTAGGTAACAAAGAATTTTACTGACCCTGTGTTGAGGAAAGTTGCTGCATCTTTGGATAGTTCCAGTGACTCCAAACTGGTTGTGGTTGTCAAGGCAATAAAGAAAAGGACAAGCACACAGACAGAAAGCTGGAATGGAGCAGTCTGGGCTCACTGATGGAGAAACCACAGCACCCCAGCTCAGTGCGCTTATTATATCAAACTTAACAGAGAAACAGGTATAGTGCACATAGATGGAAGAAGGAAGCAGGTTACTACATACAGATAATGAGGAGGTAGAATTTGTGGTGTATATTTGGATCAAAGAAAATACATTTAGCTAATCTTGATAGGAGCAGCCTCTGTCAGGGAGCAGTCTTAAGGCTGTAGACATATCAGGGGAGAAAGTTGTAATAGATACATTGTTCACATACTGTCAATATCCACACATGGACCAGAAGGGGAGGCTTTGCCATTTCCATATGGGTCCATGTTTTTGGCATGGTCATGCCCATGTCAAAAACAATACTAAGGACCTCACACCCTCAGGGGTTCCTCTGCTCCCCACAGAAAGCCTATGTCATCATTAAGCAAAAGTCACAAACTTTAAGAAAAATATCAAGGAATATATTGGAGGCAGCATACTAAGCAGGTGTGATGGGCACACAAACAGGATTAATGAACACTTCAGAAGTTACATGAATGTAACCCGAATTTTGTAAGGAATTAGAGAGACTCGTTATACTCTTTACCTTTCTTTTCAGGCATTTTATTTAAACAAAAAAATAAATTCAAAAAATATCCCAAAGCATTGAGCTCAGTTGAGTGGCATATGAGTACGAAGTGATGTGAGACAGGCTAATTGATCACTTATGAAAATTATTTGGCCCATTCTCCATACTATGGCCTACGGAACCCATCTTTGTCAACATTGATGTGGTATGTTGAATGCCAAGTAAAAAATTTAAATCATGCTTTTTCTTCAGAAGGGAATCCACCCACAATAGGCAATTTGGGTGATCTCAGATGTTAAGAAAAATCTGATGCTCTTCCTGAACCTTCCGTGTAATATGCTGTTACCATGCACCTGCGTTTTAGATGGATAATTGAGATAAGATGAGTTGTTGAAGACACACTTTGTATGCGTGGTTAGGACAGACATAGACTTCCAGCATAATCATTGAATACATTCTGAGAACCTTTATATCTAATATACAAGCTCAGACTTTCCAGGACTTTATTATTTCTACTCCCATGATGAGATAATAATGCAATTTAATCTATCTTTTGGGATTATCTTGATAACTTGATAGAAAACATAACTAGGTTATCAAATCATTTTGAACATGTGCTTGCCTTTAAAACCTATTGCCAATGCCTCTTATTATGGCTTGAACTGTCTTATTAGTAAGTATAGAGGAGTAAGGAAAAAAAACCAGCCTTGTCAATCTGTAGATCAGGATGAGAAGATAGGTGTGGGGTGGACACTTGAAGAAGGAGAAAAGAAGTATACAATAAAAGGCTTCCTTTGTAATTCCTCTTACTTCTAGAATAGTTTGGACCAGTCTAACTTGGTTCCTATCAGCTTCCATTTCCTATTTATTCAGGCAGGAGAAACGATATCTACCACTGTTATGTTTGTCGAATCTAAAACGGTGATGTACAGCAGCAGTTCTCATCCTGTTGGTTGCAACACATTTGGGGGTCACATATCAGATATCCTGCATATCATATTTTTGCATTACAATTCAGAAAGTAGCAAAATTATAGTTATGAAGTAGCAATGAAATAATCTTATGTTTGGAGGTCACCACATCACGAGGAACTGCATTTAAAGGTTATAGCATTAGGAAGGTTGAGAACCCCTGGTGAGGAATGCTCAAGTAACTACCAGTATCTGTCAGACAAGTATGTGCCTTTAAGGACTTGAATGCTACCAAACCATATAACCAAAGAAGATTCTTTTCATAGTCCTGATATCAACTACCATAGATAGTTCTCTTTCTTCTATATTGAAGATTAATGATTCAAACTTATCCAAGAACTTTAAGAGGCTCCACTTGTCTCCATGGATTAAGGAAGTCTGGCAGCAAGCCATACATGGGAGTTTACAAATCAAGTAACTGAAAATATTAAAAGCTCATTCACTGCTCCACCCAGGTGTTGCAGTAGGAGCAAGGATTCTTGGTCTGGGCTATTCCATGTACCAGAAAATGCAAACCCTGGGGGAAAAAAAGATGCTGACACGATATTTTAAAGTTAAGTTTATTTTATATGTATGAATGTTTTGCATATACTGTATCTATATGCATGTATGTATATATGTATATACATATGCATGCGTGCATACCACATGTGTGCCTGGTGCTCACAAAGGTCAGAAGAAGGCATTGCATCCCCCAGAACTGGAATTATCAATTGTATTGAGCTGCCTTTTAGTTCTGGGATTTGAAACTTCCATCCTCTGTAAGAACAAGTGCTTTTACCTGATCAGCCATTTCTTCAGTCCTCAAGCATACTTATTTATATTCCATGTTTATGCATAAAATGAGCCCTTTGATTGAGATCAAGAGATTTTTGTCTCTTTTCTTGAGAATGTTCTTTACCTGATGAGTAAATTATTAATGAGAGGTTCAATAACAAGGAATCAAGTTAATGCAAAAGCAGCATGCAATTTAAGGATACCTGAGAGAGTCAAAATGTCCACACCTTAAGCTATTATGGCAAAATTAGTTCTGAAAACAGCATCAGAATCCTCCTCTCCAGAAGTACTCACAATGTGTTAGAGAATCACATGTTTGGGTGTAACATCAGTGTCCAAGATAATCAACAAGTTGAGTATTTTTTCTGCTTGCCTTGTGGACTGGTTTAAGGACATTAGTGTTTACTTGCGAACATGTCTTTTCCACCCAAACTTGTATTCCATAACAATAACATAGCTCATATGTTACTAAAGTAAATACACACAGGAAAGGGTAGTATATATAATCTACTAAGGATTCTAGTTTACAGTACTTAATTAAAGTCTGGTTCATTTATATTTTTGAGATGACCAGAAAATATCACAAAATGTGGAAAGGTTGTTGTTGGTCTTTCCTTTTGTAAAAATAAAATAAACTTATGACATCAGAACCCTATATGTGTTGTTGTTGTTATTGTTGTTGTTGTTGAGACAGATTCTCATTATGTAGCTCTGGCTTGCCTGAAACTCTCTATGTAGATCAGGCTAGCCTCAAACTCACAGAGATCCACCTGCCTCTGCCTTCCAAGTGCTGGGATTAAAGCCATGAGCAGCTAAGCCTGGTCCCTGGCATGTCCTGTAAAAATTAATAAAGAACTGTCCATTCTCTATTAGTGACAAATCTGTATCTCATTATATCCTCCTCTGATGTGTATTTCTTCAACAATCCTGAACTTTATTTAAAAGTCTCACATCTACCTTCTTCACAGAGGAAACATTACATGAAACATTCAGTATTTTTTCCCAACTCATAATAGAGTACTTCACTGTGCTGTTCCAGTCTCCACCCTCGTTCTCTTCTTGTGAGGCTCGCTGAAGTCAAGTATACAACAACTTTGGGCAGGATTCAGACCATCCTCACTGGCTTTTACATGTATCAGAAGACAAAACTGAAGTTTGAGAGTCATCTTACATCGTTTCTATCTCTATAGCTTTATCTGTGAATTGAGGATAATCATTGCACCAGATACATGACTTAACACAATAAACACAAAATGGCACCTGAACTCAAAATCATTACTGAGTATGATACAATAACACAAGGAGGTCTGGCAACAGGGAAGAAACTAGGACACCTCTGAGAGATCAACAATAAGTATAATTCCCCAGAGCAGAACTGTTCCCCAAGGTTTGAATAGCTAAGGATGAAGATTGTTGCTTTTCCAAAGGGGTGGGTGAGTTTGTCTTCTTCAAATAGCAGCACAATCACACGTGTTGCCTGGTAGTGTCTCAGCTTTCACTCTTCACTTGTAATCCTGCAAAGTTCTCTCAGAGATATTTATTGTAGTTCTGAGATGCAGAGGTAGCAGAAGATGATGATGAGAGGGGAGAAATGGGGAGAGGAGAGAAAAGGAGAGGAGAGAAGAGGAGAGGAGAGAAGAAAGGGCAGGGGAGAGGAGAAGAGAGAGGAGAGAAGACAGGGATAGGGATGGGGAGACTGAGTGGGGAGAGGAGAAGGAGAGAGAGTTTGGAATACCAGTGGAAAGCCCAGCATGCTAGAAGAGACACCATCTATTATTCTTGTCTCTGAGTACTATCTCACAACATATTTGGTCAACATAGGCCGTCTGTCTGTTCTCAGTTTCTTAATCCCATGAGTTTAGAAAAACCAATCCTGCTGTTTTTGGTAAACATTCTTAAACAACAATAAAAATAAAATCCTTTGAGAATATCCCTTTCTTACAGTTTAGTGCTTCAAGTGTGATAAAGATTGGACTTTCTCCATTTGGTTTCTCTCTCGAATACTGGATACAGATCCTGGTAGTTCTTCGTCATTTGAACATCTTCATTCATGTTTATGAGTTGTTTACTTTCTTAAGGAACGCCCCTGCAGGATGGAATACTTCAGTCTTAGAAGAAACTGCTATATAACATGCAGTCAGAGAACAGACACTGTCTCCAAAAAGTCGCTCATCTATAAAATGTAGGATTTCAAGCACAAAGGATACAGAGAGAATGAAGTGTGGGGCTGCATACATAGGCTGGTGTTCAAGGCACACCACAGTCAGTCTTCTCTTTAGAGAATGAGGTTGACCAGATGGCTCACAAAATCCTGTAGCTCCAGTTCCACAGGATCCAATGCCTCTGGCCTCTACAGGCACACAGAATTAAAAGTAAAACAAGCATTGTAAAAGAAATATAAGTCAATATTTCTATAGAACATCATGCTAGGATGATTAATAAACCATAAACAAATTTATAAAGTGACTTTAGGTCATCATAAATGTAATGGTAGAATGCATTTTTAAATGTTAGAATGAGGGGTCTGGATAGTAGTTTTGGTTGTTGTTTTTGTTTGTTTGTTTGTTTGTTTTGTTTTGTTCCAAAATTTTAAGTGGAAAGATCAGGGCAAATCTTTGTTGAATTACCATTTTATCAGTAACAAAAATTTAAAAGGAAAAAAATGGGATCAAAAGATACAGGGATGCAGGGCTCAGGGTGTAGACTGGTCACAGTACACTTACTGTTACGTGTGAGAACCTAATGTTCAATTCCCAGTACGACTTCTGAAAATGAGAGAGAGAAAGAGACAGAGAGAGAGAGACATAAACAAAGAGACGACAGAAGGATGTATTTAGTGAGAACATGGTACACATTCAAAACTCCCCACAAGCCCTCTCTCTCTCTCTCTCTCTCTCTCTCTCTCTCTCTCTCTCTCTCTCTCTCTTCCTCCCCCCACTCCTCCCCCTGTCTCAGCTTAAATCTACATTGAACTTGTTTCTAAAACTTCAGATTTCCTTCAGTGAAGGAGATGGAGGAAACAACCACCTCTCCACGAAGGCCTTGCTTGTTAGCTTTTGGTCTCCTTGCCAGAATTAACCTGGAGAGAACCTCTACTGAGAAAATGCCTCCAGAACATTAGCTTATAGACCAGTCTCTGGATACCTTGTCTTGATTAATAACTAATGTGAGAGTGTCCAGCCACCTTAAGTGGGGACACCTCTGGACAGACAGTCTTGGGTGGTATTTCGGAAAAATTAAAAAAATAAAAACAAAAACTGAACAAGCCATGGAGAGCAAGCCAGTTCTCAGGATTCTCCCATGACATTAGCTTCTAGGTTCCTGCTTGAGACTTTTCTATGACTTTCCTCAATGATGGCTTATGACAGGGAAATAGAAGCCAAATAAACCATCCACTACCCATATTGCTTTGGTCATGGTGTTTACCACAGCAATGGAAAGCAAACTGAGACATTCGTGGAATACCTCAAATGCACCAAGTACAAATGAACTTGGCCTTGTTAATGTGGATTTGGCTGATAGATCAATATAATTGTTGCTTTACCATGTTTTGTCTGTGTGTGGGTCTAGGTCACTTTTCATTTGTGGTTCATAGTAAAAGTAAGCCAGGTTTGTGTAATTCTTTGTAACGATTTCTATAGTATCAAGTTAGGGCACCAAGAAAAATGAGTGTTCTTTAAATGTTTACTAAGGTTGAAGATGTGTATGATCTTACCATACAGCTCAAGAGGCTGCATAAAACAAACAAACAAACAAACAAACAAAAACCCTCTTTAAATAAGGCCTCTAGTGAAGCTAATTAACTAGATAAGTTTACCACTGACTCTGTAGAAATCGGGGGAGGGGTTAAGGTTTAGAGTACACAGTGCATTTGTAGCATTTAAAGCAACTGAAAAGGTAACTTTCAACACTTAAAACTCTACTAATCTCAAGATGATAGGTAAACATGTTGTTACTTAAGAAACGTTCAAGGGAATTTAATGAGCTGCCACAAACATGGATATAAGGTAATAAAACTTCAAGGTACATTCTAGTTAAATCCTTGTGATTTCTGAGACTCTTGGAAAATGGAATGCAAGTGTTCACAGTCTCAGAATTGTTACTTACTTCAGCAAAAAGTTGAAGATATCCGACCTGATCATGTTACAAACAAGCTAAAGAGCAGATCTCTGGTATACTGGAGTCTCCTTTGAGGAGCTCTGCCTCTAAAAACTCCCAAGAAGCCGCACTGTGGGGGCTTTCTCATCTCAGGGCTTCCTTAGGGTACAGGGATACAGCTCCTCATGCAAGAGGTAAGCTTCAAAAGTAATTAACCTCGGGGTATCTGAAAAAAATGAATTTTCAACCACTGAATCCTTGGAAAAGGAGCTTAACTTTCTACAGAGCAGTATAGCAAGCTTTTCAATGTTTCAAGTCCCAGCTTTATTTAGGTATACTACACAAATAAAATCTGCATTATTAGAACTGTGTCTTGTGTTACTTTGATATATATATGTAAATATTTTATATATATAAGTAATTATATATTTATAGATAATAAAATAATATATACATTATTATTATATTTATTTAAAAGTATTTATATAAAAATAGGGTATAATATACATTATATAACAGTATATATAATAATAATTATAATATATATATCAAAGTAACACTACATATTATGTAATATTTTTTAACCAAAAGCTCCTCTAATCTTCAAGCATACACACATTAATTTTCATCACCAGCTGTACATTATATCTTTGTTTTTTATACATCTTACGTGAAAAGTAAGCTGTTGAAAGAGTGTTTGGTTTGGATGTGAAATATCACTGCAGGCTTTTGTGTTTGAACACTTAGTCCCCAACTGGTAGCACAGGTTTGGAATGTTCTGGAATCTTTGTAAGGTGGTGGCCCTTTTGAGGAAGTGGATCACTCTGAGGAGGCTAAAGATTTTCTCTCTCATCACTTCCTCTGCTCTCTACTTCACTAGCAGAACAAATGTGACTAGCTGCCTGCTTCAGTCAATGCCTTTCTCACTGCTATGGATGGCATGTACTCCTTCTTAACTGGCAGTCAATGGAAACTCTTCCTCTCCTAGGCTTTCCTGCCAGAGATCTGCTACAGCAATGAGAAAAATAAATCTTCCACTTCTGGGTCCACCTCAGAGCTCAGCACAAGGCTAAATGCATACAAAGCATTCATTATCTATTAAAATGAATGAATGAGCCATGTTTCAGAAGGTTGACTTCTATTGTACTTTATGGTGATTTAGCACTGAATGGCACATAAACATCAGGAAAAACAAACCATGAAATATCCTTTATTCAAACTATAGGAAACTGTGTCCTATTACATAAGTTTAAAGTGAGTTTTCAGTTTACCTCAGGAAATGCAGGACTCTCAGTGAAGTCTGACTTTCATATATATATATATATATATATATATATATATATATATATATATATGATGATTTTAGTGTAAGCACGAACCAAATGTGACTTTTTGTAGAAGGTCACTATTGATATGAAGTTTGTTAGGATTACATACAAGGTATCCTGCATCTTTAGTTCATGTTTTGAATGGAATTGGATTTATTGTTCTTCTTTTCTCTGGTGCCTGACTCCTAGAACCCTATTAAAGCACTTTAATGACTTTTAATTCTCTCCAGTTAAAATAAAGAACACATAAGACATCATCTCCTTGGCCTTACTTGAAGAGATATAGAAAAAATCCAGAACCTAAGTAATTATGCGTAGATGCCCAGAACAAGCAGCATTATCCACCATGTCCACTAAAGCCTATTATACTGAATTCTGGTTTTAAAAAATAAGGATAGCATTTCAGCCTTGTTCTAATGATATGGCCAGATGATGCCGCAAAACCCTGTCATCACTAATAAGTACACACTGTCCTGGAAAATCAATAGTTTCTGAAGGGGATCCTGAGGGGATTTTCCACAACTTACCACACACTCATAAATCCCTGGAGTTTAGGTGCATTGCATCCCCAAGCAGGAAAGCCTGGGTCTCAGCTAGCTTCCCAAGCTGCTGGGCTGGAATGGTTGATCTTAGCTTTGCTACAGGCATCTACTCTTAGACACCATCTTTAACTGTTTCAAATTGCAGGTATTGCACTAGGAAAGGAAATTTAAGCATAGATGTCACTCTCTCTAAAGAAAGCCTGCTGTCTGACTAGATAAGCATAAGTAAGCAAATACATTTGGGGTTGTTTATTAAAACAAAGCATAACCCACTACTACACTATGTTGAATATTAGACTTGTAATCCTGGCAACAATGTTATCATGATCTCTTGTGAGGAATCTCTAAACAACCCTCAGTGGACACTGCTGAGAGATTAGGCTTGCTTTAATTACATTCTCCCCTTCCCCAGAAAGTACAGGTGAGGCTTCTCTGAGAGTTTTGGGCAATATTTATCATTTTACCTATAGCTCATATTATCTCAATATGGCAGGGACATGGCTACTACGACATTCATTATCCTTTTGACAAATTGAGTCATTGTGTGGAACTAGTGAGGAAAGGCCACCTGGTTTTCATACTTTATAAAAACTCTGGGAGTAGTTTCAGATTAAGAGAAAATTAGGAAAATCATAGAGCTCTCCTGGCATCTCATGCACTCATTTCTAGCTTCCCCTAATGTTGACATCATACATCAATATGGTATGCTCATCACAACTGGCTAAACAGCATGAGAACATGATTGTTCTAGAATACTACACTCAGACTCCCTAGGTTTTTTACTTCAAGTTTTGTTATTTGTTTTCGTTTTTGGTTTGCTTTTGGTTTTGTTTTTTTGTTTTGTTTTTGTCTTTTTTTTTTTTTTCAGTTCTAGGCACTTGTCCACGATCCCACATTACATTTGGTGCCATGTCTCCTTTGTGGATTCTCTTGCTTTGGGTAGTTCTCAGATTGTCTTTGTTCAGTGATGAAGGATTACTAGCCTGGTACTTCGAATGAATTCCCCTCAAGTTTAGGTGTCAAGTTTGCCCTATTGATGTTGGCTATGATCAGCTGTTCCATATAAGGTTTGTCAGGTCTCTATATTTGTTGTAGTATACAAGTAGACTGCCCATACTTAGAAGGTGGAGTTAATCTCTCCGTCATTGAGGGTGCAGTATTTAACATAGATTATTTTGAATTCTACATGAAGAACCTGATTCCCTGGGTTACACAAGTTTTTTGGATCAATGCTGCTGCTGCATGGATATTTTATTTTGTTGGTTATTATCCAACTAGTTATTGATTTTGCTATGCAAGTTCCAGCTTCATCCACCGGAGCTCTGTTCCCTCCCATCATTAGAATCTGTTTTTAACCTTCCTTTTGTTTCTGAAGTTCCATGTTCCTCATGCATATTTCTTTCTCTGTCCCTAGGATTAGATCCAGCCATTTCTGTTCGAGTGCAGCACTGGAGACCAACATGCAGGCCCTGGCTGGTGAGAGCCGCTGTGCTCTCAAATGACTTCTTGTCCCACTCTCCTGCCTAAATGCATTTGTCAGTGGGTCTCCTGATGTCCCTGTCATTGATTTCAAACTTTGATCTAAGGAGGAAATTGTGACTTCATTTCAGAAACACATGAAGGTTTTCAATCAAACTTGGCAGAATGACTTTAGAGACAAGTACAATTTTGATTATTAATCACCATGTTTTCTTTTCCTTATTAAAGGAACTGAATATTTAAAGAATGAGCTTCCTAAGGAAAGGACAGGTTAGCTAAGTGCAGCCTGGCAGTTCCAGTAGAAATGGCAGAGTGTAGGCAAGCATAGAAGGAATTTAAAATATACTATCCTTAGCCAATCCCTATTTTAAAAGAACTAAGTTATGGCCAAAGAAATATGAAGGAAGGACTGGTTGTGGAAAAATGAAAAGAAAGGTAGATGAGAATGACACACAAATACCATCATCTAACCAAATAACTTGTGTTTGTGTGTGTCTGTTTAATGTGTGATATGTGTGTGATGGTGTGTGTTTATGTGCTTGATGTGTGTTGTGTGTGATGTGTGTGTGATATATGAAGTGTGTGATATGTGTGATGTATATGCGTGATGTGTGTGTATGTGATATGTATGATGTGTGTACGATGTCTGTGATGCGTATGATGTGTGTATGATGTATATGATGTGATGTGTGTGATGTGTATATGGTATGTGTGATATGTGTGCATATGTGTGCATATGTATGTGATGTGTGTGTACATGTGTGATGTGTATAAGGTATGTATGATGTGTGTACATATGTGTGTGATGTGTGTATACATGTGTGAGATGTATGTGTGATGTGTATATGATGTGTGTGTATATGTGTGTGATGTGTATATTGTATGTGTGCATATGTGTGTGATGTGTGTGTACATGTGTGATGTGTGATATGTATATGGTATGTGAGATGTGTGTATACATGTGTGAGATGTATGTGATGTGTATATGATGTGTGTGTATATGTGTGTGTTGTGTATATGGTATGTGTGATATGTGAGGTGTGTATGTAATGCATGTGTGATGTGTGTGATATGTGTGCATATGTGTGTGATGTGTGTGATGTGTGTGTATAATGTGTGTTTAATGCATGTGTGATGTCTGTATATGTGTGTGATGTGTGTGTATATGTGTGTGATGCATGTGATGTGTATGTATATGTGTGTGGTGCATGTGGGTGTGTGATGTGTGTATAAGAAAGGTGTTTTTAAAACCCCTTTCATAGACAAAATCAACCATGTGTTCTGTTCACCATCAGAGCTTTGCCTGGTTCTTATAACCACACACATGTCCTATTGTAACACAGGTTTACCAAACTCTTATGCTGCTAGTATTAAAGATGGCTCCAATCTCCTCAAGGAAAACCTATACTTAATAGTGGAGAACTCCCACTAATCTTTAGAGAATTCTTCAGTGCTTGCCCAAAGGGTAGTATTTAGCAATCTAGCACCTAGAAGAAATTTGCATGAGTGTGTGTACAAACACACACACACACACACACACACATATCTCTTAATCTTTTTTCTATTTCCTCTTCCCATTGTTGATTATCAATATTTATTCCTTATACAAATTAAATATCCTATTGAATAGCATAATTGTGCATCAGATAAATGACATCTAACTAACACTGATAAAGGCATCACAGTGGTTGGGTTACTCATAGAAAGCCAAGCCTACACTAAACTACCAGAATCCTGAAGTTCAGGGCTGAGAGTCTGAAAACCACTGTTATTGAGAACAGCTCTGTCTTCTGGGTCACCTAACCCTCCTAAGTTTATACCCAGACAAAAGGTTTTGGCATCAAATGGCTAGTTTCTTTTGAAGCTGTTTGAGTCATTTAGATGGTCTGGCTGGAGGCTGGATACTGTCATTTCTTAAGCTGCAATATGCTTTGGAAGGCTGGTCTGCTCCCGTGTATGCCTCATGCTTGACAGTGTACACAGTTTGGGGTTCAGAGGACACGATCTTTAGCACATTAAACACCAAATAGAGCAGACACAGATCAATAGAAAAAAATAACTTCTTTTTATTTACAAAAA
Source organism: Rhynchomys soricoides (assembly GCA_019843965.1). Lineage (NCBI taxonomy): Eukaryota > Metazoa > Chordata > Mammalia > Rodentia > Muridae > Rhynchomys > Rhynchomys soricoides. The sequence continues at coordinate 9,148,856 of JADRCH010000056.1, read as the reverse complement.
CAAAAATCCAAATATTGGATGCTGTAAACAAAATTCACAATCTGTTCCCTCTAGCACTGATAACGAACATGTCAGTTGTGAAGAGTCCATTTTCCATCGACTCCCTTTACTGCCTGTGACACACAATTGTCAAAACATTCCAAGAGTGACCCAGGGTTCAGCTTGCTGCAGTAGAACAACTCAGAGCAGGCAACAGTTGTAGGGGGGTGGGGGAGGGGAGGGTCAACAGTAAACAGAGCCTCTTACATTCTGCGAAGCTTTGCAGCAAGTATCCCCAAGCCCCTCACCACCGCCCACTTTGTACGGGTATCACTTATTTCTTAGCAAGCCATTACCATGACAACATGTGACACGGAGATCCCTCCACAGCACTGAAATGGTGATGCTAAACAAAATATTAAAGAAAGAGTATATTCAAATAGGTGCTATATATGAAGCAGGAAAATTTTTTGGCTTTTTTTGGTTTGGTTTTGTTTTATCTAACACACATTTTTCTTTCACAACAAAAGCTTATTTTTGACAGCTGCTGGTAGCTTTTAACATAATACATTTCATTTACAAAATGGTTCTCAATATTTATTGAACAAGCATTGCATTAAAACAAGGATATGCACAGTAAAGCAACCAACGACAGCAAACAGGAGGGGTGGCAAAAATGGTATGTTCACTTTTCATTTCATTTCCTTCTTGGCTTGAATATTCTGCCCATCCTTGAGTTTTTTGGACCCAGGTCAAAACAGTCTAACTGTACCAAAGAGCTCAAGCGCTCCATTCACCTTTTGAAAGTCCATGCCCCTGCAAGAGTTCTTGAGGCAGTTGAATTTACTGCAGATGAAGTAAACTTTGTAAAAGGACACAGTCACAGGCTAAGTGTTCTCTGACATGTCAGACTGGACACATGAGAAGAACTTCCAGAAGGCAAAACTTCTCTCTGTTTCAAAGTAACAGTGCACTAGGCCAGACAAACACAAGAGCAAACAAACCGTGTGCACTGATAAGATGTAGAGAGAGCTGTCCTTTGCTCTGACATTCAGATTTTTAGGCCACACATCCACAAAGAGAGACATATATTCCATTGCATGTTCAACTACATATGCACAGGACTATAGTATGCACAAAATAGAAATAAATTATATAAGAGTTAAAGTAAATGCCAAAAGTTGTCTTGAACACAGCTTGTTCTATCTGAATGCCATGTGCTGGGACTTTTGACTAAGCTACCAGCCATAAGTAAGCAAGCAAGGAATATAAATACTTGAGAAAGTAAATGAAAGACATATTTTCTAATAAGGCCCCTTCAAACAAAAACCTGTGCTGTAAATTAACAGCAGGTTGCTACTATGGCAGAGCCCAAGATCTCCAGACTTTTCAAAACAGTGAACAACTCATACATGCAGAGTTAGCATGAGCAGAAACCAGGTCACCAGATGAGCCTCTGTCCCCCAGCAGTCCAGGAGAACTTGCAAGAAAGCTAAGCAGGCTGGACTTCGGTTTCTGATAGGTGAGTTCCAGGCTTAATCTACAAGCTGAACAATGTTTCCTGGGACTTTGCAATTGAATTTTTCCAATGCAGGGCAGTGAAGGGGAAAACTGGACCACCATGGGAGTGGGATCAGTTACCTATAAAAGAGTGTGGCAGTGTTGAGGGCTGTGACAGCTTGGTGAGGATTCACAGGGAAGCTGTGAATCAAGCCAATCTGGCTCCTGGTAAGGCTTCAAATACAGATGCACAGAAGGGTGGTCCAGGCACATAAACCTGAACCAATCTGGCTATGAGAAGCTGAGAGATAACATCATTGCCAATGTAAGAGTGTTAAGTTCTCCCTAGCTTCTCTATAACTGACTGGCTCTGCAGAGGAATTATACTTAGCAGTCATTCATGAAGATTCAAGGGGACTATGTGACTATTTCACAACAAGAAAGGAAGGTTGTTAACACATTTGTTGTTTTAGAAATGTATTTTTCAGAGACCAGTGTCTACAGGGCTGGGAAAGGAGTTAAGTTTAGCTGTCACTGAACATGAAAATATTAGTTCATGTCACAAAGATATACAAATGGTCTCTTGAGAGAGAAACTAAAGTTGGGTTTGATGGAATACAAAGTGATTTAATTTAAGGTACAGTACTAAATATTTCTATGCAGCGTGACAACCAGATCAAACATATTTCATATTGGATAAATTTATAAAATGTATATATATATATATATAATATATATATATCCTATATATAAACTTTATGTAGTTGTGCAAATACTCTTTAAAAAGGGTCATTTCACATTAATTAAATTCTAGTGGTCCAAAACAGAAAATGCACTCATTTGTATTTTCATTTAAATATTAAGAAGTAGTGTTCAGGTTCCAGAAATTCTTTTTTAGCAGTTATGGATTTAATTATCCTTTCTCTGGTCCATGATCCACAAGTTCTAATCCTTGAAGGCATGTGATTCTATTTATTTAAGGGGGAAGGGCTCAGACTGTCAAAATGTCAGGTCAAGCAATTAAAAAATATGCTACCAAATATTCTCCCAGTTGTGAAGTTCTCTGGTTCACTGAAAATAAGAAAAAACTCACTAAAAATGTATAATCTCTGCTTTTCCTATCAAATATATTACTCATTTCCCTCCACTTGTCTTACTTTTATATGGGTTTTACATCATCATTGCAGTATGCCCATGATTTCTAAGATCCTACCAAAAACATAAAAAGCACTGTATTTAAAAATTTCCTATTTGTTACATTATTTTAGGTCATAGACAAAGTAGTGTGTGTATATATACATACATATCACACATATGTGTGTGTATACACACCCACACATATATACGTACCTATGATAACATCACACCAAACAATATCAACTTTATATAGGTATTTGCCAAAAAAAGGAGGGGGGCATTTCCTCCACCATTCACAAGCTTATATGTTGTTTTTTATTTTTTTCTTGAGTCCCTGATAAAATAATTATTAAACCATAAAATAACCTTTTCCACTTCAAATCTTCTGAAAGCAACAGGCACTTTGATGTGTATTGGTGTGTAACAAATATAGTAACTCTGTATATATCCTATTCTATCTCTTCTGCTTGGGAATTTTTATTTGTTAAATCTTTGGTCCTTGAGCATGTTTTCTTGGCTACAGCTGTTTTTTGCTTGCGTCTTCACATTTAAAATAAAAAACGCAAGCTATGCACAAAGCTGGAATTAATGGGTCATGTCATCCTTAAGTTCTGCTGTTTGTTATGAGGACAGCATTGACCTATCTACAGTTCGTTTGGATCGAGCTGTTTCAATGTGGAGAACAGGATCATTCCAAAGACTGCACTCGCTGCAAGACAGATGGTAATCCCTGCCAGTAGCCCTGCTTTCCCCTGTTACTTTCTGGCCTCCTCAAGTGACAGGCAAGGCTTTCCTCCTCTGTATTTTCCCATTTGTGAATACCATCTTAAACGTTTTCCCACCATTCCCCTTCCCTATGGCAGAGCTATGGGAGTACCTGCTGCAAACCCATATTGTCAAAAATCAAGCCGTTTTTTTTTTTTTTTTTTTTAATTCTCTTGTTATTTTGGGAGAACCTGGCTGCTTTTACTAACAGGTCTCTTTTGTTTCAAGACACAGTCAAATTGGGTAGAGACCATAGGTGGGGTGGGTGGCTAAGGAGGGTGACCAGTTGAGATCATGCTCCCTTACAGATGGAAAGATCCATAAGCATTGCCAACTTTAAAATCGGGAGCATGTCCTCACTGCACAAAACACATCCCTAATTAGGACTGTATCACTCCCCTTTTTGGTGTTGTTTCATAATTTTTCTTTCTCTTTCTCTCTCTCTCTCTCTCTCTCTCTCTCTCTCTTTCTCTCTCTTTTTCTTATCTTGTTTGAAATGGCTTCCCCATGGCACATTTTTAAACAATTCTTAATTGCAGGGCAACCAAGTAGAATATGTCTGCTGCTGGCATGTAAATACTGGCTGAACTTGTGCAATGTAGTAATTGCTAAAGTTAGCATCTGCAACATAGGGGGCCGGCTGGTAATAGCAAGTGACATTAGCCACATTTGGAATGACATTTTGGTCAGCTAGCACCCGGATTGCCAGCATGGTGATAAGGTTTAAAGTCTGCCTCCTTTCATGTCCCATGAGGCACACCGTACTCTCGTTCACCACTCCATGAAGGGTCATGAGATAGTCATACTTGCGGTCTTCCAAGCCCACAAAATGGTTCTGCAAGTAGGATTCCAGCTTTCTCTGCTGCTCTCCGATGTCTGAGAAGTCAATAAAAAACCTGGAACACATGTACCTCTGGAGGGTCTTGATCTCCTCCGAGGCAGGCCTGAAGCCCCGCACTAAGAGGTTGCAGTACTTAAGCAGGCCTCCCCCTCTGATTTCCTCTGGGTTCCTGGTGGCAATGATCTTGTTGCAAAGGTGATCAAAGGCTTCGTGGAAATCACCATAGACGCTCTCGCCGATTATGGTGGGGTGAAATGTCTCCGTCATTGGATTCTCTGAACATTCGTAAAAGAGGAGAAGAGAGTCTAATTTGATTTGAAAAGAATCTACACTGAATTCAAACTGCCTTCGGAGGGAATCCACAAACTTTAGCTCCACATTTTTGCCGCTGTTGTTTGACAGGGATATAAGACTCCACCGGTCAGAATCATTGCATACTTTAACCATTTTCTGCACATACGCTTCCTACGATGGAAAAGATAAAAAGAAGAAAATGAGCAAAGCTGGAAAAGGAAGAATAAATGTATCTCGGCTTCTTTGCTGGGAATTATTTTTGCTCCTTCCTGTTTGTTTTGTTAAGTTTCAGCAAAACATTACCTACAAGCTTAAACAGTCTTTGGAAAACGGGGAAAAAATACATTTAACGAGTAGTTTTGCCGTCTGGGAAAGAGACTAGAAGTAATAGTTTGAGGCTTTTGGCAGGCGCAGCAGCACACTAGGACGTTCTGTTGTCATGTCTGACTTCAAATGTTATTTTCTGGAGATGGTCTAATGGGCACAATATTCACCCAGTGTCCGCAGAGAGGCAGACAGTGTTGTGAGTCGGCCTCTCTCACCCTTGTCTCCAACCACCCAGTTCTCCTCCCCCATAAGCAATCAATCTTATCAGTCTGGCAAGTCCCTCCAGCGACACTACAGTTACAGCCAAAGAGGAACTAAATTGCCTTCAGACAACTTTAATCAATTACAAAAAAATGCCACCTAAACCGAAGGGGAGGAGCACACTACTACACCCTCAACTCGTGAATTAACAGGGAAAAGTACCAAATATCAAACGCTAAAGTCAGTTGAATCCAGCCTAGGGATCTAGTCACATTTTCCAATACAATTAAAACCCATTGACTCAGTTCTGCTTCAGGCTGCTGTTTTCCCAAAGTCTAGATCACAAGATGACTCAAAAAAATTATTTACATCATTCCATCCTTCCACCAATCACGTTATATTCTAGACAGGAGTCCAGGAAGGAAAGTCAAGAGTTAAACCATAGCGAGAAGGAAGAGAAGGAAACGCAGAGAAGGAAGCACAGAGTTGTGGCGCTGGAGCTCCCAGGAAACTAAAAGACTCCACACCACTCACGCACATTAGTTCGCTCGGGGAGTGGGAGGTGGGGGTGGGGGTGGAAGAAAGAATAAAAAATAAATAAACGTACTCACTACGGCCCTACTGACCACAGTTAAGGCAAGTCGGGCTTGCTTTCTCCCCGCCCCCGCAGTGCCCAAGCCCATCAGGTGGCTTTACCTTGAGAGTGAGAGGTGTAATCTTCTCCTTGTTCACCCCTTCAGGCAAGAAGTCTAACAGGCAATCCAGCACGACGTCCTTCACAGTCTGAAACTCCTCTTCCCCACGCAGGTCAGCGCAGAAGATGAGGTCCAGGTCTTTGTAGCCCAGGCCACTGTCCTGGTGCAGGACGTGACTGGCGGCCGAGCCGTTAAGGCGCACGTCGCGGACACCTATGCTCTTTTCCTCCAGGCGCTTCCGCACCACCTTCACAATCAGGCTCGGCTGCAGCTCGAGTGTGGGGAAGTTGCCGCGCCCGTGGATCGGGATGGTCTCGCTCAGAATGCCGTCCAACCGCTGCACTTGCTCCCAGTTCAGCACGTTGCAGTGTGCCGTGGGGCTTTCGCAATAGTCCGAGCAGCGGTCGCCGAAACTGCCACCGCCACCGCCGAAGTCACCACTCAGGGGGATGTAGGGGCCTCCAGTCAGCTCGTCCTCTGCCATGGCAAAGTACCCTTCGCCCTCGGCCATGTAGTGCCCGCCAAACGCCACTTGGCCTTGGTCAGTCCTAAGAGGAAAGAGTGGGTTCAGGAGAGCAGCAGGAAGGTGCGCCGGTGCGGGGACAAGGGTCCCGCCGAGAGGCCTGGGCCCCCCCTCCCAGATCGTGACGCCCCAGGAGCTGCCCATAGTAGCCTTCCCCCCTTCCACCGACCCCAATGCCCAACCGCGCGCCGCGCCCCGCAGAGCAGCCCCGCACCAAAAGTATCTCTGATGCATCTGGAAAGCACAAGCGAGAGTCCCGTCTGTGTCACCTGGAGGCGGCCGCCCCTTCTAGGAGCGCAGGCGAGCGAGGAACCGCGAGGTGGACACACTTCGCAAGAGCTGCGAGTGCGCTCCCGGCAGCGGCCCGCGACTTCTCCGCGCCGACCCCCGCCGCGCCCTGAGCGTTCCCGCCCCTTGCCCGCGCCCCGCCCGCTCCCCCTCTGCGGTGGTCTCCGAGGTGGCGGCTCTCGACGCCGCCGATGCCACCGTGCACACTCGCGTCTCTGGAGCTTTAACAGTTGTGCGGGGGGAAATGTCTTCAGTACTTTTTTTATACCGGGCTTCTCCGCGCTTCCGGGGCCCCAGCGCGCAGTGCTCGCCACACCCTCTAATTTGCATAAAGCGCCGCCCCCAGCGCTGGGTGGACAGTCGCCGGAGCTTAGAGCTGCTGGAGCCAGGCCAGGGTGCGCAGCCCCTGGCTATGTGCACAGGGCAGATGCTTGTGGCTCCTACGTTTAGATTTATCCATTTCTGCACGTCCCCACACACACCCCTAAAGAGGAGACACTTTGCCCCAAATGTGATAAATGGCCATCAAAACTGGATCAGGGTTAAAAATCACGCAACTATAGAAACTTCCCAAGCCTAGCCTTCTGGCCGGGTGCACCGCGTCATTGCCGCGCAATTCTGGGTCTCCTGGAGGTTCCTCCACCGGTGTCCGTTTGTGGCTAGACCGCCGATTCCACTAAGGACCCTGGGCCAAGTGTGGTCTCCAGAGGCAACTGGTCACGCACTTCAGTCTTTGTGCGGGAGGGGGAGGGTTTGCTGAGAACTGAGTTTCGATTCTGGAAACCTCGAGAAGTGCTGGGGAAGTCGGGTGCCAGCCAGCCAGCCTGAGTGCGCGTCCAGCTGCTGCGCGCGAACTGGGCAGGCGCGCGTCGCCTTTCACACAGCTCCGCGGGCTCGCGGCCAACCGGCGGGGTCTCGGAGCGCAACCCCAGCAGTGCACGAAAGCGGCCACAAGGGTGGCGGTCCTTCGATTCAGACCGGAGGTGAAGCGCGTTGCGTTCCTAGCAGCCTGTAAGGCAGGTTCTCAGTTCTTAAGTGAATAAAAGGTCAATGATCTAGGTAGGGTCTGGCTTCTTACCAGCCATAAATGGCAAATTTAAAAGACGTGAAGTTTCTCCCCTCCAGCTTCAGTCGCCAGTGTAGCACTTAATGCACCACTGTGTTTGCTAGAAAGCTCCCTGCTTTCGCTTGTCCACTTCCTCCGCCGCCCGCTGCCTCATTCCAAAGTAATGCTTTGCAGTCCTTGCTCCAGGTAGAGGCTGTGGGCCGGGCCGAGACTGTCAGGGTAGATAGGGGAGGCTCTGAGATGAACAGCCATTACCCCCATCACCCCAGACAACTTCAGAGAACCAGCTTCTGGATTTAGGGAGCCCTGGCCTAACCGCCCAACCTGAGCGGCTCTGAGTTGAGGGATGGGATGCGGGGGTGTCGCCCACGCAGATCTAGCTGCGTGACAACGCCGCCCCCTGCTGGTGCCCTGTGGCGCTGTGAGTCCACAAAATGGAGAAACTCGACTAAAGGCTAGGCTTTCCTAGCATAGGCCAGGCCTAGGCCGAATTGGATTGAGCGATTAAAGGGAGCCCTGGACCCCCACATTGTTCTCAAATCCCATTGCTTCCTTTCAAGACGTGTCCAACCACGAACGCTGCCTAGCAACACATTTCGTTTATATGAAATTGTGTGTGTGTGTGCACGTGCACCTCTGTGTGTGTGACTTCATACGGGCATGCATGTGACAGTCTAGCTGTGTAGCTCAGATTGGCCTAAAAAACGAATATCTTCTGGAGTGATGTGATGATGCCTTCTGTGAGCCATGACCTCTTCCTACACACCTCACAGTCTTCTGGTCAAGAAGAAGGCATTCCATAAAGGGATTAGGAGGTAATTTTCGCCTCCCAAGTTCACAGCCCTCATATGTTATGGGGTCAGGCCTTGCATACCCATTTGACTGTGAATGCTATTTAGGCTTCATTGCCTGAATGAGATGTCCCTGGCTTAGTTCTTCCTTCTCGGTGGAAACTGAGGCAAGCAACTGCAGCAAGGGGGGCTGGGGCAAATGAGAGAGAAGAATTTAATTCCAGAGAGAGAGAGAGAGATTATAAATACATTAAGTATCAGGAAATATTTTTTTCAAAGGCTGATAATTTTGAATTGTCTTAAAATAACGTCAAAGTGGCCGGTCATATATTAGATACATTGCATCTAAAAAAAAAAAAAAAGCAATAGTTCAGCCCCACTTTCATTACTTTGTACAGTATTTTAAGTTTCCATCAAGAAGCCTGAGAAAAATAAAGCAGAGACTAGAGCAGCCTGTGAGCAAGTGAGTTCTTCGCTCACACCTGAAGTATCATCCTATGAGGCTGAAGGGCTCAACTTCTTTAGAAAGCTGCCAGGGAGGGGTTCCTGACAAGAGGGCCCAGCTAGAGCTTCTACTTTTCCACTTCACAGGCAGTTTTGTCCTGTTCTCTAAGTGAAGACTCCCCCCCCACCCCCCCAGCAGTGGGCACTCTTCTCTGCACAGCTGTTCCCAAGGCCTCTCCCAAGAACAGGAGACTTGGCTGAGACGGGCAGATCATGGAGGGCCTACTGTGCCACATACCACGTGCTGGGGAAAAGAAGAGTCCCAGCCACCGGCCACAGTAGGGAACACCCCATTTCCTCTAGCTGGCAGTTCTTTGTGGATAACACTTCCTTAATAACAGAGCATTCCACACTGCCAGGCTTAACTAGACCCTCCTGCCTGCCTCCCACACTGGGACATCTGGGGCAACTCACTCTTGGCAGTGCCAAGGAAGGCAATTGAATTATTGGATTAATATATGCCTGCTGCATAGAAATGCTACTGGTTACACACTGCTGAATGGAAGCATATGTTTTTCATTGTTCCTCTTCTGTCGTCAAACTGAGGTAATATTTATATTCTGGAAAGTTGCAGCCATCCTGACACAAAACTGCAAAGTCTGCAATTGTGAGCACTCACTTGCTTTCTGTAGATGGCCAATGGAAGTACTAAGTAAGAAATTCTGTGTTTTCCAGCACATTCATAGCCAAGACACTTCACCGGATAGTCTGGTATTGGATTCACATGGACTTGACGTTTGGAGAAAGGATAGAAGGTTTCAGTTTGGGGGCTTATTTGGTAATTTAGTTTTTCCCCTTTAAAATGGAAAAAAATGAAGATCAATGGCAATATGAAAAGGTTAAAGCCACCACAAGGAGCTGGAGAGATGGCTCAGAATTTAAGGCATCTACTGCTCCTGCAGAGGGTACTCCACACCCCCAGCTTGGTTAACCATACCCATAGCAGGCAGCTCACAATCACCTGTAACTCCAGCTCCAAAGGATCTAAGAGTTTCAAAGGGCATCTGTAATATAAACCCAGGCATGCTGCACACACACATACACACACACGCACACACACACACAGACAGAGAGAGAGAGAGAGAGAGAGAGAGAGAGAGAGGGAGGATGGGAAGGGGGATTCACATAACTGAAAAAAATTCTGGAAGTATTAAAGCCACCACAAAACAAACCGTGTATTTAGGCTACTTCTTGAGAAAGCAAAATATCTTCACCTGATTCTTTTTTTTTTTTTAATGGAAAGCCTAATATAGATTTTAAAGGAAAACATATCATTTATAACTAGTTGTTCTTGATTTGCAACTTATAGTAACAATCAATCCATACTTAGCACAGTAAGAAAAAGTCCAATTTTGGCCTTAATAATATTGAATTTGCTAGTGTGCACCACACAGTATGCTCAATATTTTAAATATGTTATTTCTTAAGCTAAGTTCTCCCCAAATCACAGCTTTGCATATTATAACCTTCTTACCTGGATCGGAATAGTAAAGCACAGAAGGTCAAGGTCTTAGAGGTGGCAGAGCCTTGGCTTACACCCACCCATCTGTCTGGGAGTCTTTTGCATCCTATGGGTTGGCATTCTCCCTGCCTTCTGATACTCTTTGTAAGCTTAAAATTAACCTGGAATTGTATTTTATTTTATTTTCCAAGTAGTAGGTGTTCATTCTGGCATAACATTGGGACCGCACATGTTTAATCTTGAATCAACTTCTAAGAGCCAAACTGTACCAAGAACTGACTGAACTGATGGGGATGGCTTCCCCCAAGCCTGGAAAATGACCTCTGCAGTCATGGAGAGCTAGCAAGCCAGCAGCTTCAATGGGGAAGTTTGCAGAAAACCCTCACAAAGGGAAACACAGTGGGAGGTTTGGCGATGGCCCAAGAACACTGGTAGCTAATGGAGCCACTTCTCTCTTCTTGTTCTCTCTGATTCGTATCTTCCCAAAGATGATTTCTGAAGATAAGAAGTAAACAAACAGGAAACAATTCCCCAAGCTCATATCCAGAAGCAGAGGAGAAAGAAGAACCCAGGAAAACACTGTTACCATCTAACTTCTCTCTCACAGCCCTCTGTTGAGTCTTCTCCTGTAACTATGCTGCTCTCTTGGTCTTTCCACGCCGTCTTCTTCCTTCTCTTCATGATCCTTTGCTGCTTCTATCCTTTGACCATTTCCACCAACCATTGCATTCCTGTGGAAGCACACTGTGGTGTTGACGGAAGAACACTAGGATCTGAGATGTGACCTCTGACCGTCCACCTCATTCAGAGGGCAAATCTCAGTAATTGATGATAACCAGTGAGGGACCGCTTCCTTTCCAATCATGGACACACAGGTGTCATCTCAGAGGACACAGATTTCCTGAGACCTCTTTGCTCCCCAGTTAGCAATGGCTCAATAGCAACTTATCACAACATTCTTTGCAGAAGTTACAATGTCCAGAGGGAACTATTTCTAAGAAAACTAAATAAATAAATAAATAAACAACTCCATTTGCAGTTGTAGACCAATGAATTTACAAAATTCCACAAAGAGATCCCATTATGGTTGGAACGACTATGGCATCACATTAAATTCAATACCGATCAGCCCTTTGTAGCTCGTGTTTTCTGATACTGCCACTGATGTTGATTATGCCAATGTTTCTTCCTGTGTGGACATCTTGGCAAAACACTGACTGCTTCAATCAGTGTTGTAAGTACCGTGCACCAGACGATTGTCCTTACTCCAGACAAGAAAGGTGTTCGAATTTTACACTCATTTGGTGAAATATAAATTTGGAATGTGCATGTGATCCTCTCAAATGCCAGGTATGGTCAAGTGAATTGCTATTTTGTGTTGCAGTAGTTTTCTTTCTGTATGTGTGTACTGAAAGATGCTGGGTTTCTCTGAGAAAAGCTGATGCTTGCCTTTTGAAACACATGAAACATTGTGGAGGAGAGAAAGTGGGGCTTCCACTCTCATCCCCAAATATTTGTGACCCTTGCCTTGTAGAAAGTGAGGTTATCTTCTATAGGTAGGTTCATTTCATCCTTACGTGCATCAGCCAGTTCCTGCCTGGAACCTGAGCTGATATATTAGATACCCACTGGAAGCTGGTTTTCTTTACATAAGCTTGTATGTTTGCAAATACTAAACAGGTATTACATTAATCTACTTTCTGTTGACAAAACAACCTAGCTAAGGCTTGATAAAGAAAAGAACTTGGTTAACTCACAGTTTGAAATGCTAACATGAATAAATTTTGGGATCTGGGGCCATTTACTTAACTCCTAGAGAGGGCCTCTTGCTGAGTCATAGCAAGGTTTGCTGTGCCATGGGGACAGGAATGCTTACAGAGGAGACCTTGAAGACCTGAAGCCAGGGTGATTGATTCAAGGGCCCAGGGCCTATCATCTTCCACTACACCTTCCTCCTAAAGGACTTCCATCCAAACTCTACCACACTGGAGTTTGGATTTTGTCACTTGAACTTTGAAGGGACAGCCTCAGACCATATCCAAACACTAACACCTACCACCTACCTCCTACCACCTACTATCTACCAACAGTTTTATGCTCTTAATCCTCAGAGTGAATGACTAACAGGTGAATCTGTGAATTCTGCAGAGGACACATTTTCTCCTAAACCTAAGTCATATGTTATGTCAAGCATGCATGTACTGCCTTGTGTAATATAAGAGAAAAATTAGCATGGACTATGGTTGTCAATTTTTAAAAATCAGAAGTTTCTGAAAATTTGAGTACAAAACACATGTAAATTTTGAACCAATTGAAGTGTAGAACATGAATTTAAAATATATATTCTTCAAGTCAGACTCTAAGAGAAAATTCATTTCCTTGACAAGCCTAAGGTCCTTAGATGTGAGTAGACAAACTAGCTGTAGACTCTTTGTGTGTGGTTACCCAAAACACCAACATTTATTTTACTAATGTGATTCAAGGAAATTCTAACTTGATCTATTAACAGAAGGGAAAGACTGTGAGTACAGGGGAGTGTGCATTACTTGAGACATAATGCGAGCAGCTATGGATCTGTACATCTTAAAGACATCTTACCAGGGGACCAGCCTTCCAACAGGAGTCTCTCTATCAGGAGCCCTAGGGATTAGGAGGGAATCAGGGTTAGCATTCCCAAGGAAGCTGACTTAAGTTCCCATCAGTAAGATATCTCTGAAATGTGGTAGAATCACACTTCCCAGCTTTGGAAACGTGCCTCATGAAGGAATTGAGTAATTCATTAGGATGATAAAATAGCATGTTCACTTTTTCTTATTATAAAGGATTATTAGAATGCTAAATGAGGGGAAAAATATGGCAAATGGAAAGTTTGGTTTGGGTTGTTGTGGTTTTGCCCTGTAACTTTCCCCAGATTTCCATTAAGATTACAGAAAATTGTTTCCATTATCACTGGCAAAATGGGGCAATCAAATCCCACTGCATCGGCCAACTGGGGATTCTTTGTGGGCAGGATCTCAGTACCTTCACACTGACCATGAAAATGGCGAGACACTGTGTTAAATAGAAATGTTTCCTTGGAAGATGTGTGTCTTACCTAGCATCCTCTCTTCCTGGCATGCCCAGAACATTGCTTGTGCTCTTATGTAGATTGCACAGTTTCTTGAGAAAGTCAATGTACTCAGGGGCTAGAGTGGAGTCTCTGAGGTAAAACACTTAGGTCACATATTTAAGGCCCTGGATTCCATTCCCAGCATTGAAAAAAAAAAAAAAAGTTAAAATACTCAAATAAGATGTATCATTAAAAGTACTAATTTTATTCAACTTAATAGTACATTGCACCATGTTTTCATTTTAGAGGGGTTTGTTTTGCTTGATTTCTGTTTTGTTTTAATATCCCTTCACTTTATAATTGAGGCCACCTTTACACCCATAGTGAAGCTCAGGGGCACAATGAACTCAAAACTATCCCCTTGTTTCAGCCTTTCAAGTGCTGAGATGACATGCACGTACCACAATGTTTTAATTTGCATGTTACCACCTCTAGATGAAGTGGAGGGGAAACATTAAAGAATTTCTGACATGAAACTAAATGACCCTTGCCAATATTTTATGACTGCTACATTGGATAAACTATTACATTGATTCACAGTTCTTCTTAAAGAATTTGGTTTATCAAACTAATTCTTATACTACTTTGTATCTAAAGAGAACAAACATTTGAATAAAAAAAAAAAACCTGAAAACAAACAAATTACTTAAATGTTTGCCCATGAGTTAAGCAGCCAGATGCCTGTTTAAATTCCCTGTATTTAACGGGGTATAATGGAAGGTTGAGTTGTCTTTTAAATTCAATTGAAAACCAAACCCATGCGCATGTTTGCTCTCAATCTGGCCTTAAAATTTTTAAATGCTTATATTGATAAAATTTTCCAGATGTATGAACAATTCCAGTTTCTGCTGTATGGCAACATGAACAACCCAAACTTTGATCTCTTCAATTCCAAATATGGTGCAGGACCCTGCAGGCTGCAGTGGGAATGGAGGCACCGGGCTGCTCAACCAGGGTGGGTGTGTTGGAGCGTGTGTGTGACTATGCTGATATCACCTTCATTTCTCTCCCTAGCTTTTTATTATTTTACATACCATATTTCTTATCCCCTATTTATTAGACTCTTCTGTTGGCTGTAGAATCAATGATGACAGAGACTACAGTAGACACCATTTGTAACTCACTACAATTATCCACAAATCAGCTATCAAGAGCAGCCAAATCTCTCAGAGCATAAGGACGTGAGAGTATACACATTCACACACAGTTGAAATAAATATAGTCCAAGTTATTTAAAAGCCACCTAACAAATAATCTAGATGAAAGTGTATATGTTCTGTGCATCTGATACAAATAGACTGTAAGATCATCTCAAGAATCTATGGGCAGATGTGAGATCTTAAGTACCTGGTAAGAATTTCCTATCTAGTCATGTTATTCTGGCCATGACCCACCATCACTGCAAGTCAGTGACTATTTTATTTTGCTGCTGCTCATTTTTGGCTAATAAATTCCCATGACATATTTTAAGTATCAGTTACATGAAAAAAAAAATGTCTTCAGATATAATTAAGAACATATCAAATGTAACAAGAGTAGAGTACCAATGAGTTCTGCATGTATAAGATCATACTGTCTGGACACATGGATAGGTCAGCAGGCCATCACCTACAGCATTAGCTGCTGTTTCCTGCCTGTCGAGGTATTTCTGGTTTATGGCTCTAACTGCCAGTAGAACATCCTCACAGCTCTGAAAGTGCTGACGAATGCTCACTGGATTCCTGTATTTATCAGTTACGTTTTTCCAGAATAAAATATTCCTTACAAACATATAAATAAATAAATAAATAAATAAATAAAATAATGCTGCCATTTGTAGACCCTCACAAATGTGATTAGTCAGACTTTGGATAATAGCTCAAATCCTAGCCCCAAAATAGCCAGTTTATTTGTCTTAATAAATTGTGCAATTTGGTTTCAAGAAGAAGTTGAGTTTGTTCAAATGGTCCGGAGGTCTTAGGTAGCAGCTACATGTGTTCCTGTATTCCAGGGCACGGTTTCCTTAGTCAGTGACACCCCTCCTTATTTATTTCTTGGTGGGAAAGCTAGCAACTGCCTTGGGAAGAGCAGACTCAGTGGCTCTAAATTAAAATTTTTAGATTAAACATTTCAAAAAAACAACAAACTTTAGGTCTTTAGGTCAAGGACTGGATGTAGGAACCCTTGACATGAACAATTTTTTTTCATTCCTTAAATGGAGTCTTCCTATGGGAGCTTTTAACAGCCAGTCTTTTTAATAGCATACTATATTTCCTTACACAAGACCATAGCAAACTCTTCAATGTTGAGACTCAGGGAGAAACGTGAGTAGAATAGTCAGCACAACCTTTTTTGTGGAATTGTAAGGAACCAGCAAGATGGGTACTATTGGGGGCAATACCTGGTATATGTATCTTAGAGAGCATTTCGCTAAAGCTGGTTTTAGAAGGCATAGGCACAAGACTTTCACCAAGGAACATATTGAGAGAGCACTTTTCAGACACATAGACCACCCAACTGTGCATCCATAGCCGGAGGAGGCCAACCTAATGCTCATGGAGCAGTGGGCAACAACAGTTGGAGGGACAAGCACAAACCAACCAGGTACTTGCAAGAGACCAGGTCTATAAGGCATCAAATCTTGGTCTCTGAGGAGTTCTCTCTCAGGACATTCATCTTAATATTCTTGTAAAGTTGCCTTTTATAAATCATTCCTGAACTTAAAGGCAGATATATTTCTGAATCTCCATCTCTCTCTGCCTGATGGTCAGGAGTACACAGATATTCTGCCTATAGACCTGGATTTCCTGGGATGTAAATAGTAACTATCAGTCATTAGAATAAAAATACTTATGGGCCCTTCACAATACTATCCTTGTGCAAAGCCAGAAAGTTACCCATGATCTTCATGTCAGGAAGATCCTCCAAAGCTTTGGTATGAATGGTTCAAGAATGTGCACACCCTCTAATTAAGTTCTGAATCAACATGACATCACTAGAACCTCCAAGGTGTGAGCTATCTCTACCAGCAGTCTCTGACCACTGCCTTTCTGTATGTAGGGTTTTGTAGCTTTGATTACTACTACTATTGCACCTTTTAGGACCTGGTGGTTTAAGTCTTCAGTCTTTGTGAAACTAAGCCTTACCTTTTATTTATCCATCTCAGCAAACTGGTGACATGTAGAATTTTTCAAAATAAAAGTAGTTCAATATTAAACTAAAAAATGAAAAGGCAGTCATTACAGACATGATGAATCCTATAAAGTCACATTTGTCAAGTCCAGGTTCTTGATCCTAAAATGAATGTAATCCTCCTTCAAAAGACTATTTCCTTGCCAGTGACTTGAACAAAGCTTTCTGGCTAATATATATTTTCCTCATGTTTCTAAGTGTGGTTGGTGTTTGATAATGGGATGAGATAGATAATTAAAAAGGGGTGATCTGCTTAAACCAGAATGATCAAGAAATGTCCATCCACATTATAAAAGAAAAGAACAGGGGAAAAAAAAAAACAGCAAGAACTAAAAGAGAAGTTAGAGAGTAGTCCTAGCCTAGGGAGCAGTTTGTACCCAGTCAGGCAACAATCTGATATACCAGAGGAAATGAAACAAACAGTTTGGAGACAGAGTGCCCAGAGGAAGGGGGTGGTGACAGGAAATCAGATGAGAGGAAAAGTCAAAGGTCAGATACATGAAGTTGTAGTGAGGAGTCAGGTTCTCTTTAAATTCAAGAAGTCATTGGTGACTATAACCAAGAGGATGAAAGGATTTATCTTAAGATATCACTCTTGCCTCTAAATGAAGTTGGGAATGGAGAGGAGAAAAACATGGCAGGAGACCACTTTTGTGGTCATCGTTGGTATATGGGTATTAAGGACGGTTCTAGTTCGGATTCTATATCGTAGATTATAGTCTATATGGATTATGCAGTCCTTTGAATGTATTTTTTTTTACCTAGAAACACCAATAAAGTAGACTCATGTACAATATTAAGCACACAACATCATGACACCATTTCCTAGCATTCCTTTGTGTTTCCATGCATGTAAGTATCCACACAAGTACACAACTGTGCTGTGAAGCAACTTAAATGGAAGGAATCAACAAAGATTGGGTAGAGTCACCTAGGAAAGGACACCATGAGAAAGGAGGCAGGTTTGTGTGCTATATTTTATTGTACCTTACAATAGCATATGTGTAGTTAATATTGACTGTTGACTTGACAGAGTCTAACATCACCAAAGAAACAAGCTTCTGGGCTTGCCTGGGAGAGATTATCTTGAGTAGGTTAGCCTCTGGGCATGCCTGGGAAGGAATATTTTGCTAAAGGCAGTCTCTGGAAAGCTTATGAAGCATTATCTAGATGAGTTTAACTGAGATATGAAAACCCATCCTAAAAGTGGGTGGAAGAATTCTCTGGGGTTTTGTCCTGGACTAGATTAAAAGGAGAGAGTCAATGAAACACCAACACTTATCTCCTGCTTCCAGATTAGGAATCCAATGAGACCAGCTGCCTTAAATTCCTGACTCCATGACTCCTCAGCAGAATGTACTGAGCCTTCAGGAGTAAGCCAAAAGGAACCCTCCCTTAAATTGCTTTGTGTTTTACCATAGCACTGAGACAAATAATTAAGACAATAGTTCTTATATTTATCCACTAGTTATTCTTTAAAATACAACTCACAATAACTTTTAAGTGATAAAACCATAATAAGATTGAACCATTAACATAGGAAAATGGTATGCAACCAGGGGAATGTATTGACTTCAGAGGACTTATAAAGACTATTGAAATATGCACTGATAGGGACCAGTAGGTAATTCATCCCCCTTTCCGTAAGACACTACCTTTCTAGAATATTGGCTATTTCCAAAACATTTCATGTACAGAAGGAAATTTTAAATCTTACATTTATTTAGGCCTCCTTCTCTCTGAGGTCCCAAGTCTAGCTTTGCTGAATTTTCTCGCAATGCAATCTGGACTGTTCAGTCTCATGTACCATGTTATGACTATTTGAAGTGTTT
Source organism: Rhynchomys soricoides (assembly GCA_019843965.1). Taxonomy (NCBI): domain Eukaryota; kingdom Metazoa; phylum Chordata; class Mammalia; order Rodentia; family Muridae; genus Rhynchomys; species Rhynchomys soricoides. The sequence goes on along the minus strand of JADRCH010000056.1, from coordinate 9,130,371 downwards.
GAAAATTTGGATCATTGCCACCATAAGTTATAAAGATGCATCATGCACTGGCTTAAATACCATGAATCTGTTTTACTTTGTCTAATATGGGACTGAATGACCTCTCTTAGAGGAGGTCATCATAATGAGACTCTTCACCCAGATGTACTAAAGCACACTGGACTTGACCTGATGACAAATGTATTTATAATAAATCATTACTGAAAATCAAAACTGGGCCCAGTAAAGAAAGAAGAGATGCCACAGGCAGTTAGCAGTTGCACAGATCCTCTAATTACAAAGCATGCCCTTACCAGAGCTACTTCCTGCTGTGTTGACTGCAAGAAGTCTGTCCATTTTACACAAAGAAGCACACATCCTCTCTCTACAAACATGTTAAGACCCATAAGGTCAAACAACCCATTTACAAATTGTTAGATGGGGACAGCATCAGCTCCCTACTCTCTCAGCCATTTGAAGAAAGCTACTTTATTATTTTAATACCTTTCTTCTTCAAAAGGGTCCCTTTGACCCCTGTTCTAACATATCTTCCTTCTTCCTTCAAATACCGATCTTCCTTTGGGTTGGTGACAACTAAAGACTACAGCTGTATTTTATTCTCTCTCTCTCTCTCTCTCTCTCTCTCTCTCTCTATATATATATATATATATATATATACATATATATATATTGTACATATTGTATATATGTATATACATATATATATATATTGTATATATTGTATATATATATTGTACATAGTCTCACTGTGTAGGTCTGGCTGCCCACAGAGAACTACCAGCCTCTGCTTCCCAAAGGCATATGTCACCATGCCTGGCCTGCAGCTATAATTCAGTAGCAAATTCTTAAAGATCTTTCATCTCAAAAACATTAGTCTTCAATGATAGAAAATCAAATTCCATGTGAACAATTTCCAGTTGTTTGTGGAGATGCCTGAGCCATTGCTTCTCAACCCAGGCCATTCAGGTAATGGCAACAGTTATTACTCCATACATTTTGATGGAGCCACCCAGTGAGTCTCACCCAGCTGAATAGTTGTGCTCCTGATTCCGCTGTTAGCCACTCCTGTGCCAGATGAACCACAGAATATCAGCAAGGAAGGTGCTGTAAAACAGGGCAGCTTTGTAATTCTCAACCTATTTCTTCATTCTCAAACCCCAGCACCCTGTGTGTGTGTGTCTACAGAATTTCAGTTTGTTCTTTGTTATTCACTGAGGAAGTCTGGTACATTTGAAAGCTTCCTCTTAGAGCAGATAAGACTAACTGCTTGGGGGCCAAGCAGGATTAATTATCAAGAAGCTGTTGTTAGTTCATCTCTGACCTGTAAAGATCTAGTAAGAATGATATTGACTAAAATAATGGTGTCTATTTAAAGTTTGGGTCACATAATATGTCATTAAGGATCACATTATTTCAGCAAAGAAAATCTTGCAGGGAGCTCTCCTGTCAAAAGAAAATAGCTTTTCAGCTGGAAAGTTTCCAAACCACACCATTGCAAAACCCAAACACTGCAAACCATTGGACACTACTATTTAACCGTGTGTTCCCAGTAATCATAACGATCTTTTCCTTGGTAATTATTTTTGCTGTTGTTGTTAAAATCCAGGTGTCACATGGCATTTAATCCCAATTTGAGCAACCTTTCATTGCCTAGAGGTTAATGTTTTACACCTTCTCTTGTGGAGACTGTACCCTACAATGCTCTCTATGATTAGAAGAAACTATAATCAGCACTTCATAGAGCTGGGGAACAAAGTGGAGGGCAGGGCTAGCCCATGGCCTGATTGTGAAATACCTGAACAGGGTGAAGCCCTTGTCTCCTTAGTTGTCATTTAACTCTTTCTTTGTCTTCTAATCTCCTGTTCATTCATTTTGTACTGTGTGACCATCCAAGTTTTCTTGCAGTTGTGGGACTCACTGAGATGTTAGTTGATGTAGAGTGGGGTATCAGAAGATGGGCATCATCTCCATCATTGTCCTCATCCATACCCTCATCTTTCCAAATTGGCCTCTCCTCCAACAAGATGCTACTGTTGAGATAAGGGTCTCTCCAAGGCCTGTGCATTGAAGTCTTGATTTTATAGACCATGGTGATATCTCTCAGCTCTCAGGAGTAAGGGGTACTTAACACTGGTTTATTTCTCAATGACATTGCTTAAAAGAACATTTGCTTTGTAATAATTTCATACTTAGTAGCAAATATTTTCTAAGCCCAGGAATGTGCCTCTGATTCTGATGCTTTAGGACTTTAGGCCCCCATAGCTGGTTGAAAGAGCTGTGATGTGGATGGGAGACATGATGACAGCTACCTGTTCACTTGACAGACTTGATGAAAACCTACAGTACTTTGAGTGAAACACTGGTTCTACACAATGTGTTGGGCCTGACCAGTTCCTAGTTCTTGTCTGGTCAGCTCCAAGACCATCCCACCCTCCAACAATCCGTAGGTATGTGTTCAGCTGCCTGCCTCCAACCACATCAACCATTCATTTTCTTACAGAACGTTCTGGCAAGAGACGCATCAGAGTTTATATTTCTTGAGTATATATACTCAAAAGGCACCTTTTGGGCCTTAAATGCTTTATAAATGTAAGTGTTTGCCAGCCATAATAAAAGGAATTACCCCAAATATACACCTTCAAAAGCTGGCTATGACGGTGCTGAAAAGTGTCAAGATTAGTAAAGCCTACCTGTAGGTGTGTCTCTGAAGCTGAGTCCAGGGAAGATTAATTAAGGGTCAAGACTTGCCCCGCACCAAGTGATAGGATCCCACAACTAGAAAGCTGGACAGAATGAAGAGGAAGCAGAAAACCAAACATCCAAAAGCAGCAGGCACAGATTTTCTCTCTTTCTGGCCACAAAATGAGAAACAAAATGAGTACAACACCCTCTCTACTGTGATGGGCTGATACTCAAAAAGAAAATATGAAATTAATCTTTCCTTTTGTAAGTCGTCTTATTTGGTATATTTTCTTTAAAATGAAAAGCTTGATTCATGCAGTATAAATACCATAAATAACACAAAATCCAGAAACATGGCCCGTGTCTTCATTAGCTTTCTGATATATCCTGGGGCATTTCTTTTTCTAAGGCTTACCTTGGGGTTACACACACTTTGATGACCTCTTCATGTATTTCATGAAATGAGATAATTTCTTAGTGGTCATGACATCAGTATGAAAGAAAACCTTTGAATATTATAACTTTTCATTAAAGAAAATACCACAAAAAAAAACTTTGCTGTCTGAATATTCTAAATATGTTTCTCCCTTATTGCATACTTCTGCAAAATGTGTTCATATCGCATTATAACCTCCTGTCTTGTGTTTTCATTTTGCCACCCAAAATGCCTGGGTAAAGGACTCTGGAAGCATGTCTACATAAAGAAGGTTGCAATTATCACAGTGCCTGGAAGTGACTGCCAATTTCATGAATACTTCTCACTGAATCTAAACAAAGGCATCCCCAGTTCAATTTCTTATTAGCCTAAAGCCTCAAATGCCCACAGTCTAAAACTCCCTGAGTTGAGGGTCCAACAAAAGGAATTTGATATGGAAAGAGATTGAAATTTGACAGAAGCTAAATGTTTGACTTGTATAAATATCACAAAGGAATGCCTAAATAATCAAGTGCTCTAGATTTCAACTTCTTTAGCCTTAAAGAAGACCCACCTCTTCTTAGAGGAGCTGTCCCACAGAAGGTTCTGCCCTCTGCTACTTATGGGAAGAGCTCTTATATGCAGAAGATCTTCATATCATAATGACATGTATTAAATACAGACACTACCAAGGCAACCTCAGAGACAGAGCTTATGCTGGACATTCTTTAGGTGAAAAAAAGAACCAGATTTAGCTTCCTGTAAAGCCATGTTCAGTAGTTTAGGTAAGTCCGTTTGTAGAAGGCTAGAATCCCTAGCCTGTGGCACTATTGGGAGGTGATAGGGTAGTTAAGAGGTTGGGCCTCATGGAAGAAGTTCGGTTGCCAGGGGTATGCCCATAAAGGGGTACTGGGATCCAAAACGTTCCTTTCTCTTTCATCACTCCATGGTCTCCATGTGGTTAGCAGTATACATCATTCACAAATTCACCACATGCATAAAAGTGACTATAATAATGGACTGTAGGACTGGAACCTCTAAAACTGTATGCCAAATACATATTTCATTTCCTGAATGATGAGAATTGAGTCCAGGGCTTTGTGCATGTTAGGTAGACACTCTAGCACTGAGATAAATGTTCCATATGATAATTTGGCTAAGTTGATTGTCATAGGTATTTTTGGATCCTTGAAGGAGAGTCCAGATCATTATGTGACTTTTCCTGGGCAAACACAACCATCTGTCCATCCCAGATAAGGAAATCACAACAGACTAAAGAAACGATTCCTCTCAAGTCAAGCTAAGTTAATTACTGGTAAGTTTATCAGGGTTATTTTATAAGAACATAGAGGAGGGTTGATTTAAGGTGCATGGATACATGAAAGGCAGCTGCATTTCTAAAAACCATTAACACAATATGATTCATAGTTCATGAAAACTGGAACCTTGGAGCTTTCTGCACAGATTCTGGATAGAGAAACTAGCTGGCCAGTATCCTTTCCCCAACAACTGTTTACTGCTTTTATAACCTTGTAAGCTTTCTCACCTTGTGCATTTTGTCTGCTTTCTGCGTTTAAAAAGCCTTTCACCTACTCGCCCCAGGAGGGGCTGCTTGAATTCAGAGGAAGTAACTAAACAACATTACACCCCTTTCTCCAGTTCTTATAGTCTTCCTTCTTCATCTCTGCTTCCATCTCATTCCCAGCCTGGTTTGTTAAAGTCTACAGCAGAAGTGTATGCTATCTTGAACAATAGGAAATCTCTGTCTCAGTCTGTCATGCAAGTGACAGCAGTGGCAATAACTTCATGATTTGTGGGCTCTTGGAGACTTCCTTGAACAACAACTCATAGAGAAGTAGCTCATCTTTGACATTAGGATTTTCGCTGACCAAGTTTACAGCTCCTAGGAGTCCCCTTTGCAATCATACGGCATTCCTTTGATTAAACACAATACCTTAACTGGGATTGTGACTATTCTTCTAAATATTTCTACAAATCTGAAAACTACTTAATGATCATCATTATATAAAGAAACCTTTTCACAGAGAGTGAGCAGGGTATCAGACATCCTACTGATGTCTACTTGAATCAAGTTGATCTTGGATGATTAATGAAATACTAAGATACATTATCAAGGTACAATACAATATGAGAAGATTCCTATAACTTATAGAAATTGTTTTAAGAGAACAGTATTGGCTACAACTGCATGATGGGAGATATTATCCCATCTAGTCCTTAGTACTAAATGCTAATTTTTCATGATCTATCCTGCATCTCCATCCTCATGGGCTACTGCCTCAGAGCATCTCCCCAACACCAGTGGTGTTGGTAAGGGATGCTGTGTGACACTATGACAGATCAGGCATGGGGAAAAGTAGGATGGCATTCCAGTCTGCCATGCCTACTGCTAGAGCCAATTCCTTTGTTCTGACAGGCTCTTGATCAGCACCATGACTTTTGCCTTTCCTTAGATCATATTTGACTACTGAAATGGCTGTGGAGTAAGTGAGCAATCTCCACTCACCAGTATTCTCTCTTTGAGGGAAGTGGTAGGCACAGGATGCTCTAAGGAAATGAGTGCTTTCCCATAGGATGAGCTTAATCTTTTCCACTTGTACAGTTTTGTAATTTGCTTTCCATGAGCTGTTATTCACGCTTTAAAGCTTCCTGGAAGCTCACTATCGCAGTATTTGGCTTTCTGCTAAGTTTTCTACTAGGAATTCTGGCCCCACATAAATCTTGCCACATTTGCTTTTGAGTGATATAAACAGACCCCTGTGTCTGCTTTCCCTTCCTCTCATATTTTCTTGATTGTGCTAACACTTTACAAACTCAGTTTACATCCTGTTCTATGTCATACATATCTCCCAATGTACCTTCTGTCTCATAAGATTGTGTTTCACAATGAGAGTCAGGAAGCTAATAACCTAAGTCCTACAAGAGTTGTTGAATCAAATACTTTCTTTAAGCACCCGTAACATAGATTTATGGAGCCCAGTAAAACAAATTGAGTCTCAAGCATATCTCTCCTTGCTTGATTCTCTCGTACCTGTACTTGCTTTCTTTGTGTTCTTCCAGTCCATGTTTTCATGGAGACCTCTAAGCCAGTGATAACCAAGTATAGCTAATGCTTAATATAACTCAGGCAATCAGAGAATGAGTTCTTTCATATTGCTTCAGGATTTGTTTTGTTTTGTTTTGTTTTTTCTTGAAGAGAAATGGATAGCAATTTTATCCTGTTTCTCTGCTTCCACGTTTTTTCAGACTGGTCCCAGCCACTCCCGCATTCCATAATCTTACCAACAGAACTGTGAGAGGTTCTTTCATTCCTTGTTTGGAAGTCTTGAAATTCGCAAGGTACAGGTACTGGTGACAATTCTTTGATTACCAGAGTTTCTTTCACTAAGACATAATAAAGGTCCCTGTCTGCATGTTAACTCAGGTACTCTTCCTTGCTCTGTTTTACAGGCCAGGTACTGGGTCTATACTTGACCATTATTCATCCAAGTTAATTCAACATCTGACATCAACAGTTGCATGACGTATTATTAACACCAAACTACACAAGTGACTTTCATAACTTATTTCTGAGTTCATCTCGCATATGCTGCTTTCAGAGACTGAAATACATTCTCTAGTCCATGAAATGGAGGCCAGCCCCATACTTAGATGGTAGATCTCACTCATCTGGGAACTATGACTCACCTTATCACATAGAGCAGTGGTTCTTAACCTGTGGGTCTTAACCCCTTTGAGAGTCAAACGACCATTTCACAGTGGTAACCTAAGACCATCAGAAAACACAAATATTTATATTATGATTCATAGCACTATCAAAATTACAATTGTGAAGTAGCAATGAAAATAATTCTATGGTTGAGGGTCACCATAAGATGAAGAACTGTATCAAAGGGTCACAGCATTAGGGAGGTTAAACAGGACTGACCAGAAAAAGTCAGCAATCCAGGGATTTTTCCATAAGGCCACGCCACTTTCAGAAAGCTTGACCTGGGTTTGCTGTCCACAGGGAGACTAAAACAGTAAACACAACAAGAGAGCACACAATTGTATCTGATACAGGGCAAGATAGCCAGTGTGAGATTGCCCCCATGTATGAGGATGCCCCACCCTCACACAAATCAATTGTATATCTCTGATCCTACTACAGTATCAGGCCAACCATGCTTCCCCACCTCACTCTTGGGTCTACAGTTCCCTTTTTAGAGACAAATCCTGTCACTTCTCTTGTGAGGATGTGAAGAAGCAATGAGGGCAGATTGGAGACAGGACTCTACCCAAGTCTACCTTAATAAACCAGAGAGTTTATTGGAATTACTTAGAAGAATATGAGTGAGATGTCACTCACAGGGACACAGAAAATTCAAAGGCAGCTGTATCATTCAAAACCCCAAGCAAGTGTGATCTTCATGAAAGCTTCATTCCTGGAGCACACCATTCTTGGGAAGCACCCCTTTACCCCAGATAGGAAACTGGTGGAAGACCAAAGTACTGCCAATGTACCACCATAGTTCAACTTGGTGAAGCAGTGAGTTTTACAGTGGGGTGGATTACAGGCACGAGTGAGGAGCTGTTTACAGAAACAAGAATTATGCAAAGATAGCCGCATCATTGCAAGCATGGCTGGGAGTCCACAAGAGTCAGAAATCTGGAGTGTACTGTCCAGCCAGCAGGCAGCTTAGCAGGTTTGAGAGTGTTCTTTGCAGGCAGCTCAGGTGATCTGAACTTCTTCCAGGTGGCTTGCCTGGTCACTGTTTCAAACCAGTTTAGCTGGTCTGATCCTCTTCTAGGAAGCTTCACTTTTCTGGCAGTCTCTTTCAGTGGTTTATACAGCTTATATACTCTTAGGTGTTGAGGTAGGGCTATTGGATTGGGCCTAGGAAATAGTTATGCAACAAACACAGCATACACAAGCTCAGTTCTCTTCTGCCCTGCCCCTTCAGCTGTTCCCTAAAGTAAGGTGATGAAATGATATTGATGGTGTTAAGAAATCATGTTAGGCTGTTCAATCATTTATTTACCTTACTGTGTTATTGTTGAGTTCCAAACAGCCAGTGAGTAGCTGTGTGAGGTGGGTCAAATAAGTTAGTTTGCCAAGCATGACAATTAGCCACAAAATGAAAAAGTAAAATTGCATTTGTATAGTTATGTACAAGATTGATCACACATGTGCATACTACAGCAAATGATTGCTTGTGTCTCAAGAGTTTGTAGCAGGAAAGAAGCAAAGGGAAAAACTATGAAAGACCCAGACTGACCAAATGTGGTGGTGGGCAGGGATCTGAGCTCCATAGATGCTAGGGCTGCTGCTTTTAGTATCACTTTGCCCAGAGGCCCCTGGCAACACTGTAGCCACAATAGTCCATGGCCAGATTATATCAGTAAACAAGACACTTTCAAGAGGAAGCAAGAATTCCTATGTGGTTCATGTTTCCTCTCAATGGCTCTACCTCTGAAAGTTCATGACATTTGGAGTGTGCTTGCATCAGATAGTTTGATATTTGAGAAAGAACACCAAGTCACACCTCAGGATGGATGGAAGAAACTGACAGGACACATGACAGGCAGTTGGACCTCTGCAATAGAATACCAAAATTCTACTAAAGTTGTCTTTCCTGAGGCTTTGGATACTGATGCTAGGGCCTACAGCATGTTCTGTGTACCCTGAGACATTAGGTAACATGGCATGTCATCACATTTTTTACTAAGGTTTGTCTTTAAAACTACACCACTTTAGACTCCAGAGCTTAGTGTTAATTTAGAAGGCCCAACTGAAATGAAGGTATTCTAAAAGTATGATTGTCAGATCAACGGGCTTCAAGAAATGGGACTTTCCCTCTAGGAATCACAGGCTGGGAGAAGGAAAAGATACCAGCCAAAAAGGGGACTTGTCTCACAGAACGATTTCCCACAGCTCTACTAGTCAAACCACTTTCTAGGATGAGACTGAAGCCCATACAATGATGGGTCAAGGATGGATGAGAACACACCTCCACCTTGACCAGGACTGCTTGGATGTAGGTATCCTTGGTCTTCTACTTAAACTTTAATCTCACTCCAGGACCGAAAAGAATGACTTGGGAAGTTCAGTAGCTCTCTTTGTCTTCCTCCCCAGGGTGGACCCATTGAAACATCTTTCTCTGCTTTTCCATTTCACTTGGCTTTTTTATTTGGCTTCCTGAAGCGGAGGTGCTAGGCCTGACTTGGGGCACAGGTGGTGAACCCTGAGTTTGAAAACTCATCATCTTCAAAACTTTAAGCTATTGAAATTATCCAAGTCTTCCTTTCTTCATCTGAAAGCAACACCAATTAATTTATCTACCTTATTGAATTGTAGCAAGTACTAAATGTATATTAGGAAATGATATTTCTAAAGGGTATCTGGAAAGGTTCCAGGCATGTGGCTAGTTCTCATTAATGGCTTCCTCTTCGTTCAGCAGGAAATCGGTAGGTGGGGCTGCAGCAGACATTGGTTTATATGGATTTGAAACTCAGAAAGGAGATGTAATTAAAAATATAGATTTGGGGATTATCTAGGTATATTTGTTTCTTGTGACTAATATAACAATTACTGCAAACTTGAAAATATCAGTTTAAAGGTGAGCTGGAAACAATGGGTATGAATTTCTATTGGAAACATATCAGGAGACCAGAAGTCCGAATTCAGTATTCCTGGGCCAAACTCATGGAAACATCTGGGACATACTCCCTCTGAAGACACTCAAAAGAAGTCTGTTCCCTGCTTCTTCCAGCTCTGTTGCTTAACAGCTGACATTTCTTGGACTGGAATTGTATCATGTCTGTTTTCCCCATGAAGTCAAATTGCCTGATGCTCTTGTACCATCACCATATCTCCCCTCTTCTCTTATAGACTATTTATAATTTAAGGCCATCCAGATATGCCAGGATAATTTCCCTATCTCGGGACTATTAACTCACCACATCTATAAACATCTCTTACATTTCCGCCAATAAGTTAGCATCTCTAAGTATCAGGATATAAGACCTATATAGTCTTCATAGGCCATTATTTCAGCTAACTCAATACAGAACCAGGGGCCTATTAACACAGAACAGGAAAGTAAAGGAACAAAGTGAGGAGAGGGATAGCTAGAGGGGATGGAGAGGATTTCCAAAATCCCAGAATATGGTGAGATTCTAGAGGGCCTCATGCTCCAAACACCCCAGAGAACCAGTGAAAGGGTACAAAGGTTGGTTGGGTACAAGTAGCAGGAAGGACAGCAAATATTTTGGCCTCAGTGAATTTATTGGTATGTAAGAAGACTGTCGACGTGGTGGTGGACAAAAGATGGACTCATTGCTATGATACACAGTGAGCACAAGAAAAGGCATTGAAACAAACACACAGTTCAACAGACCCCTCACACACACACACCTTGAGCTCAGCTCTGTTTTCTTTGTGCATCTAACAATACAGCTCATCAACACCCTGAACTGGAGGTGGTGGACATGACCCATGATTAGAAGAGGAAGGACACCACCCCTTCCAGTATAAATGTGTTTACGCTCAGCTCTGAGAGATCAGAGGAATCTGGGTATTTACCCTTACACAGCTCTTCTCAAAGGTGTGCATTAATGATTAATAAAGCTGTGGCAGTATTAGTCATTATATTCCTTGACTGCATTGAAAAGAGGACCAACTAGTTTAGTTTATTTTTCTACTACATAAACATTAGTAGTCAGTGATCATTGCAGATCACAAAACAACGTAGTAGGAGGATGATATGCAAGGGATAATACAAGATTGAAATGAATATTAAAATCAATACTACTTTAAATAACAAAATATATGTTAGTACTAGCAATATAAAAGATGGTACTTTGCCTGTTATAAGCATCAACCTAAACATTTTATATAGCAACTTGGTTTAAATATCTAGTGAGGGAAGATGTAGCAATAGAGTAGCATTACTGTTGCCTCTGTTTTATAGAAGAAACTGGAAGACAAAGGTCAATGAAAATTATACAAGTGGGAAACAAGGACTCTCTCAGAAGTCCTCTCTCTGGGCCTGAACCCTTTCAACAGTTACAAAAGTATACTTGAGTAAGCTTGATGTTAAAGTGGCTTACACAGAAGCAGCCTTTGCTTGTAGTACAAGTTACAATGTTCAAAAGCCCATTTGTCCTTTCTCCCATGTTTACTGAGGCCTTCCTAATATCAGTGTAGTACACACTCTTCTAGAAACTAGGGTTTCAAAGATCAACCCAAATGGACAAAAATCCCCACCCCAGTTTCCAGGTAAGCTGCTGTTGTCTTTCATTTTCATTCAGTGATTATAGAGCTAAAATTAAATCCCCTCACTATATATAAGAGAAAGAAAAAAAAAAAAAAACCAGGAAGGGGTGTGTGGTACAAGCTACCAGTACAGACTGCTGTGGCCACCCTTCTTTTTGTAGTTTTGTAGTTTTTTGCTTTATACCTCACTGACCTTTCAAGAATCTAAATAATTATCACCCTTCAGAGAAGTAGTGGAATGCTGAATAATTTGTTGGTCATTTTTGGTTTGATTTCTTCCCAGTGGCCTTGTCCAACATCAGTTGACATTCTATGACCCTAAATAACAAATATCAGGAATTAGGGGAAAGATATTCTATCTCAACATGTCGTGTTTACCACCTACCCACAGGAGAGCAATATAGAAAAAACTGAAACATCAGTTACTCAGAATAAGAGCCTGGTGCTGTGTATCAGGGATGCCACAGGTCTGAAACTTCCCTTGCTCACTTATGATACCCATTTCCCAACAAATCCATCACTGTAAATAACAGCAGTCTGTCTATCCCTTATCCCTGGGTAAGGTCTACAAAATAAAAGAATGACTTGAGTTGGGTGGTGTGCCCAGTATCCTTATCTTCTAATGTTGACTCAGTTTCAACTATCTTGGAGTAAGCATTCCTATCCAAGAAGCTTTCCTTCTTTATCACTCAATCTGTTTTATTATATTACATTTTATATGTTGCATATTACTCAAGTTTGATTGGAGAATGAGCAAAGAGATGATCTTAAACAGATTTTGGAATAATATAGGCATTTCCAGGGTATTTAGCATAAAGCTTAAACACATAGCAGAGGGATTCCAGAAAAATAGTTATACAGAAGTTAGTCCCAACAGTAAGTCTCAGAAGGTTACCTTCTTCTCAGACCCTTCCCCCACCCATGGGCACCAAGCCTTGCATAGGTACTCCCAACTGAGCTAAATGAAATGGGCCAAGCTAGACTCTTGTCTTTCTCTCTGTTTAGAGTTAGGGATCTAGATAGTTTCACTGTTCCAGGAAAAGTTTGTGGTTGAAGCTGGTGGCTTGATGCTGAAATATGTAGGAAAGAGCATACCTTATGAGGAAACAGAGTAGCCAAGCCAGGGAGTCAGGCAAAACCATCAGCAAATGGTTAAGATAGACCCAGGGTGGCACTGAAGTAACATCTAGTCTGCATCTGTCACTGGGTTTGAAATCTGATGTTAGGGTGAATCAGCTATTCGGAAACTAGTTGCTACTTCTGACCAAAGTAACAATAACAGCAAATAGCAACCTCATCCTAAACAGGGTATGCAGCAGCCCTGTCATGGTCCAGACGGTTGTCTGGGAAGATCTCAGTTACCAGTGGTTTGAACAATGTTCCCTCTGCTCATGCCCCTTCAGGAGGCTCCCATTCTCCTTCTGTCTTGGCTAATCCTGGCTCACACAGCTGAACAAAGGTTGCCTTTCCTTGTGCCAGGGTGCTTACTACCTCCTACCTTTCCAATAATCATGGTCTTTGCAGAAACAGCAACATTCAGTTTAGTCAAACAGTTCCTATGATTTAACTTGAAATCCCTTGAATTTCCAGGGCCAGTTAGATCCCATGGGAGGCAATACCCAAGGGCTATTACTAATCAACCGGTGTTTGCCTTTCTGTGAGTAGGACTCAAGTATTACTAACATACAGCACATTGTTAAGTATAGCAAACTTAGACCAGCAAACCACAGTGAGCAGGATTCAGCCAGTAGCCATTTTGATAGAGTCCAGGGCTGGAAAAGAGCTGACCTTTTTTATTTTCAATTTTTGAAAATATTATATGTGTATACAATGAAATATGAATGTATATTTATCCCTTATCTGTCCTCTCCAATTTTCCTCCATGTCCTCCCAACATGTCTAATTCCAAACACTGTTTTCTTTATAAGCCATCAAGTCCAGTGAGTGGGTGCCATGTATGTATGGGGATGGATGGGCCATCCACTGGGGAGTGAGAAAGCTATCAGTGTTTTAGTTTATTTTTAATTGTGGTATAGAAGACTGAACTCTGGACCTTACACAGGATGAGCAGAAGCTCCTCCACAGACCTCCATGTGGTTGGTGATGTCTTTTATTTATATCATGAGATAGATAAGTTCTTGCTGAATTGGCCTTGGTCCTCCTGCTGCAGCCTCCTCGAGGCACTAATGTTTAATTTCAATTAAATAAAATGCCATTGTTTACAAATTGCCCTTCATAGGAGTAGAATTGTTTTTTAAAAAAATTATATATTCAGGGAATATCACATAGGAGGAAGAAGAGGAGGAAGAAGAAGAGGAGGAGAAGGAGAAAGATAAGGGTCAGAAGATCTGGGAGCCTGCTGTTGAGATAATGTCTTCTATAGATGACAAAGTACTGGTACAATCACCAAAATAGGACCTGTACAATGATAACACCAGTTGACATTCTACAGGGATGAGGGCACTTTCACAAGGACCCAAGGTGTTAAGTGGACACAGGAGGTTGTGTGTGTGTGTGTGTGTGTGTGTGTGTGTGTGTGAATTTGAGAAAGAGTAAGGGGCATGAAAGGAGTTGGAAAGGGGAAAGAATAAGGAGGACATAATGTAAATAAAGTACTCACATGTGAAATTCTCAATAAAAAGCAAATAAATGTATAACCTGTACATAATCATTGCTATATTTTTCATAAAAACTCTGAAGACTCATTTTCTCCTTCACTATGTAAGTATTTATTTACACTGTTAAACTTCTGGGCACATGAGATTGAACTAATTACTATCTGGCTGATCCTTGCTCTGATCTTTGGTGGGTTTGGTAGTATGCTTGCAGAACAGTCCACACGTAATTACTTTTCAAAATAAAACTATCAACAACCTTATTATGAATCAGAGGAGCTTTTTCCTAGCATACACAGGTCAAGGGTTCAGTATCCAATACCACAACTAAAAATGAAAATGAAATTCTCCTAGCCCTCGGCTGTATCACATGGCTGCTGATTCAACTCTACTGCTAATAGTTTTCTGGATTTTAGTTCACTGTTTATGTTAAAGGCTTTAGAGTGGCTGTCATAACTTTAATTTTACATGTCATTTACACTATCATGTCCTGTCTCTTTATGGGATGGGAAATATTTATTTTTAATTAGTGTGGGGAGTAAGAGGTTTCCTTATAGCATTTCTGTAATGCTAAGATTGGGCTGTTAATTGTTGCCACAAGAGGGTTTTAGCATTAGCTTATTGAATTACAATGTTTCATTTTTTAAATTTTGCTTACATTATTTTTAACCTGAGTGCCTATCTATGGTGGCAACTGACCATTTGTTACTAGAAGACTGTATTTCTGTAGCATGTTTCATGATTAGCACCAACTTCAAAAACTGTGACATAATTTAGATCATCTGAAAATTTCCCTTTATAAATGCATAGTCTAGAAAGGTTTTCCCTTTAAGGATTGTGTTTTCCTTAGGCATAATGTTATCAATGGCTTTTAAAAATACTCCAAGTGATTATCAGTACATTGCAGAACAAAACAAAAATTTTAAAACGAGGAAAACTGCTGTGTTACTCCGTGTAGACAATAAGGGATTCAGAAAAGTATACAACACCCTGAATGGGTCTACAAAGACCTTCTATGACTTCCCCCTATAGTAAATGTATTTTAAACCTACCATTTCTTCTTTGATGGAGAGAAGACATTGGATCAGCAAAGGTCACAAGAACATGACAATGGGTCCTCCTGTGAATCTCAGAAGCTGTCACTGGAGTTGACCAAGCCAGGGTCATAGAACACAAATCCCACATAGACACCAGGCTAGTTATTCATTGTTCACAGATCTAGCCACCAGCTGCTTACCCTAAGAACTAGACTGTACTCTCTGATTCACAGGAGCAGAGTGATAGTTTAATTCTATTTGCATACATTGGTCCTTGGAGAAGCTATTGTTCAGCTGAACACATTCAACCATCTCTAGCTCAAGTGTCTTGCCTTTACCTTTTAATGGCCCACATACTGTTTCTTATGGACTCCTGAGATCTTCACCTCAGCCCAGCTTCTACCCAACTTGGGCTTTTGGAAGCCCAAAGGCATTCTCTGGTACCACCCTCCAAGACTTCATCTATACAGTCAACATTCTTTCATTTCTGGGACTCCTTCCTTCAGAGCACGCTCACTTTCCAAAAGTAGCATGTGTTTTGCCAGTGGACTAACATCTCAGACTTCTTGAGGTCACTGCAGCCACCAACTCCAGTGATTACTTGAGCTCTGCTATGTCCTACAGACTTCATGTGAATTAACTGTCAAATGAAATAAAGGGTTCATCTCTTCTGCTTTTGAAAATGAGGAAGGAGGCCTTTTCAGTGATTTTGCCAGAGCTTCTGTGCAGAGTGCAGGCCTGGGTACAAAAGCAGGATATAGCTGCTGTTTACTCCAGTGAGTCTGAGTAGACTTAGACTTACACAGAACGTAAGAGCTGATCCTCCAGAAGCACCCTTCCCAGTAAAACCTAGTTCAAATATGAAATCACTCTGAAAAAGTAACCTAAACTGAAGGCCAAGGCTAGGTTGTCTGCTTTGGGAGAACGATGCTTAGTAAAAGGACCTTGGTGGTCTACAGAGGGCCTTGATTGCCTGAGACCTTTGAAAGAGATGCCTCCCTTCCAAGAGACAATTGCTTTTGGAAAGGTTAAAACTGAAGAAACTTTTAGTCTTTGCAGGTTTAGACTGAGCCACCCATAGGTACCTACCTTGTGATAAAGTGAAAATCACATCCTTCCAAGGTTATAACAGCATGAACTCATCAAGTACAACATGGACTTCTCCAGTCATAGGCCACATCCTCCGGTAAAATTCTGTTTCCTTGTCAGGCCAGGAAAAAGGAGCATAAGACAAAGGGCCGCTTATAAGAATTTTCTGAGCTGTAAATCTTTTTAATTATAGGACTTGTCAAGTCAGCCTAGGCCACCAGAATGAAGACTCAGATAAACTAACACAGCCAGAATACATCTTTGGTTTTCCTGTTTGTGCTGTCTTCCTGAAGCTCTGAAGAATGTGTGGAAAGAACCTGTCACCTATGAGCTCATGTTAAGTAAATTCCCACAAGCAACCACTGTGAACATTCTTTAACACTTGCAGGCTTCTGGTGTTCTGGTCCTCACCCCTTGGGTGGGCCTGTTGGTTAAGTGCTTGCCAGGATAAAAATGGCCTGGCTGACTCCTAAATCAGAAAGAACAGCAGTGTGGCAAAGAAATGACACTATGCATTCAGAAAGATTGAGTGCCAATCATTCAGAAACATTTTGCAAAACAAGATTGAGCTTTTGTTTTGTTTGGTTGGTTTGGTGTTGTTTGTTTGTTTTTCAGATGTTCCCTTTAGTCTTAAACACAATTCTTGTCTACCTACCTTCTTGTTTTGATACTACCTTGGAGTGAGTTGGCCAACAGGATCCCAAAGTGCTTCTTAGATTTGCTTATTTGTTTAGTTGTTTTCATTGACCAAGACTAAGTCCTTTTGTTCCCAAATGAAACAGTTCAGGTAACTATTTGAAATGGGTTTACCAAAATATCAGATCTGGCAAGAACTTTCTATAATTTCTACATATCTTAGAAATGTCTTTTATGTTCCAGTGTGTGAAAGAAGTGAAAAAAAATCCAAAAAACTAAAAACAAAAACCAATCAAACAACAATAACTGCAGCAGCAAAAACAACAACAGCAAAAACACAAGACTATCAAGCTGCTCAACCCTCTAACACGGACGTTAAAAAGTCAGGCACTAGGGAGGCTGTAATGCATGCAGGATCAATCTTACAAGAGGGCAGAGAGGGTAAAGTGGCCAGGCTTTGGAAACACCTTGGGAAAACTCCCTTTCTTGTGCTTTGTTCTCCCCCTCCCTCCCTTTCCCCCCTTCTTCCCTACATACATCATCTGCTATCATTGAAAGAATAAAACACAAAGTCTGGGTTAAAAATCATAATAACTATTTTCTATTGGCCTGGGCCTCTCTCATGTTCAAAATGAAAACTCACTCATCTCCCAGTTGTGAACATGAGACGAAGGAACATGTGTGCAAGATAGAATATGCGAACACAGTGAACACCAAACTGAGGCCGCATCACACCTTGTTTACCTGATTCTAGAACCCCATTAATTATAAAAGGAAAATTTTTTCAATCAGAAATAGGAAACATATTAAGACAGATGTGTTAATGGCGCCTGTATTTTGATGGGAGGTGCAGAGGGTCTCATGCATTGAAGCCAGTTACCATACCTCACTTAAATTTTTGAGAGGTCTTCCAGTGAGTCTGAGTTCTGGGAAAGAAATCTTATCACCTGAGTTAAATCTACTCCAGAAAATAATCAGTTAAAACAGAATTTTCACCTTCTCTTTTTTACCATATACATTTTAAAGAGATTATAATAACATAAAAGTATATTTTAAAATACTGTATTAGTTTTTAAATTTTATGTCAACTCACCAATGATGGATTATCAAAAGAGAAATAGGAGAAATAAAAGCCCAATGTTGACTGAGCTCTAGATCCTATTCTATGTTTTCCCATGCAAATCCCATGCAAATCCATTGTATCTCAGCACACTATGATATCAGATACTCATCATGATAACTGTGCCATTAAAGAAAGGACTTGCACAAGATCACAGAATTAATGAACAGTAAGTCTTGATTTTACCTTCAGAATTCTGACTCCAAATCACACACCCTTAGCCTCTACACTATTCACCTCTTCTTTAGTTCTAAGATATTGACTAATCAAACTGATAGAATCCTTATTTAAGAACTATTTATTAAAAGTTAGCCTTTGGTATCCAACAACCCTTAGGGTAGGTCTATACTGCATACATTAAAATTACGGAATATGGCAATTCCTCAATTACTCTATAAATATTTTAATGCCAGAAAAGATAGAAACCGTCCATTCGAGCCAGTTTGCTGTTTCTTCAGGTACTAACAGAATCATCTGGCCCATGTTTTACCCATCGAACTGACAAGAAAGGGGTGTGTTTTGTTTTGTTTTGTTTCTTTTTACCTTGGGCTGGAGTTATTCTCACAAATGCTCTTTTTAGCTCATTTGGTAGTGGCCTATCTCTCTGGAAAACTACTCACTGATAAGTGGTTATTAGCCCAAAAGTTAGGAATACCCAAGAGTCACTTCACAGCACCGTAGGGCTGAGTGTGAGGTCCCAGATGGAAGAGTTGGAGAAGGGACTAAAGGAGCTGAGGGAGTTTGCAGCTTCAGGGAGGGAGCAACAGTGGCAACTGGCCTGACCCCTGGATGCTCCCAGAGACTGGATCACCAACCAAAGAATACAAATGGAGGGCCCCATGGTGCTGGCCTCATATGTGGCAGAGGAGGGTCTTGTTAGCCATCGGGGAGAGGAGAAGCCCTTGGACCAGAGGGTGTTAGATGTCCCAATATAGGAGAATGCCAAGGAGGGAAACTGAGAGTGGGTGGGTGGGTGGGTGGAGGAATACCCACATAGAGGCAGGGGTTTGGGGAGGGAATAGGGAAGTTCCAAAGCGGAGATCTGGAAAGGGGGAAACATTTGAAATGTAAATAAAGTATCAAGAAGAAAAAAAAAAAGACTACACTGACATCCACTCTCTCCATGGTCTTTTGTTTATGTAAGAAAGGGAACAGCAGCAAATGCATCCACAGGCCTCATGGCTTGTCTTCTAAGTAAACATCATTTCCAAGGGCTTTAGAACATGTTTTTTGTTTTTTTTTTTTTTCAGGATTCTTTTTGAGAGCCTTTGCCATTTAAAAGGGCAAACATTTGGAATGAACTGAACTTTCTCTAGACCATAAAACCCATCCCACATATGCCTACTGCTCAGTCATGTGGATCAGATCTCATTCTGGAGGGAGAGAGAAAGCTGAAGTCTTGAAGGTACTACATGGACTGGAACTAGGAGCAAGCCATGATGAGTGGGCAGTGCAGAATTCTGTTATCATTTGCAAACACTGCAGGGTGGTTTGCTTCTGTTTTGGGTTTCAAGTGCTTGTTGGTGATATGTTGTTTCATGTTCTCTCACATCCTACTGCCCACTTCAGTTCATCACTCATCAGATGGGCGTTTCTGAAGGTATAGCCATGAACAACCCAGCGGGATAGGAGAGACTCAAGAGTCATGCTCTGAACTTTATTGTCTTTAGGTAAAGGTTAAGGAGGATAAAGCAAATCTGAAACAGATTATTATAAAGTATCCAATCACCAATAAGCAGCTCATTAAATGAATTCAAAGAAAAATAGTAATTATTTATTCATTGTAATGAAAATCATCGGAGAAACCAATGTTTAAAGCAGAAGTTTGAGGGAAATGTAAACAGAGCCTCTAAACAAACTTCACACAGGCCATTTCCTATTGATACCTTAAGGAAAAGAAAAGCTTCGAAATCAATCAGCTCTAGAATGACACCTTTACTAGGAAGCCTCTGGGCCAATAACATTGATTAGATTATAGGCAATTGTTGATAATGTTGATGTAGCCTTTGTGATAATTCATGCTATAGAATCGGCTTTAGAGTCATTTAGAAAAATAGAACAGTTATACTATTTCCAAAACTGGATCCACTTAGAAATCAGGAGCATGATTCCATTAGCTACCTCTAAATAACCCAAACCAAAACCAAACACAAAACCTGAAAATATTCCTCATCATGTGAGTGTGATTTGACCCTGTGACACCAAATCGTACTTTTGCATGTGGGCAGTTTTTAAAACAGTTTGCATTTTCAGTTTTATAGCCACAAAGTTATATATATATATATATATATATATATATATATATATATATTACATCTGTGCTTAATTTTAAGACTTATAGATCTCTGTATAAAAGCTTTAATTGATCTCCTTATCCAAGATTTTACTTAAACTTCAGAAATAACTTTGTAAATCAGACAGAGGAGATTTCATTAACTCTTGGTTGACTTGGGTAACTAAAATAGAGGTCACCTTTTGTAAGATGTCTGCATGAGTAGCCCCATGCCGCTTGTTGCTCTGCAACCCATTTCTTTCTTTGGAATCTGTACATTTATACATTACAGCTAATTACAGCAGATCACAGCAAATGTGGTTAGGCATGACTTAATGATTTCCCAGGTAGCATTAAAAAAGAAGTCTGCAGCTTTTATTTTAGTCACTAAAAGACTTGAATTGGAGTGTCTTGAGTCACCTTAGATAAGAATTTTATCTCTGCTGAGACTGCCATGCTTGGAGGAAGCATAAGCAACATAAAGAGCCATATTCCTTTGTTCTGCTCAGTTGCTTGGCTGCAGAGTCAGCCAACAGCCTGAATTACCCACCACATAAATAGGTAAAGTAATACCTAAAGATCACTGATGCTTAGTAAGACTATAATATGAACAGCATATGCAGTTTTAAACCTCTATCGCTTATAATTAAACTCTTAGAAATGTTAAATCAACTAAAGAGAATTATTTCAGGAACAATCAACATACAAATCATCAACAAGGTAGTTGAACCTTTTTTTCATGCTATTTCATTTGTAACAGGGTGTGGATAAGGAGTTTTAAATTAGGAACAAACTCAGTTCCATTATCTTCAGAATTGTTTTAAGGTTTGTTTTTATCATGTGTGTATCTGCATGGGGTATGTACACATGAGTGCAGGTGTGCAGAGAGGCCAGAGGTGTCAGGTCTCCTGGAGCAGGAACTACAGGGTGTTGTGTTCTGTCTGATGCTGGGAATCAAACCTAGTTCTCTAGAAGAGCAGCACACGCTCTTAACTGCAGAACTATCTTTCCAGCTTGACTCTCAGAATTTTAACCACCAAAACAAATTTCCACAGTTCTCTTCCTAAGTTCCAAGATTTAAAATAATTAAAATAAATGATGGGCTTCAAGTGTGGTCTGGCCATCATGATCTTCAGTGTACTGCAAGCTTTATCATAGATGATGTGTTTTCGCACATGTAAATAAGCTGCTGTTGACAAAGGCATTTCAGTGAAGAAAAACCTTTCATCCAAATACTGACGTTCCTTACTATGCCAGCACCTTCTCAATATCTCTTAGGAAGAGGGATCTGGAACTCAGAAAAAGCCAACTTAGATCTCTACCATCAGGTTATTAGATGTGTGACTTTCATACTGTATTACGTTTTTTGTTACACTTTAATGATCCATATTTATGAAACTAAAAACACTAAATACCTTTATCATCCTAGCAACCTAAAATTAGGATATGATACTTGTTCTCATTACCACTTATCTTTCCGGTTTAAACTCACCATCATAGCTAGCAGAGGACTTTATCCCAATCTTTATAGTGTATGCTTCAACCACTTAATAAACATTTTCTACACATTCTTTTTCAACATTATCATATCTACATCAGTATCTCAGAAAGGCTGCCAGTTTTTGAGAGTCCGTAGGTCATTCACCAAGTGCCCACAGATATGTCAGTCCATAGATTGAAAGGAATGATTTGATGCAAGATCTAGGAGCCTGTTCTCTGTAACTGCTCATCCAGAACTATGGGTCATGCTGCCCAGGAAAGACACAGTAGCAGCAGGCATGCCCAGCTCCACTTCCGGGGCATGTACAAGGGAGCTACAAGTACAAGCAGTTTCCTGCTCTTCTCAGAGCGGTAGCACCGATAGAACAAGCCAACCAACCACCTACCAGAATTTAACAACAACAACAAAACCTTTAAATTTGTGTAGACAATGAATTGTGAGACTCTGGCAAACAGCCTAAATCAGGTAGTAAGTAGACCATCTAAGATCATGAACTTAGGCCTCAAGGGCTCCCCCTCCCTGGCCAGGCTTTTAGTGGCCCCAGACAGGGGAAGAGAGTAATGCACCTAAATATGTGTCAGTCCCGTTCACATATGCCCACTGAAAACTTGCTAAGAGAAAACCATAGCTACTAATTTGCTTTTCTTCATGGTAAGGCCCTTGCCTACCGGCATCTATGTGAACTGCAACAACTCTGATTCTGGATTCTCTGTAAGTGGCATTTCAGGGATGGCAAGGTATTCTCAGAAGCAAACTGGAATGGACACATTTCAGCTTTCTCCATAGTTATAGGTCTATGTGTTCTCACAGTCCCTGATGATTAGCTAGTTCAGCACCCTTGGAGCAGAGAAGTCAAGACTCAGGACAAATTAACCAAAGTAAGGACAGCAGAGTCTGTGAGTTCTTGTCCTACAAATTCCTTGATGGATAATAAAGTCAAACAGTCAGAATAAAAATACCCCAACACAAATCCACAAATATACACATATACAGGTACACACACATTAAGTTATAATGTGAGACAAACTGGGATTCACTTAAGTCCTAATTCACTTCATGGCAGTTTCTGTTTGTAAATGAAAACTAGATGGGCCAGTTTTATATTTCTGTTTGTTGTTGTTTTTAATTGAAATGAGTTGACTGAAATTGCTTAATGTACTCATCATCATTATGCACACTAGGATTTAATATTGTATAGTATCTTGCAACTCCATCAATATCTACATACCTGTAGGATCTGGTTCTGGTGCAACCTTCTAGAATACCAGTGTTGAAAATAAATTTGGCAAATGAGGGAATCAATTATGAAGGGCATACCCAGACCTATCATTATTTAACTGGGCTGGAATAACATAAAAGGAATGTAACCATATGAAGTATATAGCCTCTAAACAGCGTACAAAATCAAAGCTGACAACAATCCAAAGAGAGTCAGGTGTTATGAAGGAGATACCAGCAAACGGGCATGGCTGTGTTTGGAGCAGGTACATGTCTGTCCTGGTGATATGAGATATGGAAGGCTAGCCATTTCTCTGGGCACATTTAAATGGTAGTGAAAAGGCCCTCAACTGCTTCTCACACAGGGCAATATACCAGCAAGAAAACAATTTTAGATCAGTTCATATCTGGAGTCCGTTTTCGGGGTTAGGGAAGGCGGGGGTGTTCTAGAGTGAGATGCATATCTTCCAGATAGGGGACTGGTTAAAACTAGGAAAACAACGTCCACTGTGTGAGAGAGGGCATATGTGCTCATATTTCAATGAGCTTTTCATTTGAATCACTTTGTAAAATCAAAGCAAATATTTCCCAGAATCACTCTGTTGGGAAGTATCCACACCATGCCTTTATTAGCATTTCACATGAATCAAGCACATTCATGGATGCTGGTGTATTTGACTCCCAACCATGTTGTTAGGTTGTTGTTGTTGTCATTGCTGTTGTTTTTACTACAGATGAGCAAATCCAGCCTAGAGACTTTGAGTGAGTTCCTCGGGGTCAGTCAGCTTCTGCATGTTGGTGCTGGGACTCCTACCTAGGATCTCAACTAAGTTGTCTCTCTACTGAAATGCATCAGGGAAATACGAAGGGTGCTGTCTTGTGTTGACAGCCTCAGACAGCCTCAGAAAGCCTCCTTGGCAGAAGCACTTCCTATTAAGGTATTCTTAGTTGATTTAAAGAGTTGAACATTTAGGCCAACACCTCTTTATTTGTAAGATAGTGATTGACTGACTGACTGACTGACTGACTGACTGGTTGGTTGGTTGATTGTAGTGCTGGAGATCAAAATCAGAGTGTTACATGTGGTACACAAGTTCTCTGCAATTGTGCTAACTCCCCAGTCATAATAGAACATATTTCAATCTGATTGCTTTGATGGAAAGGTCTGTTATAAGCATCAAGGCAATGTTTTTATCTATTTATCTATAAATAGATAAATCTACTTTTTAGATAGATAGATAGATAGCCTTTGCATTTCTGCAATTCTCTATTTACATTCAGATAACACATCACTGACTTAGTAGGAATTTAAAAAGATTTTAATCTCTGCATTTTAGGGGAAGACAAATTATGTTGGCAACAAAATATTGGATTTGCTTTGTACTTGACTTTTCTGGAATAATTAATCCCACTGTGAATTTAATTTCAGAAATTGTTCTATCTGCTGTAGTTTCACATTTTCCATTTTCTAAAGCAGAGATATTGCTCTCTCCACCGCAGCCTTGATTTTAGTGCTGGAATTTCACTTTCAGGTTATATGAGTTACTCATGTTTTCAAACAGCATTCTAGAATCATCTGACCACTGCTGCACCAGGACAACTTCCCCTTTCTTTGCACCTTAATTACTTCATGTAAAATGTATTTTCCTTCATTTTCCTATACTCAAATACATGGGTACATACATACGTATGCAAGTGTATGTATGCCTGTTCATACTTGTACAGGCATTAGCCATGCTTTCTGATTTATTTTTTCCTTAGTCAATATTTATTGCTAATTTTATCTTTGAAAAATCACTAATGTCAATTCCAAATAAATTTGTCATGGAAGTCCCAAAAGCTGTTTAAATCCCCTGTATGTGGCATTCCTATGCCTCGTTGGACTTGCTTAGTAACCAAGGTTGCTTACTTTTCCCTTCTCCAAGGGTCAGTTTTCCCTGAGTTGATTTTACCTCAGAGAATCAAGTGTGACAAGTTAAAACCTTGGCAAGAAAACAAAACAGTCATTCTGGAGCTCTTTAAAACGACAATGAATTGTGTCATTGGTGAGGTACAGAAAAGCCTGTTGGTAATGACGTTAGCAAACTTGGCATACTGACATTTTGATTGACACTCCTGGGCAAACCTAAGTATTGTTTACTAAGTCCCAGAAACAGAGATTCATTGGTTGGGTCTGGAAAAAAAGAACACTACAATTTTGTCAACTTCTATTTTCTTAATTCTTAGGTTGATATTTCAAAACATTGAGAGGGCTGGGGTATAGCTCGGTGCTAAAGCATATGGTTCAAGTGAATTGGGGTCCTGGGATAGATTCCCCAGAACTACAAAAATGATGATTAAAATATGTTTTAAAAAAATAAATGACAAAATTGGCACTCCAAATCATGTATCACTTCTTTACAAAAAGGTGGGTATTTGAAAACAGATGATAGCAAGTGGCTTTATCAGCTAAAATTCATCATAGGATACACTCAGAAGAGCATATGTTAGATATTTCTGTGTCATTGGAAATACATTTACCAAGTTTTCTGTGAACATGATAGAAAAATCCTAGGTGGGTGGACATCAACGACTCTGAAGGACATGGAAGGAAACAGCAGTGAGTTTGGGGAAAAGTCACATCTCCAATTTCAATTCCTTTTATTCTTCTATTTGTGTTGATCAAGTTTTAATTTCCGGTGGTCAGAACAGTGGAAGGGAAGTTTAGATTGTCTCTTCAGCAGGCTTGTAACAACAGCTCTCAGTTGAGGGTGAACCCTTGGGGGAGCTAGTCTAGGCTAGAAAGAACTAATTTTTAATTTTGTGTAGCTACTAAGTAGTTTGAACTTTATGACCACGTGATTTAATACACTTTATCAATCTTCATAGAAACCTCTCCACTGACTGATCATGACCATGATTAAAACTGAGAAGCAGAAGTTTCCACAGGAGAGGCTGAGCATTTACAGAATGTCTATTGAGTTTCAGCGGCACAATCATACCATCAAAAGTCTTCAAGCAGGTTTGTGGGGAGCATACTCTCTATGTCGGACCTAGATCCCCCTGATACAGTTACCCTTCCAGAACACCCATCCACATTTTCCTACTCTGAGAATCATCACAGAAACAACTGTCCTTGCTTCTGGATTTAGGCTTGTCTGAGATGTGAGCCAGAGAAAGCAAAAGCAGTTATACTGTGGCCAGACTTCATCATCTAAGCAATTCACATGAAGTCAGATAAACATACAACCTGGAGGGTTTTTTTAAATGGGGTGAAAAGGGCACACTGATTTCAGTTATAGAAGGAGATATTTCAATACAGTGATGCTTGCCACTCTGGTCACCCTAATAGTTGCTTTCTTTCTATATCTGAGTTACTATATTCTGCTGCATGTAGTCTTTTATTTAAAAAAAAAAAAAAACTCAGCAGAATCAGAATATAGCTTGATTAGCCCCAAACTAATGAAACAGAAAGTACTATAATTTAAAAACTTCTTTATACTCAGGAAACTGCACTCAAACTAAAGGGGATGTTTGTATATACAGCAGAATGTTGAGTCTGTTGTATGTGGCTTACATCTCTCTCAAGTCTGGTGCCATTTCCCTGGCACAGCTACCATCTCTACTGTCAGGAAGCAACCTTAGTCAGAGGCTCTGTCTGCATGGAGAAGCAGCAATGCCATTCCACTTTGATCAATTATTTAACGCATCATGCTCACAGGCCAACAGGATAGGTAAACCCTCCACTGCTCTCCTACTGCCAGAAAAACATCCGTATTCATAAACAATATGTTCCAGGAAGTACAATCTACCTGCCATCAATAAAGCACCACTCAAGACCTTGGAAGCTGGTGACTCAGTGATGTTTGTCCCGTTTCTTTTATTGCTTTTTTTTAAAGGACCATTGTACAAGAAAATTTAAAACCTTATAAAAAGAATTAGTTCTGCCAATACGGCCCTGATGAGAACTGCACTATTGATTTCCACACGCTCATGATTCACTCAGGAATCTTCCTGATTTTTCCTCCATGGAAACTCTCTGACTTTGTATTTTGAAGGATAAATTATGTCCCATGGTCAGAACAAGCAAAATAGCATTTATATTTTAAAATGGGGGTTTGTGATGAACTGCCTGGGGTTCAGTCTTAGCATTGCAAGTTAATAGCAATGTGACCATGTACAAGTTCCTTGGCCTTTGTTTTTCAATGTCCTTCCTATAAATGCAGGTGAAAAATGTTGCCTATTGAGTGGGATTTAATGAATATTAGTGAATAAATCCAAGTTATACTCTTAAGACAATATATATTATGTGGAAGACACTATACTATATACTATAAACAATTTAGGTGTACAGCCATTACACAGGTAAGGAAAAAGATCACAAGATGTGCTCATGCATGCCTGTCATCCTAACATTGGGTTATAGGAGTTAGGAGAATTCTTAGTTAGAAAATGAGTTTGAGGTCTGCCTAGACTATAACACAATGTTTCAAAGAAAGAAAGATAGAAAGATAGACAATAAATAGAGATAAACATTTGTGAGACCACATTGCTCTGTGTAATGGCCATGGAAGTCTTAAACCAGAAGTCTCCTATGCCCTTCATCCAGAATGGAGGTAGCACAGCGTACTCCAGGAACCTATTCTGGGCATTCAGGAGGCCTTGATTTTATTCCTCAATTACTATTAACTTGCTAGAATGTTCTGGCTTTATCTAGATTGTGCTACCCTGCTATCCCTCAGCCTTTGAAGAATAAATAGAAATGAGTTGAGTCACTGTAAGGCTAAGCAAACAGGACACAGTTTTCTCCTGACTGTTTTTGTTTGGACATTGCATTATGGACTCAGGCTTGGGGTATGGAATTTGAACAAGACAAACAAGCAGGTTTATCTCCTGGAGTTTATCTTCTGGAGAATAGAATCATTTAATCAGTAATAGACTGACAAACAAACAACAGGATTCCAGGGCTATAAAGAAATTTATGTATATTAAAAGGTACAGATGGAAAGAAGGCAACTTGAGTGGTTAGGACAGCTCTCTTCCACATGTTTGAGGCTAAAGGGAAAAAGTTAAGCAAACATAAAGACTTAAACAACAAAGTCTAGGTTGAAAGGAACTTAAATTCCCCAGGGTGGTAGATAGTAGACTGAGCATTTGGGAACAATGAGAAGAGAAAGAGTTTGAGAGGGTGTAGCAAGCTACGAAGCTTGAAAGGCAGAGTAGACACTAATAACCCTCCTATGATGAGCAGTTGAGGTTTCATTGTGAATGTGGCAAAAGATACCGAGCAGCACTAAACAAGAGATACAGCAACTTATTCTGATATAACTGGCAGTGTGGGTGGAGAAATGACTTCTAGGCACAGGTTTCTAAGCAGGTGGTTGAACCATTTACTTAGAATAATTTACAAATTACAAAAAAATGTACATAGAATAATTCCATGATTCTAAACCTTTTCTTCATTTAGCCCTTAACTGAGAGATGTATCATTTGCTCCAATAATCTAACTCAAAATTGCTTCTTTCTATTATTGAAAAAACAAGAATCTACTTTTAAATGACTATTTGGAAGTCTTGCAAACATAGAGATTGCAGCTATGAGAAGTCATTGGCTGCTTCAGATCATTTGTCATTTACATCTTCGATGCAGTGCTTTAAATTATTATTATTATTATTATTATTATTATTATTATTATTATTATACAAATTGAGAAGAAAGCAAGAAGAGGTGGAAATCTGAAGCAGTACATCGAAGGAAGGAAGGGAGGGAGGGAGGGAGGGAGGGAGGGAGGGAGGAAGAAGAAAGAAAGAAAGAAAACAGACTCAGGGGCAAAGGACAAATTCCCCAAGTAGATGTCTCTAAGGTCCTGAAAAAGTTACTAAGTTACTAACGGGAACCAATAGTAACAGTAAGGCCCAACTCAGAGTCACTGTGAATGCCAAATGAAACAATACCAAGAGAATGTATTCAACAGAGGTACTTGTCCTTCCAAGTACACAGTCCATGAGGTATTCTGATTCTCCACCTTTCAACTGCCCATTACATTCCCATTTTGTGAGATTTTTCACCATGCTGCCTTTACAGATGTCCAGGCATTCATCTGTCACAGTAACTGAAGGCATTGTAGTGGTATTAGTTTTGCTGTTTAGTTCTCTTATTTCCCTGTCAGCCAATCTATGACCTACCTAGTCTAGGCCAGTCAGACTGGATAAGGTACAAAGATTTCATTCATGGCAGGGCTGCTAGGTCTAGGTGAGAGATCGTGTGACCTCCTGTCCTGCCAGTACCACTCCTACTGAAGGGGCTTTGAAAGTTGTTTTCAAGGTCAATCCTCTCCCACCCATTAATAGTGTGGGCCCCTATGTGACACTGTGAACTTCACTTTAGTTATTTCTCCTGAGATTCAGATGACCATTACAAATTTTACTTTGCTGCAAAATAAACCTGAGTGAAAGATACACTTTCCTCCCTGGCCACTTTAATGGCACCTTTCATCCACTCAACTGTATCTTCTGAGATAGATGACACAGAGGATGTCAGGATAATGGCAGCCCAGGCTTGCTTGGTTTGTAACCCAGAAAGCTGGAGAAGTTTTCTGTCACTGAGAATACTTACACTAAACCCCTCTTTCCCCAAGAATCAGGGATATGGATCTTTTCAATCTGGATAACCCATTGCACAAGGCTGAGATATTAAGGTGGTCAGGGCTGACCACTTTCATCTTGCATCTGACTGATGTATGTGCCTTTATCCCCTGGATGGTTGGCACATGTAAAGCAGTTACTGTGTTTCACTGTAGTTATATTTAAATTAGTATTTGATATATTTGATATGTTATAATGATCTCCTTTTAAAACTAAGGTATTATAAACAATAGTTAAAGTTCATTTTGACTACCATTTTTAGTCCTGGTCCCTTGAACTCCCCAAAGTTAGCCCAGATCATCTGATCGGTGAAGTAGTGTCACCGATGACTACTAGACTATCAATAAACATCCTACTGTAGTGTGAGCAGCAGCACATCCAGATGCTGTACAGGAGCTACGAGGGAGGGTGCCCTTCTGGGACTGTTGGCTATGCATCTGATAATCATGGAAGAAGTCTTTAGCACTGCGTGTGTTATGTATTATATGCGTGTGTTATGTATTATATGGACTATCATGCTGGAAATAGTACATTTTACAGCTCATGGCTTTAGGTAATCATGACTCATAACACTTTCCACGCTTGTATCTGCTGCACCTTTTACAAATGATGATAGTGATTTCCCATTGGGGGGACATTTCACAGTTTTTGTTTTTGCTCATCTTTTATCCTAAGCCATTTCTTAATCGTCAATACTATAAACAATACATCCATAAACCCTTATCTATACGCTGGACTAGGTTTGCCTAAGATGAATAAAACAAGAATCACTGCCTTTCTCTTTGTGTCCCCCTAGCTTAGTCTAGCATAATGGCTGACTTACAAACAACCACCAGGGTATATTTGGAAGATGAATTTGAATGACTCTAGCTCACTAAACCTCTCCTGTCTTCATTTCCCTGGATGGAAATTCAATACAGACCCTAAGTGGATGGGAATCTGCACTCCTGTGAGTGCTAAACACCTAAGTTCTCAATTCTAGAAAAGGCAGGAAGCTCATCCAATGTCAGCCACCACTCTTAAAGGAGTATTGAAATACACAGAAAATAGATGTAAAATAGCCCCCGATAAGCATAACTTCCACAGCTATAATTAGAACCACGGATTTTTACAGCAGCCAAATTGAGTGTTTCTTTTTCTGTAGTAAAGATATAAAGCTTGCTTTCTTAGTGAACACTGCATGACACTTATGTGATCTCTATCTTCTCCACGGTTGCTATCACTTCACCCATTCCCTGATGAACTATTTCCCACGGGAAAGACAGTTAATTTCATTGACCCCCCCCCCCATGTGTCACAATACAATGTATCACCCTGGATGAGGAAGCAGACCTGTGGGGAGGAAGCCACAGTAAAGACAAATGAGCTCAAAGCCCTGTGATCCAAGGCTGAGTTCACTTTTGTTGGAATACAAAGGCACCCCAGGGATTTAGGTATTATACCACAACACATCCTTGCACCCTCAAATGTAGTTAGAGCACAACAGTTAGTATACATTCTAGGATACTGCCACCAATAAGCTCATTAGGATAGGGGTTCCAACAGTGAGCAATCAAGAGGTCATTTCCTGTTTTAGCCATTCCCAGGGTTTGAGTCTGAATTTTTGTTTAGGGCCCCTACATGGTGCTTGGGAGGGGTAACAGAAAAGCACTGAAGGCTGTAGCCTTACTATGGTGTGTTCTTTCCAGGCGTCTAAAAGCAACGTGTGCAAAAATGTCCCCTACCCACTTAGGCCCTGACTTCTTCTAGAAATGTCACTAACAGCATCCTTCAAAGTATGCCTTTTCTCTAAATGACTTAGTTCCTTTCCCTTGCATTCCAAAGGACCCCACTTCAACAGTAGTAAAATGTGAAGACCTAATTTCTAAGGCAAACTTCTTTGTGCATTCAGAGTCTATATATTAGCATGGGGATCTTGTGCTCTTTTTTTTTTCTTTTTCTTTTTTTTTTTTTAACTTCAATTTTTGCTTCTGTCCATGTTTCTAGGCCAAATGTAATTCAGGTTAAGCGCACCTGCTGACACATACTGCAGTATGTCATCTTAAGGGATGTGGCCACTGTCTAATGGGTATGACTTCTTCATATATGGCTGTCTTAAAAGTTCTTCCTAAGCTCCATGGTAGAGATCTCAACAGTTCTGATATACCCACTGACGACTTCACCAGGCTCCAATGGAGAGTGCTGAGCTAATAGTCACACAAATACCCCGGTTAAACAAAATGGGCTACAAAAGCAGCAAGAAAGCTATGAAATCTTGGAAATGGATACATAGGGAGAATCAGAGGTTGACAGGGATGAGGGAGACATGAGAGAATGGGGTGCAAAGTAATCAGAGTATATTATATATGTGCATGAAATTGTCAAAGTACAAAGCTATTCAAAAGATAACCTCTTCTGATTCCTCAGATGACTTCTAATGCTAGTGAGACTGGCGGGGGTGGGGCTTGGTTAAAAGGATAGGACAATGTTCTGAGTCTTTTCTAATCTCTAATTGTCCTTAAAGAGCAAAGAGGGGGAGGAAAAGGTCAGACATATTAGACTACAGGAAACTACAGGAGTAGGATCTGGAAGATCACAAACAAGAGGGAAAAAGTCTGTGGGAATGGATATGAGTTAAAAGTTCCCAAAATCAGGGGAAATAAGGAAATGGCAGAGGAGGGGAGGAAAAGTCCACTAAGTTAGAGGAGTTAACTTTTATTTCCACTTGTACGATAGTCGAGTAAGAAAGAATTCAGTTAGTGGTGTCATTGTCATTAACAATGTAAAATCCGCAAATAGACAGATAGGACAAAATGAAAAGGACATGTACAAAATGATAGAAAATATATGTAAATCACACTGTCAGAAAAAACGTATACTATCCAAAATACATAAGGGTTCCTACAACTTCTCGGGTAAAATAATAACTAAGAGTCATTTTAGAAGTAAAACTTTCTCCATGCCTTCCAGTCCTCTAGTGTATTTGGATGACATTTGAAGCTTCTAGGCTACCATATTCTTACACCATCTTGTATGCTTTTCTTCCCGGGCTTTCAGTAGATATCCCAATGATACCTTACACACCAGTGCAGGGCTTGCTCCTCATTTAGTCAACGTTCCATGACAAGGAAATGGCAGACCATAATTCCATTGTTTTTATACTAAAAACAATAATAAGCAAATCCATAGGCTGGCTTCTTTTTCATGCTGCATTCTGAGTTCTTCTTTAAGAATCTAATAGAATGAAGAAGAAATATCTGCCCTGCCGGAGCTCTCCTTTGACCCTGTGGAGGTCTAGCCTTGTAACTGCTCTCCTTTAGTCAGCACAAACAACAGCAGAGCCAGAGGCCTTTGCTTGCTCTGCTAACTCTCTTTTGTTGTTGTTTGAGACAGGTTTTCTCTGTATAGCCCTGGCTGTCCTGGAACTCACTCTGTAGACCAGGCTGGCCTTGAACTCAGAAATCCGCCTGCCTCTGCCTCCTGAGTTCTGGGATTAAAGGCTTGCACCACCATTGCCCGGCACTCTGCTAACTCTTAGGAAAGGTCACTTGGGTCTGTGCCTAGATAGAAAATCAAAATTTTTACCCTACGGGTTTTATTAATGTCAGCTGTGCAACCAAACTAGGACAATTGATTCCTAGTGAGATGTGATTTTAGTCATTTGTAAAAGGCTCAAAGCAGGTTTGCCTCTGTCTCAGTCATTAACAAGCTTAGCTTTCGGTTCCTTCATTAAATGCTATTTGTTAAGCACTGCTGAATAACTGGTCATTAACGTTTCTATACAATGGTAGTTGTCAGACCTTTATTTATACATTGGTGAAAATGAATTTTGGAAATGCTGAAAATATATGTGCAATGGATATTTTCAAAGTTACTCTCCGTTCTCCTCTGCCCAAGTCTCTCCTGAGGCCGACTGGCATCTCTGTGCCTTCATCAACAGATGTCTGTGGTCTCTCTTCTCCTTGAGTAAGTCCAATGGGAAACAGCATTAGGATATTGAGAGGCAGGATCAGTGAGAAATCAGAGTATTTATCTATCTTCTGCCCCGCCTGCCAGGTAAGAATGGCAATGGTCATCCCCCTTTTCCTGCAACTAAAAGTCCTTCATGAGAGCCTTTCCACTCTTGTCCTCATCAGGGACCACCCAACACCATCACCCTTTAGTCTGGAGTGATAATGGCTCTCACATACTTTCCTACCTTCTATTGATGTCCCTGATTATGTGCAAGCATCTGGAAGCCCTTCCAGTGCATCAGATGGCTAGGTCACCTGCTTCCTGTGAAGACCTGGACTAATTCAATTTGAGAATGGCTATCTTTAAATACCATCACATGATAGGCTAATCAGTGCATTATTTATATAAATAATACTCAAGAATAAGAGAAAATTCTCAAGATGGAGAAGAAAAATACAATTACTGCTAATAATAAAAGTCTAACATCCCTGGAAAGCAAAAGTATATAGTGTTTGCATATGCATAGGTATATGTGTGTCTGTGTGAACAAAATCTTAAAAGACTGAAAAAGGAGAAGCGGATCTTAGGGAAGAACATACTGAACTACTGGGATTTAGAATTGCTTTCTATAGTGTCTCATTCACGTTTTTCTATCCAATTGATTAGGGATGGAGACATAGTTCAGCAGTAGAACATTTGCCCAGTGTAGGAGAGACCCTGGTTCTCTCCCAGCACCACCAAAACAGAAAACAAGATTTCTAGTTACCTACTGTGCTGGTCATTGTTGTGCTCCATAGGCTTTGCAGCCTGGTAGGAATGTTGCATGTCTTTCTCCCTTGGCAGTTTCAGTGAGAGCCAGTCTTCAGGAAGAAGGTTTCTAGATTCATCCTAGCTCAATTCCTCCAGTGCTGTGTTTGAAGTATGTGGCGCCTTCAGCAATAGCATCTTACCTTCAAGTTCTGGGAGGCAACCATGCACAGTGGCAATAGTTTATGTTGTTTTGGGTGTCTCTTGGATCCCTTGATCAAAAACCTGGAAGGAAGCTTCCCAGGCAGTAAAGATTTTGATAGTCTATTATCACTCCATGTGGCATAACTTGACTCTGACTATAGAAGTGTGTATGTGTATACGGTATGCACACAGATATAATGCATTTTTAGGTAAACATCAACCATGTTTCCCTAAGGCTTTTTCTTATTCCTTCTCCCTCCCTTACCTTTTATATTGGCCTCCCTCACTCCTTTCCTGTTAAGTCATTTAACATTGTCCCCATTTCTTGCTTCATAGCAACTGTATCTTACTATTCCTCTCTCTATACGCAATACGTTGGCTATATAGCTAGACTCTTCTCTGACTAGAATCATAACTTAAGGTAACCCATTTATTTGGATCTACATTCTGCCATGTGGAGGGTTACCTGTGCTCAGGTACAATGTGTTCATCATGTCACATCTTCCAACCTGGCACTCTCCCAGAATTCTTTCTGCCTCTGTATATTCCACCTCTTATTTCTTGCTTAACCCATAGGCCATAGGCTTTTTAATTGACAGCCCACCATGGTCCTTTTTAACTTTCCTAGTTTCTGTGGTTAATCCAGACCATATATTGCATCTGAAGATTTGGAGCTAGGAAACCATGCAGTTTTGTCTTTCTGGGTCTGGGTTCTTCACTCAGTGCAATATTTTCTATGTCCATCTATTTACCTGTGTATTTTATTTTTCTTTACAGCTGAATGGAACTCTATTGTGAATCTGCACCACATTTTCAGTATCCATCATCAACTGAAGGACATTTAGGCTGTTTCCATTTTCTAGCTATTGTGAATAGAACAGTAAAAAACATGACTGAGCAAATATCTGTGCAATATGATGTCAAGTTCTTTGGACATATGCCAAGGAGTGGTATATGACTATATAGCTTGGTCATGTGGTAGATCTATATTTAGCTTTCTGGAAATCCACCCCAGTTTTTTCCAGAGTAGCTGGACCAGGTTGTAATCTCAGGAATGAACTGGGGTTCCCATTTCTCCACAACATCACCAGCATTTATTATCAATTGATTTTTTATTTGGCTTTGTTTTGTTTTCATTTTAACCATTCAGAAATATTAAGATGAAATGTCAAAAATGTAAGATGAAAATGTTAAAATGAAAAAAATGTAATTTCATTAATTAAATATTAAGATGAAAAATGTAATTTCATTAATTAAAAGATGTTGAATATGTTTAAAGACATTTCTTATCCAGTTTTATTTCTACTTTTGAGGGATCTCTGTTCACATTTGTAGCCCCCCTTTTAAATTGAGTCATTGATTTTCTTTTTATTTTTTATATTTTTGTCTAGTCAGAATTTTAACCTTCTATGAGATGTGTATCTGGCAGAGATGCTCCACCACTCTGTGGTCTCCTTCACTTGATTTAATTTTTTTCTTTACTGTGCAGATGCATTTTAGTTTTATGAGGTCCTGTTTGTTTAAGCTTGGCCTTTATTCCTGAGCAAACAGAGTTCTATTCAGAAAGCCCTTTCTCACACATTTATCTTGTAGGGTATTGCCTGTGTTTTCTTCTAGAAGCTTTTGCTTTAAAAAGAAAGAAAGAGAAAGAAAGAAAGAAAGAAAGAAAGAAAGAAAGAAAGAGAAAGAAGAAAAAAACTATTATAGGTTTATTTAACGGTAAAATTAGAAAGCTATTTTAACAAGACATTTATTTATCCCTAAACATGTCCAGCTCATCACTGTTTTCATTATCTATTTCTAGAAACTGTAGATTAAACTTAGGCCACAGGAACTTAATGGAAACATTAGTAAAGAAAATGGTTTCTGTTTTCCCATGATCCTATACAATTTCTAAGCACAAAATTATCAGAGGACATGTGACAAAAAGGACATTAAAGGACAAGAAGGACATTAAACTTTAAGAGAATGCATAGACCTTCACGATTGGGATATTTCACACTATTAAATAGAAGACAATCACCACAAAATCAAGTAATCTTCATTAAGGCAATAAGAATCTCTGCCATTGGTGTAATTCTCTTCATTTAAAACTCCTTCATTCACACTGCACTCTATTATTTTTAATACAAAAGGGAGGGCTGTGTGTCTTCCAGGGGAGAACTCCATCCCATGCCACACTTTGTATTATTCTAATTTGAAGTGTGAGAGTCTACTAGCACATATCAACGTTTACGTCTGACTAATACAATTATAGGCTGCTTA
The DNA here is from genome assembly GCA_019843965.1 of Rhynchomys soricoides. Classification (NCBI taxonomy): domain Eukaryota; kingdom Metazoa; phylum Chordata; class Mammalia; order Rodentia; family Muridae; genus Rhynchomys; species Rhynchomys soricoides. The sequence goes on along the minus strand of JADRCH010000056.1, from coordinate 9,093,736 downwards.
TCTTAGACTTGGTTGAAACCAGTTGTCCAGTGTAATCGGGTTGGGCAGTGGAAACCACAGAATGATGTCATCATGAGTAGGGCTAATGCTGTGATTAAGGGACACAAACTGCTAGCATGCCTCTTTAGCTAGGTGACCTTTTGGGAAATATCCTGGCATCCAGGAAGTGGCCTTGAAGACACCAAGCTTTAGGCCTGGGACTTCCCAGTATCCAGGAAAAGATCTGTTTGGAATTCAGCTGGTCTATGATACTTTGCTATTTATAACTAGAACCAACAGACACAGACTATTGCTAATTGACTATGGCCCAGAAAGAATTTCATTCCATTTCATTGATAGTTATATCTCCTGTTTGGGTCTTTAAATCTACTTCATCAAAAGATAATTATCAAGAATTGTGTATTTGTCTGTTGTTATTTTTTAAAGCCAGACATGGTGTTTCACAGCTTTTTAACTCCAGCACTTGGGAAGCAGAGGTAGGAAGATCTGGCCATTAGGCCAGTCTTGTCTATATAGTAATTTCTTGGCCAGTCTGTGAGCTACCCATGAGACCCTGCCTCCAAATAAGTGAATAAATAAATGCACAAGTAAATATTGCAAAGAAAACTAAAATAGCTGCATTAAATAAAATGTTTTGTGTTTTCTCATACTTATCCCACTGCTCTGGTACAGCCAAACTTAAGGAACAGGTGTGTGTGTGTGTGTGTGTGTGTGTGTGTGTGTGTTTGCCTCTTTTAACACAAATCAATTAGTATTATTCAGTCTGTTCCATAATCCAGGCTTTAAAATTGAAACATATTTTCTTATCAAAACAACCATCTTTTATTTAACCAAAACAGTAGATTTGTGCACTCCATCTCTCCCGTTACATTTACATACGACTTTTAATTGTTTAGATATATGAAACTTTGTTTTTGTGAAGAAGTCTGCTGGGTTTTCAGTTTTCATTGCCATCTACCCAGCACATGCATGTGAGAAGAGCACATCTTCAAGAACACTACTCCTAACCTTGATTCCAGCAGCCTCATCTTCCTGCCTGTGCTGCTTGCCTCATTTCTGTTGCACATGACAGTCTGGCACAACTGCCCAAGGAGAACACAAGGCTGACTCAGCAGAGGAAGCTTTCTCAGCATTCCAGTGCATGGTGGAAGATGTGTTTCTGTCATAGCCTGTGACTGCTAGTCAAACAAAACATTCCATGGGGCATCCTGGGCACCCCGGAGCATACTGGGGCAAGCTGGAGCTGTCCCACTCTGACATTTTCTGCTCACTTGGTTTTTTTTCTCATAACTTTCTCTCCAAAGGAGTATAAAACACAGAAAATCATAGCCAGGGTTGTGCTGTGTGTGTGTGTGTGTGTGTGTGTGTGTGTGTGAAATACATTCACAAATAAATATTAGATGATAAATAATGTGTATGAACATAAACAGAAACCTAAAAATTATACATATGGGGTATATCTATGGGACTAAACATATAGGTTACAGCTATGTATGTATATGTCTTGTGGATTTCTTATTAATAAAAGTATGACATTTCTTTGTAATGAAAAATATATCAAGTCCTCTTTGAAGAACATAGCACATTCGTATTCACCCGGTTGTATAAACTCTTTAGTTAGAACTTTGAACTGCCATAAAACCTAGAGATAGCATTTCTCCAAGAGAAAAAAAAATAGAAGAAGAAGAAGAAGAAGAAGAAGAAGAAGAAGAAGAAGAAGAAG
>JADRCH010000056.1:9061184-9092003 GCA_019843965.1 Rhynchomys soricoides | reverse complement strand
AGAAGAAGAAGAAGAAGAAGAAGAAGAAGAAGAAGAAGAAGAAGAAGAAGAAGAAGAAGAAACAAGCCACTGAATAAGTGAACTACTTTGGATATTTTGTAAGCCTATGATAAATTTCAGATTTTTTGGTGGGAGGTGTTTCAGAAGTGGGGTAGCAACAGGACACTTATCATGTGAATGCAGAGAAGAGACAACAGGGAACATGAAAGGCTCAAAGAGGGTGAGGTGCAGAGAAGACATAAAGAAAGATAATGCACAAAGACCAGTGTGAAAGTGCAGCGATGAAGCCTAATATTGTGGGTGTACACTTTCAAAAGTTTAAATGAAAATATTTAATTTTAAGCATAAACAATACAACTTTGCGTTTATGATTTTGCATGTGTGTATGTGTATAGTCATGTTTATGCATACAGAAGTCAGAAGAGAACATCAAATGCCCTATTCATCACTCTCTGCATTATTCTCTTGAGACAGGGTCTTTGACTGGATAGGAAGGTAGGCAGGTGTCCAGCAAACCCAGTCATTCTCCTGTCTCTGATCCACACAGTTCTGGGTTTACAGATATGTGCATGACCATGTCCAGATTTTTACATGGGAGTGAGGGACTGAAACTTGGGTCTTCATACTTGAGCAGCAAGCAGTCATGTCTACTTAGCCATCCTCCAGATCCTGATTTTTGGATAGATATGTATGCATGTATGTACATATGTATATATATATATATATATATATATATATATATATATATATATATATATTTCTCTCTCTCTCTCTCTCTCTCTCTCTCTCTCTGTGTGTGTGTGTGTGTGTGTGTGTGTGTGTGTGTGTGTTGAGATGACTGATCTTCTCTTGCATTGTATGAAGGAGTGTCCCTGTATTTTCAATAGTTGAGCGCTAAGTGCTGGCAGGATTTTGGTATTGTCATTTCCATGGCCCATTACCCGTTTTCTATTTGTAAATGCTTGTCCTTTTTTACCTGCCCAAAAGATGAAGGTCAGGCAGCCCTCAGTGCCAAAAGGCAACCTACAAAATGGAGCTGGTGTTGTCTTGCTGCTGATTGTTCAAACTGGAACATGCCTTTTGTGTAATAAAGAGCTGATGACACAGACCTGGGACAGGAAGTATAGAGGTGGGATTTCTAGACAGAGAGACACGAGAGACTTGAGGAAACATGGACAGATGTATACAACAGGAGGTAGAAGGGAGACAAAGGGAGCTGGAAGCAGGCAGGGAGAGCCATGGGGAAAGACAGGATGACAGATAAGTCAGGATAAGTTAGTAGCTAGCTGAGAGACTGACTGCTGTAGCAAAAGGCCAACAGCATTAAACTATATAGATGACTCCATGTGTTAATTAAACCTCAAGTGGGATCTATGAAAGCCCCACAATATGTATGCATGCATGTATGTATATAAGTATGTATGTATGCATGCATGCATGTATTATACAAAGTTTTATACAACCTACAAGTTCATTTAACATTGTCCATATGTACGTATATCTAGAGCTAATCACTCAGGAAACAATCTATGTGGAAGTTCATCCCACAGGAAATGCATTCTCCCTTCACAGCAGCCACTGACTACCTGTAGCTCTTCACCTAGAGGTAGGACCTTACACAATTCTTACTACGGCTCAGGGGACATCACAGAAGAGAGGGGTAGAAGAACATAGAGCCAGAGGATCTGTACATCTGCTGCTAGATAGTGGCTGCTAGACACGGCAGGAAAGACGCACCCATAAAGCCGACAGTGTGTTTGCCTGGAGAAGACGGGAAGAAAACTTGACTTTTACATTGCCATATGATACATTCCAGCAGCCCCAGCTACCTCACAGGCGGAAGTGGAAGAATTGCAAGTTTGAGACCAGCCAAGACAACCTGGATAAACCTCATCTCAAAACAAGCTAGCAAGTGAATAAAGACATAGGAACCTTATTCCTACCTGCCCTGAAACCTTGGCAGTTGCTTGATGTCCTTGACATGTGAGGTGTAGCACAGCTCCTCCATTGGTGTCCGGGCAGCATCCTCACTGATGAACTGACCAGAACCTCTCTAATGGAGTCTCACCATCTGCAGCTCTCCTCACCCTGCCTCCTTACAATCAGATTCACCTATCAGATCTTCAAGGCTTTCATGTTTCTGACCTGATGTTGAGAAAACACAAGACTCTTCCCAGAAACGCTGAGCAGTCTGGGAAAACCACTTGCCTCCCTCCTACCCGCCCCATTTTCTGCAAAGATCAGGATAGCAACCATTTCTCAGGCTCCAAACAAATATTTATTTTGAGACTAATTTCTTCATAAAGACTAGTGGTGCCAATTCTGCATTTTCTCCTTTGCACTGTTTGGTTCAAAACCTTGCTGCCAACAATATAATTACGATAATTATTTTCTTTATAAATTTGCTCAGACATCACAGTGTGCCTTGCTTTTGTATTCTTCTTAATAGTTACAGGAACGTTATGGAAAAGAAGCTGCTTATTTATTGTTGTTGTAATTAATATTGTCTGAGTGTCCCGTCAAAGGTTAGCTGAGAAATAGACAGTACAGCCAAACACCAGATTCAGGCTCTGGTTGCTGCTCCGTTACTCAGCCCATGACATCCTCTGCCACTTCAGCAACCCTACGAGATGGCTTTTCTCTGGGTTTCCATTGCCTACAACAGCCAACACAAACCTCCTTACACTAAGCCTGGGGCCATGCTCTCCTCATGTACTTCCTGTGCTTATTCTGCATTCCCTCTTCCTCATTATTATCAGATTCTCATCCATCTTCCAATGCCCTTCCCCATGTACTCCTTCTTCAAGATGGTATCCACAGGCTCCAGCTTGAAGTCTTCCATTTCTGAATAATTGACCTATGCTACTCTATTTATTTGCCTCATTTCTGTTACTCTGAATTTCCTTCCTAGTTAGTCTAGAACATTCCTTAAAAGAAAGGCAGAAGATGTACAGGTTTTTCCACTCATCTCTGCACTCTCCAAATGCCTTCATGCAGTAGAAACACCATTCCTTTAATTCACAGGAACTGACTAGATCTAACCAGTGGGACTTACCTGTGCAATACACAACAGAAGGGTACAAATTAACTTCTAGGAGTTCCATGTGTGATTTTCTAACATATTACCCCATATCAGACATCTCATTGGTGATCAATCTCTCTCTCAGGAGAACGCACACATGCACACATGCACATATGCATGCGCATGCACGTGCCCCCACACACACATACATACACACTCTCTGTGTGTGTCTGTTTCTCTGTCTCTGTCTCCGTCTCTTTCTAATGGCTGAGCATGTGCTTTGAGGCCATTAAATAGTACAATGGACACTAGGAGCTGAGTCACACTGTTTGCATTGAGTTCCCTGCATGTCTTCAATACCACTTTCAAAGTAAATTTGAGATTATTCTTCTAAAAACAGCACAAAAGTAAAAAAAAAAGAATATTAAGAAAAGATAATGAGATATACAACAAAGCTGGAAAACACCCAAAGAACCAATTTTGTGACTCACAAATTATACTCATTGTACTGCCTTGAATATCTATCTTTTGCTTCAACAAAAGACTTAGGGAACGTTCAGTTTCTGAAAGCCAGAATTATGCAGAGGGAAAGGAGACAGGCAGCATGGCTGGGAAGTTTATAATAAGTGTCATCCCTCATTCCTGACCCATACCTACAGCAATAAGTGTCATCCCTCATTCCTGACCCATACCTACAGCGAAGGTGAAAACAGTGACCACTGGAGGAAGTGTCAGAAGCTAGCTACCCATTCCTTTCAGCGCCTCTTTATCACTGGAACAAGGTTGTGAAGTAGGTTTATGTATCGCATCCTCTGTACGATGGGACCATCATAGTGCCTGAAGCCCATCATTGACCAAAAAGTCCTGCATAGCACAAGAGTCTATACTGTAACACTCTCCTTCTTCTTCCTTAGATATTCTTGGCAAATTTAATTGCGTAATGTTTAACTCATTATTTTTAACACTTCACTCAATATCAGGCACAGTGATTAAATACTGAATCAATGCCTGAATGAAGGAGGTAACAGGGATACTTAGGGAAAGATGTAGTAGCATGTTTCCTGTTAGAACTATCCCCTGTATAATCTTCAAAAGTAAGATGATAGAAAGGAAGAATCCATCCTGAAGATTAAAATTCATTTGAAGATTGTGATGATTCTTTTCTTCTGCAACCTATGAGACAATTCCAAAGTTATACTAAGGCTTAACCTTTGTTCCAGCATAATCTGAAAAACAAACATATTATGTATATGGTTTTTAACACATCTTTGTATGTGTTTATTGTATGTTTGTGTATCCTCATCTATGTATGTGCACTTATATGTACAGGTGAACACAGAGCCCAGATGTAGATGTCATGTCTTTCTACCTTAGTTTTTGAGACAGTGTTCCTCGTTGATTCTGGATGTCACTGGTTTGCTAAGACTAATTGCCCAACAAGCTCCAGGATCCTCTGTTCTCTACTTGCAAGTGCTAGGTTTACAGGCTTGTGCTACCACTCCCAGTTTTGCCCATGGTTCTGGGCCTCTGAACTTAAGTTCTATGCTTTTGTAGCAAGGACTGTTCTGACTGTACCATATTTTCAACTCCTGTTGGGAACATTGCTGTGTGCAGGTCACACTTGCCAATTTTGACTTTCATTCTTAGGAGAAACTGTCTTCCAGCCTATTTATTTAATCAAATAAGTTTACCCTGCTTATTAGTTCAGAACAATAGAAATGCTTAATATTAAGAGAATGCTTTCCAGGCAGTGATGGCACACGCCTTTAATCCCAGCACTTGGGAGGTAGGCAGATTTCTGAGTTCGAGGCCAGCTTGGTCTACAGAGTGAGTTTCAGGACAGCCAGAACTACACAGAGAAACCCTGTCTCGAAAAAAACAGAGAGAGAGAGAGAGAGAGAGAGAGAGAGAGAGAGAGAGAGAGAGAATGCTTAAAAGAGAAGTCCTTGGCTTGAGTTTTTTGATTAATTATATAATTCAATTTTCTAAAACAGACTTTTAAAATAAGTATCATAGTCTCCATTGTGCAGATGAGAATCTGAGGCTTAGAAATTTAATTTGCTCGTGTTTATGGTTTGAACATGGCAGATACAGAACTCTGGTATGTCCACCTGATCCTACAGCTTTTATTCTTGTCAGTGTATGCATAGACTATTTTTCTCCTCTGTACACTCTTTATTTTTATTTTAATTGGGAAGATCTATCAGAGGCAACATTGCTGAAAACTACAACAAGCAAACCCTACATCCTTGCACTAATTCTTCTAGAAAGCAGTGTTAGCCAAGAATATATTATGGTTTTATAAAAAAAAAAATCAAAACTAGTATTTCATCAGCTGTGGTTCATGTTATAGATTCCTGCATTACTCATGATGGGAACATGTTGATTATTTTGCTGAGGAAGGCTCTAGGTCCCACTTCAAACTTGCATCTTTCATCCAGTTCTTGTTGGTACTGGTCCATGGTCGCCTTCCCAGAAATAGCATATTTCCAAGCCAATGTATTCTTCTATTTCATATTATGACTGCTTTAATGGAAGGAGGAGTCTCAGAGCAAAGGAAACAGATATAGTCTGTATAAATAAAGCACATTGCAGGCTTGAGACTGAAGTAACAGTAGAGGAAGTTTGAAATTTTGCAAATAGCAACCGTGAGATTTAAGCATTGTCAAATAACTGTCATATATACAAAAGACAAAGATATCACAGCAAGTAAAACCTGGACAGAAACTAATATCAGTATGCACAGAAGGGTTAAAAAGTGGTCCTTGGAAGTTGAATATGATTTCCTCTTTTGGGGGCATTAATGCTACTTCCCTCTTTACTTGTCCAAGTTGTTTGTATGTTCTTTCCTATTTCTAAACCACTCTTCTTTCATTAATCCTCATACTGGAGTGTGCTTATTAAAAAGCAGATAGCTGATACTGTAACTAAGGAGAAAGTCCTGGGACTTTCCAAGGCCATGTCCATGCTGAGGATTTGGAAGCTCACTTCTGCAGCAAGGCTGATGTCGTAAGATACAGTGTTGTTTAATATTGAAAGAGGAATCAGAGCATCGAGTGTCTTAGAAAATAAGTCTGACTAGATGTCTTAATTCAAGGCTGTTGTCATATGATAATGTTGGTTAATATGGGTTGCAAGAGGAATCAGAACATCTAGGATCTTAGAAAATACATTTTAAAAGATTTATTCATTTTCTCATTAGAATTTTCTAACCTGGTCTGTGAGTATATGAGACTCATTTCAGAAATCTAGTAGTCTCAGATTTTTAAAATAAACAGTTGGGTTTTTTCTGACTTCTGAGATTTGAGATAAGCTAGTTCCTCAAAATGCTGTCTATATTTATACAAACATGCTAAAAATTAAGTTAAACTTTCAATTTTGGGGGTAAAGTATGTTTCTTTTTTCTTGTGTGGATAGCTTTGTTGAGCCATAAAACACAGTTATAAAGTTATAAGTGCAAATATATGCAGTTCATTCAGTGTGTGATTCTTCATTTAAATTTATATTTCAGTATTTATTTCATTCTTTCTTACCTATTTTGTTTCATGTTGATTGTACTGGGGATCACGGCCCCAGCCTTGGGCACTTGAACATGTGCTATACTCCTGAGATACACCTTTAGCACTAGATCATGAATTCTCAGATAGCAGTACATAATGTACAATTTCTCCACTGATTTTTGAGAAGCAGTAGTAGATTTACGTCTATCTAGGGTAATTTAGTCTAAGAAAATCTCCCATGTCTACATGAAGGACACAGATTTTCTCCTCCTTTTAGATGTTTACTATAGAAAAAAGAAGATATTAAAATATGATTTCTATTTGTAAAACTAGGTGGTGTGCTTCTAACCTCAGTACTGGGAAGGTAGAGACAAGCAGATTCCTGAAGCTCACTAGCCAGCCAACCTATGTACTCAGCAAATCCTGGCAAGTGAGAGATCCTGTCTTAATAAAAGTGATGGATGACTCCTAAGGAACAACAGAGGTTGACTGTTGACTTCCATGTTCAGGAGCACAAATGTACACTTCCTATAAAAAACCCTCCTCAAAAACTCCCATTTGTAGAAGAAAATTATATCTTTATTAATGGTGTGTTTAAAGGTTGCATTCTTCTAATTTGGATGAGCAAAGGACAGAGAGTTAGTCAACTGGTCCAGACTCAGAGGTGCTATCAGATGTACAGAGGCATGAGCCCACCTGCACTGAGAGCAGTGCTCTTCTCTTTGACCAGCATTCCTGCCTCTTTAGAATTTATTCATCTTGACTTTCAGTTCCCTTGACTGCTGGCCCCTACAGGTGTCATTGACCTTCTTGGTGGTTTTATCTTTAGTCAATAATTTTCTATTAGTAAAATGATATGATCTGAATATATATAGATAACATGATTACCCTAGCCTTTATTTACTTGTCCCAATCCTCTGGAATTCATAGTAAAAGTCATTTGCTTTTCCTTTGTTCCCATCATTTATAATAAAGGTCTTGGCAATTTGATCCAACTAAATGGTTGGATCTAACCATTCCTTAGGAGATTTTGGCTGTTGGGTATGTATTGCCAAATTAAATACACTAAAGTAAAAAGTTGATGTTTTGTTAGATCTTTATTGTCAGTTCCCTTCAATATATATTCATTAAAACCGATCAAAGCACTTAGGAGCAAGCAATGACTGCTTGGCTGACAAGAGTCAGAGCCTTCCTGGACAACCTCAACAGTAGAAGCTGCCCAAGAGCCTGTGGTGGTAACGAAAACCAGGCAGCTACTGCAGGTGAGAAATAGATTCTAGTTCTATTGACTACTATGTCTTTTTCTACTCTCTTGAATTCTGTGATGCTTTAAGCAATGTTGCTGCCACTCTAGCAGTTCCATGGAAATAGCAGCAACTGTAAACTCAGTGACAACTCTTCCTTCTAAACTACAGAGCTGTCATCCAACCAGCCACATCTTGAGAGATACCTCCATCTGTTATCATGGCAAACCTGGGTGTTTCATCTATTGCAGGGTTATTCAGAAAGGTTCCAATCAAGCTTTGGGTGGCCAATAGAGTTTACATTCCAGTCATGAAAACTGTCATAGTTGCATAGCCACAGATACATCTGCAACCCATGGTCCCTGGGTTAAGGGCTGCTTATGTCGCCGCCACTTCAGATACTTTAAGATGGTTATGAGAGACTTCATGTTGGTCATGGCCACTTCATATCACCCTCAAATGACTCAAGTCACTACTGTTCCAGATGTCCTCAGCAAAGTCCTAAATCAGTTCAGGGAGGAGCACCTTCCGCACCCAGGACAGATGGAACAGTCAAGTCAAATACATCTGTATACACTGACTCAACAAAATGTTTGTGGTTAGCAAACAAGATGCTGTGTACTTGCTCAGTGGCTATAAAAGTAGTCCTCTATCACTTTCCTCTGGGCACTCAAGAACATTTTCCTCCTGTCCACTATCCTGTACCATTCCCTAGTGCTACAACATGAGGTCCCTAGCAATCCCCATTCAAAGGCTTTTATCATTGATCATGGACTGGACTGATAACACAAACACAGAACCACTCTTGGGGATGGCAGTCCCACAAGCAACAGCAGCTAGAAGATGCAGATACCAAGGTTCAGACAGTTTCAAGTCAGGGGCTTAGAGGTAGACATAGATGATATGGATGGCCAAGACTGTGAGTCTGGGAAGAGAAAATAAATAAAGGCTATGAAAGCAAGAGAGGCCGGGCAGTGGTGGCGCACTTTAATCCCAGCACTGGGGAGGCAGAGGCAGGCGGATTTCTAAGTTAGAGGCCAGCCTGGTTTACAGCATGAGTTCCAGGACAGCCAAGGCTATACAGCGAAACCCTGTCTCAAAAAATAAAAATAATAATAATAATAATACAAAATAAAAAGAAAGCAAGAGAGTACTGGTTGTGGGGACTATGGAGTAGTCTCAAATCCAGGCTGTTGAACAGGTTCCAGGAAGCTCCAGAGCAGTAGCAGATCTGTTTGCCAAGTGACCCAGAATTACAACATTAAAATCTAGAATGCCTAGAGCAGTAACACTAGCTGCTGGGTGCTAAGCCGCAGGCTCTGAAGCCTGAAGCGGTAAACCCTAAGAGAATCTGTACTCCCTAAACTCAGAGCTGATCACAGTAAGGACTGCATTTTGTTGGTTTGTGATTTCCATAAGAACAGAGCAAAAGGATGTACAGCCAATAGACAACATCTTACCCCCCAGCTTCCTTTCCCCTGATCATTTTAAGCCCTAACTCACCTAAATAGAAGATCTGCCTTCCACACAACCCAACTATTTACAGAGTTCAGAAAGAAACAGAGTGAACTATCTTATTGGGGTCTGCTGTCCCATCAACAACACAAACATTTATTCTGTACTTTGAAGTTAGGATGATAAAATAATTCATAGCCTGAATTGTCACACTTTCATAAGTGAAATGATAGAGACTAAAATTGGGTGAGTATAGTTGGCTAAATCATCACAGTCCCAGTATATTTCAATGTGGCCACCTTGCCATTGGCTGCCTCGGTTTCTGTGTGGACTCCTTGAAGATTCCAGTAGACAATGATATGAATCCTGGGAAGTTTTTTAGACCTGAAGCAAGAACTTAGGAATGAAATGTAGACTTGGGGGGCAGGGGTTGTCCAAGTATCATTTGATTTAATAATTTCTCATAATACAAAGTCTGAACATGTGCAGAAACCTACGAAGCATGGGATTGAAAGAAGAGACAGAGTTGTGTTAGCCTTGATTCTTTTGCTCTTGTTTCTGGCTGGCTGGATGTCTCTTACTGTTTCATGGCTATAAAACATATGTGTGTCAGGTGAACATTACATCAGAAACTAATGTTCCGCAGAAAGTGAAAAAAAAAATTCTTAAACAGAAAAAGGGGATGGAGAACCAAAAGTGATTCGAGAGTTGAGCCTACATTTGATTCAAAGAACAAAGCAAGTTTGAGATGGGATCAAGTTGTGCTGTTGAGAAAAACCATCCACATACTTCTATTTTATCGCTCATTTTAAAACACAGAGACCCCTTGGCAGAGTGTCACCTTCTGTCCTGGGCAGACACCATAACATGGTGCAGAAAAGGTAATCTATGATCTGTTCTATCCATGATATGGTTTCTGAACTCTTTTCTGTATGTTTCTTCCATCTCAACCTTTGCGTCTCATAATTTCCTAAATCTTAAGGGTATCCCATGAAGAAATTTCAATTTATAACTCTCTTCATCACCTATATCTCCAGCCCCATCTGTTGGCAAGTAATGTGGTCTTATTTGTTGAATGATTTGTAACCAAAGTTAGAGAACACAGACCTAATGCAGCCTTCCCGTCCTTACCGTCTTAAGTGTGTGGCGACAATGCTGGTGTTGACTTGTAGGGGGCTCCTAAAGAGCTGATGCAGAAATATGTTCTGTTTCTGTTTTGCAAAGCCTGGTGGTAATTGGGAAGCAAGCATAGCTGTTTGGGAACTGTAAGTGTTTTCTTCTACAAAGGAGGGGAAAGAACTGGGTCCTATAGAGAACAGCAGAACATCACGGGAGAAATAGAAACACAATGATAGGTGGCAATGGAGGGATGAGAGGTGGTCATTGTAAAAGCTCACTTTGTGAGGAGAAGTCTTTATGTTTTGTGCCATAGATCACTCTTTGACTTCATGATTTTCAGAATGTCACTGGATCTTCCTGGCACAGAGCAAGGTACACTTGCCAATGTGAAATTTTATTAGTGTTGATTCTTCAGAGCAAATGATAATAAAATGAGAAAAATAAACTATTTTTAGCACATAATAAATACGAACCACAAATAAACTTGTAGAATGCATTTAATTTTTGATGAAACTGAAACACTTATTCATATCTTCAATGTGACCCAGTCCTCTGTGGTTTAGTAGTTATCTCAAGCCCTTTATAGAAAAATGCATAAAGTCACAAGTACATATGCAAACTTAGGGAGAATCTAACTCTTCCTTGACATCTCTCCTAGGAATTTCCATCCTTATCAGGAAGTATATAAATCAAAAGTAACTTGTTTAGAGATGCATTGCGGGAGTTCCTTGGCTACTGTAGTTGTTCTGGGACAAGAATGAAGTAGAAACTGTAGAATCAAGGCCAGCTACGACATATAATAAACTAGTGTAGCAATTTGTCAGTGTGGTCAGATATCTGCTGCAGCTCTAACCTGGGAACTAAATAGAAACGCAGATTCTTGAGTTCTGTTGGGATATATTAAGTTAAAAACCAAGAAAGGAATTCAGACATCTGCAAAGTGATATCATGAATGTTGAAATTTGGGAGCAGCTAGGTCAGTGGTTCCCAGCACTGGTCTCTGTGGGGGTGAAAGTAAAGATGTTGAGATTTTACTTGGTGGAATTGAACTGATATGTGCAAGTCAGTTCATCAGAAAGGGTTCAGTCAGCACAGGGACACAAAATGAGAGTTTAGCTGCAATGCAGTTTAGCTAGTGAAGCAGTTTGTCAGCATGGTCAGGTATCTGCTGCAGCACTAACACAGGATTTGACTGGAAGCAAAGAAACTGAACTAGGGACTTCTGTCCAGGAACTTGAACCCATGGCAGATAGCTGTAGTAACACAAGAGATGACTGTGGGGAATGGCAGGTGCCATCTGAATTTTTATAAGACACCCTACCTCATAATGCCTTGAAATTCATGTACTTTTTTTTTTAAAAGAAAGACAACAATAACAACAAACTGACTTCCTAGAATATACAATCCAAAGGGGACTTGAGGGTTTATGAGGAACCCTCCAACTCCTAGGGGGTCCTTGCACTTCATTTCCTGTGGACATAAGGCGTCTTCCAGGGTGAGCAATTAAATCTTTGTCAAAGTTGATCATCTTTGCTTTGTTCTTCCTCACATAGAATGATGGCTGTCTTTAGTAGCTTCATTTCCAGTGGATAGAACTGAAGGACCAATGCATAGAAACAAATAGACTCCAGGAAGAAGGCATTACCCTGTTGAAACCTTCTCACCCCATCCACACACCTGGCTTAGAGATGGGCGAATTACAGAGATCCCAACTGAGAAATAATGTTATTTATTTCCTGCTAATCGGATTTTTCTTGAGTCTGGCAACAGTCAAGTGTTTACAAGAATTTTCTTCAAAACAACTCCAAAGTCACGCCCAGCAGAGAAGCAAAAACCAGGAAATCAATAATGCAGAAACTGCTACTGAGGGTTCCATCTACCCAGAGACGGGAATATCTATTTATAGAAAAACTGGCCACTCTAGTTTAGTGTGGTAATAACACAGTACAGCTCGTTCAAAGAGTGGCATGCTTGAACACAGCCTTGCATTATGCCCACTGTAAATGGTCTCCGTGAGGAAAAGCCTATAATTTAGAGAGCTTTGCCATGAATGGTAAGGCCGGGGTCATTGTAACAGATACTTTTTTACCAGCTCTATTTGTGGGGAGGGCTTGTAAAAAGGAAGGGAAAAGGTTAGTATCAGGAAACCTGGAAGGGGAAGTAAGCTTCATTTGGTTTTACCTACATGAGAGCTGTTTTACACTGAACACACACTCTTTGTGACTGGGTTTATTTATCACAAAGGTACACCCACAATCCCCCTGCCACACACACACACCTAAAAACCTACTTCTCCAACAACCTGCTTATACACTGTATCTCTTTACATGCTCCTTAAACACTGGAGAAATACATTATTTTTCAATTACACACTTTTAAGGGTATTTTATTAGTTTTATTTATACATGTGGTTTTCTACCTGCCCAGGCTAAAAGATGATGTTAGGTCCCAAAAAGCTCAAGTTACAGAAGACTGAGTCACCTGATAGGAGTTTGGGGAATTGAACTTGAGATCTTTGGAAGACCAACAAGGATCCCTAACTGCTGAGCCATACCATCAGTTCCTTCAATTTCTCTTTCAATTGTCTTTTAAATATTAGGATTTATTACTGGTGGAAGTGAGATTCCTGATTCACATGTCAAGCTGTTTTCCAGGGAACTCCTTGGGACACAGCTTTGTTGACTTTCTGTGGCATACCACATTAATCTTTGTCATTGCTAATGGAAGAGCAAAAAGTAGAAATTGTAGACATGGCTACTTCAAAACCATCTCCAAGGAGTCCTGCAGCAACAGCTCAGAATATGAAAACAATCATTTGCCAAGTAAATACTCTGTGTGACACTTGGGATTAGTGAGCTAATCTCTATGTGTCTACTGTTGCCATTTTCAGTTTCTACCAGCCACTGTGAAGCAATTCTAAGGATGACATTTGCTCAGTGGCATGCTGGTCAAGATTTGAGACTTGATCTCCAAGGAAAGTAGGCCTGATTCACACAATTTTCATGGTGTACAAACACTCCCACGTGGTGATTGGAGCGTGGACAGGAATTCTCTGGAAGCATTTTTGGGAAGAGACATACTATTGTGAAACATTTTCAGAATACCGATATAAATGAGTCTAAACACACCTCAAGTCTATATGAAATTAGTAAAATCATTAGTAAGTGATACATCTTAACTCTTTACCTTGATTTTAGATTCTACAATACTGTCTAACATGACAGTTTTAAAAATGATTATGTTTACCATACAGCTTAAAAAATTCATAAAAATAGAAAATTGGCTCCTAAAACCCCATAGTAAATAGCTACATCATACCACTGGTTTTCCCAGGAAAGTGTATGCTAGATTCATGAATTGAAGGATTCTCCAAGTGAGAGCATCAAAATCTAGTGAATGTCCTGAGCATGTGAGGAGAGGAGGAAGTGACCAGTTGTAGAGCTGAAGAATAAACCCCAGATGTTCTGATTTCTGCTGGAAGGACAGAGGTCACTAGCTGGTGACAGGAGACTACAGTTGTGGGGTTGAGAATTCAGATAATAGCTCTCTCATTCTTTCAGTGTTCCAGACAAAAGTCAAAGCTTCATTTCGATTTCCCTTTCTTTTTATCTAAAAGCCTACTGAATGGTAAATCTCAGTAGCTCTACTTTCAAAACACATCCAGAAGCGACCTCTTTAACACATCCAACAGAGATAGCTTCTATGATTTCTCCCCAACTTGCAATAGCTTCCTGCTTCTGGTCTTTCTCATATGATCTATAATTAGTGTCTACAGTTTAATTCGACTCATATGCTATCTCTGGAGAAAATCCTTACCATCCAATAGACCTCTCACACATGTCTGCCTATCCCTTTATTACAAATCACCATTAAACCCCAAATCTTGATTATTTAGCCACCTTTCTCTATACCATTTATTACTATTTAAGAGACTAAGTTTTACTATTTTTTTCTCTTCTTGTTAGAATCTAAGATTCCTAAGCTTATTATAGCACCTGGCCTGGAGGACTATGCAAGCTAAAGGAATAGATAGAAATGGCCATGTTCTGGATGTGTCTCTGCCAAACCTCATGTGAACGAAGCTTAATCCTCAGTGAAACGGTCTTTGGAGGCATAGCATTTGGCTCTGGTCTCATAAATGAATTAATATTATCATAAAAGTCCTTATCAGAGGGAATTTGGCACCTTTTCTACTTTGGCTATGTAAGGACAAAGTGTTCCTTCTCTCTAGAGGCTGTGGCATCTCATGTATCATCTTGGAAGTAGAACATAGCCCTCACCACATACCTGCCCTTTGATTTCTTGGCCTCCAGGAGAGGGAGAAATACATTTCTATTATTTGTAAATTGCCTAGTCTGTGGTATTTGGTTGCTGCATTAGAAATGGTCTAAGACAGATATCCTTCCCATGAGAACTGAAGGCATTTCAAGCACAATGATGGAAGAAAGACAGCATGGGACAGAACATAGGAAAGAGGGAAATAAGTGTTCTGTATTGGACAGCACATAACTCAGCTCCTTTAGGTTCCCTGAAGGAATCAATGATAGATATGGAATTACATACAATTCCAATTCTTCTGACATGGATAGGGGGAAGTACAGAGAAAAACTTTCCGATGACAAACAGTCTTTTTAAACTCTGGTAACTTCTGTGCCTACATCTGTCATTATTTTCTTTGCATATGGCTTAATCCACCCAAGGATTTCTCACCTGTTTGAAGTCTCTTTCATGGAAATGGCTTCTACAGCATCATCTTTTCCTCCCTTTGTATCTTAAATGCTGCATCTAGAAGCTTCACTCCATTACTGCCCTCTGGATCTAGCCAGTCCAGACCACCCTCTATATCTCAAGATTCTTTGTTGACTCTACTTCCTTAGCAGGAAGAACACAAACAGGACGAATTCCACTCCACTCTCTTTCTCTGTCCAAGCACTAATATAAATATGATGGATTGCTTATGTTTCTCCATCTAGACATACTTTCCAACCCCTGTACCCCACTGCTAACTATGAGACTGATATGGATGCCTTCTGTGCAAGGGCTTCTTTACTCCTAGACTTCTCATTGGGATACTAGGAGCACTAATAAAAGCAAGTTCTTTCTCTTAGGAAAGGCTCCTTGAGTTCTCTTTACCCTGTTAAAATCCATAACCCCCATCAGATTGTTGTCTCCAGAGGACTGGCTACTTGGGCTCTAGGTCTAGGGATTGATAAACACTCTGATTGCTTATGATGCTTGCCTGCTATGTGGAACTCTGGGAGACACTATCTTGGATTGTGTTTCCCTTCTCAACCCCCTTGTAAATAGTTCCTTTATTAAGTGATTTTCCATTTAGGAGTAATGTCCTAGCCTGTGTCTACATGTTGTTTGGTCCCTAGCAACTAGCAGTACAAAACACAAGAATTAAACAAGACCAACAAAATCCCCATCACTACTCCAGAATTAAAACAAACAACAAAACCTCAGTGTTATTCAACATCTAGAAAATCCATGGGGGCTTTCAAACCACCACTCTGCTACTGATTTATCATCTCTCTACCTTCTCTATTGCTATGCAATGCTGTTAAGAATAGCATCGCCATATTGGTTGCCCATGTGAAACAACAAAGAGGACAAAAGGTAGCCCAAGCAAAGAAGCTTGCTGGAGTAGGTCATCATCTATCTGGGTAACATCTAATTTCGTTCCAACACTCTGCATCTATAATAATATCACCAGTTATAAATTACTATCTCAAAGATATTTTACCCTCTAGAAGTTATAAAACATAGAGAAATATACTCAACAAAAAGTTGAAAAAAAATGGTTAGGGTTTAACTATATCTTAATGTTAGTTCTGAGCATCCAGCAAAACTCCTGGCACATAGTAGTTGATGAATGTATAGAAGATAAATAAATGGGCAAAGGGGAGATCTGTAGAAGTAATTAGCTTCTAAATTGCTGAGGCCCACATGGGAACTGGAGTTCCATAGGACTCTACCTCTGTGACCTATTCCTATCACCCTCAGCCTCAGGCAGCTTCTCTAAGGTCCACATTGTGAAGTCCTTGGTATTTTCACCTGTTGGCCTGAAGCAATGGTTGTCTCCAGCTGCTAACTGTAGTGTAGTAACCCCACTTGAAGGCCAAGGCCTATGGAACTTCCTCCTGGAGATACTCAATGCTAATGAGGCACTGAAGAATCAACTTGAATCACTGGTAGAAGTTTCGGTTTCTTTTCATGGCAAATAAAACTACCAAAGCTGATCATGTATGTGTGTAAAATTCTAAGGAAATGAACTGGTAACAATGACAATAATAGTGGTTATTGTAAAATTAGCCACAACGTGACCGGGGAAGGCAGGGGAAATAATTGAGAGCTTTGTGTTTGTTATCCCTTGTTCCTGCTCTAATGGGTTCATGAGAATTGACTATGGTGAGCAAACAGTGGTTCTAAAGAATGAATTTATTGATTAATTCATAAACCATATGGCCAACTTGCTCTGCCAGAAGTATTTGTGCAAAGGAAAACAAAGAAGAAATAAATGGTAGGATATTAAACATTGTTTTAAAGAAGATCAGAAAGGTCAATGGATTAGGTTTTCATTGATTTGAAAAAGAGGAATACCAGTTACATCTCAGGCACACTGGAAATGAAGACGTGGCATTTACTGGAAGTCAATAGCTCTCAGTCACATTTTTCTCACCCTTTTGTAAATTATCACAATTTGGCTCGCCAAAGTTCCTGCTGGAAAATTAATGAATGCATTCTATGGGAAGAAGTCCATCATGTTTATATTTGTCTCTTGCCCTGAGCTATGCTGTCTGATGCCCCCAGATTGCACTGCTTTTACTTCACATTTAATTGTCCCCTACACAGGTGGACTGCCATCCACATGGCTCTGTGATGTTTCCTCTTTAATCTTGTTCTACTTTCATTTCAAAATGGCCTTTTGACAGATAGTACAACTGAGGTAGTCTTCTACCAGCCATTAAGTTTGCCAGCCAGGAAATACCATATACCACCTGATGTCCAACAAAGAAATTGGAGCCATCCCTGTCAACATAAAAGAGCTGTGAGGTTTCGGTCACCTTTGCTTGAATTTCCATGCAACCAAAGTCAAAATTAGTCAACCCTCTCTTTAGCTGGTGTTTCTCTTTACCCCAAGGCATGCTCACTTCGACAGAATATCACAGTGTGTGAGATTGACCCTCAGCTGCAGCAATTCACAATTGTCTGATTTTTTTTTTTTCAGATGAGGATAACAAGCAAGTTATTTCCTAGGCTTGTGAGGTTGAAACACTACATGAAAAGTGGCCTGTGAGAGGCAGAGACTGAGCAATAGTAGCCGAGAAGAACCGTACTGGGGGGACAAGAAAGTGTGCAGTGTATAACCTCTGTGTGATGGCGATGAAGTATTTAGGTCACTAAAATAGAAATTTCTGCCCCCTGAAAATATGTCATGACTCTGCCTTAGTGGGAACTTCATAACTTCCATGAACATGACAATTGTAGACAACTCTAGAACTGTTTCAAAACTGCTTTAAGTTTGATTGTAATATAAGTAATGCTTCTGTCATCTCTATAAATAAAAACTACCTAAGGCTTCACTCAAAGGCAAAATTGGCCTTCTCAACTTCCCTTCAGAAGAAATGAAAATCTAGTAAACAAAGCCTACTATGAAAGTCTTTTTTAATTTAGATAAAATAACTTTAGCAATGACTTTTTAAACAACGTAATACACTCAGGACAGAAACTAAATATCATAGAGTTTCCTGAACTTCAAAGTGGTCTTATTTACCAACAAAATTTTAAGTATACTATATGCACAAAGCCTACAGATGGTCCACAAGTCTTCACTCTGCTTCTTACCTGTGGCTTTTCCAAAACAATCATCTCAATATCCAAGTAGTGTATTCATGAAGTAGAAGCTATGAGTTTTCCTCCAAAGAGATGACTTCTTTTTTTTTTTTTAAGACAGGGTCTCATGTAGTCCAAACTACTCTTCAACTTACTTCTTGGCCAAGGATGACTATGAACTTTGAGATCCTCCTATCTTCATCTCCTGAGGGCTAAAAATGCAGGCATGTGCTCTGTAGTGCTGGAGGTAACACCTAGGGCTTCATGTCTGCTAGGCGAGCACTCTACCACTTAGGTTACATCTCTAGTCCTGAACTCCATTTTAACTTTTAAAGTATTTAGGTTTGAGCTATGCTGAGAAATGAAATGAGAAGGTATGACTCACAAATAAGTAGAAGCAATCTTGGGATTGATCTCTGATGAACATCAGTTTCTCCTAATGTTAGATTCACTAGGTAATGATCTCGTTTACTATAATTAATTAATTAGTTAATTAAGGCTCGATATCACTTGCAACCCAAAATGACCTGGGATGTATTATGTATCCCAAGCAAGCCTTGAACTCATGATGCTTTTGTCTCAGCCTCCCAGATGCTGAAACTATAATTACACTATTCATAAACGACTAAACTATGAGAATATCACACCAGATAGAGGCTATTAGTAAAAAAGTAGAAACCACAAAAAAACATTAATCAAACATCAAGGTGCAATATGAAACATTAATTAGAAGCACATAAAAGCAGATTTGAGTTAGCAAAAAGAAATTACTGAAGTAAACTCAGTTTATACACTCAGGTGAATGAAAAGAGAATGAAACACAATTGTCAGTGTTTTAGAGAAGTGTGTGATACCGTGAAGTACACAAAGAGACATGAAAACATGAGTTTCAGAGCAAGGTAAAGAGGAAACAGGTAGAAAGAATATTCGGAGGCATAATAGTAGAAAAGTCCCCAAATTTGATTTTAAAATGAATCTCTACTTTTAAGAAGTCAAATGTTACAAGTACACTAGTTACAAAGAGGTCTATACTGAGAACTCTGAGAACAAAACAGCTGTAATTATGCTTTTAAAAGATTTAAAGGAAAGAAAAAGCAACTTATCCCACATACAAAAGTGATCATCAGTCGGTGTCTCATTGTAAACTGTTGAATGAGAAGATACTGAGATGATACATCCATAGAGCTTCAGGATGACTGGGAAGAGAGCTCAGTGGTAAAGCTCTTGCTCTGCAACCATGAAGGCTGGAATTTGGATCTCCAGAAGCCACATAAAATAGGATGGGTATCCTGCAACTGTATGCCTAGTGCATGCATACAGGGGCATGGGAAGTGGAGACAGGAGAATCTCCAGAAGCTCAGGTCGACCCTGCTTTAAACAACAAATAAAATGTATAAATGACACATTGTAGTCTCTAGGGGCAGGGGGTTACAGTTGTAGGCTCAAAACCCTTTGGCCAGTTATGTTCAGTATGCATGCGTGCAATAATTCATTAGCCACTTGTGTTCTGAAGACCTGAAAATGGTCTTCCTTGGGGGCCTTTTCCGTCATTTCTATTTGAAACCCTAAGACATCTTTCTCCATGTGATTTAATATTGCAAATTATCTCATCTGTAGCTTCTCTTCCCAGAGCTTAATAAAAAAAGAAAGGAAGGAAGAATGAGAAGAAAAGGAAGGAAGGAAGAAAGGAAGGAAGGAAGAAAAGGAAGGAAGGAAGGAAGGAGTAAGAGAAAAGCAAAACCAAAATAAAACCAAGATCCTTTTGTTCATGGATCTCTGGGTGAGACAGAGCCTCTCTCTTCACTCTGCTTTTTCTCCTGATCCTCCAACCAGGAGTTTAAAGTGCTGTGAGAATGAAATGCTGGGAGAGGTAGCCCCTTTCTTTGAAGCCTCTGGCTTATACAGTAGCCATAAGAGGCTGAAGACTTTGGGCTATGTAATTGACCACTTAGACACCTGCTAGTTCAACTCCTTGCAATCACCTTTACCATACACTACAGTGTTGTGGGGTAGGAAATTCACATGCTATGTTACTAGATACACAAAATGTATTTGGCAAAGACCTAAGAGGGTTTTATGATAAAACCATGCAATAAACTAAGACTAGATACGAACTTCCTCAAACTGACAAAGACATCTATAAAAACGACTGTTACTATTTTACTTAATGGCAAAAACTAAAAGCTTTTCATTGAAGGTCAGAAGCAAGAAAAACCTATCTTCTTCCTCATTGTCATTTTTTCAACATTCCAGTTAGAATATTTAAATTAAAAGCAAACAGACAGACAAACAAATGAACAAACAAAACCAGTACTACACTTTGGATCCAAAACCTTGCCCTTTGCCCTTGTGTTCAAGGCCAGACACTAGCCTGTGGTACAATTGGAAGATGCTGGAACTTTATCGATGTGGTCTAATGGAAGTTAGGTCACTGGGCTTATTTTCTTGAAGGAGCTATTGGGACCATGGATTCTTCCCCCTCTTCAGAGCATCCTGAATTGGCCAGGCCTTCCTCTGCCCCGCTTCTCTCACTATGTACTATGCTATCACAGGCGTAAGAACTCCAAACGTGTCAGGAAAACATTTTTTTATGATGATCATTGCAGGTACTTTGCCCAGTGAATGAAAACAAGAAACCCAGACTAAAAAGGGGGAAATAAATCTAGATGCATGTGTGCTTTTTTAATTCATTCACTCACTCATTCATTCATGTGTACCAGCATATTGGTGTGAGACCATGTGAGTACAGGATCTGAGGAGGCCAGCAAAGGACATCCTCTGGTGTTGGGGACAGATCTGGGGTCCTCTGGAAGAGTAGCAAGCACTCTTAACAGATCCCTTTAACTCCAGAGTTCATAATTGTACCTATAGAATCAGCTTAGCCACATTTCTAGATATGTAATCAATCTGCAAAGATCAATTTATTTCACATATTAGCAGCAAATAATTTAAAAATTAAATAAATTAGAGATGTTAAGCAGTACTATCTACGCTATCAAAAATAATACAATAATAAAACTTAGAAAAGTATACATCAAAATGCGAAAAATGTACACAGTAAAAATCTTTGAAAATGTTTTTTTTTTTTAAGAAAAAAAAAAACAACATCAACAAAACACCTTTAAAGACTCAAATAAATCCCATATTTGTGGACTAGAAGACTTAACATAGTTAAAGCCACAATACTTTCCAAGGTGGTCTATGAGTGGAGTGTGACCCCTGCCACTTTCAAGTGAAATTTAGAAACTTCTCCTAAAACTCATGTGCAAATGTAAAGTGACCAGAAAAGTCCAAAAATCTTGAATAAAAGAAAAGGGAAAATCACTCTTCTCGATTTTGAAACATTACTTTAAAAGTTACCATACCAAAGAATCAAGGAGATGCATGTGGGTGGAATGTTTACTGTGTAAGCATCAGGTCCAAAGTTCAACCCTAGCATCCATATACAAAGCCAGGGGGGAATGTTGTGCACTTGAAACTCCAGTACTCAGTGGTAGACACAAGTGGATTCCAGGGACTCAGTACCAGCCAGTCTAGCCAAAACAATGTGCTCAAGGTCCAGTGAGAAACCCAGTCTTACACAAGAAAAGTATAATAATGTCAAAAGCAATAGAAGGTTCTCTGGGCTCCACGAGGGCACACATGGGTAAGAAAATGTGCCAATGCATGTGTACACATGAACACATACTCATACATATCCCAAAATGCATACATACACATACATACACATGAAAAATTATTATTACAACCAACTATGATGAAGTCCTGCTCTTAATAAACCCTTAGATAAATGAAATATAAAACAACCTAATATCAGTTATAGTTAATTTTCAATTGGGTAATTGATAAAAAAGCAGAGAAAAATGTCAGTATATTTAAGCAAGAATCAAATATCCATATATAAAATAAGTTGGACCTTTACTTTATAAACTGTATAAAGACATCAAGGCATTGGAGACATGGCTCAGTGGTTAAGAACAGGTACTGACTGCTCTTTCAAAAGGCCCAAGTTTGATTCATAGCACCACCATGTCAGTAGTTCACAACTCCCTGTAACATGAGGTCTAGGGTAGGGATTCAGTGTCTGTAGCCCCTGTGAGTTCTAACCAACACATGCATATAACCACACATGGACATACACATGATTTCATTATAAAATGATGGAGATGATAAAATGAACACAATATTCTACAGGATAGAAACTTGTGTTTAAATCCATGGAAAACCTTTATAGTGTATTATGAGAAAAACAAACAACCTAATTAAAATGAACAAAGGATCAGATTGGATATTTCCACACATAAACTGTACAGTTCGATGAGCATGTGCAAAGATGAACAGTGTAGGTCATAAGATTAGTGCACACAAACTCAGTGACACAACTTTCTTCTTGCCAAGGTAGACAGGGCTGGATTTGTAATTCAGTAGTAAAGCTCTTACACAGTGTGTGTGGATTCAGTCCACAGCTCCAGGGTAAAAGGTTAACAAATACAATTGCTTTGGAAGATGTGGGAAAAAATGGAAACTGTAAAGTATTAGAAGAAAGATGAAGTGTAAGAAGCCGTAACAACTACGGAGGACAGTTTGAGAGCTCCTCAAAATCCTAAATTACCATAAAGTCCCATTTATTCTGAGTTTGTAAACGCCAAGTTTACTGAACATTTATACCCAGCCAAAACGGTATACACAAATGTTCATAACAGCAGTGTTCAAAACTGTCAATGAGCAAAATCGATTCAGATGTTTATGAACTGATAAATATGGAATGTGCTCAGAAAATATGGCATGTGTATGTGAGTCAGAAACAATAGTGTTTCAAGATCCAGCACAACTAATGCTTGAAAACATTTTTCTCAATGAAAGAGTAGACAGAAAAGACCATCTAGTGTTCAATTCTGTTTATGTGAAGTATTAAGAATGGGTGACTGATAAAGCATATGCAGTCTTTTGAGAGTATGATAAAATGTGAGGCTTGTATACATACATTCACTTTACATCACACTCAGTGCCCCTCTTCCTGGTCATCGCCTCCCACAGTCTTCCTCCCTTTTCCCCTCTACTTCTCCTTTGAGAAGGTAGGTGCCACCCCTGAGTTATTTCCCACCCTGACACATCTAGTCTCTGTGCGGCTAGACACATTCTCTGCCACTGAGGACTTAGGGTAGGTGAAACAGCCCAGCTAAAAGAACATATCCCACAGAAGGCAACAGCTTTTGGGACAGCCCCTGCTCTAGTTGTTCAGGGGCTACACGTATGCTACGTATGTGCAAGGGGAGCCTGTGTATGCTCTTTGGTTTGTGGTTCAGTGTCTGAGAGCCCCAGCTAGCCCAATTTTAAAAAGGTTCACTTACTGTTTATATTTCATCCAGAAGCTAGAATAATATGTAGCGTATGGTTTTACAAATCTCTACTGCCCTTACCTGGGGGTTGCTGTGCTACCAGTCCCTCCTGGCTCCATTTTGTTCTACCAGACTTTGCTCCGGGGCGTTATCTGCCTTTGCTCCCACTTGAGACCCTTAAATCTGCAGGAAAAGACACACACACAGCTTTGTGACTTTAACTTTAAGTTGCTGGGCACAGATATCTCCCACCTTAAAAAGTTTACCCCAAACTTAGTGGCTTGTTCTACCTAACTTTTGCCAAACATCCTTGGCCACCCACCCAAAGCAGAGGCCACAGGCTCTAGATCTCTTCAAGACCTTACATGATTGTTGTATCCTTCTTCCTCCAAAGCATGGCAGAAACGCCCCTCGCCTTCCCTGTGTCTCCTTTTCCTCCTCGGACCTGGAAGTCCCACCTGTACCTTCCATCCAGCAATTGGCCCCTAGCCTTCTTTATTGACAAATCAGGGACCAGTTGAGGAACATGGCTACCATCAGAATCTCCCATTACATTAATACACCAGTTTTTCTAAGTATATGCTGGCTCCATTTTCTTTACTTATTGATAAACTGAGACATTAAGACATGAAAGTAAAATATGACAGTACTATGATTCTTTCTGGATACTCAGTGATCCTGAACAAAGCATTAGTTTTCTATGATACAGGTCGCAGCTATAGTAGCCCAAGCAGGTTATAGGATGGTGTAGTTGAAACATGTGCTATAGACGACAGTCGTTAGAAAGCTTTTAGATAGCATTGTGTTTTACAGGCCTCTGACAGTAATTGATTCCTTACCAGTTATAGCTAGATAATTCTCTGATTCTTTGGTGAAGTCTATTGAGGCACCCTTGGTTAAATTTGTTCAGACCCACCCAGCAACTCAGTGGCAGCTTGGAAGCCATGTTCTTTAATTCACAGGCTGGTTCTCTTGCTGTAGGAACATGGCCTTTATAATGGAACTTATAAAAACAAATTTCATGTTTGGTGACTAGTTAGAAAAAATATGACCTTTCAAATTATATCTCCATTTTCCACATAAAAGCCTCAGCCAGCCTCTTAATTCATGCGACCTTTGGAAGCATAAAATCACTTCCCAGGGAGACTGGATGTGAATTTGATTGGGGGCCTGTTTTTCTGACCTAGAGTGAGGAGGAGCCAGCCACCCAGGGCACAGTCCAAGGATCAGTGATATTCTCCCCTCAGGGAAAATACTCAGCCTCTGGAAGCCATCTGAGCGTTGCTAAAGACAGCTGGATAGTCTAGCAAGACTTTGTCTCTAGATGAGAAACTGAAGAAAATCTGTAGGTTTCCCAGTTGAGTGCATGAAGATATTCCAGAGAAATTGACAAGCACGGGACTTATAAGTAGCAGTACTAAGTTTATTCAAGCATGAACAATACGTCATCATGAGAGAAGAATCTGTTTAATGGAATTTCTCTTGGCTCATAATGAAGTTTTACGTTACAACTGGTGAATGACTAGATGAAATGAGAAAAGAGGAATTTGGAAAATACTCTGTAATATTTTTAAAATATACTTTGTTTCTTAAAATATATATATGTAGTTACCCTATATCTATATTACAGGAAATATGAAAAAGTTGAAGGTATGGATAAATTTTAACTGAACTGTTAAATTTTGTGCTTGTTTATATTTCTTTCTTTTAACTTTTTAATTTTATTAATACCTATTTTGCTCTTTATTCTGATTTAAGTAAAATCCATCTTATATCAGCAATTGCCCTTATGTTTTTAAAAAAATTTATTATTGTTATTATTATTATCATGATCATAATCATCATTATTGATAATGACAATAAGACCTCAGTAGCTCTGGCTGGCCTGGAACTCACTTATAGAGATCAAGCTGACCTCAAATTCCACCTACTTCTGCCTCCTGAGTGCTGAGTGGAGATGTGAGAGCTGGCCCTTCACTGCTTTTTTTGATATACAGATTTATCTGCCTGAGTGGATTCATGTGTGTGTGTGTGTGTGTGTGTGTGTGTGTGTGTGTGTATGTGTTTACTTCCTTTTACTCTTTGGCAGTTTCTTACATGAATATACTGTGGGTGTTTTCATCACCTGTTACCCCATTACACTTTCTCGTGCTTTCCTGTCTCCCACAGAAACGTCCTCAAAAAGTGTGTGTTTACTTTCAACCCACTGAGTCTTGTTGTGGTGGCTTGCATGAATGTGTGTAGGGAACATGGAAATTTTACCAGTGGCTATACACCTACAGAAAATGACAACCTGTCCCCTAAGCTCATAATCTCCACAAGTGTGGCCTCATGAGCCCTTTCTCCATATATGGTAAAATGCTGATGGACTCAGGTTTTGTGCAGGCAAGCACAGACACAGTGAGTTCATGTGTGTAACAGCTTGTTCTATGTCCCGTAGACACTTGCCGTCTCGAACTCCCTGGCTCTTATATTCTTCCTGTCCCCTCTTCTGTTGTTTGGAAGGGGTGATGTACGGGTTTTGTTTAGGTACAAGAACCCTACAGTGACTTATCCCCACACTTTGACCAGTTGTGAGCCCCTTTATTAACTACTGGCCATGTCACACACACTCACACAAAAGAAAAGATTCCCCGGACCAGACTGAGAGCTGCTCTGCTATTTTTTAGTCTTACTAGTAATCATAAATCATGTTTGTGTTTTCCCCACATGACTACAAATGCTATGAAACCCTCATGTTAAGCTTTTATAACATATTCTGATACACAAATGTACTGCTGCTTATTGAAACACTCAATTATTAACACAGACTTAAAACTTTTATTTCATATCATAAAAACATAAACCTTTCAGCACTCCGGAGGCAGAGGTAGGTATATTTCTGTGAGCTCAAAGCCAGTCTATTCTTCATACTCTACAGAAAGTTGCAGGTCAGGGCTACATAGTAAGACCCTTTAAAACAAAATGATTCAGTTTATATGTGCTGCTAAAAAACAAATGTAAGGATCTCAATCTTTTCTGTTGTTTGGAATTTGTGGTGTATTTTAAAGTTGAAGGCACATATAGTCATAGACTTCTCTGGGCATATTACAGACTCTTTGTATTAGTAAACATTAAATATGAACTATGGACGAAGACTGAAGGTCAGCACTGGGTCTTTACCTGCATGCCACTAACATTCCAGAGATTTCTTGGTTGATAATCATTGTCTTTAGTAATGCCTCAGGTCCATCTAGGCAATGGCATGGTACCTTGAACAGGAGATAATAAAGGACTGTGTAACAATGTGGCAGAATAGGTGATGCTCTCAACTCTGATGGTTTCCAGGAGGCTTTGGAAATGTTTTTATCTTGGATTCTATTGCCTTAAGGCTTAAAACAATGTTGAAGCACTACTGTGTTATCTGAGGGGGCAGTTTTTCAAGATGTTCTTTTCCAGCTTCTGATAACTTAGTAGATGAACCTTCGTACCTGGGGGAACAAAGTGTTCTTTCTGTTTCAAGGAAATTTCAAAACACTAAGTCTTCTATTCCCTGAAGTATCCTGAGATAGTTTTTACCATCTAATTAATTTTTAATCTAACCTGCCTCTTATATATGCCTGGTGATCTACCACTGAGCTACACTCAAGCCCTGCCCACCTGTCTTGTGAATGGTTGTTCAACTGATGGCCTTAAAATTAATTACCTTGTCTGAATCAGTTCAGTCCTTTCTGACATCATACAACTTACAGGACAGCAGCCTATTCTTTCTACACTGAGGCTAGAAAACATGTGTAGGTGATTCAGAATCAAGGTACAGAAATGTCAGCAGATAAGAAACTGCACTGAAAATACACAACTCTCTAAATTTGCTGGCTATGGAGATGGAGGATTCCTGAACTGGCTGAGAACTCTGCCTCCTGCAAAAAGTGGCAAAGAGCCAGAGGCAGCACCACCAGGAAGTGTAGGCAGCAACAAGGGCCCTGTTAGATCTGTTTGCCAAGTCCTAGAGGCCTCACTGACTATCATGAAGGTTTTTTATGGAAACTAGATAAATAGCTTGCGTCACTAGGGCCATTTCTCTTTATCAGAGAAATGGAAGTGCAGATGTTATATGCTAATGTATAATCATCATCATTACACACACACACACACACACACACACTGAAATCTATTCCGCAATGCTCTGGTTTGCATTTTAATTGAGTCAGACAGAAAAACACAGACAATTACTAGCTGCCCTGAGGTCTGTCCATAGGTTTGTGGCATCCTCCTTATTAGCCCTTAAGGTTTAGCATCTTTCAGGTGAAACAGACTGAGCATCTATGTTCCATTCCAACTCAGGTGTGTGTGTGTCGGAATGTCATTCCTCAAGGTTTAGAGTGCATATGTCTGAGCCACATCACAGTTTGCTAAAGCATCTAAAGGAGGGTGTACAAGCAGGGGATGACGTTTTCATTCCCTAAACCCTTCCTCCTCTCACCTCTTCCCAACACCACCTGGAGATTGACAACTAGTGTCTCACGTTTATCTCTTTCTTGCTCTGTAATGGATCCTTACCTTCTTTTTCTCCTAATTCGTTCTTCTTTGTTACCTCAAGTTAAAAGCCAGGGCCCTACCCTGGAAGAACTGGGTGTGTAGGGCATCAAACTGAACAATCCACTGTACTATCTCTTCAGTTACCCTTATCTGACTACTATATTTAATTTAAAAGGATCACCCGGCTCAGAGAACGTTCATACATGTGTAGCCCCTCCCTACCTCCCCTTCCCTCTCTCTCTTGTTCCATTTTGTTTTCTTCTCATTTGTCCTCTCCTTACCCGTCCAATTGTCCCAGACTTTAACATGACTAAATTGTTAGCCTGGATTCATTGTTAAAGGATTAGTCGACCATTGTGGTGTTGCCTGATTGGAAAGCAGAAGATTGCATACAGACAGGGAACCCAGTATCGTGATGGAGAGAGAGATGAAGTCATATTGTTGAGAAATGTTGGCACACCTCTCATCTATAAACTAAAATTTAAGTTAAAAAGAAAAAAATGTTTTTGGTGTTACTAAGACTGGGTCAGAATTTTTGTTGTATTTTTCACACAGAGAATGCTGATGAATGCCTCTTTCCTCATCAGTAAAATGCAATAAGCAAGGTACCCAGAAAATGTTAACACACTAATACATGTAAAATGATGAGATTCAGGATCATTTCCCCTTTTTCTGCTCCTCGGCTTCATTCTTTTCTCCCTTCTAGGGCCTCCATCATCTCACAGATGATACAGGAAAAGTCAATGAATAGTTATTGACTAACGGAGTTAAGATCCTGGTGAATGGAGCATGTTTGTAAGAATCCCTGTGTGATCAGTCCACACTCTTGTGTGCTGTTAAGACTTTGGTTTTAGAACTCTCCAGAAGAGAAAAGAGGATATAGAGGGGAAGAATACTATTAGTGGTGTTTGTTTGTTTGTTTGTTTGTTATGTATGGCTGAATAGAATTGGGCACATGTAGTAGCTATTTTCATCTGATAGATTTATACCAATGCTCTGTTCCTGGGATCCTTTTCCACATTATGTTCCTCTATGCTCAAAAGGGAACTGTGAAAGTGATGAACTCTATGCCCCTATCGTCTTCCACTGTCCCCTCCCCTTATAAAGCTGTTGTACCTTTAAATGATTCCACCATGCTACTATTTCAATGACTTCGCACAAACAAGGCTTTTCCTCTCTTAAATTCACCTTTCCCTTGAGCCAGTTGATTATCTTGTCTGTTAACGCCATCTTCCCTCGCACATGAAGGAGAAAGCCTTTTCTACAATCCCCTTTCTCCTCTCCTGTTTCTGGAACCTTTCCATTTCTATTTGGCACCTATGGTTTTGCTACTTTCTCATCTGCTGGTTTAGTCATAGCCTTGTCCTCTCTATGTCATTGTTTTGAGAGCTGGGTCAACAACCCTTGCTCTCTTCTGGCTCCCTAAAACACTCCATAGTTCTGCACACATAGCAAGTAGGCGTTCAAACAGTATTTTTTAAGAGGATGGATGGGAAGGGCGTGCAAAGGGACTTCATGAGTTCATATCTGTCGCTCTTCTGAAAGTGTTCCTCAAAGCTGGAAGTGACTCACCATATTTCTTACAAATTTATCCTGTACTATTTGACAAATCTCTGAGAAAACAAATCTTATTTCCATCTTAATTCTTGATGTTGAATTCAATATTGATACAAAAATAAAAGTTTCCCATAGTAAAAGAAAACCAAAGCACAGTATGAATACAAGAGAAAATGTAGGAAGAAATAAATGTACTTTTGAAATAGGCAGACTTCTTGGATCAGGTAATATGCTGCAGAAGTAATTTTATGTACTGTTCCCCACTCCATTCCCCATGATCTCTCAACAGTCATGTTTCTCCAGTTCCCTTCTTAGTATCTTTGTGGAGCTGTAGATATAGGTACACTCCTTCAACAAGTACAGAATGACTCATACTGCCTCTGACGTCACTGGTTCAACAAACAGAATAAAAGGTAACCAGAGTGCAATTGCTTGGCTAGTGTTACCAAGTTACTATCTGCTAATCTTCCCTTCTCTCTGGGGCTTCTGGTGTCTCCAATTCTATTTAATGAGAGTTGCAGTCTTCCTGATGTGTCTAGTTCTGAAGATATTGAGTCTAACAAAAGGTAGCTATTCATAACAACAGGAAGCCAAGTGCTCAAAAAGAGCACATGGTGACAGAAATGAACATTCTGAAGCAGGATATTGTTAGGAAAATTTGTCTGGCTTATTTAAATCCTTTTTCTTAGTATATGACTATATATAATTACCACCAAAACATTATTGGTCCCTAATTAAATATATAATATGCTTTTTAATTGGTAAAGGTGTCACTCTACATTTATAAAGTATAGACTAACAAGGTCCTGGTTAACTTTAATAGTCAACTGAGTTTGAGGCCAGCCTGGTCTAGGACAGCCAGGGCTATACAGAGAAACTGTCTCAAACAGACAAAAAAAAAAAAAAAAAAAAAAAAAAGGAACTCTAATAGTCAACTTGACATAGCCTGACCCCTTTGAGAGGGGAACCTGAATCAGAATGACCTGTGGGCATGATTGATAATTGATAAAGGAGATGGTATTATCTCTAGGTATATAGCCTTACCTATCTGATACAAGACAGCCAGGTGAATATAAGCTGCTCTGTCAGTGCTCTAGCAAGCATCCTCCTCCATGGTAGCTCCTATACTTTTTGACTGTGATGAAAGTCCCTTGATCTGAGGTAATATTATGTAGAATGGCCAGCAGGCCTGCCTTTACAGTATGGTCTTGGCTTCTCTCAATGATGCA
>JADRCH010000056.1:8961540-9055068 GCA_019843965.1 Rhynchomys soricoides | reverse complement strand
TGTTTTTCTGACCTGAGATACAATGTATACAATGTGACCAGCTGTTTGGACCTCTCAGGCCATGCCTTACCCACAACTGTTGACTGCATCCTAAAGCTGTGATCCAGGACCTTTTTCTTCTTCTTTAAGTTGCTTTTGTCAAACAGTTTGTCTCAGCAACAATAAAATAAGATGTAAGACTGCTACTGTGATTAATCTCACCATGTGGTTCCTCATCTTTTAAATCTGATTTGTGAAAAATTTGGAAAAGTCTGGATCTTTAGGTTAGAGAAATTATAATAGGCTGTAGACAGAGCTTATGGGCTTTTCTCATGGGAGTTTTGTTAAACCAGAAGGAGAGAGAAATGTGGGCGATAAAGGCTTGCCTCAAAGAGGGACAAAGAATCTATTGGGACATATGTAGGAACTATTCATACTATATTCTCGAAAAGCATCTGACCCCATTCTATGCATATCTGAGGACTTAAGTGAGGCTGAATTCAAATATAAGGAGAGAACACAAAATAAGATGGTAGTCCGCTATGTTATGACTACTGCTTCCTGCTCTGATTCAGGTCTCTAGTGAGAAAGAGCAGCAAAAAGAAGAAAAAGGTATGAAAAACTGCAGATTGTGTAGGAAAGCAGGGAGTTTAAAGTTGAAGACAGGACAGGTTCTGAGAAAGCTGTCATAATTGTTAACAAAATTATCATCATTAAAGGGAAGCCATGTATTAACAGGAAATATTCTCTGACCCCACCCACCAAAGGTTTCGTTTTATGAAAATGAAAATTCATTCAGAAGGGAAGGGCTAGAGAAGTGTTTCTCCGTGGCCAGCAAATGGAGGTCTATACAGGGGTCCAGAATGCATCGGTAGCTGGCAGCAGAATTTGCAAAGTGTCATGCACATGGGGTTAGTTTTATAAACATGATAGATGCAAGAGAGTATCATGGAACCTGTGTCACGGTTTAAAGAGACCTCAGAGGCCAGGTAGTATGTGTTAGAGTTGAATTTCCTGAAAGATGAGTGTGAGTAGTCACTACATCAAGATGGCAAGGGAATGCCCAAGTTTCAGTAGAAACCTTAGGATGGTGTAGATTGCCAGGCAATGCGATGTCCATCATCAGAGCCTGATTGATGAAGTGGAACCAGCCCTAACGAGAGTACATGTGTAGCAGGGAGTAGAGTTGGAGGGGTAGAGCTGCCAAGGTCCTTTAGATAATTATATCATTTGACGCACATGATGGCCATGTAGCTGGAGATTTTGTTCACCCTACCAAGCCTAATATTGCTTTAGCTCAGTCTTTCCTCATTATACACACATTCCAAAATTTTGGAATGGGAATATTTACTCTATTTCATAACAGGATGGAAATATGAAAGTGTTTGTTGGTGTTATAGAGATTCCCAAGAGACTCCCTGAATCTCCAGAGAAATGCTACACTTGTTGGATCTGTGAAAGACTATGGTGAGTTTTAAAGCTGGACTCAGTGCTTTTTGCATTCTCAGATGACCACGTATCTATGGGACCAGGAAGGGGAGGTAATGGCTTAAAAGTGACTTGTGTGTTAAGTTGATAAGGAGTGGACTGATGATTGTAATTGATTTTGATGTGATAGGGTCTAGAATCACTTAGTAGACACTTTTCATGTGTCTTTGAAGGAGACCATGTATTGGCTGAGAGGTAGGAAGACCTATCCTTGATGTGTGAAGTACCATTCCAAGAACTGACATCCCAGACCAAATTAAAAGGCAAAAGCAGGTGAAACACCAAGTATACAGCTCTTTCTGCCTCCTGACTGTGAATAGAACATGACCAGCTGCTTCAGAAGCACATGCTGGTGGGCCTTTCTCACTATGGTAGATTTTAACCCCAAACTGAGCCATAAATCTGTTCTACCTTAAGTTGCTTTTGTGAGATATTTAATCACAGACATATACAAAATAGCTGATACAGTGGGTTTCTCTTAAAAACTTTGTTCTTCCTCCCTGTGGTAAGAGGCACTTCCTGATTACCTACTGAGAACTTGAGTCTTCCTAGCATCCTAAAACAGTCAACCTTGTGTCCTGTTGAAATAAAAAGGACGCCGCATGCGGTTTACCAACTTTGAAACTGCTTTCTTTCCATTTGACCTTGTTTATTTGTTTTGTTCTCATGTCCTCCTTTCTCCATTAAAGAGAAGACCTTGTCCTCTCTACTTCAGGGACATTTATTTGGAATGAGAAATTGGAACAACCAACAATTATAATTTAATGTATCAAAGTAGGAAATTATGCCAAAGGACATAACCAGATGTAGACTTGGTTGGAATTCCAAAGTTATTCCTGAACTGAGGCTGCAGAAAGTATGAACCATCGCTTATCTTTTATTTATAATCCTCTGCTAAGGGCCACACTGAGCTGATTGTTCACACGGTTAAAATTTTGGCGTAGAAAAGTTGCACATCACAGAACAGGCATCAAGACAAACTCATGGCGCTCTCTCTCTCTCTCTTTCTCTCTCTCTCTCTCTCTCTCTTTCTCTTTCATTGTTGTGTTCATTTTCTTCACCTCAAGACTCTCAGAGTTCAGTGTACCACATCATGACTGACAGAGCTGTCTGCAAAAGCAGACTGTAATAAAGGCTGAGTGTTGGCTGGGCTTTCCTCAGATTGGGTAGCTGATCTCTTTCATTTCCTTCTCTCTCTTTCTTTCTATTTTTTGTTTCATAAGATATTTTGGCATTATAAACATAAAATATTATTTATGGCCTCCAACCAGAAATGGTCTGAAATATTTCAGAATTCCAAATTTCACAACTTAAAATCATGGATATAATTTCCAATTTTAGAGCAAAATGTCCTGTTATTAGAACCATATTTCTCTCAAGCGATTTGCAAAGTTTCAAGTCACTTTCTGTGGGAATATGCACAACTAGATGTGTGCCAGACCAGCAACTGGATGAACAGACTCATTTGTCTGTCACCAGGAGACAATCAAGCTGACTATAGAGCAGCCTAAGCCCTGTGGCTTAACTTGAGATATCTGACTGTGTACTCCTTCATGCAAAGACAACTGTGCTTTGTTGATGAACTAGTAAGTGTCTTATTAAGGAATAGACCCTACACTGAAATTGGGTTCTTAAGGAAAGATTAACAGAATAATTATCTGTGAGAGTGAAGGAATGAGAGAGTCACAGGCTGTGAAGCTGTAATAGTGAGCTGAAAGAAGGGGTTGGTTTTATCTTCGAACAGAAGACTCAATGGGAAGAAACACTGTGAAAGACAGAGACAGATGGTACAGGAAGGAGTTGGCAAGAGCTTGACCTCCAGTGTAGCTAGCCAGAAGACGATAGAGCCAGGCAGAACACACACGTTGAACTCCACTTACTGGAATCTGAAGATAAGGGAGTCTTGTTGGCACAAACCACAAACATGAGTAAGTACCAGTCTGAATTCCAGTCCTGAACTAGAGAGCAAAAGAAATAGAGAAAGTAGACAGGGTTCTCAAAGGCTGGTGGCTATTATTAGTGAATAAGCACCTCTAAGTTAATTAAAGAAAAAGTGTACCAATACATTTGCACCAATACATTTGTCCTGGCATACAAATCCCAATAGTACACAAGATTGTGCTTCTAATGAACCTTGGTCATGCCATTCCCATTGGCAGAGGTGTTAGTTCAGTGATAAGAACATAACCCAGCCCATGACAATCAGCTGCTCACTATCCCTGGTGATAGTCACTGATTTGTGGGCAGGCATGTGTCTGGCATTTGCCTGATAAGAGTGAAGTTCAGGACTGTACTCTTTGACTATCTAAGAAGTCTTTTCTTCCCTCCTAGAAGCCAATGAAGAGGCAAATGGTCCTGAAAGAGTCTAGCTTTTACCATAACCAAAGTCAGAAAAGGGAAGCATAAACAGGACAAAATGGAAAAAGTCACCCACAAATTATTTATGGTGAGTGGGCACCATTAATGCCTCAAGTTTGCCCTGATTGTGTTTTTCAGCTACAGTGGTTAATGCAGCCCTTTGATTTTTAGGTTGGTTAGAACAGAGCTTTCTCCTGATTGCAGACTATTTCAGTACTTGGTGTCCTTTCAATTCTGGGTAATAGTAATCGGATTTCTAAGCTTGTTTACTATCTAACTCATATGAGATCAAGGAGACACACACATGCACACACACACACATACACACACACACACGCATGCAAACCAGATTTATTTCAATCATTCTTCCATGCCCTAGGTCTGTCTAATGTTCACTTACAGTGTAGAGCTCTTTAATATAATTCAGGTCAAATTTCAAACTTCATTTTTGTTTTTGCTTTTTTGTTTTGTTTTGTTTTGTTTTTTTCCTGCTACTTTCATTAGCTCAACCACAATGCAAATATTTTTCCACTGCTCATTAAAATAATTGTGTTTCTACCTGCCAAAATCCCCCTCATTTACAAACACATGCCCAAGAATTCTTTTGAGACTCTTATTTGCACATTTTACACCAAGGTTTGTGATCATGAGCCTGTACATAGAAGAATAATGCTACATGTTTATCTATGAAAAATAAAAATAGCACCTGTGGTAATGGGTAAAGAGAAAGCTTGTTGGTGTTGTTTGTATATCAGTCAGGGACAAAACAGATGGCAGTTCTTTATTCATCCTAGCTTGATACTGGCTTGGAGGTCAAAGGTGTTTTGCACCTGAGACACTGATTTGAAAATCAAATCAAACCCAGGCAGTTCAGTGCAGGAGGAGAAAGACAGACAGACACCTGCAGACTACCATGCCACCTACAAACCTGCCCTCCTGTGCATGGCTCAGGCAGGATGTAAATACTCACTTGCCAACTTGGAGTCCTCCAGTTGTGTGGCCAGACTGCAGTGGGAGCCACCACAAAGTGCAAGCATGAGGTAGACAGATGGGAAGGAAGAGAAGAGGAGAAGCTTTAGCATTATGAAGAGACAATCTGATACTGGAGACTTAGTGTGAAGAGAGGTAGCCAGCCTGCTCCCTGGGACCATGTTGAAGTCCCAGCCTGAGCTGCCACTGAGGGCCATGTTTGGGTTCTGGTCTGTGGCTACACAGCACCAGGGGTTATTGTCAATGTCTTTGGCTCATATTACCACTAGAGAACATGGGAATATCCCTGGTAGGGGCAGCCACTGGGGACACAAAGAATCAATAAAAAATTGAAAAAAAAAAGTTCTTAAATTCAAGATTTAGCAACTGAGGGACTTGTTTAGATTTAAGTACCAGCAACTAGACTGTAAAGTAGATGAAAACATGGCAATTCTCATATCTTCAGTAACCAAAGCTTGTCACTGTCTTATACATACATGTTTCTCTTTATCCAGATTTATTGGAGTATAGCTGGTGAATTAAGACTCTATATACTTAAGGAGCACAATACAAAGCACTATTTTAAGCAATCTCTGTACATGTGACTGCTTTGCACGTTTTCCTTGTTCTAAGCAATTTGTCTAGCTTAAAATTGTCAGATTTTTATTTTCCCATTTGAAACTGTGGAATGGGTAAAGCCTACTCATCCAACAGTCAAGACAATTCCATGTCACCACTGACAAGATAGGCCTGGACCAGAGCAAGAGTCTACAGGGAGGCCACTGGTGGGGAAAACACAATACAAAGCCTAGCTTCAGCTGATCAACCAGATTAACAAGAAGGAGCGGGGATCTAGAAATCTTATAAACAAGGGGATTGTCCACCATGATCCAGGAAGTCTGTAGTTGCCATAATCAGCAAGTGATATGGAAAGTAAGTGTAAAGCAGTGTCTGGTGGGAGCAAGGAAGGCAATGGCAGCAGTGCTGGAACATTCTTATCAATAAAGACAGTCAACCCTCCTCACACAAAAACACGGGCTAGTGGAGCAAAGAAAGGCAATCCAAGGGCCCTTAATCAGATGGTGCGTTCTTCACATTTGTCAGGAGGACACCTGAAAACCAAAGAACTGAAGCAAAACAGTCCAGGGACCAGGACTGTCTATAGTCACCATGTCCCACAGATATATTGTTTTGTGCCATGGTTGGCTATATACATGCTCAGGATCACTGATGTTGATTTTTTCCAATTAGTTATTCCACTTATTTGTAAAACTTTATGTTAAAGGTATTTGAAGCTACAGATTGAATTCTGCCCTCCCTAAATATTATGTTGAAGTCATAATGCCCCTCCCCCATGTTTCACTCAGAATAATCTTATTGGAAACCGATATGGCAAGTGCAATCTAGTGTCACCTAGGAATGGGGCATGACCTTCAACAATAAGACTACTATCTTTAAGTAGAAAGGACAGACACCCTGGGCAAAACACTTGTATACTAAAGAAGGCAGAGACTGACATGGTACAGCCACAAAACCAGGGTGTGAGGATAGCAAACTACCCACAGCTTAGAAGGAGTGATTCTCTCCTACAGGTTTTAGGGAGAGCATAGTCATGATGATACTTTGATTTTGATTTTAAACTTTTAGATTCCAAAACTGTAAACTATAATTTTTGTTGTTGTTGTCTCAAAGCATCCTTGTCATGAAGCCATAGGAAACTAAAACAGGAAATCTCCATGCTACATATCATCAAGTCTAGACTCCTTGATTACAAAACGCACCCTGACATCACTTACGTATATTCAAGAGAACAAAGACAAGTGTAAATTCAAGTGGGATATACTGTTGATTATAAGATACAAACCTACTTAGACCTTTGAAAAGAAAAATTTACCTAAGAACTTATAAAATAGCATACCTGGGTTCCACCAGCATGTTTTGGATACTAACATTCAGATGAGTGTTACTATGAATAGACCATCTAGCTTACCATGCACTGTGAAAGTATTCCCCAGCCTGAGCCTAAGCAGATGTCAGTGCAGCCTACACATTGTCCTATGAGCAAACTTGAGCTAACACACAGTAGTAATCCTTATCTGTGAGTTTATTAAACCTACACAAAATTTAGTAACATTGGTTTTAGTCCTTCGTTAACTCTTCCTTTCTCTTTCTGTCCCTTCTCCTTTCCTCTTTCTCTCCTTCCTCCCTCCCTCCCTCCCCCTTCCTTTCTGTGACGCCAGATATCAAGTGTATCTGGTCACACATGCTAGGCAAGTACTCTGTAATGTGAACTGCATCCCTAGCTCTAACTCTTAGTGTATGCTGCAGTGAGCACTGTTGTCACCATGTTTTACCCCCATAGAATCACTGACATTCTTGGCCAGTGGTCCTCAGTCTCACTGTACATCAGATTAACCTGGAAATTTTTTGGAAGATGACTACTCCTGAAATTAACAAAAAGTGACAACACAGGCTAAATACTGGCACAATTATGGAGGACAGCCCTCCCTTACCTTTGACAGGAATGTGAATATGATATAGTTTTGTCTATGGGGTAGAATTTTGCAATATCTACCAAAATGTCATCTGACCCAGAAATCTCACTTTTAAGAACTTAGTCCAAGCCTTAAATAACTGTAAGAAAGAATCACAGGTAAAAATTTACTCACTCTGTCATTTGTCACAAGAACACCAGAAGCCACCCAGATACCGTAGAGAGCTGGTTGAGCATCAATTTTTTTCATTTATATTTTTTATAGTTTTGGGACAATAACCTGAGGAATGGTATTATAGTTTAAAACTATAATGAGAAAATGAGAACAATTTGGATAAAAATGAAGTAAGACAATACACAGATGGGTATATTACCACACATTAATATTGCTACAAATGTAAGTATTGCATTCTTCATTTCCCCTAAACAAAGTACAAGATATGAAGGGCAAACAACAAATGCACACATATGAGGCCCCCTTTCTGGAGTCAGGAAGAAAGGAAATGGGTAGTGAAATGAACTGAGAAGAACGTAAATGATTTTATATGTATGTGTGTGTTTTCTCCACTTGTATGTCTGCTCCCCATTTGCATGTCTCTTGCCCATGGAGGACAGAAGGGGACATTGGGACACTAGAACTGAAGTCACAAATGGCTATGGGCCACTACATGGGTGCTGGAGGTCTAACTTGGGTCCTCTGGAAGGATAGCAAATACTTTTAACTGTGGAGTCATTTCTCCAACCTGTAACTTGTTTGTTTGTTTCTTTGTGTTTGGTTGGTTGGTTGGTTGGTTTTTAATGATCTAGAAATGTCTGAAGTTGTGTGAGTATTTTAAATAATTTTATATATGGAAGCATGAAAATCCAATATTTGACTCAAATATTCACAAAGAACTGCACTATATGTTAAAATAATATAC
The DNA here is from genome assembly GCA_019843965.1 of Rhynchomys soricoides. Classification (NCBI taxonomy): domain Eukaryota; kingdom Metazoa; phylum Chordata; class Mammalia; order Rodentia; family Muridae; genus Rhynchomys; species Rhynchomys soricoides. The sequence goes on along the minus strand of JADRCH010000056.1, from coordinate 9,046,860 downwards.
CCATATACTTAAGAAATAATTGGGGCCAAGAATAGTGGTACATGTTTGTGACCTCAGGTACTCAGGAAGTAAGCCTGAAGAATAAGGAGGTTGGACCCTTTTAGCAAAAAAGGGTGGCAGTGAACCCGGTAAGCAATGTGGGTACCATCTCGAGATCTTCTTCACTGTCATTTGGAACTCTCAGATAATATGGTTTATGTGCAGTAGATTTCAGCTTCTTTGTTATTTAATGTTTCAAAATAAAACTAAAAGAGATCCACAGCTCCATTTCCAGCTCTTGCACCTAATGCTCAGAGACCATCATGGAAGAGAGGGCAGAAAGATTATAAGAGCTGAGGAACAGGAAGTATGCTGTGTGGGTGGGTCTCCTATAAACGTCAGAGGACATACACTCAGGAAGTCTCATCAGCAAGGCAGCCTAAACAATGAACAATGTTAGGCTACCTAGACCTGAACAATGAACATACCAATAGGCATGCTATGATAGAAGACAGAACATTTACAAGGCCTCAACCCACACAAAGAATGGACCACTAAGGATCTTGGAGCAGGCCCAGATAAATTGCTGGAGATGGTGGCCATGTAGCTCAGAGAATAGCTCCATACAGCAGTACTAGCCAACAAAATCTTAGTTTTGAATTATCACTGAATGGAAACAGTAGTTCTTGGAGAAATGGCTGGTTCCATATTAGAGATGGATGACATACATGCACTCAGGAATTCACACATAAACGTCAAATTAAATGGTAAATATTTTTTAATGAAAAATAAGGTGGCATTCACCACACAAACCAGGTTGCAGAACACAATGTAACGTACGCAAGCATGTCTTACTATGGTAAAATGGAATGGATACAATCTCACTCATGTAGAGTTCTCTTTAAAACTATCAGCTTGGATCCACCCATGAACACGCATTCAGGCAGATTCAGAAACATTCCGTAAGACAAGCCTGAACTGTTCCAAACTAGAAATTGCATCAAAGCCAAAAAGAAGTGGGAAATTGCTTTGAACTTGTTAAAAACATAGACCAGCCGAAGCAAGGTGTGTGATCATTGATGTGAGCTCAGATTTTTCAAATCATCTAAAATACGTGTTAGCTTTTTTTTTTTTTTTTTAAGCAGCAAGAAAGGGCCGTAGTGAACAGGGAGGCAGTTTCGGTGTCAGCTTGTGATCTTCTTTACTCTCATGCAGAATTCTCAGATAATCTAGTTTGTATTCAATAGATTTCAAAGTCTTTGTTGTTTAAAGGGATTGATATTTTTCTTGTTTTCTTCAGTAGACAGAGCCATCTATGTATATACTTTTAAACCACAAGTTCACGTTGATAACTGTAGTTCGAACGCGACACCTCGTCGTCTCTCCTCACCATCTCCTTCACATGTATACACGTGTGTGGATCCTGAATCTCCATGATATAGTAAATTTAGCTATTTCTTCTATCCTACAGCACACATATTGTTTATGAATATTTGCTTTCCTGTATTGTGGGCTAATCAATATTATTTTATACTAAAACTGTAACCTCAAAACTATATTCTTTTACATTTGGTAGGTATTAAAGCTAGGGTTCATCTGAACTCTCAGTTTTCCCTTTCCAATCAATTTAACGTAATTGTTCTGTAGCTCATTGACTACATACCCTAAGAAAGGAAATTTCAAAGTTACAACAACAAACAGTCCAAAGGAGGTAAATTGAAACAACCCATGCATGAGGATAGAAACACTTGCACATGATCAATGTTCACATCCAAAGAATCTAGCAGCTAACATCTCCAATTGGCTCAGATACAAGTATGCTGTGGGAATATAGTTCCCACAGTGTTGAATAAGGCAGGAAATTAGTGATATTTAGGCCATGGGTCAGAGCTCCCAATGCTAGATGCTTCATCTGTATGTAAGGGTCACAGGGAAGGAAGAACTAAATGCATTAGTCTCATGTCTCTTCTTTCTACATCCTTAATACACATCAGTCATTCATCACTATATTATTTTCCAAGGGCTACAACTGCTTGACCGTGTTCAAGGTCACTATCAAAAACTAATTTAAAATATGTACATGTTAAATTCTTGCTCTCAATGGAAAATATATGTATCTATGTATGTACATGCACATACATTATATAATGTATATAATATATACATACATATGCTATACAATTAAACCAGATAGGGTGTGTTTACAGGAAGGACAGGGACAAGTGGAACTGTAGATTGGGAATCATGGCTGTTAATTAGAGTATAAATTAGGGTGAGGGACAAAACTTGTAATGAAAAAGCAATCATTATTTTTCATGCTAACCAAAAACAACTTTTTAAAGTAGCATATCCACTATCCACTTAGGAGGAGGAACAGATGAGCAGTGGAACAGGAAGAGTATTCTAATGCTCTATGGCACAGTATCAGAACTGTCACTGTGATACTGCATACAATCAAGTATAATTTCAAAATAGTATTCTGGAAAATTTTTATTATATATAGGTATTGCAATGTCACACTATAATAATTAAATGCAGACAATTATTATACAGATTAAAAATAAAAGTTTGTTTGTGAAAACTAAAGGACAAAGACCTACAACTTTCAAATTTTTTTCTCGGATAGAGCAAAAGTTGCGAGTGGAAGAGGGGCTGGGTCAGGAAAGCATGAGAGGAAGCTGGACTGCCAAGCAACATGGCGGGATGAACAAAGGTCACTAGCTGTTCAGTTAGAGAGCGAGTTAAAGCACAGGAAAACAGCAACAATGATTTCCCTCTGCAGCAGAGATCATGACTGTATATGATACTGTAAGTGGCTAGGGGCTTGCAGAGAGAGCAAAGCAGAAGGCTGCTCCACCCAGCAAGTTGCTGATAGGGATTATGAACAAGTCTGAACTTGAGGCTTCAGAGGTAACATTGGAGGGGGTGGTTGGTATCTGCTAACCCAGAATGTTTGAAATAAATTCAAGAGAATTCTTGAATGCTGTTTTCTTATCTGGTTCTTTTGTAAATAACACCCATGATCTTCCTCTCTTTGAAGTCTACTATAATCTTACTGGTCACTTTCAAGGATAGGGTTTTACACATTAAATGGGAAACAACATAGAGCAGTTTGAAGTTCTATGGGAAATGGTGGGTTTTAGTAAATGTTTATGCAGTGGTTAATGTTTTTTATTACAGATATCTTGACAAATTATCCCTCCTATAATACTAGACTATTATATTACATATTTCAGAAATCAATCAGAGAGCTAAGTTCTATTCAGGTAAACTAAACATTGCATGCTTTTGAACTAGGCAATCAGAATAGCTTGCTCTGAATTCTACAGCAAATAAATCTTTTGGCTACGATAACCAAACCCTCTGTTCCTGAAGCTTCTTCTCGATATCCCTAAAAGTCAGTCTTGCACAAAATTTCATTGATTTGGAAACATTTTTTCTTAAAAAATTAAGTTCTTCCAGAATTATTTATATAGTTGTTAAAACAACATAAGATAAAAATATCTCTTGTTTCAATCTCTTATGTTTCCAGAATTGCTATGTTTTCTTCCTCTAAAGATTATACCTTAAAATATACCCTAAAATCATCTGTTGCATAAAACTTCTTGAAACTTTGCCCCTTAATATGCTGATTGATTTTTTTCATTAATTTTTTAGCAAAATAGTATGCATTCACTCTTTTCATTCTGGCAGTGTCCAGCAACTTCTTAGTTCATTAACTTTCTGTCCAAGCCAACAAACTGACATGCCTCTGGCAAATTTATCAAGACTTAATGACTCTTCCTACGTCCAATGGGCATGTCCTGACCTTTTTATAAATCACCTTTGATGTAGGTGTGTTTGCTTTGTTGAGTTCTCCCTCTGCGCCCTCCCTTCTTTGGCTTGCTTGGTTATGTTTCTGTCCAGACCTTTATCCCTTTCCTGGTTGCTCCTTGCTTGTCTGTCTCTTTCCAGGGTTCCAGCTTTCTGGCACTGCTCTTCTCATGACAGATCTCTCTGTCTTAACTTCTACTTTTAGGACTATTTATTAATACAAGCTTTTAGATTATTATTTTCATTTACTTGTATGGGCATTTTGCCTGCATGTATGTCTGTGTATCATTTGTGTGTCTGGTGCCTGCTGAGACCAGAAGAGGGTGTCAGATCCCTTGGAACTAGTGTTACAGATAGTTGTGACCTGCCATGTAGGTGCTGTGAGTCCAATCCACGTCCTCTGGAAAAGCAGACAGCGTTCTTAACCTCTGAGCTATCTATCTCTTCATCCCCTAACTGCTTTCAGAATTTTGACTGCATTCTGTCCCCTAGTGATTTGTTCCAAGGAGAATCTCCATTTGTACCTTCATCCAGACTTCATTCTTCACACTTCTAGACTAATAATAACCATAGGCTACATCTAAAATTCACTTTACCCTTGCCCTGCCCCTCCTATGTATTCTATATTACTCAGTGAACAAACAGCTACCAAATCTTGAATCTAAGAACTTTTCTTATTTTTTTCTTTGCCCCTAGTCTTTCTATTCAGCCAAACCGTATTCACACTCTACAACCCCTAGCTTTTAAACATGTATTCATGTATTGAATCCACTCTCTCCTCTACTATCATAGTCTCATAGCTTTAACTGCATCCTGAGTTTAAACTTACTAGTTTTGTGTGTTTTAATTCATCTACTACTAACCAAAGCAAAACCTAATGTTCACCTTCTTACAGTCTCCAAAGTTCCTGTGTAGTTACAGAGTAAAGCCAGATCTTGTAAGCATGCACACCAGGGCCTTGATAACTCAGATTTAATCTACATTGTCAAAGAGTCGTAACATTTCCCACCTCACTATTTAAAAGTTCCAAAATATTTAATTTCTCATCCACATAGAATTTCATGAAACTTAAGCTGTTGACCACATCTGTAATATTCTTTAGATTTTTCCCTCTCATGATTATTAGTATTATCTGCCACTATTCCCACTCTTAGCTCCTCCTTCTGAGGGCATGGTAAAGTAATGGTCTCACCGCCTTAAAGATGGTATGGCCATCTGACTTGTTTTAACCAATGAAAAATAGGAAAAAGCGTTGTACGCAACCAAGTAGACACTTTGAAGGTGAAATGTAGGATGTTTCCATCTTCCTTCCTCCCGCTATGGGGAGAGCAGCATTGCGAGGGATCATCCAGATGCTGATTTTATAGTAAGGGCAATTTCCTACAATCAACATAAATAACGGGTAGAGAATGACCTTCTACTTCTAAAAAGGATGAGATGCTTATGATTGCAGCATATTCTAAAACACTCGACACCTAAACCCAACTCTAATCTTTCTGTGTGACAGATGTCTTGCCTTCCTGATTTATCAGAACATTTTCTCTGAATTGTTATTAAATCAGTCCTTCCATATCTTTCTGTCACTGGCTCATCTGCAAAGCCAATGGATAGAATTGTCTGTCTATAACTCATTAACCCCAAAAGTCTGAGATTCTTCATAAGAGGAAAAGAAGATGTTATAGAGTATATCTCACTATTTCTTTGTGCCTAGTGTTTAGCACGGCTATCTGTTGGTCATCAAGTTAGCTCTAACAAAGTTGTTTGTTCAAGTAGTCCAAATTAAGATAGCAAGATATAACATTTTATAGCTAACAGTGTGGAGTCACTAGCAGTTTATCTTGAATCCAACTCAAAACTAAAAATTATTGAAAGGAAGTTATACTTTGAGCAGAGTAACTTTGGAAAGTTTAATATCTCTATGCCTGGGTTTGCTTAATGTAAAACGTGGATAAATTTGTAGGGCTGTGCCATTTGCCTAATTGGGCTGCTATCGGGTTAGAGAAAAATTACAGGGCATAAGTCTATAATTCACATAAGGTACTTAAAATAGTAGATAGTTAGACATTTGTTTTATAAAACATGTCAGTTTGCACAGTGGCTATTATTAAGATATAAGTATCAGTTATCCAATTCTCATCTTTCCAAACTCTATATTTGACTCAAATACATAACTTTTATTCCCTCTAGAAAACAAGTTAGACAATTTCTCCTCAAATAGCCCTCTTTATCAAAATATCAGCATTATAACTACAAATCTGGAAACTTGAAACTCCCTGAATATAAAGGGAAAAAGCACAAAAGCTTTGTCAAGCTTTGGCTGTAGCAGGTGTTCTAAGTTGCTCTGGCCTTTAGTTTTTTGCATATAAGTTTCCATTAATTACTAATATGAAGTCTCCCGCATTCACTTTGCATTGGAGGGAATAATATGCATAAAGAGTCAAGCACCATATTTAGTCATTTTACAATATGCCATTTCTTGTTCCAGTTCTTATGTTTATCATCGTCGTCCTGAGGAGTGACTGTCCTTCTGTATCTGTAAATAGGCTGTAACATCACCTTGCCTCAGCCTGAATCCACAAGAATAAGGTCAAATAGCCCTTTCACACATTATTCACCCATAAAACTGAGTACAGCACTATATTGGGTGTTGTCTTTCACTGTAGTAGATTACATAGCTAATGCAACTTTTCAGGGGAGTTCTGGGAAAGAGGAGACACATGGCAGCATTGTCAGTAGCTTACGATGTTGCTCACTCACCTTGATGGACCAGGAAGCGGAGAGACAGAGCATCAAGAACCTAGACTGGCCTATCACCTATAAAGCCTGATTCTCAGTGATACACATCCTCCAGTGAGACCCTGCTCTCTGGGGATTCCACAGACCCACCCCCAAACAGAGCGATTAGCTAACAATCAAATGCTCAAACCTGTAGGGGAAACATTCACATCCAAATTATAACAAATGCTCAGTAATCAGTTTTGAGATTCAACTGGCATAAATGCTTGATAGCCCAGATCAATACTACAAATCTTTGTGCTGAGAGGAGAGTTGTAGTTATTGTCTCCCAACTGGGGAACAGCTGGGGAATGGCTGACATCAGAGTGTAAGGCCATACTGTCAGCCTAGGAAATACTGCAGCTACCTGCACTGTTGGAATTTCCACCTATTCTGTCAGTAACTGTTCACAAACTGCACGTATAAATTTATCCAGAAAACAATAAGTGTGCCTTCTTGACCGTGAGGTACTGACTCCTGTACAGGCTGGCTTCCAGAGGCTGGAAAAATCAATGGACCTGGGATACAGTCACAGTTCCTACTATAAAAAGACAGCGCTGCCATATTCAGGAGAAATAGCACACATACTGCCTGAAAATCTTTGTCAAACACTACAGGAGGTAAGTAGAGACAGACAAGAGACTATATTACATTTTGAGGAATTCTGTCAGTCACCATAGAAAACTACCTGGAAACAATTTTAATGTAGAAATTTGAGAATGTGGTAACTGGTTAGAGTACTGTATTTTTTTTTCTATACTTCATAGTTTGACCAACTTTCAACAGGACTGAGATGTTGAGAGCTTTAAAACAATCTAGAAATGTGATAACCCATCAAACAACCAGGAATAGCAGAGAGAAGAAAGAAACCCCACACAGAGACCATTGGATGATGTCCAGTGTACCACACTGAAGTCTCTCAATAGGATCTGACATACCAGCCCTGACCAAAGGAAACTCACAATTCTCCTTTCAGTCACTCTGAAGCCCACTATATAGGGTGACAGTCCACTGGGAACCAGTCATTTATCCTTGATAGGATGTCTGATTTGCTTAGTTCAACCTTTGGATTCTGGGATAATTGCAGGTTTCTCAAGTCACCACAAGGAGTAGGAATCAATGAACAACCTTCATCCCCCATGCTAATGAGGTGCTGCTTGGCAAAGGACTGGCTCCTGCAGACCACACCAGCACTTACAACCTATGGCCACCAATGACGCAGCTCCCAGCAGCACACTGCCAAGCATTACCACTTCAGCGGCCACAGAATCTTCCCTTCTGCTTCCCTGTGCAAAGGCACTTAGTTTTTACCCATTTCATCAAACAATGAGCTCCTAATAAAAATGCCTGGATAGGGGAGATTTGGGGTTTTATGGAAATATTTTCATTAGACAAAATAAATACATTTGTACAGTATTTTGGGGGTGGAATATTCTTTATTTAGTTTGCATTTTGCTTATTTTCCTAGGCTCAAGAAAAATCTTTTTCTGGCAGAAAAGAGAGAACTATTCTGAAAGAAAACATGGGAGAAAAAGAAACAGTTGCTGGCACATTTTATTCAAACTTCCTCCTGAAACTTTATCTGGCAAGTCACTTCAGAAAACATAATGCATAATCTACTAAAAATTTAAAAGTAGGAACTTTTATTATCAACCTCTAGGTCCCAAGCAACACTTTCTCCTGTAGCTCATGAGACTCAATTCTACATCAATATACACTTTTCCTCCCACAATCTCCCTGGGTTTTCTGATTGATAAAGTTATTCCAAGATTTTAGAAGTTAGGTGACTTCTGAGTCCATCATGGTTTGGTGAGAAATGACATTATATTTCACAGGGAGCCGGAAATTAAGATCTAATTGTTCCTGTGAGGTTTTTATTCCTCTGATGCAAATGATTAATTAAGTTTTCATGGTACCTTAGAACATTTGTGTCCCATCTATGTTACTTAGTGAGGCAGAAGGGAAGGAGATGGGAGGAGAGAAAGTTAGGCTTTGGAATATGTCCTTAAACTGACAATTGAGGCCTGGGGTTTTCCTGCATACCTCACTTGTTGCCTGAAAGCTGTATGACAACTCCAAATCTGCCCGTTCATCTCTCGTCCTTATCTATTTGATTACTCATTATTCAATAATCAAAGAATCGTTATTTTAATTTTTCATTTATTTATTTTATATGGATGAGTGTTTAGTTGTATGTATATATGTATACTGAGTGCAGGTCAGGTGACTGCCAAGACCTTAAGAGGGTGCTGTCCCTGCTAAAACTGGAATTTCAGATGGTTGTAAGCTGCCGTGAGGATGCTGGGAACCAAACATGGCTCCTTTGCAAGAGCAGCAAGTGTTCTTAATGGCTGCTAGGGCTTTATAAGTCCCCCTCCTTTTAAAAAGCATTTTTAAATCTCCCTGGCTGGCAGTGGGTGGAACCTGGCTAATCCTTCATGGTCATTACTTTCTGTTCATGTCCCTGTTTGAGTTAGGTTTCTTATACTTCAACACGTACCACAATTACCTGCCAAAAAAACGCTGAAAAGCCTATTAAACCCAGATCCCTAGGCCTTATTCCCAGGAACTCAGATTCAGTAGGTCAGAAGCCAGGTCTCAGAATTTGTACTTCTAGCCAATGTGATGGTGGTGATCGTGTTGGTCCAAGGACATGATTGTACTTTTTTCTCATCCTCAATGGTATGCAACTTGCATCTCTAGCTCCCATTACAGCTAGCTGGTATTCTATTTCGAGAATATTCTAAGTGTGGGAGTCACATTTGAAGTGAAGGATACTTAATGTCTCCATCCTTCCCCAGACAGGTTTTCTTCTCCTTTTCCCTATGTACACATATCACCTACAGACCCTAAATCAACCTCACATCCGCACAGCCTCATGTCCCCTTGGCACCTACAGAACAGTCAAAGCAGAGCCCCATGCATTAGCTATGGAAGCCGAGGAGGCACAGAAAATAAGTCACAAGAGTTGGTGTGACAGTCCATTCCACCTTAGCTTGTCTGTATTTTACTAACCCAAAAGTTTATGAAATAGGCAGATTAAATCTAGAGTAAGAATAGAGAAATGATGTTTAGAGAGTTTTCTTCAGTAATTTTTCCAAGGGGATACAGAAAATATGTAAACTATTTTTAATCCCAAAGTCTATGTCCTTTATCGCTACAGAAGCAGGAAGGAGAAGAAATATTTTCTCCACTTTGAGACAACAAAACATCGAAAGCTACATTTTAGGGATAAGGATCAGCTCACAAAATACATGGAAATGTTATTCTCATACGTTTTATTCAAGTGAGAACGTAAATGGAGTCCTGTGCAGTCATAAAGTAACCTCTCCTAAACATGATTCATAAAAACAATGCCCTAGTTAAGTTAATCAGTATCTTCAATAGCTTTATTTTAAAAGGAATGGATCTTGGGTTTGAGAGATGGATCAGAGGTTAAGAGTACTAGCTGCTCTTCCAGACATCTAGGTCTGATTCACAGCACCACATGGTAGCACATAACTGTAACTTTAGTACCAGGGGATCAGATGCTTTCATTAGCCTCCAAGGGCACCAGCATGTACATTGGTGCACATAAATCATAAAAATAAAAGTAAAATAACAACAACCAAACTTCACATAATATATGTGTGTGTGTGCACGTGCATGATATATATGATGTATGTGTGCGTGTGTTTTATATATATATATATATATATATATCATATATATATGATCTGAGAATATATACATGCATACATATATATACAAACACACACAAATATATATTCAGATCTCATAATTTTTATTCATCTTAGGTTCTTTGGTTTTGCTCTTTTTTAAGAAAAATGATTAAATTATTTATTAATGTGAAACCTTGTGTAGCTAAGGCTAACCTCAAACTGGCTATGTAGTCAAGCAGAATAACTTAGCAATCGATTCTGCTCCTCTTCTCTATGCCTCTAGCATGCTGGGATTGTAAATATGTACTATTATTCCATGTTACATGGTGCTGAGGACTGAATCCAGGGTTTTGTCCATGTTAAGCAAGCACCTCACTAAATAAGCTACACCCCCAACCTCATCCTAGACTTTAAGTTTAACTCATGTTCAATGCTTCACTAGGCTTCAATATTAAAGGGCCTTTGTTTGCTTGTTTGTTTTTTCTTTGGAAGGGCTCTATTTTATCAAATATTTCTTGTTTCTTCAAGTTTAGTATCAAATTAACTGAATTTAGGTATATTGATGTTTGATGCACTATATGTTGAAGAGAAAAGTCATATTTCAAAGCAAGTCATTTGATTGGTAAAATTTCATACATGCTGCGATGTAATTTAATAATAAAAGACTACTATAAAGTCCTTCTTTAAAAGTCCTGGAGAACATAGCTATGCTAAGGGAAGGACTTGCTGCTGTTCCGGAGTGTTTTTATGTTTATGAAGATGAAGCACAGTTTAAATGTGCTTGATTCTATTCCTTTTACTTTCATGAAACTTGTTGGAAATAATATGTTCATATTTGTGTTGATAGAACTTACTTTGGTCCTTACACTGTGCGTTGAAAGTACAGTACACTGTTTTCCAGATTTCTTACTCTTTAGGGCAGCTCACTTTGTCCCAAGCACTGGAGAGACAAACCGCCTGGAATGTGCTGTTTTTCACCTTACAGAGCTGACTTTGAGATCAAATAGATTTTTGTGTGGGAAAGAGATCTGAGGACAGTAGAGTGACACAGCTGATAGCAAGCAGGCAGGCTGACTTGGAGACCAACTTCCAAGTCACCAAAGTATCATTAGCTAATTTACAGGAATAAGCATTGCAGAATTAGAGTTCTAAAGACCCATGGTACATTAGAGAAAGCTCACACTCACAGTTTTATTTCACAACCAATGTAACTGATAAAGACCACACCAGATTGTAAATAGATAGATAAATGATAGATGGTAGATAGATAGATAGATGATAGAGAATTCTTTAGCATTGTCACAAATAATCAAATAATATTATCCCAACCCCTTTTACTGCCGATCTTTGCCAGAATAAACTCTAGTGACACAGTAGCCAGTAAGTAGCCAACTAAAGTAGAGAAAAGTTTTGGAATTCTAAAAGTCGAGCCAACTGCAAAGCAGTAAATGAGACTTATTATTACCTTTGTTTTGTTTTCCTTGCATATGCAAGAATGAGCCAGAGAAAAAGCCACTGAAAATACATGAAAACCATTTAATCAGGAACAATTTTGATTAAAGTGTCAGCTCTCTGTGACAGTTTAAGAGCAGATTCAGCCAAGGCAGACAGAAAAGACAACTTGGGGTGGGGGTGTGGGAAGAGCCATCAGAATGAGATCTTTCCTTTGAAAAATAAGCAAGGAACAGAGTGTGGCTGCCAAAAACGAAATTTTGACTCCACACTTTGGCCCCTGATATGAGTGAGACCCAGCAGGAGTCAGGACCATTTGGAGCTTCAGCATTGACGTATGAGGTGAAGATTGATTTGAAAACAAATCCCATCTAAGCAAATCATAGGACCTATGTCTACAAATTGGGATACGTCTAGTCATAGAGTAAAGCCGTGAGTTAAAACAAGAGAGAGGCAGAGATAGAGACACAGAGAGAAAATGCCCATAATGAACTCAGACATCTGCACAAGGAAGCATATACTCCCATACTTATTGACACAGTGAGTAAATATTTGCTTTTCTTTGCCAGTTGATGCAAGCACTTGAACATATAGGTCCCTATTTGTTTATAAGGCTGACAATGATGTCCCTGTAACCATGGGAGATGATCAAAATGGACTTCAGATAAAAACAGAAAGCCTATGTATCTCTGCTCTAGGAGGAATAGTTAGCTCCATTACTGAGAGCCATAGCATCTCTTGTATGATCAAGCCCTGTCAGCGTGCTTACTCAGAGCAGGTTTAACAATGTTACTGTGAGTATCCAGAAATTCTTTTCTTAGAGGATATATATACATATTTACAATGACACACGCATCAGAATTCAAAAGGAGGAAATTATAATAAAAGTAGCAAGCAGGTGCTTTTCTGTGTGTTCTCCACGTGCTTGTCAGTGTTTCCTGGACATTCATGCTGTCACAGCTACAGCAGTGGCACACTGTTTCACATGCTAAGAATACGCTGTCTTTCCCCAACAATGGACCTTTGTTTACTTCCTAAAGACTCAGACTTTATTACTATTAGAGAAAACTAAGTATTGTATATTGAAAATTGCTGTTTGCATTGCTGAGGGTATTCCATGTTCTTGTCACTGTGCATCGATGTGTATAGATGTTTCTTTAATGTGCTACAAAGTGACAATCTGGCATACCCTGGTCCTCCAGAGAAAGACAATACCTATGTTCACTGCACAGTTCCTAGTCTGCGGCATATAATAAGTTCCAAGCTGTTCTATCAAAGGCTTGGGGTGTTAGATGCAGGATGAGATCACATTTGCTTGTGCACCGCAGAAGCAACACCCCACTAACAAACTGCATTTTTTCCCTGCCTTATAGTATCTTGTTTTCACTTTAGATTGTAGTTTTTAGGTGTATGTAAAATTAATTATATTTCCTAAGGCATGTCTTTTATCTTCTTCAAACCTTTTAAAGGTTCATGTGAAGCAGGAGAATAAGGGCATTTTTAAATAATAATTTAATTTAATCACAACGTACTTTATTCTCTCCTCTTCCCTCCCTCCCTCCCTCTCTCCACTCATCACTGAATCTTTTGTGTTCCTGTAAGACTTCCTCTCACCAGGCTGCTTATTCCCTGTATCAGCCCCTCCTAACCTTGCATGAGCAGCTGTCAGCCTATGGAGTGTCATGATCAAGTGTCTCATCATGGAGCCAGTGATCAAGGCCAGACCACTTTAGCTCTTATGGCCCTTAGCTGAGACCTGCCCATTCTGACCGAGCTTCCCACATCTCTTCTGAGTCCTAGGTTTGCTGGAGAGTCTGTGTTGCCTACCTCTGAGCTCTGAAATGTTCTGTAGATGAGATGGATAGTTTCTGTAGTGTTTAAATGAGTGCCATCCACTCCGCTCCTCCTCACTCCTCTGGCCTTCTCATGGTTGCCTTTGTCAGCTGTATAATCAGTCCTGATGAGTCATCTCTTAACTACTGAGAGAGCAATGAGGAAAGAAAACCTGGGGAAAACATGTTCCTGCTTTAGTTTATAAAATCCACTGACTAGGTGAACAGAAGTTCTCGGTTTGTTTTTCCACCAAATAACACATATATGCTATGGAGTCACAAGACTCATCAAATACAGGCATGGGATTTTTAAAATTTCCTTTGAATGTTTATTCATTAATAAAATAGATGATCAACTGGATGAGCCTAACTCGATCTTCTTTGCCCTTCGCCTTTGCTTTCACTTTGGTCATCTCTTTCATCTGCAGACGAACCATGTGTATTCTTCCAAAATCACATTCTTCCAAATCACTCCTGAATAATTTTTAACAGGGATATGCTATGTAGACATAGCCAGAGAGCTGTCCTAGAGTTTAAAAGGTGCACAAATACCCACTCCAGGGACAAAAAGAAATACCTACTTGCAAATCCCAGCCTGTATACAGTGATGCCCCAATACACTGGTTGATGACAAAAAGTAATGGGTTGGATTTGGAGAAAAAATAAATGGTAGAGAAACAACATAGAAACTTGCATCCTGTAAAACCTGGACATTGCACAAAGCTTGAGAACTGTCTGACCACCAGCTGTTTGCCTGTGGTCTGGGCATTTTCTTAATGTTATCCTTTATTTAAGTGCATATAGGTTTAACCAGAAAGGACAAAGATGAACATCAAAGTTGTTGCAATGCCAGAAGAAAATGATAGGGTGTTTCCATGTTTGAAAGATCACTAGTTTTCACTATTGGTTTGGAGTGATGAATTGTCCATAAAAAAAACCCTTAGAGACCTCTGACCAAAAACATACACTGTGCTTACACAAAGTACAAGTTCAATGAGTAGCTGCATCTATCATGAAAGATCAAATGTATTCAGTTAAAATCTGACTTAGAGGAATGGAAGGCATTGACGTAGCTTTGAAAATATACTGTCAACACATTCTAGAGTTCCTTCTCTAATTCTGGCTTGTTTCGATAATACACACATACACACACACACATACACACACACACACACAAGCACATATATCCAAACACACACAAGCACATACATGCAAGCACACACTCTAATTAGGAAAGGCTTTTAATAATTTTATTTAGGAATGCCTAGATATAACAATGACTTTGGACTATGGACTGTTTTCTACAGATAAGACATTATGTTACAAAGTTCACATAGACCATTTTCTATGGGTCTCACACTCCCTACAACATTGATTGTATGACCATGAACAATAACACTTCCAAATGTCAACACTTCTAATGGCACAAGAATTTATTTCTAGACTTTTAGAGTTGTATCTTATCCAATATAGGTAAGGTAAATTTTGGGGGGGGGGGATAAAGTTCTTCTCAATCTATAGGTATCTCCCACAGAGGACAGCTAAAGCTTGAATAGCAAGAGTCAAATTCCTTAGACTAAATGCTGTTCACAACGTTTGACTATAGTTATACAGCCACAACAGTACAGACATGACTCCAACAGAATGGAAAACCAAGTGAGACATCCAGCTTCAAGGACGACTACTGGATTTGCCTTTTCTGTCGAGACAGTCATTGCTGGACCAGCTGGACCATGGTCTGTAGGCCACCTTAATATCTTAATGTACCCCATTTTAATATATATATTCAATCTATCAGATATGTGTCTCTACAAAACTTGATTACTAAAGTTATTTAATGGATATTGACTACCTACGCCATATTCTATGGAATGAATATCATCTTCATGTCATAGAAAAAGAAATAAAAGGATTTATGTGGTACCTTAGTCAAGAAGTAAATCTCAAATTCAAACCCTACACTCAAGCCAATTGTTCGGACATGGGAGTCATCATTCTTCTCATATGATCTCTGGGTGGAGAGAGGACAGCTAATAAACCGAAGGCAGGTGTGACTTGGCTTTTTCAGGAAGCAATTGAAGTGATGATTTCTGAACTCTGAAGATTATAAATAAAACAATCTCAGGTTTGTGATCTCTATGATATCAAACACAGGGCTTGAAGTAAGTACTGCCAGCAAATGTGTATTGGTGGAGTGAGACAACTATGGAGCTTTATCAATATTTTCCCTTTTGGCTAGTTGGTGTATTTTCACTTTTGGATAATGGTAGAAAAGGTTGAACTTTCAAATAAAGGCAAAGACATCTCCAGCAACAAACAAACAAAAAATAAACAGAATTGTTGATTTCAATTTTTCTAGACTTACTTGTTTGCGTTCAACCAGGAAAGAAAAAAGCCCTTTACAATTATTGGAAAAACTATATAATAGCAGAAAAGCAGACAAGTATACTGTGGTTCGTTGATTTTATGTGATTTGGCTACTGTATACTTTTTTTTTTAACACCTTTTTGTTTCCAAAACAGCTACCATTTGCATTGATCTCACCAGACATCTTCTTCTGCCTTTACAGAACTTTAATTTTTTATTGGTTATTTTATTTATTTACATTTCAAATGTTATTCCCCTTCCTGATATCTCCTTCAAAACCTCCTATCCCATACCCTCTCCCCCTTGCTTCTATGAGGGAGCTCCCCCCACTCCCAACTCACTGCCCTAGCATTCCCCTATAGTGGAGCATCTGCCTTTAAATCTTCCATCATGTTTTGCATTTATCTTTTACCAACACTTCTTTAATGTCCCTTGCTTCATTATGTTTTGCCTTATAAAACAATGTCAAATCTATGAGTATGCCAATTTAATGAGGTGGGGAGGTCTATCCGAGTTAGTGGTTGCTCAGGGTAGGGATGTCATTTCTTCAGTGGTATAGCCACTGGTACATTACTCATGCTCCAGTAA
The DNA here is from genome assembly GCA_019843965.1 of Rhynchomys soricoides. Lineage (NCBI taxonomy): Eukaryota > Metazoa > Chordata > Mammalia > Rodentia > Muridae > Rhynchomys > Rhynchomys soricoides. Next base: position 9,030,392 of record JADRCH010000056.1, on the reverse strand, counting down.
GTAATCTCCCTCCCAATCTAATGCAAGCAACTCTATTAAATTCAGGGGTCACACACAAAAGAACACAGGAGCATAGGGGAGGGGCTTAGGAAGACAAAAACCCTCAGTAGGAAAGGGAACAGGATAAGAAAGAGGAATTCAGTGTGTAGATGCATGAAACTATCAAGGAATTTAAAATAATATCTGGTTTCATTTTCAAACACATGGTCTTGTTGTCTTTTTACAAATTGATCTGCTGTTCTCAGCTGTCCACCAGTTTTCATTTCCCATTCTTATGCAGTCACTTTGTTCCCAACATCCAGTCTCCCATCTTAGTTCCAACACATACTTAAGTGATACTTGTTGATGTGCAAGAAGACAGGGGACATTTCTATGCCCACAGTTTCAAACTATGTTCACTAAACAGGTTTTTGTTATTGTTGTTGTTTTCATTTTCTGTAGCAGAGATATTATTTCCTGTTTTCTGCCCTTTAGAAGACATCACAAATATTCCATCATTAAACATATAATAATATAAGATCACTCATTCACACATTTCCCATCTTTAAGAATATATTACCTCTATTGCTCTACTCACAGTATGTCTTTTTTCCACTGTGCTTCTGTATGATGTCTGTATAATTATGTGTTAATGGAAATGTTCATTAATTTTTCAACTACATGCTTTCATGTGAACTTGCAGATCAATTCTATTGTCAGTAGGAAAAAAAATCAAGTGATCAAATCTACTTGAATATATGCAGTTTTATTACTATTTTCAGAATCTTAGTCAGAGGTTGTCTCTGTAACAATACTAATAGACTGACCAAAAGCAAACTGGGGAAGGAAAGACTTAAGCTGGATTACAAGGTACAGTCTATCATCCTATCACACAGGAAAGGCAAGGCAGGAATTTGTAGGCAGGAACTGAAGCAGAGACCATAGAGGAACTCGGCTTATTGGCTTGCTCCCTTGGATTGCACAGCTTGCTCCCTTATGCAACACAGTTCCACCTGCCCAGGGGTGGCATAGTAGACAATAGAGTGACCCCTTCTATATTAATCACTAATTAATAAAATGCCACATAGACATGCCCACAGGCCAATCTGATGGAGGTACTTCCTCAACTGAGATTCCCAAGTTGTCAAAACTGAACCATCATTGTCATGAATGGTTAAAATTGAAGAGTGCTGTCCTTATGAAATTACTTAGACCCAATGATTTGGTTTCCCATAAACTGCCAGGCTGATTGTCAAACAGTTCAATGTTGTCATAATAATGGTTTTCATAAAAATAATTTTTTTATCAAACTGTTAACAGATGTCATGTATACACCCGTTAGGCCCAGACATTATGTTGCAGACTAGAACTATATCTCAGAAAAGTACCAGCCAATTGTAGATTGTCATAGACCTGAGATCTGGTTAGGAAAAAAGAACATAAAACAAAACCATCAAAATTATGAAAAATTTTAAGTCACAAGGTCAAATGACTTATAAACAAAGCAACCTAAGGCACTTACATTCTCAATGGTAGAGCCAAGAAATGGTTCATTGAAGTGTTTGTTAATCTTTAAGTTTCTGTGTACAATAAAAAGTAAAAAATAAAAATAAATAAAATTAAAAAAAAAAAAAAAAAAGCTTATTGAAGTAGGAACTGAGGTAACCTAAGAGTAGAGGATTCAGAATTCCTCCATACAGGATTTCATATATTTACACATTGCATACAGATAACTCCCAACACTTTATCTGTATAGTCATTAACTATTTCCTAAATCTATACTAAGCGTTCCAATTATCTTCTCAAAATATCATTTGTATATTAGTTCCAAAATGTCTAAGAAGCTGTGTATCTTAGAACCATGGACTACCTTTGTCTGAGCTCACCTTTTCACTTAACATCAAATAAAACCAAGATGAGCCACTTAGCCTTTCTATACCTTGGTTTTCATTTGTTCAGTTGATAACTTCTTCATGGGGGTTGTAATAAGGATGAAATAAGTTAGCACATGAATGCATATCATAGAGTGAGCCTACCGTACTTACATGTAAAATGAACTGTTCTGACTTTAAATCACCTGTCACTATATTTCTTTTCTAATAGTTGGTTCTTGCCAGCTTGGGGCCATTCAGGTTGCACCCTTTGTGTCCTCCATTAGAATATCAGCTGTAGAAGGATGGGAGGCATGCCTACTTTGTCAGGTACTCCTTTGGCATCATTGGGAGAGTTTGGTACACGAGTAAGTATTTATTAAATGAATGACTGTCTCATAATTGTTCCTTAATTCCGTTATTGTTAGCAGCTGAGCAGTTGAGCCCTATGGGTTCTACTGTTGTGTCATTAACTCTCAGATCCCGTTTTTTAAGTTAAATGTATTTATTTATTCACTTTAAAACACTATATCAACTCTTCCTCTACTCCCAATACCCTTTCACACAAGTCCTCTCCTATCTCACCTTCCCTTTCTCTTTTGAGAAGGGGAGTCCCCACTCCAGTTCTCACACACACACACACACACACACACACACACCTGCACATCAAATTGCTGCAGGTCTTGGTGCATCATATTCTTTTTTAATATAGTGTCTTCATCCTAATCCAGATTCCTGTGTCTTTTAGGTGACTAGTAAAGAGCTGGCTAACTCACCTCCAAGTATCTGTCCTCCCTTTGTATCTCACCTCTTATCCTCACAATCACTCACTGGGTATACTAACCAGGCTCCTATAGTACACACACACACACACACACACACGCACGCACACACACTATGAACACACTAGAATTCTAGAATTCACTTTCAAAGCAGTAAAGTACTTTCCCATTAGTAGACACTAACTTGAACTAAAAGAAAAATAAATGAGTAACAAATGCTAATTGTATGTGGTAACAATAGTCAAATTTAAGATCTTTAAGTATAAGCACTATTATAGCTCATGAGAGTGATTTGTGTGAATTAGAGTGATATGGGAATGCTTATAATAAAAAAATAATTCTGGATTCGTCTTGAAAGATGGGTGAAATTCAAAGAAACACAGCACCAAGAGAAAGGTATTCTGGGAAAGTGAAAGAGAGGACTCAGGTGGAAATACCAAGGTGTGTGCACAGGGAGTGCATCTCCACTGAGTCTGAGGGGATAGGCAAGAAAGCACAAGGTCTGACATAGAACCCATTCAAGAGGTAAGTGAAGATTCTAGGCAACTTATCAAAGTTATGCTCCACACTCAAATGTTGTCAGAATTCCTGCTCCAATCTAATATTTGCTGAGTCTTAAGCCCTTCCATTTCAGTGTCTGTGTGGGGCCTATTTCTCTGCAATCTGCTTTAGCTTCCCAACAGTTTTCTCAGAACTTACCTTCTCATGTAGGACTGCCCTGGCTTTCTCAGGGTGTTTTTATTTAAGTGTGGAGCATTGTTAGGTTGTGAAAATGTACAAAATTCCTCAGAAGAAAAGTTTGATAGAAAATTGCAAAGAGGAAAAAGAGAGTCTGTTCATGTTGAAATTTTACAAAGAGAAAATGAATTCACTGAAGAAAACAAGATGGAAAACAGAGAAAACCAACAGAGGGCAGTTTCACCTCTCAATGAAGAACTCTGAAGAATCATCAACAGCAATAGTGCCAGAATTATCAGGGAGAAGTGGAAGGAAAGCTCTGGAGACTCATAGGCTGAAGGTCTGCCAGCAGTCTTGTGTTCATTATCTCCATCAATGACTGTTTAGGATCTAGGATGAGTCAGACCCTGTACTGAATGCTAGAACTACACAGGGAAAAAACCAACAACAGATGAGCACAAGAACTTCAGATATCCATACATGATGAAACAGACAAGTACTTACGCACTTACAACACAGTAAGATAAATGACAGCTAAGACAGGACACGAAGCTTATCCATGAGATCCCACAGAAAGGCTCAGGTATTATCAGTGACACCTGTGTATGTATGTGTGTGTGTGTGTGTGTGTGTGTGTGTGTGTGTGTTGTTGTTGTTGTTGTTTTGGTGTTTTGTTATTGTTCTGTTTTTATAGAAAACTGGTGGCTAAGGCAAACTTGTAGGTTAAATTGGAGTCGTTTGAGTGAGCTGTTGACACAGGAGGGACAAAGGGTGATCATGGAAAAGGAAGTGTGTTCAAAGTCCACAATGAAAGGAGAGAACTTCAGGGAAGGAATAAAGGTCATACTGTGCAGAGCCTGATGAACTAGACGGAGGAGTTTCAGCTGCCCTATCAGAAGCCCAGTGAGGAGCTACAGAGAGACAAGATTGCCAGAGTTGTACTTCAGGTTCAGGAACATTCGCCAAAAGATTTGTAGAGAGGCAAGGCAGGAGACAGAAGGAGAAGCAGTAGGAGAAACAACTGGTTAAGGGTCAAACTTAGGTGTAGAGTGTGAAAAGAAGTGTGCAGTCTGAAGACTTAAAATAGTGTTGGTGAAGGGGCCATCTTGTCACCAACAACGATGAGCATGGGGTTTGTTTGCCCTGATGCACAAGGCTACATCCATGTTAGGAAACCAGAACACATAGAGTTAGCAAGTGCTGCACAATTTTATCCAGTAATCCTAAATGGACTAGGACAATTAAGATCGTGAGCATACTTTTGGGCTGGGGATGAGTGTGACATTGAGAGTGGAAGATTATAAACTTTCACAGATAAATACTTACACTGGAGCTTTCCATGTTTAGCTTCCTACATCCAAGGATGGATTAACTAACACCCCTTACCTAATGTAAACATCGAAAGTCAATTTAAGAGGAAGAACAGCGGATGCGTTGAGAAGCTGGAGGGATGACTCAGGGGTCAAGAGTACATACAGCTCTTGTAGTTCAGTTCCCAAGAAATCAGGCACATTCTTCTGCCCTCTGTGAATACTTCTGTGGGAATCCCCCACACAGTCGCACATGCATACAAATAATTTAAATATATTTTAAAAGCACGGCTAAGTTGTGCTAGAAAGAGTCAGAAGTTCAGGAAGGAAATGAAGATGATCAAACAGGAGAAAAACCTTTAACCACCACAGGTGGGTTATTTTAGTCATGACCACATAGACAATCTCATATAGAGACTGACATCATTATAAGTATTTTAGAGATATCATGATTCTGGCTGGTCATGTTGCCTGTCTTGTTAACAGATCTTTATGCAAGGCACTGACAGAGGTACACAGAAGATTTTAGTAAATGTGCTGAGTGCATGATTGAATTCATTGATAGTACTTAACAGACATCTCTAGGTAAAGGGGGAAAAGCATGGTAGACCAAGAAGAAAATATTTCTTTAGCTCTAATTTTGAAGGATAGTACTGATGACCTTGATGAAAAACAGTGATGTGGCACAGGAAAGGGACCCAAAGACTCCATTTTATCAAGGCAACGGTACACAGACTGTAAGTAATATAGGCCAGAGTTCACAGTTTCATGGCATAGCCCCCTTTCCCTGTTACATCAATGTGTGTGTGGTATTTAGTGCATCAGTCTGGCAGACACAGAGGAACCAGAACATGATGCTGTGCTATATGTGTGTGCAGCTACAGACTTTGGCTTTGAGCCTCAACTTTGTATTAACTTAGCACACAGGGGCTTGTAGAAGAGAGTTGCCCACACACAGGCAGACAAAAGGGCAATTATTCCAATAGTAGTTAACTGTTATGATTTATAAACGAAGAGAAACCTACATTTCTTTAAAACGTTACATGGAACAATAGGCTTTCTTTCTGCAGGCTCATTTGGCCGTTGGGGGAAAAAGTCTGACTATAAGGAGGGCAGAAGTGGTGTATGGATGGGTCACTGAAGTTCGTAGCATTTACTCTTGACCACTTCATTAGGAAGAAAGCTGGAAATAGAATGGTGTGCACCCGTTCCAAATCGGCACTCTTTACAGTACCCCACACAGCAAGCCTAAACCACAGTTGAGTCACATTTGAGAGCAGGGCTAGGGCCCGTGGAGTACAAACTTTCAGTGTGGTGGTTTAAGTAGCACAGATCTTCAGCCCAGTGACCCAGTGCTGAGTTTCAGAGCACTGTGGAATGCTGGGTCTGAATTCTCAGGCCAATGCTGTGATCTTCCAGAACAGTAGGCACCAGCATCCCTTAGTCTGCATTTTGCTCAAGGAAAGTATTTGCAGTGAGGCCTCATTGGAGAGTCTCAGTCCTTGACTTCTACCCACTTGCGTTCTACCCACCGGAGCTAGATGACATCTTGGCAGACACACTCATCACTTCTTTGAAAAACACAATGGACTTCCAGAAATCCTATAAAATAAAAGTAAGCTGACTTCTCCCTCATTCAGCCACAAATCCCAGAAATATGACTTGATAGGACTTTCTGGTGAAAATACAGCTTTGTCCTATAAAGGAGAGGGATGGTTTATCTGAATTTGCTAGCTGGACTAAGCTCTTTGCCTGTCCTGAACCTCAGTTTCCTTATAAATCAAAAGAAAATAAAAATCCTGCCCCCCTCCCCACTAAATTAATTGGGTATTTTCAATATCAAGATGCAGTTGGTATATATTTTAAATTTTGAATATTGGAAATATAAAAGACAAAGGTAAATGATAACATCAAATCACAGTAAGACTCGACAAAGGTGGGGGTGGGGTGGAAGGAACACATTTAAGATTCAAGTTTTCATATCTTTCCTCTTCTCTCTTCCTCTCTGAGGTTTCTTGAGTCCTTATTCATTTACTCAAGAAAGCTTAATTTAGCTTTGGTTTGATTCAGAGTCTTCAGTATTGGTTAAGCAAGCCCTTGGTGCCTCTTAAATGCCACCTTCTGTTTCCTGGGCAAGAGTGCCTGGGCTGGCAGAATCCCACAGCCCAGCAGGGCAACAGTGGTTATGGGAGGGGCTGCCGAGGGGGTGCTGTTTCAGCTCTTGAAATTAGTGCCTAGAGAGCTGCAAATTCCAGTCGTCTCTGATCAGATGGTCCGGAACTGGAAATGACAGGAGTGAGAAGTTCATGAAAGAGTAGGTTGCAACCCCAGGGGGAGTTTGCACAGGAGCCCACCCCTGTGCACAGGCATGGAAACAATGCTTCTTCTCTGCTCTGCCTGGTTCTCTACCTCCAGCTCTGGTTTTGCCTGGCTGTTGACACTAACTGAAAGTCATATAGCATCTGTGCCTAGAAGGTATGAAAACAGCGACATCCTTGCCATACCCACAGCCAATCTCTTCAATTTCCTCATCCACACTTTTCTTCTGCTTCTGTGTTCCTTCTGAATATTAGTCTTCTATCTTGGTACATACTTCCAAAACGTTAATGTGACTTTTGAGATGTCCAGACAGGGAAGAAACTGAAAACTGAATGGATAAATGAAACCTTTGGTTTTCATACTGCCAGAGGAGAGCATGATGTTTGTATAGCAGAGCAGCCAGGTAGAGAAAGTGAGCTTCGTTCTGTTTTGTTTTGAGGCAAGGGTTACTCTGTAGCCCTGGCTGTCCTGGAACTCAATCTGTAGACCAACTTGGCCTTGAACTCAGAGATATGTCTGCCTCTGCCTCCAGAGTGCTGGGATTAAAGGTGTGCTCAAACACCACCCAGCCAACAATGGACTTCTATGAGACTTCTATCCACATGTGAACCTGTCATGGTCATTCATTCAGTGACTGACTACATTATATAAAAGTATACTCTTCAAACAAAAAGGGATAAATTATATACCATATGTCAGAACCGTAGTCAGTTTTTAGTATCTCTCTTTTTGGGGAAATAAATATATATCTCTAAATATTCAACATTAGCACATAACCAAATCTGTCTGCAAAGAGAGAACTGGTGATTCCTGACAATATAGTAAGAAGCTGGTATAAACATGACAGACAACTGATGGTTAAATTCCTTTGCTTCTTAGTTAACAAAGGAAGAAGGCCTGAGTTATCTACATCATGATAAAGAGCAGAGGAGAATATTAACCAGGTTTAGCAGCTGGTGAGGAAAACATCTGTTAATATCAGTTAACTGACATTCTTAAAAGAACAAAGGGACAAGGAGAATCTCCCCAAGCCCCACGCTTTGCCTACACACCCAGCAAACAGGTAACATTGACATGTCAATAGAAAGATAATCGGATGTTCAAGACCCCCCAGACATATACAGCACTGTCTAGCCATGTCTACTTTCCTCCATCCTGGCCTGCTTATGAACACTAGGCCCCTAGGTATTTGCAAACACTGACCCTTCATCTTTCTGGGATGCCTTTGCTTCTCTAATGTGTTGGATACTCTCCTACCAATTCTTCAAATCCAACTCAAGTGTTGTTTGTCATTCATGATGTGAAATTCCATAACATTGATTTCTTTTCTCTTAGATGATACATTATCCGTATCACAGTATACAGGTGATGGTTATTTTTACCCTCTTTATAAATCAACCCAGAACTTAAAAAGTTTAATTGGAGCAAAAGCCATGCCTCATTGTTCTATTCATTGCACAGGTCTGGTACCGTGTAAATGCTCAGTAGATGATGAAGGATGAGCTGAGAAAGCAGCTGCATGAAGTTACTACTGAAGTTAGAGATGGCAGGGATGATGTAATGCATTTACAATGTGCCTTGGAAAACCAGGAGGCCCAATCTTGTTGTTAGTTACAAAGTGATAGCAAACAGGTAAGTAGGCTGGATGTTTGTGGAGTTAAATTTTGAAGATTGTTGTATTAAACATCATCAAAAGAACTTTCTATAACTGTCGAGATCTTTGGAAACCCGAGGCAAGGAAGCCATTCCTGAACACACGTCTATGTGACACATAGAAGACATTCCCTGTCTGAAATCTCACAAGCAAAATGGAACAGGAATGGAACATTTAAAAGGAAAACAAGCAGCCCCGTAGGTGAGGGAATAAGTACCTCACACACATGAAAAGAATGCTAATCTCTAGTTTTCTGCCTTTAAAGAAGGCTTGCCTGTGCTTCCACCCTGCTTAATTTATGTAATGATATGAGGAGCTACCATTGACTTCCTAGAGTTAAGGTAAGGAGCCATTCTGGGGGGCTGAGAAAAGCTTGCTTGGTCCTTCACTGGTCCTATGAACAAAGCTCTCCTTTAGAACTCTCGTTTACAAGACCACACACACACACACACACACACACACACACACACACTGAAGTTGAGTCTGAAGACACAATTTCACAAGAGATGAAAGTTAGAATTTGACACAGATGAAGAAAAAAAAAAAACCAGCCATGTCTGGACAGGAATGCTGAGGCCGACTGAACATGTGTTTATGAGCATAGGCAATGATGACTTACGCATGTCTGGAGAAGACAGAAGTGTGTTTATTTTTCTTTGCAACCATCTCCATGTATTTTTGAGGTGTGGGAATTTGTGGATCCTAGCACATAGGAAGAGGAGGAGGAAAAAGAAGAAATGGAGGAAAAGAAAGAGGAGGGGGAGAAAGAAGAAAGAACAAGGAGAGGGAGGAGGAAAAAGAGAACAAGGAGGAGGGAGGAGGAGAAAAGGGAGGAGGGGATATGGGGAGGAGGGAGGAGTTGTTTATGATGCCATATTTTGGAGACTACTACATTTAGCATAATGACAGAACTTTCTATGTTTGTCTTGACTATTTTGGATTATAAGATGGCGTTGATGCCAAAGTCAGAGTCCGCTGTCCAAATGAGCTGAAGGTTTGGATGTCAGATGGAGTAGAATCTCAAGTATATTTCTTTCTCACGCTAGTCATATACAGTCTTTCCCAATGGCACTGATGGCTCTAAGTGAGGGTCATTCCTTCTTCTTACTATTGACCAGGTTCCCAAGTATAAGAAGAAGATCTCCAGGGACTGTATGTCCAAGGGGACACAGGATAAAGAAGAAAGAATAAATCTACAATAGCTCCCAAGGTGTGCTCTTAAAGGAAGGCATCAAGAGGTCCACCATGCACTGAACAACCCTACCTTTAATAGCTGCCCAGCTTAGCCATTCTTACAAACACTAAGGCAGAAATCCATGGCAGAGGCTTTATATTCAGAAACCCTCTCTAGAAGACACAGCTGCAAAGACTGCTGGGTCAGGGGAGGACAGGAGGAAGAGCAGGTTTGACAAGATGAGCTTTGTGACTCTGGTAGACCTGGTGTACACTGTAAAACTGAAAGCCTCCAGTCCAGGCAGCACAAAAGGGCATTATGCACTCCTCCCTGGCACTGTATGAATGAGAATAAGTTGCAAGGGCCAGCAGGCAGGCAGAGTGAATGGCATTCTTTAGAGTCAGAAGTAAAGGAGAGAGGAGAAGGCAGGAGCATTTTACCTCTGAATGCCATGCACACAGCCCCTGGAGATCTTCCTCACTGGGAACCTGGGCAATATTAGGAAGAAGGAATGACCCTCACTTAGAGGCATTAGTGCCATTGGGAAAGACCTCATGTGGCTAGAACAAGACAGAAAAATATTTGAGACATTATACTCCATCTGACATCCAAATCTTCATCTCATTTGGACAGCAGACTCTGACTTTGGCATCAATTCCATCTTATAATCCAAAATAGTCAAGAGTGGACCAGGCTGGCACAAAGAACATACTTTCTTTGATTATTTGTTTGCTTTCTAATGGATGGAAAGAGAGAAAATAAAGTCCCAATCTTTCAGCATCACTGAAGTTCTGTTATTAACGAACAAGGGCCTGAAAGGTATGAAGCTCATTAGTGGCTTTTGTGGAGAAGTCTGGGGTGCTGGAAGAGAGAAGGAAATGGAAAGGCTGCCAGTTAACAGCAGGGTCATCTAAATCATCACACTTAGGAGGACTGGAAAAACAAGACAGCGTGTTACCCTCTGCAGAAAACTAACAGTGAAAGAAAGCTTTTATTGAGTATATATGTGGAATGTCTTAAGTCAAGCTGCTAAATAAACAGCTGCTGTTGGCACACACACACACACACACACACACACACACACACACACAAAGATAAACAGGCCCTCATAATGGTCAGAAGGACGGGAAGCATGGGGTTTTGGGTAGAGGGCATTTGCAATTCTAGGTCACCTAATCAAACTCATCCCTCGTAGGGTCAACTTAGTCATGATCAACCCATGGCCCTCAGTCTGTGGCAAATACCAGGCCCAACCTCTACAGCAACAGTGCTTAGCATATGAAAACTTTTGGGAGTTGAGATGTCATTCAGGTAAATACAATGCTAGCTTAGCATGCATAAGGTCGTGTGTCCAATCTCCAGCATCAAATAAACTGGGCTTGGTGGTGCAAAACTGTAATGCCTGCCAGCATTAAAGAGACACAGGCCAAAGGGTAAGTTCAAAGCCATCCTCAATCATGTAGTGGGTTCCAGGTCAGCTTGGGCTGCAAGAGACTCTACACAGGCCAAAGGGTAAGTTCAAAGCCATCCTCAATCATGTAGTGGGTTCCAGGTCAGCTTCGGCTGCAAGAGACTCTATTTCAAAACTAGAAATGTATTAAGCTCTACCTCGGACAAGGGGCTGTGCTCATTTTTTGGAGAACGCAAAAGCACTCCACCCCTAAACAGATTTCCCCTGCATTTGAAGAAACAGGGTCAAAACATGTAAAAAGATAACAGACACTGTAGTTCCCAGTGCAAGATAGAGCAATATAGAGCAAGACTGGAGGGCCAAATGGTGGTAAATGTACAGGGGCTAAAGGAAAGGCACGCTGCCAGAGTGTAGGGCATAGGTTAATTAGACTTCTCAGACATGGAAGTACACTTGAGCTGAGCATAGTTCAAAAGGCCATGCAGTCAAAATTCTGAAAAGGGGGGTAAAAAGGAAGAACTTGGGAGGTGGTGGCTTGTCTGCAGTAGCACAGTGACTAATGGTTCCTCAGGGGACTTAGTACCTGGAATCTGCCTCCCCCATGTTACTGGCAAGTTATTTAACCTCTTTGAACCCAGTTAGATCTCAAATAAAATAGAGATGGTAAACATTAATATCACCCCCAGTTGCTTTCATTAATCCTTTCCATCATTTAGCTGCTTTGTACTTACTGAGCCAAATAAATCTAGGAGTCCCCAATGTTAGCTGTGAAGGACCTGTAGAGGACATTGAGTTCACTGTCCTCTCTAATGTGCAGTTCTCTACTACTACAGTGCTAACAAGCACAAACTCTTAGGAGAATCCAACCATGGTCTTCTTTTCTTTCCCTCTGATTGGTCAGTATCCTTCATAACACATAACCTCAAGTGGATCCTGGGGATCAAAGTTGGGTCCTCTGCAAATGCAGGATGCACTCAACCACAGCCATCTCTCAGCCCCTAAGTTATTCCTTTTTTTTAAATTCACACTTTGCAGGTTTTACTAGATCATTGCCATTAGTTCATACCAATTACACAGAAAGACTCCTAAATACTTGACTGGTCCCTTGAAGTAGGCTTCAAAATATCATGAACTTTCCCATTTTCTGGGATCTGCAGTGTGCTTTAAGGATTCATCAACGCAAGCTTTGAGGCAGAGGCATTAATGTCTTGCACAGAGTGAATGGAAGCCTAGCTTCCTGCTTAGGTGTTCCTCTTGGACACAGGGAAGCATTAACATCACACACACACACACACACACACACACACACACACACACACACCCTGGTTGCTTTCATTAATCCTCTCTGCCATTTAGCTGCTTTGTACTTACTGACCCAAATAAATCTAGAAGTCCCCAATGTTAGCTGTGAAGGATACATAGAGAACATTTAGTTCCCTGTCCCCTCTAATGTGCAGTTCCCTGCTACTGCAGCGCTAAGGCAAACTGGAAGGATTATCTGTTACTTTTTGTTCAGCAAGATATAACTCAAGGATTGTCCATCCCATGAACGAAAGTAGATGCACCCAAAACAGTGAGACCTGTGAAGAAGATCCCAACTACACAGCCATCTTCCACAAAGAAACCACTGCTCTGTCCTGACTCAAAGAGATACTATATTTGAGTCTAGTATTGTCATTCTTTGGGAGACAGGACTCAAACGGCTCTAATTTGGAATGATCAACAGCATGGTGAGTAAAAAGAAGAAGGGTCCAACCAGTGGAGGCTGAATGTGCCACTTTCTATGTTTCCAGAGAAATGCTTTGACATAGGAGTGTCGGACCCCAGCAACAAGAAGATGGGATGGGGGAAGAGAGCAGGCCTAGATGACAGTGCCTCCAGACTAGTTAATGGGAAGATTATGCCTTCTAGCCAACATAGTGACCCAGGGAATGCAAAGGGCTTTGCCGACGATGAAGTGCTGATGAGGTGCTACAGATCATCATTTTCCACCTTTGATTCACTAAAGTATAAATAATCAAAATGATACATAAATTTAATTGCCGGTGTCATGTAGTTATTTTTGAGGAACAGCCACAAATCTGAAATCTGGTATTTAACAAACAGCTCAGGCTGCCTTCTGAGACTAAACACACAGTGAGTTTTCCAGGCTGTAATTTGATAAAAAACAAAATGTCTTTAGAGAGAGGACAAGCCAGTCCTGTTGCTTGAAAAGTCACTTGAAGAAAAGTGTCCTTACCCAACTGGAGTAAGACCTAGACAGTCTAGCGCACTTGCTGGCTGGCCCTGATCTGCCCCAGCATGCCTTGTTGTGATCATCATTTCATTGTCCTCTGACAGGATCTAGTGCCTTCTGCTCAGCTGGCTCTGGGAATGGATAAATTGTGCTTGGCCACTGTGATTGCAGTTGGCAAACAGCTGAGGACTAGAACTCTTTACGCTCATTTAAATGACCAAAACACAGAAGGCTAAAGGCCATTTGTTCTATTTGCTGAAGTTTACTGTACCAGAACTTAAGGCACATTTGGACTTGCTTTTAAAAATAAAACAACATAAATTAGGAGTCAAGCCTTATTTGACATATTTACAGATCCCTAGAGCATCTGGATTAATAAACAGGGTTGGATTCGCTAATCCGCAACGCATCAAGATGTGCTGTGTTTTCTACTTGATGTAGATGGAAGCTTTTCTCAGGAAATGATGGGTGAGGTTCTACCGTTTCACCAGCTCCCAGTGGACTAGTTACCATGAGGAATCTGAATTACCTTTAATAAAGCTTTTGTCCTCACACCCTAAAACCCACTGGCCTAGCATAGGTTTCAATGAATCTTTTGCTGATAAGTAATTTTAATAAGACTATATACATTTGTCATTTATATTTGTTCCCTTATCATATCCAAAAAGTTCATAAAGATCTGAGGCTCCAGCATACTACAAGGACTTAAGATCTAGGGATCTTTTGACCTTATAATGACAGGTGTAAGTTTTCTTTAAATGTGCATTTTGACACCGGTAATAACTATGTTCATTATTTTCCTTGAGACAGGTTCACGTTTCATATTTTGAGATTATGTGTAACAAAGTATTAAAATCCATGGTCTGATAATTAGGTTGTTTTCCAGATAATAGTGGAATTCTATGAAAAACAAAGCTAGTTAGATGACAATCTAAACAGTCATACAAGAACTTCCCATGCCCATAACCACCATACCTGGAATGGCACAAGAGCATTGTGTGTGTCTAGCACAGGGAGCTTTGAACAACTGAGAGTGAAGGAAGTAAATTTAGTAATTATCTTACTACTTAACCTAAGTTGTGAAGAGAATTCACCATTTTATTTTTGTTTAAGCATTTATTATGTATTTGATTATGATGAATCACAAAGTACAGTCTGGAGTGACTGCCTCAACTCAGGCAAAGGTACTAGCAGTTTTTACCCACATAGCTTTTGCTTTCCTGGGAGAAATTGCAATAGTGTGGAATTTAGGTTATACAGGTGGTTAGAGCTTGAAATTACCACGGAAATATGACAAGGAGCCACAGAAGTCCAAGAACAGTTTAAGAATTCTTTTTTTCTAGAACATTTTTACAAAAATTCCAAGCTAAATATTGTGGAAAATGAATTAAATGTAAAGAAGAAGAATGCATACATTTGTACCAGCAACCAAAACCTTTTTATCTGGTACTAGCATGTACCACAAAACATTTCAGTCAATGGTAGACCACACTTAAGTTAGTCATTCCTGAAGCTCATCCCGGTGGATAAAGAGTGTTATTGTTCAGTGACATCACAGCCACCATACTGTCTTAATGTGCTGCATTTCACACATGTTCATGATGCTAGTGTAGACAAGCCTACAGCATTAATAAACATAGGAAAATACATCACTCGCAGTTGTCCATAACACACAGAGGGTGATGATAATGATGCGTGGCCATGTTATGGTCTGTATATTTGCTGCTCTATTTCTTGTTATTATTACTCCTATTTATTTTTAATAAAGATTAATAATAAGCTAGGTTACACTGGCAGCAGCCTCGTAATCTCTTGTTAACTGCACTTGATGTACTTCTTGGCATCAAGAAGTCACAGTGAATGGCAGCATACCCAGGAACTACATAGGCTCAAGACAGATGGGCTCCCAGTGCTAAGAGGAGGAAATGGACACAAGTTCCCACCCCCAGCCTGGAAGCTATCTTCAATTAACAACTGCTTGCAAAGCAAAAACCAATTTTCTCCAAAGGAGTCTGTCAGTTAGGGTTTTATTGCTGTGAAGAGACACCATGACCATGGCAATTCTTTGGAAGGAAAACATTTAACTGGGGTTGGACTACATCCTTAGGTTTAGTAATCATTATCATCATCATCATCATCATCATCACCACCACCACCACCACCACCACCACCATCACCATCACCATCATGGCGGAAGCATGGCAGCACACAGGCAGAGGTGGTGTTCAAGAGGTAGCTGAGAATTCTGCATCCAGATCAGCAGGCATCATTAAGAATAAAGATACATGAAGCTTACAGAACAACAAATGAACCAGAAAAGAAAGTCCCCTCATCACATAATAATCAAAACATTAAGCATAGAAAACAAATAAAGAATATTAAAAAACTGCAAGGAAAGAGGCCAAGTGACTAGAAGAGGCAGAGTCACTAGAATTACACCTGGCTTCTCAATGGAGACTCTAAAAACTTGAACAGATGTGTGCAGACTCTAAGAGAACACATATGGGAGCCCAGATTACTATACCCGGCAAAACTGTCAACAACCATACTTAGAGAAAATAAAGTATCCCAAAACAAGGTCAAATTTAGACAATATCTATCTACAAAATCATCCCTATAGAAGGTGCTAGACAGCAAACTTCAACATAATGAAGCTAATTATATTCATAAAAATACAGAAATAAATAATCTCACACCAACAAAACCAAAGGGACACACACCACCACCACCACTACCACCACCACCACCACCACTACCACCACCACCACCACCACTACCACCACCACCACCACCACCACCACTGAATATAGAGAGTTTGAGTTAGTTCCTGCATGGAGCCTTCATGTCTATGTTCTTGACTCTTTGCTGCAGGAAGGTATTCTTCAGGCTACAGAAAAAGAAACCTTGACACCAACTCAGTCACAAAACTTTCTACCTACAAGCTATCCTGCCTGCAAGATGAGCTGAGTCAACAGTGACACAGAACTTGTGAGAGCGATCAACCAATGTTTGGTTTAACTTGAGGCCTTGAAAGAGAAATTCTAAATTGGAGATGTCCACCAGGTCTCTGCTCTCACAGCTCGGGGAATCCTGCAGAAGAGAGAAGAAAAGATCATAGAGGTCAGAGGGGATGGAGGACACCAGGAGAACATGACCCACTGAATCAACTAAGCAGGGCTTATATGGGTTCACAGAGACTAAAGCAGCAAGCATAAGGTCTGCATGGGTCTGCACCATGTCCTCTGTGTATATGTTATAGTTGTTTAGCTTGGTGTTTTTGTGGGACTCCTAACACTGAGAGGTGAGAACAGATGTGTCCTTGACTCTTTTGCTTGTTCTTAAGGACTCATTTATTTCTGTTGAGTTTTCTTGTCCAGCCTCAATGTGAGGTCTTAGCCTTGCCTTATTGTATCTTGTTTTATTGCATTTGTTTCTTGATTCTTGGAGGCCTACTTCTCTCTGAAGGGAAATGGAGAAGGAGTGGATCTGGGGGATAACAGAAGTAGAAGGGAGCTCGGAATGGATGGAGCGGAATGTGTGCTCAGGAGATACTGTGTGAGAGCAAACTCTATGTTCAATTAACAAAAAAGAAAAAAATTATTTTCAATAAAATTTTTTTTAAAAAAGAAGTCAAAAAGAATGGTACATCATTTACATGAACTATCCAAGTTTATGCAAATATACACTATGATAACACATCTATGAAGCCAATAAAAATATCTAGACATGTAAATGATTATTCCCAAACTTAAGCCTGGTCTTCTTGCCCTACTCCTCTGCCCATAATTCTTGCTTACTCAAACTTCTCCATGCCTCAGACCTCACAACTGTAAAATAGAAATAATAACTGCACATAAAACATCTCATCGTTCCACAATTGCAAGTCTTCATTGAGAACATTTATGACTCATAAGTGTTAAGGCATTTATGATGCCTTTTTGTGTGAAAAATACAACTGCCTGGGGTGTGGTCAGGTATGCCTATAACAAGAGATTGAGACTAGAAAACGGCTGTTAGTTCAAAACCAGCCTGAGCAACATGGAGAATGCTACAAAAGTCAGGGCTGAAGAGCAAAACTTCATCTCAAAATAATTATATTTCAGTATTTCATGTATCTATACTGTATGTAAATTCATACATAATATGTATATAAATGCACATCTCCTTTTTAATATCTGCCATTATAATGCAGAACTATAGTTCCTTTTGAGAGAAGTTTTAAAAGAAAATAAATTGTGGCCAGGCAAGATTTGAAATGAAATGTGAAGAATCTTAAAATTTGCACCTGCTACATTTTTATCTGTAGACAAAGGACAAGGTTAGCTCCTGGAATTTGTTCAAAGTGATTGACTAACTCTGGGTGATGAAAGTTACTAAGAAGAAGGTTGGGAATTTTATTATACGGCTTAAGACTTTAATGATTGAATTGCATAAGGTGTTGCTCTTGACACGCTTTGACATTTTCCTTTATTAGAAATATTTTCACAGAGCTGAGGAACACTAGCATAAGCAAAAGTATTTAATTTTGCCGAATATTACTCTGAGCATCAGCTGGCATGGGATGAACTACTGCTCAGTGTGAATTCCTAAATCTGAATGAAGGCTTTGAAATCGAGCAGATTCCACAGACCTCACAAAAATGTTGCCTTTCCTCTGGTGTGAACTTTAAGAAATGCCTCTGCCCATGTTTATACAGTTTTAGAGGGGCTCCATGGTTTATGATCAGATTAGCCTCTTTCCCTCACAGGGCCTGACTTCCAAGTCCACATGTGGAAATGGTCTCAGTCTCCAAGAGTAGCAACTGTCAAGTGTTGTTTCAGAAGGGAGAAATCAGATCCTAATAAAAACCTGAGGGAGGCCAGATTTTAGATAGGATCTTATTGAGTACACTTAAAGACACAAAGATTTGAGTCATACCTTAGCATTATTTGAAAATACATTCTCCCATACTCACTCACCTGAACACCAAGAAAACATCAATATAAGCTCGAGGCAACAACTTCCATATTAAAAATAAGAATGAAGGATGCAAAGACCTTGTTTAAAAACAAAACCAAATACTAAAAACTGAGAATGATAACACAAACATGGAAAATGGTATGTGCTTTAATCTAAGTAGTTTATGGATGCTGACCTAATGACATTTAAGTTGGAGCTAGGTACATCCTCTCCCACTGAGGCCAGACAAGGCAGCCCATCTAGAAGAACATATCCCACAGACAGGCAACAGCATTTGGGATAGCCTCTGCTCCAGTTGTTCCGGACCTACATGAAGACCAAGCTGCACATCTGCTACATACGTGCAGGGAGGCCTAGATCCATCTCGTATATGCTCTTTGATTGGTCTCAGTCTCTGAGAGCTCCAAGGGTCCAGGTTAGTTGACTCTGTTGGCCTTCTTGTGGAGATCCTATCCTCTCAGAGGCCCACAATCCTTCCCTCTACTCTTCCATAACAGTCCCTAAGCTCCATCTACTGTCTGGCTGTGAATGTTTGCATGTGTCTGAGTCTGCTGCTGGGTGGAGCCTCCCAGAGGGCAGCCATGCTAGACTCTTGTCTGTAAGCATAGCAGAGTATCATTAATAGTGTCAGGGATTGTTGCTTGCCCATGAAATGGGTCTTAAGTTGTGCAAGTCATTGGTTGGCCATTCCCTCAGTCTCTGCTCCATCTCCTGTGTCTGCATTTCTTGAAGACAGGATAAATTTTGGATCAAAAGTTTTATGGGTGGATTGGTTTCCCTATCACTCCACTGAGGTTCCTGCCTGGCCTCTTCAGGTTCCATATCCCCAGTGCTGTGTGTCACAGCTAAGATCACCCCCATTGATTCTTGGGCATCTCCCTCATCCCAAGTCTCTGGATGACATTAACTTTGACAATGTTTTATACAGGCCATAGCAATAAAAAGAAGAGCCACCACAGAGGATGACACATTCTAGGAAGGGAATGTGAGCAGTAGGCAGGAGGCTTTTAGCTACAGAAAGGGAAGATTATGAAGCATCACTATCTTCCACAGCATCAGCAAGTGTGAGTCTTCAAATGCACACATAAAGACATGTTAGAGTGTGGCAGTGAGTAGAGAAAGGGATTGAGACTGGGAGTAGCTCATTAGCATAGAGCCCGGGGAACTGCAACCTGCTGTGTTCTGGACTAGATGAGGCCATACTTGCCTGGTCTCTGCAAGTCTCCTTGAGCTCAGCTTAACCCTAGGATAAAGGAAGGGGCAGCTGCAAGCAGTACTTCACTTTGATAACTTTCAGAACATTTCTTGCAGTCTAGTATCTGGGGTTCTGCCCATGTTTGTTTTTGCACCTCCTTGGGCCACACAGCAACCCTACCTTCTGCAGGCCAAGGCCAGAGAGAACATGGGAGACAAGTTCCAAACGGCTGACAGTGCCAGACTCTGGATATAAAGCGACATCTCTCTTGTCCGCTCTCTTTCCTTCTTGGTGACAAGAAGAGTAATGTTCTTTGCAATGTAACATTTGAAGCTCTGCCTAGCTTTCACTAAAGATAAGCAAGTTTCCAGCCCTGGAAGATTTGGGAGGACACAATATCCTAGAACACAAGGCATGCTGGGAGGCTTATTCCTCATCTACTTATGTGGATCCAGTAAGAGCTGACTCTCCTCCATCATCCTTTCTCCATCTCCTGGGCCTCTGAATGTCCCAATAACAGATTGTACTTAAAAGAAATAAAAGGGATGGGGGATTTGAGATTAGTTCATAAAATAAGAAATGGTCAGGCTTTTCACTGAAAAAAGAGAGAGAGAGAGAGAGAGAGAGAGAGAGAGAAATGTGACCTTATTAGAGTTACAAGTCCTTGTGAGCTGTTGCCTACCACACATGCCTTGCTGTAGTGCTGTAGTTCTTGTCAGTTTGTGCATACTGTCTCCTGGATGTGGACTTGATTCATCTGGAAAAAGAAAGCAAAACCACCGTAAGTGTCAACTCTTGAAGAATGATCTTTTTAAGTGTCAAAATTAAGACTATAGTAATATAAAAGCTATGAAAGACTTCATTAGAATTAAAGTGTGGGATTTTAATATTTATCTCTTTAAAGGTGTTGATAGTTATCTTCTCAGTGTTCTTAGTATCTCTGTGGTAGGTACATTATGCCTACTCTCAACATATTTGAAACAAGTTACCTAGAGAATCGAAAACCAAACAAGCAAAACAAACCAGACAAAAAACAAACAAAACTAGAACTGTAGATAACCCAAAACAAAAGTCCTGTAACTCATTCTATCCCCAACTTTTTTCATGCCACTGCTGAGAAATCTCAATGCCTATCATTCTAACTCCTTTCAGGAAGCATTATTTGAATACTATCTTCTCTTTAGAGGTCTGTAATGACTCACAAATGCCCTTTAATTAAAAGCAAATCCCACAGTCACAGCTGTCCAGATCCACAGCTGTAACATTCATCTGACATTTTTTGGATACCTAGTACATGGTCAGACATTCTCTAAGTGTAGGGGCTATAGAGATGAAGTATGGGCTTATAGTGTTGGAAGAGAACTAATATCCCCATGACCTTCCACTGGTCGGTCTCATTGGCACTGTACAAGCTTGGAGACATGGCCCCTGCTACCTAGAACTGTAAAGTTTAGATGATAAGAAGAAAAGATGAAGAGGTGATGATCTGGTTGGGTTTTTTGGCTGTTTGTGGTTGAATGTTTTTAGTTTTCTGTTTGTTTGTTTGTTTGTTTGTTTGTTTTGCTTGGACTGGTTTTTGTCAGATAAGTCAAGGTTCCAGTAGATCTGAACACAAAGTCCCAGGAACCTGGCATGTGTGAAAAGTGACAAGAGCAGACTGCTGAGGAAAGACAACTTCAGAAGACCCCTGAGAATTTATAACTCTACTGGAATACGGTCATGTCTGTGACTCTATGACATTTAGTACATAGACAGAAACATTCCATCCTTTGTGTTTTATAAAGATCTTCCCAAGAATCTTATGCAGAATTATTGCTGGAGGAAAAGGAAATCATATGTAAATCATGAGACTTGAGCTATGGCATCCATGATTGAGAAACAAAGCTATGCGATTTGAAACAGAATTGTAATGTCACGTCACACTCTGGTTTGTGACTTTGAAGAAGCCTCAGCTCCAGAAAGAGACAGGCTCTCTTATAGCCTGTTTCTTCTTAGAACTACCTTCTCTATACAAGTCTCCGTGTGGAGCAGGCACCTAGAGAGACATGTATTGGAAAGTAATCAGCATCATAATTACATAACTACTAATTTAAACGTGGAGCAATTGAGAAACTCTCAGTGATATAGATGATGAATTGAAAGAGTGGTGTCACAGAAGACAAGACAAAACGGAGCCTGAAGAAGGCAGATATGCTCAACAGTGTTCAGTGTAGAAGACATAAAGTCAGATAAACTCTGAAGTCTTTCCCGACAGTCCCATTAGCGTGTCAAGGGTAGAAATCAGAATGTGGAATTTCAAACGTGAATGAAAGACTGTAAGGTCAAAAATGTAGTATCTATATCCCCCATGAGACTAGCTCACAAAGTTTAGTGATTTGATGCAATCCAGGTTCAATACTAATTGTGCAACATGGCTGTGATCATCAGAATATCTGTTGATTGAAGTCATGAGGGGCTCAAGCCAATGCAGAATTGTTTTTAACAAACCACCTTATTTTACTGCTTAAGGCAAGCCAAACCTAGAACTGCTCAAAATTGCTCCATATACCAAGTTGTCCTCTGATTAAACTACTTGCCTCCATGAGTCCATTATATTTAAGTAAGTATAAACTTTTTCCCCATAGGTGAGAGGGTACATTGCAATGCCCCAGAGAATCCCTGAAACTGAATAATACTGAACCCTACACATGTCCTAAGCTTTTTGCATATGCGCACATGTATGATATGTGTGTGCGTGCCTGTGTGTGTGTGTGTGTGTGTGTGTGTGTGTGAGAGAGAGAGAGAGAGAGAGAGAGAGAGAGAGAGAGAGAGAGTTTATTTAAACTAGGCATGGTAAAGTTAGGAACATAAAAATTTAAGAGAGTATAATACTATATAGTAGTAACTTATATAAACCTAGCATCTCTCTAAAATATCTTTAAAAGGAGATTTGCCCTTCTTATGAGACAATACAGTTCAGATGAAATGAGGACAAAGGCATTGTGTCATAGCAATAAGCAACTAATGCTATAGATCCAAATGTTACTTGAACACAAGCATGCACTATCACAACAGTCAATCTGACACCTCAGGCAGCTACAAAGTGACTAATGGGTGGGTAATGTATACTACTTGGATATGCTGGTAAAGGAATTCACAGCCAAGGTGAATTGGAGTACAATTAATGCTATAAAATTTCTTTTCACTACTTGAAATGACACTCAGTTTAAAACTTTTGAATTATTTCTAGAATCTTCTATGTAGTGTTTCTTGACTGTGGTCTGCCATGGGATATAAACCATGGCAAATGAAATATAGACAATAGGAAACAACTGGACTTCTTTATGCTTCCATTATTGCCTTAGTTGTGTGGGGTCTGTCTTTCTCACTTCTAAAGGGCAGAAACGTCCCCACCTTTCTTTCTATGGAGTCAACTGGTAGTAAGGAATATACTCAACCCATGATGCTAAGCAGCTGCTTTCTCTGTGAGAAGATACTTCAGCAAAAGTATTAGGGGTCTCACCACCCCAACCCCAATGGTTTATAAAGAGAGTTGTAAACTGTGATTCTCCCACAACCCCGCCAGGGTTAAAAAGGAAGGACTCTGAGCAGCAGCAGCCCAGCTCTAATGGAAAGGCCACCCCTTTACAGGCACCATGGTAATTGTGCTTATTTGCTTTCTGGGACTTGCCCAAACCTGTCAAGTTCTCACTTTGAAAACTTGCAGATGAATCCACCACATATTTATCCACTCATTTCCATATGCAAAGAAGTTGCTACTGGGAGGCTGATGACTGAGATGTTCTTTATCATGGCTGATTCTCTGCTTCAACTTCATTCTCTCTTCTGGCCCTCCAGGACCTTCCCCATTCATAAGCACAGTGCCTCACTTGGTTCAAATAATGTGGTCTGCAGCACTTGTGTGCTAACCAGCGCCTATGTTAGAAAATGAAGACCTGGGCCTGTTACCATCTGAGCTACAGAGATTAAGAGCCACAGATATGCAGACTCCAGACGATTCTAAAAGGAAAACAGGTGTGCTTGTGCTCTGGTAAGGATTTCCATTATGCTCATAGTTGAAAATTTAGATCTGGTCATTAAATTTTTGAGCCAGGCGGAGTCACAAAAAACCACCCACACACAAAATAAATAGGTCAGACAAACCAAGCTGGGGAGAAAAGAGCTTTTTGAGGAAAAAGAAGACTTTGTCAAGGAGAGTGTTTAATAAGAGCATGTGTGAGACAGAAAAGACAGTGTATGATTAGGAAAAAGCTAAGCTACTGCCTTTTGGGTGTGTCCTGAGTAAAAGTGTCTTCAGCCATGACCCACTGAAATGACTTAGTCTTTTTCACACAGATAAGAAAACGCAGTTTGGGTCCTGTTAGTTTCAACTCCTGTTTCAGGTTAACGAACCTCACAGCCAAATGGTTATCATAAATAATTTCCTTCCGGAGCTGACTCCAGTTAGCATTTATCAATGTGGAGTCAGTACAAAGGATGCCCCCAGTAAACCACAGCAGTGGGGAAGTAGATGTGACCTGACAATCAGAAAGCCCGAGTCACTGGCATCTGTGACTCTTTGGTAACTAGATGCAATCAACAATATCAGCTTGAGGTGATGTTTCCTTGAACTGGTATAGAATATAACGGTGGGCAACATGCTCCACAGGGGTGCAGCCTGGGCTCAGGAACTCTGATCAATTACTTGTGCTTTCCCATTCTACTCTTCACCATTACCCCTGCATCTATTATTCACATTCTCTCACTTTTTCTTTTATTCTGATAAGCCTTATTTCCGTTAATATGACTAGAACCCTTAGCTCATCATTAAATTCTCTGGACCTGTTGAAGAGGCTACCACATGACCTTCAGACAAAATGACATTGAAATGGAGAACCAGCTCAAGCAAGTTAATAGCTACTTGCAAAGCACTTCTGTGACTAATAAAGCCCTCAGACCCATTATTCAATTTGTTTGTTCCATGACATATTTTGACTTTAGACACTGTCATATAAAAATAACCTACTATGAACTCAGACTGTTATTTAAATTTGAGGCTACTTTTGCCAAAGCCACAGAGATTTTAGAGAAAACTCATCATTAGAAGAAGCAACATGGCACACTCCAAGTCACTTGAGATGCCCAGTCTTCTACTACTCTGCATCTCTGAACAAACAGAAACAGGAACTAAGTTTCTGGGTAGGGTCCTCATAAACACATGTTACCCTCCCACATGAATCAAATGAAAGCCAGCCATATAGGATGTACACCTGTAATGTCTTAACCTTATGCTATGTGAAACCATGTCTCATTCCATTTACAAATAAGGTGAAGAAAAGAATTTAACTTAAGTCAGGCAGGCACTGGTGGCACATACCTAGTCTTTAATCTGAACACTCAGAGACAGAGGTAGGTGGGTCTCTGTGATTTGGAGCACAGCCTAGTCTACAAAGTAAGTTCCAGGACACTCAGGGCTACTCAGAGAAACCCTGACTTGAAAAAACCCAAACCAAACAAACAAAACAACAACAAAAAATTAATTTAACTTAATACCATAATTTGTATTTTGGTCTGTTGTTTGTTTGTTTTTAATGTTGCATATTAACACTGATAGTCAAGACTTTTTCCAGTTCCTGAATTAACTTGAGTGGCTATCAGATCCTTCCCTTAGGAAGTTAGTATTTCCCAAGGAAAGAGTTCAGTAAACGAATGCTATAAATGGTTAGTCCAAGCCCAATGTAACCATTTCATGCAACTTTAGATAGACCTTTTAAATCTAGGAGCTGCAAAGCTACCTTATTCATAAACACACAATATACCAGAAAAGGCAGTAGACAATAAGGCAAGAAATAATTATGAAGACAAAATTCAGAAACCAAATTTAATGTTCATTCAGTACGTAATTTAACAAGGAAAAACTAAAAGAATATTAAATGTCTTATGTACTAGCAGTCCTTGTACAGGTAGATGTTATAAAATTATAAATAAGCTTTAGCAAACACATGAGCTGATTGACTAATACTCTGTCAACCAGACTACTTAGGGAACAAGAACATGGGGTGGTTACTTTCTGTCTTTCTGTCTTTTTCTTTTTAAGGGAGTTTCCTGTTTTTGTCAATGTGAAAAATCCCAAGTTTTCTCTCCTAAATCAATGTTTAGGTTTTTTTTTGGGGGGGGGGGCTTAAAAGCTAACATTTTGTTATTGAAACCCTTTATGTTTATAACTTAGTAGAAAGAACATAAAGATTATGAGAAATTTCCCATCTCATTAAGGTACCGAGTATGCAGAAGGAATTAGCAATAGTCAAAGGCTTATAATTACCTATATATAAAAAAGAACCTAATTTAATCCTGAAACAAACTTTAAAATACATATTATCTTCATGCAGAACAGAAGAAAACAAAGTTTTCGTAGAAATAACTTATTGTGCCCTGGGCTTTCTGCAAATAGTCAATAGGGCCTGAGCCTGTATGCCCTGCTCACCACCCTACACTGCCCTATCATGATAGGTATGAATTTGCTTCCAGGTAATGCTGAATTACAGACCCCTGCCCCCACGAAAACACCCAAAGATACTGATAGTTATATAGCAGTAAGGACATGCTGCAGAAGAGCTCAGTGAATTTGCATATAGATCTGAAGACTCAGATTTGTATTCATGAGTCATAAAGCCAGTCAGAGGAAAAACTGTGGAGTTGGCAGACAGTCTTGACTGCCTACACCCTGCCTTTCCCTGAGGCATTCAGAAGCCTTGCTGATGCCTGGCTCCATCAGCTACCCAAGTCTTTCCTGTCTTGCCTTTTGTCTCCTGTACCACAGACTACTTAGCATCATAATTATCTGTGTGCCCGCCTCACCAAAACCACCAGCAGACTATAAACTTAAGACATTAAGAGTGTCCTTCGTCCCTCTTCTTTATTGTACTGAGCTCAAAAGAGCATGCTCAGCAAACATTTATAGAATAAATTTATGAACATCGACTGGACCTCACTCTCTACCCCTAACTAAAATATCTAAGCCCTGCAATTTGCATGTACGGCTCTCTGAGCCTTGCTTCTTAATATGACAAGTTAATAATAAATTCTGTTAACTCACAAGGAGATGTTTGACTGGCCCTCTTGGATCATACATCAGTGTTATTGTATATGAGAATAAATGTGTTGAAGACTAAATATCCAATCTTGACTTGTGCCCATTGGGTTACTTTCAATGTGCGGACTTGATAAAAGTGAATATAAAAAAAAAAAAAATGCCTCTGGGAAATCCAACATGTTAGTGCCTGGTTAATGCAGAAAACGGAAGGAATTCAAGGTTACACATAAGCTATCTTATTTAGTTCTCAAAATGAACCTTATTAAGGTAGGTATTGTGTTTATGAAAGGAAAGGGGGCACAGAGATATGTTACCCTATGGACAGACATGGATTAATGGCCGAGAAAGATTCTCCTTTGGCCTGGCTCAAGGTTATTGTCTAGACAGCAGCTGGAGGACTGAAAACTTATTACAAGGAAAGTTTCGCCACAAGATTAGTGCTGTGAACTTTCTTAAGATGACAGCAAAGAAGAACCTTGGGATAGAAGAGAAACAAAACTCATCTGGGCACAATTTCTAAAACTTTGGCTATGACCCTGCCTGATATCCCATCAGGAACATCCTTCTCTTGCTATAGAAACCCTTGACCAGGGTTCCAGAAATCTGCACCAGCTGCAGAAATATTGGCAACAAGGGTCCTACAGCAACAACTTTCTGGAAGACTGCATTTGATAAGAAAGTCACTTCACGGCCCCAAGGTATTTGGATTCCAGGTTAAAGTCACAAGACAAGCACCAAAGGTCAAAAGAAGCTACGAGTTGATTAGTTACATAGGATGGAAAGATAAACCTGGAAGCGAGAAGCCTTCTGGTCTCCTGTCTAAAAATAACAATGATGTAACCTTGGGTGGCTCTTTAACCAGTTTCTTGGATTTCTCAGTCTCTCCGATTGTCTTGATGGCATCGTGCTTAAGAATACGGGTGAAGTAAATGGGATGATGTACAGAAACCACGCAGTAGTGGCTCAGTGAATTGCTGCAGTAGTGGCTCAGTGAATTACTGTTCCCGTTTTGAAATATATGAATACTGACAAGCTCAATCTACTGACACTAGCTTGTGGAGATGAAGACCAGAGGGTTTGAACACCGAGAGAACAGAGAGCTATTTAATCACATGCTGAAAAGCAGTTATGTATCAGCCTGGGAGTGAAATTCTAGTGCTTTGCCAGGGCCCGGCTCACTTTTTTGGAAATACATTATTTCTTTTACGACTGAAAATAATGTGTTCCTTTTTCATAATCTGGAAAAAAATATTTTTCAACCTTTATTTTTTTTGTATATTTGTTTATGTATTTAGAATTGTACTGGGAACAAAGAAGGGACTCAGAAATGCTAGGCAAGGGCTTGGCCTCTCCACCATGGCCCCATCCTTTGTGCTGCATTTTCTTCTGACATTTTATTGTGACACCATTTCTTAAGTCTCCCAAACAGGGTTTAGCCCATGTCCCTGTTGCCTCAGCCTCCTGAGAAGCTAGAATAAAAGAACTGTCCCATCAGATCCCACTGCTTTTATAATTACTAGATTGATTTTTAAACAAATGAATTTTGTTATGACATTTTCATACATGTACCCGATGTACTAGAATGATATTTGAATGATCTTTAAAATCATAAGGAAAAATGAAAATAATTCCAAATCCCTATGTTAACACTGGGTTTGTGTCCTAACTGTTCTCTCATGTCTTGGGATCTCAGTGTGTGTGTGTGTGTGTATGTGTGTGTGTGTGTGTGTGCCTACAAATATAAGGCACTGCTGAATTTTTCTGTGTATCTTGCATAAGCATTGTATAGCATGCAATTCACACAAATAATTTGTGACAATTAAATATTTAAATATTTTATGAAATACCATTTGAATTTGTCTCAAGATTTAAGTATGAGTACTGAAAAGAAAGCAGCTTCCAGAGTGGGCGTGGGCTTCTTAAGACAAATGCATAAATATTCTTCTGATCTATGGCTTCTAAGGGATAGCTCGCATTACAGTTTATGGCTTTGTTATGCTTCATTGAATAAAATGTTAAAGGAAATTTTAATTCTGTCTTTAATATGATTTTAAATAATAGTGATAAATATCATTTGCATAGAGTTTTACATATAGTTTTGGTAATTCTCTAAAATAATTTTATTTCTTATGGTAATTTTTCAAAACTTGTGTGGAAATACAATATGCTAGGGCAGAAATTTTAATACATAATTCAATATTAACTTTTAATTTACCAGTTGTGATGATCTTATACAAATCTTCAGCTAAGCATTACAAAGGCCTCCTAGTTCAGTAGGCTAAAATCTTTGCCAAATTATCACAGTTTTTACACTCCTCTTCTCATGTGGCCTCAAGTATCTTCACATATGTGTTGGCCATTTCTTTTTACATTTTAGAGCATCATCTAAGCACAGGATTTTCCCAGGATTCGACTGGTCTCTACCAAAAATATTTAATGCTATGGAAGAGTTCTTGAGAGATATGAAGCATAAATTATTTGCCTGAGCACACATTGTAAAATGTTTCCCCACACAGTTTCCTTAAGTCTTTTTCTTAAAGGCTTTTAAATTTTTAACATACATATATTAAGGGCGGATTAATCAACCTTTCCAGAACAACAACAACAAAAAAGTAAATAACTTCAAGAGGTATAAAAGTAAAATATCCACTTCGGTTATTATAAAGATGCAAACTATTTAAACAACCTTGTTTAAAAACTGTAATTTCCAAATGATTAAAAAAAAATTTTATCTAACATTATAGAAGATAGCCATCAAAATGCTGCTTTCTGAAATACAGTCTGAATAGAGACAAAGTACACCGACTAAGGGCAAATAATAAACATTTACAGTTCTGGTGTAAGAAAAGTAAAGGTGAGAGCAAAATAAATAAAATCAGATGACAAACACATTTGCTATATAGCTAAGGGAATAGTTTACCTGAATGACAACAGCAAGAGTATTTGTCAAAGGGTCAAAATATGTAAAGAAAAATCTATTAGAAGCCACAGGTGGTGGTGCATGCCTTTAATCCCAGCCCTCAGGAGGCAGAGACAGGCGGATCCTGGTGATTTTAAGACCAACCTGATCTACAGAGTGACTTCAGGACAACTGGGCTGCTACACAGAGAAACCTTGTGTTGAAAAACCAAAAAACAAAACAACAAAACAAAACTCTACTAGAAATTCAAAGAGACATACGAGAAATCAACAGAACTGTAATACTGAAGTACAGAAACTAGCACTTTGTCTAACGGATACTTCAGATGGGCAAGCAAGAAATGAGAAAACTACTGTACAACTGGCCACGCTTATTAACCCAGCAAGAACAAGTAGGTATGTATCAAATTCTACAACCAAACAGAGGAAAGAATGCTTCCATATAACCACTGTGTGTGTGTGTGTGTGTGTGTGTGTGTGTGTTTATGTGTATGTATGATGCATGTGTGTGGATGTATGTGGATGTGTGTATGTGTGTGTGTGTGTGTGTGTGTGTGTGTGTCTTTATGTCAGAGTTAAGTATTACATAGTTATGGTTTGTTTTGGGATTAAAGTTAGAGGTATAGTTAGGATAATGGCTAAATCTAAACTTAAAAATAGAGTTAAGTGAGAAATAAATTTAGAATTACGGTTATGGTTAGAGCGTGGAGGTTAGGACTACAACAGTTAGTGTTATTAATTATTTTATGATTAGTTTTTCACTTAGTTTTAATGTTTAGGCTATATAGGGACGAATGTTTAGCATTTGGGCTAGGTTCTGTTTAAGGTTATTGGTGTTAGGGTTAGTGTTAGACAGGGTTAGGGCCTGAGACTATTTTAGGTTTATTTCTAAGATTAATGTTTGAGTTAAAGGTAAGGTTGTGGTTAGACTCAAGTTCAGGGGGAAGGATCCAGTTAGGAACAGTATTGGTATTGTTTCTTAGGTTAACCTTAGAGTTAGTCTCAGGGTTAAGGTTAGCACTCGATTGCCACTCGGGTTAGTATAAGTCTTGTAGTTAGTGTTGGAGCTGGGTTTAAGGTTAAGATAAGGATGGTGGAAGCCTTTCAAAGTGTATTCACAGGCGCAGGGAAAGGCGTACACACATTCCTTTCTAACTCATTTTTGACAATGGAAAAGATGGGAAGCAGTTTGAGGAGGAACCACAATCAAAAAGGAAAGAAAATTTATTCAGCTTAGATGGTGTTGAGCTGAGGTTCCTTAGATGGTGTTGAGCTGAGGTTCCTTAGATGGTGTTGAGCTGAGGTTCCTTAGTACTTTGGAGGTTTGTAAAGGAGGCATATAAATAGGGAGAGTGCTATCAGTTGATGCAACCACGCCCCAGGACCATAAGCAGGGTTGGGTGCCATCTTATAAATACAGAGTATGTTCAATCAGAGAGAGTAGCTGGGAATGATAAACTGTCTGGAACTCATTCTATAAGGAAAAATTAATGTCTTGGCAATAAAATACCAAAAACATGGGTTGGGTATGAGGCCTTGGTGTCTGCAAATGTAAACCAGATGCTGTGCTGAACAGTTTTATGTCAATCTGGCAGGTGCTAAAGTCATCCTTGAGGAAGGAACCCCAGTTAAGAAACTGTCTCCCTAAAATCTGACTATAGGCAAACCTGTAAGACATTTTCTTAATTAGTGTTTGATGGTAGAAAGCCCAGCCCTTTGTGGGTGGTGACATCCCTGGACTGGTGGTCCTGAGTTCTAGGAGAAAGCAGGCTGAGCAAGCCATTAGGAGCAAACCAGTAAGCAGCGCTCCTCCATGGTTTCTGCATCAGCCCTTGCCTCTAGGTCCCTGTACTGTTTGAGTTCCTGTCCTGACTTCTTCAATGATAGATAATACTGTGGAGGTGTAAGTCAAATTAATCCTTTCTCCCCAACTTGCTTTTGGTCATGGTGTTTCATCACAGTAGTAACACCAACTAAGGCAAGCCGGTAGCAGGGGTGGCATACTGCTGTAATAGACCTGACTGTTGTTTTGGGAAGGACTGTGGAAGAGCTTTGAAAATTTAGGCTATAGAAGCCATTGTGAGAGCTCAGTGAGCTATTCTGTAGAAGCTTGGAAGACAGGAATGTTGAAAGCAGTATAGATGACAGACGCTAGGTTGGGAAGTTTCAGAGGGAAACAAAACTCTACTGGACCTTTTGTGTGACAAATTTGTGGGGTCTAGTCAGCTGGAGCTGAAGAATAAACTGTGATTAACAGGAGACCAGAATCACTAAAGTAAGACTGTTGTTTTACTGGGCCAAAAGATGCCAGTCTACTACTGGAGCTGAAAAATTAGTCATGATTAAGAAGAGACTAGCATCACTGAGGTAAAGTCTTCTGGAAAGTGTTTCCTGAGACTCAGCACACAGAAGCTATGTTCCAGAAGTGACTAAGGTTGTACCTTACACTGGCAGCAAAACTTGGTAGTGTAAAAGTCATCCTAGTGGTACTGGTTTTGAAGGCATGATGGAGTCATAAAGAGCAGCTGAAGTTTGGCTCTATGAAAGGATGGAAGCCACTGGTGAAGTTTCAGTCTCAGTAGCAAGACTGAAGGAGTCATGTGGAGCAGGTTTAGCACTATGAAGAGAGCCTAGGAGAGGTTATTGGTGAAAGGGTGCCCCACTTGCAGCAGAAGACTCCATCATTGTGGAGATGCCATTACCATGGGATGACTACCAAGAACAGCTTAAGTAGTGGAGGGGACCTTGCCAGAGCTACAGAGAACAGAGCTGGAGAAGTGACCCAAGCCTTTTGGAGGAAACCAGAAGACAATGAGTAGATCCCAGATATTGGACATTGTGTTATTTACACTGTTGGGGTTTTGGGTTTGCTTTGGTCCGACTGTGACTATGCCCTGGTTCTTCCCTCTTGAAGTAAGAAGTAGTTAATTTATGTTTGATATTACAGGCACCTACAGTTGAGAGACTTTAAACTTAAAAAAAGAGGAAGAATTTGGATTTTTAAAAGGATCTGGATATTTTTAAGCAGACTTTTTTTAATGTGTTTGAATTTGTAAAGACTTTTAATTATTTGTGTTTTTAATGTGTTATCTTAAGGATGAAGAGAAAGGGAAGGTTATGGCTTAACAGTAATTTGTGTGTCAAGTTGTGCTGAATAGTTTTATGTCAGCTTGACACATGCTAAAGTCATCTGTGGGGGGGGCTCAATTTTAAAAATGCCTCTCTAATATTTCCTCTTCAACTTGCTTTTGGTCATGGTGTTTCATCACAGTAATAGTAACCCTACGACAGAAGCTAACATGGCCTCAGTGCACTTCAGATGGATGTCAGAAGTTAGAATGAGAATTGTGCTGTTTCCTGCTCAAAGAAGGCCTGCTCCCTCTTCTCAGGATCTTCTTTACCTTACTTTTCTCCCAACTAAGGTAATACGATCACATTGCTGGAGCTGTGACCATTCTGCAAGGATGTGACTCAGGCTTGGTTGATGACATACACAAACCCCTTCCTTCTGAGCTCCTATTATCTGCCATCACATATCTGCATGCCAACTTGCACTGCTCCTCGAGAACCCTTAAAATTAGTTCTCAAATAGTGCTTCTTCTCTCTGCCCAGAAAAGGAACACTGGTTCTTTTCTGTGTAACTCATTTCATTGGATTGTACCCTGCCAACACTTGCTGTCTCCTGGTTTATCTATGTGGTTCAGAGTTCAGATGCCTGAGGTCAGTCACACAATGCACCTCTATGGAGGTGCTGGACAGCTAATCAGTGAGAAACCCACCATCAGGAACTAAAGCTTTCCCCTATATGGGACTCACTACAACTACACCTCAACTCTTAAGTGCTGAGCTTCCTTCTTGTAGGTATGTGGGGAACTGCCTACAAGTGTTCAGGTGCTTCTTTTACTTTCAACACCATTCCACATTTGAATGGAACAGCATGTTGCTACCTTTGGAAGACATATTAATCCAGTTTGCTGAGACCATGACTAATTTTATCTGATATCAAGTATTGGGCAAGAGAAACCTTAAGATGCAGGCACATCTTTTCCTGTAAGTACTGGGTGTGACTAAAGCAATAAAACTGAATTATTTCTAAACATGACTACCATTTTGGAAGCTTGCTCTTGATTACAAAAATTATCAGCTCAAGGGAAAGTCTTGCCAGGCTGGCATCCTTTCCAATGACTAGACTGTTCTTCCCCCAACCCCCATAGCTTTTAACTTAGGCTTCACACCACACCTCTCATTTCATAATGGTTTGAAATAATGATGATATCATTAGAGGAAAGAAACAAGATGCACTGTCTGTGGTAGGCCAGATGTTTGTCAAAAGCATAAAGAACATTTATTAACTATTGGTTCGAGTAAATCTCCACATTAGCAAATTCTTATTGAAGCTTAATGTGGTATGTATGTAGGTCAGGATTCATTCCTTTTTCATGAGACTTTTATTAACATGATTGTTTTTAAAAAACAAAAAGTATAAAGAATGATCAGATTATCATTCAACCTTCAGGAAAATGAAGAGGGGAGATGTGCACGCCAAAAAACTTAGATTTCTTGCTAAATCGCCTGGCTTCTCATTCCTGCAGAATATTTTCCTACAAGGTTTATATTCTGCCCCCTGAGCAGCACAACTGTGCTTGCCAGAGGAGAGCTGTGACCCAGGAATTCAAAGATGTTTGACTTGTAATGCCCAGTGCTGAGTCTGTATGTTAGCCTGACACCATGGTAAGTGATTTACATGAATTATCTCACATGACATAGCTGATGTTATTATGTCTATTTTACATGTGGGAAAGCTACAGTCTAGAAAGATGACAACACTGATAAAATACAGAGCAAGGATTTGAATGAGGTCACACCGAATTGAGAGCCACCTTAATTGTGGTCCTCAGCTTTAATAGACAAAAATGATTCTTTAAGCCAGAATGGCCAGGAGCCTTCTGGTCTGCTGAACCTGTAATCCTTATCTTTCTCTTAAGGTTTAGGCTGAAATATGTTGACCAGTAGAGTATAATGTATCCATATTCCTACTTGCAGACTTTCCACCAAGGGACTCCTCATGAATTCTTACAAATGTATAGATTTAAACAGTCTTGTCTTTAGAAAAAAGACATGTAGATGAACACATGGCATGAGTCTTACATGGGTGTTAACTTAATTACCAATTTCTTGCAATGTTTAGAATTCTGGTAAATGTTTCTCCCTTTTCAAAAGATATAATGCAATGATGCTCAAAAAATGCTGTATGAATCCCATTCTTGGATTGAGCATTGCCCTTCTTATGGTGCCCCTTTTCTTAATTATTCTTTAATCTTTTTTTTTTTTACAGTCCAGACTTTACCCCCTTCCGTCCACCCTATGACTGTTCCACATCCCACACCTCCTCCCCCACCCCCATTTCCAAGAGGATGTCCCCACCTCCCACCCTACCCCATCCCACCAGACCTCTGCACTCCCTGGGACCCCAAGTCTCTCGAGGTTAGGTGCATCTTTTCTGAGAAGTACAGATACCACCAGCACAGGAACACACTGAGTTGTGAATAAGTAGATACAAGTAGTTTTATTATTATTATTATTATTATTATTATTATTATTATTATTAGGGTATCTTCCGTTCCTATGAGCCAAGAAACATTTGCAAAATGCACAATGAATCTCAGAGCAGAACAAAAATATTCAATATGTAGGTAAAATTTGTCTCTGACCAGGGAATGAGAATCCACATTGACACAGCATGGGGTAGTGATGCTTCTGTTCCAGTATACAAACAATTGTTTCTATGTTCTAACATTAAAATGATATTCTTAATGCAATTTTGATACAAGTGACTTTTAAAAGTTACTTATGGACTTTAGATATTTGTATAAACAGTGTTCTTAGATTCTATTCCCAATGGTTCTTCTCTTGGTAATAAAACATACAAAGGTATTGTTTAAGCTTTTTTGAGGAACACAAGGACAGAGCTACTTCTAGAGATGTGGAGTAGATCTACTTTCCATATCCCTTCACTGAGTAGAAGAATTGACATTATATGTAAATATATTTACATATATTATATACATATATGTGTGCACTATATATGTATAATATATATACATTATATATATATATATATACATTATACACACACACGCACGCACACACACATGATATATGTGCATGTGTATGTGTGTATATATAACTTCTGGATTTCCCTCTTTATTTGTAAGTCCCAAAATGGAAGCTAAAAAAAGTGAGCAGTATAGAAATGCTAATGTGTAGAAAGAACAACAATGTCTGCAGTATCTAGCCAGAAGACCAAGGACTGTAGCCTAGATAGAAACACCCCTTTCATGCAATGTGTGACATATTCTAGGTCATGGTGGAGCCTCCCCAGTTCCTCCCTCATGACGGTATCAGAGAGGGCTAACTAGGTACTCCTTTCCCAATGAGTATAATGAGCCCCTTAAGCCCACAACAGATGGATCCCCAGTGACTTCATTAGAAGCAATGCTGACACTTCCTTTAACTCACTGAGCTAGACCATTGGCAGGCATCAGAAGATCATGTGGAGAGTCAAGTCTTTCACCATTGTCCACACCAGCAAGGCTAGTACTACAGAGTCCCTGGAGAACTCATGAGAAAAACAAGGCCCTATCACCACCTGGCAATAGAAAGGAGTCTAAGTGTCAACACTTGGTGACTATGAAATATGAAATTTTACTTCCACTTGATAACATAAAATGTGAGTTCCCGAAGGAACAGTATCAAAACTGAGAAGAAAGATACAAGGGTCAATGTCTTGCAGCAATTCTGAAAAGGACCAGATTTTAATAGAAAGTTCTTCATTATACCAGCAAGTAAGGAGGTTACATGTGAAATAAAAGATTCAATTTCTAGATCCATTCCAAAAACCACAAGTCTATGAGCAAGTAGCAAGGTAGAAAATAGTGAGAATCATCCAAGATGAACAAACAAGACAGAAGACTGGAGAACAGAAGACATCAGCAGCTTGTGGGACTAAAACACTATTTCACATTCCTGGTACTGGAATTGTGGGAGGATGGGAGCAAGTGGGTGTTTCTGAAAAAGCACTTGAAGTAATTATAGCTGAAAAATTCTCAAATTTGACAAGAGCCATGAGGTAAAGATTTGGAGAGTTTTATCAAGCTTTAAGCAGAATAAAGCCATAGAAATTCATTGTAAGACATACCACAACCAAACTTTCAAAAACTAAAATCTAAAAGGCTGAAAGAAAATTATCACCCTCAATGAGAAAAACAATTCAAATTTTGTGGATTCATTTTTCGGAAATCATAAAGAACAGAACAAAAGCACAATGTAAAAACATTTTTGTAGAAAATAACCCTCAATTCTGAATTGTACACAGTTGGGTTAGCTTTTCCTGTGGAGATGTAAATACTGTTCACCATGAAATTAGCACCAGTAACAGGTACAATTTTACCAAAGTTCAACTGGGTGAGACTGCTACATTTATTGGGCCTCTTTTTCTTTTCTTTTAATTTTAATTAATTTAGTAATCTATTTATTTATTTTTATTTATGGGTGGCTGGGTGCATGTGTGCATGTACATGTGCGTGTGCATGTGTGTGTAGTTCAGGGAACAACTTTGTACCATCAGCTGAACTCAGGTTAGCAGGTATGTATTGTGTGTGTCTTTACCATCTCATGGGCTCTTACTAGAGCTTCTTACAGATCACAGTGAGAGAATACTTATGTCAGTACAAAAACACAACTCTAACCTCAAAGGGGATCAGAGAAAGTATTCTTCTGAAGCCAAACATGAATAGCCATGGCTCAGGAGCTCAGATTCATCTCGTCCCTAATTCCATGTTCCAAAGTGGTAACAGTTTCATGAACTATTTATACTAACAGAACGAGGAAATCCATAAATCATGGAACATTCCAAATGCATTAGTTGAAACGTCATGTATGTGGATTATACCAAAGTGCAGACCTCTTAGCTATAGATCTCAGATGCTCTCTGATGATATCCTTGGTCTTTTTGCTTGTGGTGGTTAGTATTACACTCCAACGTTTTCATCATAATCACAAAGATGTTAGGACAGACACAGAGGTGGACATGGAATGGTTATTAAGGGAACTAAAGCTAGCACAAAATAAACTGAAAATAGACTCAGAGCAATCCAAGATAACCAAAATTAGACCTTCCAATCTTACTGCTATTGCTGAAGTTCTAATCAGTCAATCAGCCTTATGGGAAGTATTTTAGTTAGGGTTTCCACTGCTGTGAAAAGACACCATGACCAAGGCAACTCCTGTAAAGGGCGACATTTAATTGTGGCTGGCTTACAGGCTCAGAGGTTCAGTCCATTATCATCAAGGTGGAAAGCATGGATGAGTGCAGACAAATGTGGGACTAGAGGAGCTGAAAGTTCTACATCTTGATCCAAAGGCAGACAGGAGAAGACTGGCCTCCAGGTAACTAGGATGAGGGTTGAAAAGCCCACCCAAATAGTGACACACTTCCTCCAACAAGGCCATACCTCCTAATAGTGCCACTCCCTGGCCAAGTATATTCAAACTATCACAGGAGGTTTCAGCATAAGGTGATGTTTTTTCAGGCATAAATATTCTACTGATGTCATCATTTTGCTAGTTTGTGTTAGATCATAGATCTATATACCCTGCCTCGTTTAAATATTTTTTTTTAAATTAAAATGTAATTACATCATTTTCCATCCCTTTCCTCTTTAAGATACTTGTCACTCCAGTGGTCAGATCCCACAGCCTAATCTATGCTCTTGGATGATGATGATTTATATCTAGCTTTAGAATAACATCTCTTATTCTATTTGAGGTAAGGGCTGTGTTTATGTATCCACATATGCCTATATACAGAATTCCTAGGATTATGAAAAAGGTATTGTTATGTTATAAAAATAGATACATTAATAATATAAACATTGAAACATTTGAAATGTAAATAAAGTAAATATCAAAAATATAAACAATGAAAAAAACTGGAATTCTAAAAGTGAGTCAAGTAGCCCATACAAAGTCAGGGGAAAGGAAACAACAAAGAACAAACAACATAGAGAGCAAAAAATGGCATAATTAGATTCTAACATACCAATAATTATAATAAATAAAAAGCACTAGTTAAAACACACAAAAAACTGAATTTAATTTCTTTTGAATTTCTAAAAACTAAAATAAAAAATAAAATAAAGATCCAAACCAAGATTTTGTGCTGGAAAATTCTATAAATTAAGTGCCAATTCTACAACTCCTTTTCAGAAAACATGACCTTCCTCAGCACCTTCCTTCCATGAGAATATAAGTAGACAACAGACTTGGCTGTGATGATCTTTGTGAGCAGGCACAGCAGATGGTGGCTGTTTGACTTGGAGGCTAGTAAGCAAACGCATTAAACTCAGATGCATTTTTGTTGGGAGAAGAGGGACTCAGTAGATGAATGCTCGCCATGAGTCCTGGAGCAGAGGTTACAGCTTAGACTATTCTGTTAGTCTTGACAGACAGTTTTAACCTGAAGTCTTATCTGTGCTGTCTCTGACAGTATAGGAGTTACAGAGTCTAGACTTTTCAAAATAACACTTGTAGTTGTTTTACTCAAGTCCTAGGGTTTAAAAGCTGCTAATTTTCCAGGCTGTGTTTCTGGCTGTGCCTTTGTAAATGGCTGGGCTATACAGCCTGCTATTTAGCTGATGGTACCACAATTACCATTTGCTGACCTCCCCACACACTTGATGCAGTTCATTGTGCAAGAATATTTTCTCTTTGTTTGAGTAGTAAGGATTAAAAGCCTTATAGCTTAATCCCTTTGATGCATCCAGCCCATTCTTAAATTGAATGTTTTTCTATTAAATCTCCTACTGGGAACCAATTCACTGACACTGTAGCAAGAGAAACAGGAAATCCTGATTAATTACAGAACTCCTGCCCCCATGAATCTCTAAAATAACTAATAACAAAAGGCACTTACACAAATCTACAAGGTTAATAAATGTTTCATGTAATTCAAAATAAAAAACTTCAAAGCTTCTGAAATAGAAATAGAGAGGGAGGAAGATGAGGACTATAGATTAAAGGACTGGTGTTTAAGAATTCATATGTATTAAAGGCTCCAAACACAGCAATTTTCCAGCTAACTCAAATACTAATTCATATTAGAAAAATCAACACACACTTGGTTGCCTATGCTTCTTGAAATGGAGAACATGATTTTATAAATTTAATTATGCATTCAAGTCAGAAGCTTCAACGCTGCCAACAGATTTAAAGCTTCGACTTACAGAGCAAAATATAATAAACTGTCAAGGGGGGGAGGCTGTCTGCACATCACATCTGCTTTCAGTAGGTGAGTTACACTGATCATTCTCTATACGGTAGCCATGGAGATGAGAGAGGGCTTCCTCTTTGCTGTCCTTTGTTACCAGTGCCCATCAGGAGATGCACATCAGACATATCTAATGCAGACAAATGAATGCCATTTTTCTTTTTATGTTCTTCAAATAATGTCCTGGATCAGAGCAAGGGGAACTACAAATATCTCAGTCTTGTGCACATCAGGAACTGTGTGCCTCCTGAATAATAAAGCAACAAGTGGTAACCTACTAGAATCACAGAAAGCCCCTGAGATGGAATGGGTAGTTCCACATTTGAAACCCAGAATTCGTTTACATGTAAAACTCATAACTAGTTGTATTGTTTTTCTTACCGTAATCTTGTTATTGCTTGACTTTAATTTTATTTCAGACAAGGATCAGTTTTACTTACGATGAGTCTTTGTTGTACGGGCTGTGTTTTCTTACACTCTGGGAGAGGATTAGTTTTCAGGCTTGTTTTATAGTCCTAGCTAAGGCAAGGCAGCAAAGCTGAAGCCTCTACAGTGCTTTTTCTTTTTTTTAACCACAAAGCTCTATGTTAAATCAAATGAGAATGTTAGATCATGCCCAGACACACAGGCAAAGTCCTTAGAAATGAATTTAGCTTGACAAGAATTAGTTCGACTTCCTTTTGTACAGTGAGATATAACTATAAAATTTGAAACCATGAAATTGCTCCAAGAGATATCACCTGTCAATCCAAGATAAAAATTGTCACTTGTACCTCTCCCAATTTCCCCACAGTTAGACTCTACTCAAGGTCCTCCACGTACTCAAACACTGTAAAACCCATTTCTCATTTTAGTTTAAGTGTTTTGAATAATTTTATATATAAATATATGCTATTTTATCATTTCTATTTCTTCAGCTCTTCTTGCATCCCCTCACTCCCTCTAAAATTTATTATTATTATTATTATTATTATTACACATTACTTACTGAGTCTGTTTACTCTCATTCATATGTACATGTATAGAGAAGATTTAATCCAGCAACATGACTACTCTGGAATGGGATCACAGTTGGTGTGATGATCAAGATTTAAATACAGTTAGAAGCTATATTGATGTAGGAAAATAGCAGAATTTGATTGACCACTCGTATCATATGATCTCTCCAGGCATGCATAGTTGATTATGTTTACAGTACCAGGTATGAATACCACCCTACTATTGAGTGGTCCTTAGGTCCAATTAGACAAAAGTTGTTTACCCCAAGATATAAGTGCTGTTATTGCTCTTTTGGGGATATCTTACTGGACTGGTCATTGCTCCTGTTGAACCACTGATTACTTTTCTCCCTTGTCAGCTTGAATATTATATTCAGGAACTATGAGAGCCAGCCATTAGGAGGAGGCTTCTAAGACATTACTAGCTCACGTCCTTACAGCTTCTGTATCCAAAGCATGTGTTGTGTTCAACAACGGAGTGTTACCTTCAAGTTCTGACTCACACTGGCCAAGAATTCCCATTACTTTTTCCATAGGTTTCCTAGGAGCTAAGAGGTACACATCTCTTAAAATAAGGTGCATATATATAATCTTGAGAATATTTCTTTAGGAATACTGGACAATCAGACTTCCCATCCTCTTTCTTAGGTTTCTTCCACTGCTATTTGCTATATTTAAGAGTAGGAAAGAAGCATTTAATCATTTGCTTTATTGAAAATGTTGCCATTTCCTTATAATATATAGCAGAGAACATGAATTCATGAAAAATGAGGCAGACAAGTTGGTAAGTATTTGTGAGCATGCGAAATCTACTTTGTAAGATGATAAAGTGTGTCGAGGAGAAGATGGCCCTGTCTAAAGGAATGTCACTTCCAAGAAAACAAAATCAAATTCCTGGATTCAACCACAAAAAGCCTGTCTTCCTAGCATATTAAATTAAATAACCAAGATCATCACTGTGTGCCTGTTGTTCTGAGCCTCACAGATTAATGTTAATATGCCCTCCTTCCCTTACCTGGTTGCCATCAACTTTCTCTTCCATGGTAACTAACATATTAAATAACTACAATTATTCTCAGATAATTAATTATATTGTCTTTGTTTATCACGTTTTATCTTTGAATTCCCTGTACTTATATAATTGGCAATAGGCAGAAAGAAACCACATCAGACAAATAGAAAGAACATCTGCTAAACACTGACAGATGCTGTAGCAAGACCTCTCTTCTGCTGCTTCGCCTGTTCTTTTCAACTGGCCTATTACATCAGTATCAACACTATCTCAATTTTACAGATAAGAGGCTAGAACTGCAGAGTACTGGAGCAGGCAAGTCCATGACTTCGAAGTCCATGTTTTTAATCAAATATCTATACTTACAGTAGTACTAATGGCTCAGTGGTTCGAGGTTTGTTTGATAGGGTAGAGGGAAATATACTGGAAGTAGATAATGATTAACATGGAATAACCATGTGCAAAAATAGAGCTTAGCAACTCAGCAAGGCTGTGAGTGGTGAACCCAAGGAAGGTGGAAGGGGACTATTGGGGTTGGGGAAAGCTTAGGGATTGGGTGAAGTGTTGCCTAGCAACCAGGATAGGCAGTGACTGCATTCAGGCTGCTCCTCTGCCACAATTCCTTTCTCTTTCTTCTCCTCTCCTTTGGTTCCTACACAAGTTCCAACTAAGAACATGACATGTTTACAACATGTTTCTATAGTCACACTGCCTATATATGGCAAGACCAGAATTCAGAGCTGTGGCATCAAAGCCATTTGAACCAAACCACCTTCAAGTGATCTAAACACAAAAGAGTTGGCTCACAGCTGCCACCATCCACCATCCCCATGTAACATGAAACTAAGAGAAAACAGTACTATACAGATATTTTTCTATTCAAAGCAGATATGATTTTGTTCTCTACCTCTCATCCAAACCTTAAGTGTCTAGATTCTATTCAAGTTAGGAATATGAAAAAATGCAAACTTCAGTGACAAGAAGAAAACAATGGAGACACCCCCCTTAGTACAACTGCGTGCAGACATTCTAGCAGGTGTATCCAACCTGTGTCTCAGGGTTCATATGCATCCCAAAACAGCTGTGAATTGAGCCCCATACATTTGTAGACCCCACTGTAATATCAGAAGCATGGACATTCCTGTGCCTGGAGTCAAAAGGGTAAGCGTGCTGTGTGGTGAGGCTTTCTCTCTGAAGGAAGAGGCCAAGCAAACCAGAGGAAGAAAGACCCAGAGAAGACCACTTCTGACCATCTTGACTCTAAATTTGTGGGACTTAAGATTTTTTTCCTTGTGCCTCCACAGAACATTTCCTAAACTCACTTTATGAAAAGGAATTTCTATTTCAGTTTGGATAAGCCACGCTACTGAGATATTTACACAAACCTGATTCTGGAGAGGCAATGTTTTGAATAACAGTGGCAGTTTAATCAAAGAATATTTCAGCAGTACAGATTCCCTTCCATTTGAGTTTTATCTGTTCAGTTGAGGCCTCAACAGAAAAGAAGAACTCTGAGGATGAAAAAAGTCTTCTTTCGGGGTGTTTTTCCAGGGTACAACTCTTCCTTGGGTCTCTGGTGTGTCAGACTCATCTTGTAGATTTTGGATCTGTCATTCTCCCTAATCACATGGTCCAATCTTTATAATAATCCCCCTGTTTCTGTTTGTCTGTCTTTCTCTTTCTGTGCTTAGGATGAGGATGCTGGCAGCTATGAGCCATCTCTTTTGTGTTTAGATCACTTGAGGGTGATTTGGTTCAAATAACATGGCTTTGATGACACAGCTCCGAATTCTGGTCCTGCTACATATATGGACAGTGTGACTTTAGAAACATGACTTGTCTTATCTTCAG
Organism: Rhynchomys soricoides; assembly: GCA_019843965.1. Classification (NCBI taxonomy): domain Eukaryota; kingdom Metazoa; phylum Chordata; class Mammalia; order Rodentia; family Muridae; genus Rhynchomys; species Rhynchomys soricoides. Next base: position 8,986,645 of record JADRCH010000056.1, on the reverse strand, counting down.
TTGTATTTGTTTGTTTGATTTTGCAAGTTGAGGCTTGGAGATAGTTTTTGAAAAATATGAACACTTAATATTGTCAAAGACAGAAACTCTTGTCCATTAGGCACAATGCCTTGTGTTTGGCAGGTATTCAGTCATGTTTGTTGAGTGAGTCACAAAAAGGATTATGACAAAAACTGAAACTATTTTTTTATTTTGTATACAAAATGTAATAAATTTTATTGTATAACTTAAAAATACAAAATCAAATAATTCAAGTATAATCACCTTTCGAGGCTAAATGTTCAATATTTCCATTATTTCTATTGCATTATTTTTATTCTGACCTGACTCTGTGTGTGTGTGTGTGTGTGTGTAGACATATACACTTTTAGTTAAATAAATAACTGCAATAAATGAATAGAAGTGCAAACATAAGTCAAACCATAAAACTTATGTCATTTTTACCATTACTACTTTGAATTTCCCAGAGGAAACCAAGATTTTTGTCTGTACATTTTTAAGAAGTAAAAACCATAGCACACATACCTTGATATCAAAATTCTTTTTTCTCTCCCTTTTTGTTTCCTTCACATTCCCTGACTTCTCCATTGCCCACATCAGACTTTTTTCTTTTGTTTTTGGTTGTTGTTGTTTTGTTTTGTTTTTTAAAGATCAATGAATGACTCATCCAATGGGGAAGGAGCAGTGAATGATAGGTTACTTAAGCAACATTTTTAATGAATTGGAAAATTAAAAGACTACATAATAACATCTGTAACATGGGTGCTCTGCTGCTTTCAGAAGGACCCTCTATAGCACGCAATTCCCAGAAGCATAAATTCAGCATTCGTACATTCTGAAACTTTGGTGGCCGTTTTATATATAGTGATTGGGCTTCCATAATTGTTTTCAGATAAATGATTCAGCAGGTTATGGTAGCATTTCACCAGAGAATCACAATTAACAACTAGAAGAATGTATTAAAACCAAACTTCATGTAGGAGTGGGAAGAAAAAGTCTAGCCAAAGCCCATAGAACAGTGGTTCTCAACCTTCCTCATGCTAGAATTCTTTAATAAAGTTCTCTGTGTTGTGGTGACCCCCGACCATAAAAATATTTCATTGCTACTTCATAACTCTAATTTTGCTACTGTTATGAATTGTAATGTAAATATCTGATATGCAGAATATCTGATATGTGATCCCTAGGTTAAGATCCACTGCCATAGAACGTGAAAGAGTAGGAGAAAGATGTACAAGAAGAAAAGAAAGATGGAAATGTGGCTGGGTGGGTGGATTTAAGCCAGATGAGCTCAAAATCCTAAAGTCAAGCCTCAACTATCATCTGTAAGATTGAGAAGCTAGAATCAAATTGTGTGTTACTCAAGGGAATCATGTATTGCAGGAAATATTAAAAAAGAGAGGCAGCATGTTCCCGAGCTAGTGCAGGCAACTGGTGAACAACAGAGCAGGCTTCTGCCCTGTGCATCTCACTCTGTGCCAGAGCTTCTGAGTCCCCTGGTGGATTTCTGCCACCAGGCCCACGTAACAACTGCCCACCGCAAGGTCAGCCATCTCAACACCCAATTACCGGGTAGAATTAAAACTCTTATGCATATAGTTAATGGTTTCTGTATCAATAAAAACACAATTTTCAAGATACCAATACAATAATTTCAGAGTCATTTGATAATGATAAAAGCTGGCCACCTAGATTAGACAATTTATCCCAAACTTCTAACCTTTATGATAACATAACCATCTGTGGTGCTACACCAGTTCATGTCCCCTGCCAGCTTCATTCTCCTCCCACACCTCTCACCTGTGCAACCCTTAGCTCTGCCTCCCTGTTTCCTGTCCAATCACAGGGCTCCTATTACCCTAATGTAATTGGACAGGGAAAATCCTGTAATAATCATATAAACAGTGCTCTCAGCCAGGTGATATCCTAGATGCTAGGGTTGTACCACTGAACACAATAGAAATTTGTGACCTCTTAGACACTATAATCCACTAAGGAAAGATATAACAAGCAATTAATGTAATCAATCAATCAATTGTACAGTTCTAGAATAATTAAGATTCAAGTAAAGAAGATTGTGAGTGTCAGAGCAGATGCTTCAGTTATATCATTGTTATGCTGAGGTATGACCATAAGCAAAGATTACTTAAATATCAGCAATCCAACAGAAACTAGAAGAAGCAAAGCAGCAAAAAGAAGCATTTTTGTAGCAAGTCACAAAAAGAATTGTATTGAAACTATGCAAAAAAGAACTGCTCACATTTTTCATCTAACTTAAATAAAATTATTTGCTATGTATTTAATGCCAGGAAAGTAGTGGTAATGTCTCAGAAAATTGCTTGCCCATGTGTTTCTTTACTGAACACTACTACTAAGACCATAAAGATAAATAAATTCCACTTGGAGGGAAAGTCACAAAGTCCTTTCAAAACAACTTCCTTTCATCACCATCCATGTGACTGGTACTATTATCCCTATTCTACAGGTGGGAACATTACAGTCCAAAGAATATTTACAACTGAACACAGTGAGTCAACTCTGGGAATTACAGAAAAACACACATGCTAGGCAGTGTGCAGAATGATGTCATCTTCTGTTGGTTTAGCTTCGGAAGAAGTTAAGTTCTCTCAGTGATTTTTGTGAACTTGGCTTTCTTTATGATTATTCCTCTTCCCAAAGACTTGGTTACTGAGTAAATTCCTGTGAGGGCCCAGAGTGAGTGCAGAGGCTTTGGAAACACCCACAGTATGTACAATGTTCCAGGCTGCAACTTCCTCATGAAGGGATCCAGGAAAAGACCACATGTTGCCAAAGGGTGAGTCTAATTTTGCCTCCTAAGGTCTTTACAGTAAGTCCTCAATGCCACTTCACTTTCTAGATCCAAGTATCTCTACTGATCTATGGTTGGGTTCAGCCAATGAACTCCCTGACTATCCAAGTGCCGGAGATATCAGTAACCCCACAAAGCTAGCAAAGATGGATCTTTAAACTTTGGAATTCAAGATAAATTTGGGAATTTTTCACCAAAGGACAAAGTCCTTTGGGTTGTCCTATGACATTCTTTGAAAGTTGTAGCCAAGAGAATGTAGCAAAGTGTTTACTTTATATCATTTAACCATTTTTGAAAATTTTTCCAAGTTCCTTCAGACTAAACTCAAGTAGAAGAGTGTGTTAATCAAGTTCTAAATATTAATGTGGCCAAACTGCCAAACTGGTTTCCTTGAAACCAGTTTCAAGCTACCCATGTTACCCAGCTAGTTTTTCATGTAAGAGATAAAGAAAAGTGTATAGAGCTGCTAACTCATTTTACCTCTGGGACTATTAAGTTCACACACATACACACACACACAAACACACAAACACACAAACACACACACCAGCCTGATTTCCCATGGACAAAATATTTAAATTTTCTTTCCTGTAGACTCCTTAATTTTTTCAATAGTCACTTCACTAATAGATATCCTTCTCTTGACTGATGTCGAAATTAAAACTAAAACAAGCAAAAACCAAGAATTCAAGGGCTGGGGGAAGGGGATACCAGCTTCCTCTCTGTCATCTTTGCCCTTCGCCTCTGTCCTGAATCCTAAAAACTAATCCATAGCTCCATAGCCTCACCAGAGCAGACCAAGTTCCCTTGGGCTGAGACAGGCTTTGTTGAATGTTTCCCTATGTCTTAGGGTGGGAAGTTTTCCAGAAAAATGCCAAAACATAAGACTGAGCTGAGTGCTAGGTCATCTAGTTGAAGAGTAAACAAATGTGCTCCATGGTGGCCATGAAGAAACATGGCTGCCTCATTTCTCAGTTGGATGGCAGTGAGGTGCCCCTACATACCAGTCTTCACCCGAGCTCTGCAAGGTCACTGGAGAGAAACCTTAGCTGGTGAGACTGCTGGAACTGTCTGTCCAGGAAAATGGTAACAGGGTGACATCAGCTGTACTCCGCGAGTCTTGAGGCCTCCCATTTGGCTTCCAGAAACACTTTCAAGGTGTTAATTCTGATTTACGATGCCGTCTGTGTTTTGGATGCTGCTTACCTTAGAAACCAGCCTTAAAACCACTCTTATGGCTGAAGAGTTCCCAAATTTACACTTCAGACACCCAGAAGCAACACCCTCCTTGAAGAGCCAGAGTGACTGGATTTAAAGGCTGCCTTAATCTGTCAGAATACTACTTTGCAAATTAAAACATCTTTTCCTTCCTGGCTCCCCATACTGAACAGAAGAAAATTCAGATGTGTAGGGGAACCTTATTTAAAAAAAAAAAAAAAATCAGCACTAGCATTTAAAATCCTTAGGCGCTAAGACAGTTAAAAGTCCAATTTTGAAAAGTATTGCTGTGATATCTCCCGTGTGTTGAGTAATACTCCTGTTTACGGCCCATTCTGCTGCGTAGTTACACGTATTAGCTCATACATTCAAGCCATTTCCATTTGACTGACATGCTCCCACAAGCTACAACATGCGAATAAACCATGTTTGTAAGGGTATTGTGTCTCAAATCTGCCTGCTAGTCAACCCAGGTTTTAAAAAATAATTTGGCTGACTTTGTTCCTAACTCCATTGTGGCACTAACTTAACTCAAAAGCATCCTGCGTCTTTCTGCTGCATCTTAATAATTCATTCCTTACTTCGATTTTTTTTTCCTTCAAAACCTACTGCAACTGTCTTATGCTCCCTGGAACTGCCAGTGTCTCCTATGCTCTGTGCTCCTCCTTTACGTGTTGTAGAATGTTCTACAAGATTCCTTTCACCTAAAAATCATTTGCCTAATCTTTTTTTCTCCTTCACCAAAAGGAAAACAAATGCTGAGTGATTAAGCAGCTTAATCAAGACCCACTAAACAAAGCAATGGCAGAGGTCAAACCAGTCTAGACCTCAGTGTGTGTGCCACTCTACCGATCAGTTACCCTGCCTCTACCTTACAATAGATGCTAACCTCACGAGATAAACTAACTTGCAATTCCTATTCAAACACATAGCTGGAGCCCATGAGGAAACCATATAAAAGAGCAAGAAATCAAGAGCGAAAGCCAGTTTCAGATTAAGTCCAAGAAAAAGTATGTGGCTACTTGACATCAGGCAATTCCTGACAGCCTCAGACAATTCTGCCTGGTTATCAAAGACAGTAAACTCTGAGCTCAAGCACCAGGGAGAGTAGCTGTCACTTGCTCCCTTTCATGAGCTCCTCAGTAGAGGCACCAGCACAAAGAGCAAAGATTATTAGCAAGGCCTAACCACTCAATTACCCAAGTAACTGTCACTCCCATACAGGCCTCATTGTCTTGAGAATAAAGGAAGTGGCACACCAATAGGATTGTAATCTCTAACCTGTCATCACTAAGAGGGTCAACTGTGTTGTAACACCAACACACTGGGCAGAGATCCAGACACAGGGGGACTCACCTAATATGGTCTGTGCTAGACACTGCCTTTGTCTTTCTGTGAAATGACTTACAATGTTGGGTATGCATTCAGAGGGAGGAAATGGGGATCTGTAGAAAGAAAGAAAAAAAGAAAGAAGAAACTTTAAGTAGACATGATCCAGGATGGTTTACTCCATTAGACAATTTTACGTTAAACTCATAGTCTTGACCCACAGGACTATGAACCTGTTATACAAGCATATACCATACACACACGTGCACACACACACACACACACACACACACACACACAATTTATTCCATATAGCAAGTGGCAAGAGAGTTGATACAGCCTCACAGCTGGCCTCTCTGGGTCTCATACAGTACAGCATATGGAGGAGGCTCAACAGCCCTCCCTGAAAGTTGATCACTAGAACGTGCAAAAATAAAGCTAGTGTAAACTAAAGCATCATTCTACATGAGTCTGTTCTGACTTCCAAGTGTGACTCAAACAGCTTCTTGTTTGATCATTCTAAGCTTTGGGGCATGTAGGTACTAGCATATATGAGTAATTTCTCAATGTTGAGAAAACCATTTAACTGTTAAGCTACTTAAAATCTTGATGCCCCAATATCATTCTAGACATTTATTTGCCCCTTTTCTAGCATCTACTATAAAAAGTCAGGTATCCTGGTCTGCTGGGATCCCTGATGAAGTTAACCAGACAGATTAGAAAAAGCCATAGCCAAGAGAATTGAACTTAACTAACACTTTCCCTATGAATTAGAGACCAGCGTGTATGTGACAAGCTTAAAATTAAATTTCAAGTAATCCTAAAATCAGTCACCAAAACAATACAGGAGAAAAAGTAGTGAAAAAAATCATCTTTTAAACAGTTGGTTCTGCAGAATTTTTTCTAACGAAATATTCCATAACAAAGGGTTTTGGAAACCTGAGTGACGGTAAGTGTGAAACTTAGTGAATTGTTTGAGCAAAGCAGTTTGATTCTGTTCATAATGTTCTGTTCATTCTGTTCATAAAGGGAGATTGCTTCCTTTACACTTTGGTGGTATCCATAGATGTACTGGCTACTTTATAAAATGTTATATGGTAGTATGCTTCATGATTGTGATGCCAGATGATTAGTTATCTTAAACCCACATAGACTTCATTGACTTTGAATAAAACCTTTTTTTTTTCAGTTTTAGAAAATTTTCATAAAAAATACAATAGCTTTTTTGTACTGCTTAGGAGAAATGAGCAAAGGCCAGGCAGTTTTGGTTTATTCAAAGGAATGTATTTTTTTCTTTTCCAGAAGTGATATTTAAGGTTTCATAGAGTAGATGGACACTCCAAAATTCTTAGAGCTTGTCAAGTCAACGAAACAAATATTCAGGCATTGTCAATATGCATCCTAAGGAGGACAGGGGGAAATGGGCTTCCTGACATGTTTTAACCTCATTTATTAACTTTATTCAATGAAACCCAAAGGATATTTTGAAGAAGCGGGAGACTGATAATGTCATTATGTATATTCTGATTAAGTGTGGTCAGGGTTTAAAAGTTATCTCTAACTTAATTTATTCATGGGACATTACCTCAGACTTGACCTTTGTATATATTGTTTCCCAGCTGGCCAGACATGAACTCAGAAATCAAAGTGTCATGAGAGCAAAGGATAGTACATCTAGACTGTATTTGTTCTGTTCAGTGCTGGTGAACATGCAAACCAGCACGTGACATAATTTTCCTCCATGGAAAAAGCTCTTTGCAAGGCAGAAATATAATACACTTCTGAAGAGGAAAACACCACACCACAACAGAATCACACACTGAGAGAAAGCCCAGTGGTCCATCGAACATTCAGGGTAAGACTTAATATAAGTGAACAAAAAAATTGCATCTCCTATTCCAAAACAATCAGACAGCTTTTGCCATGGAGGCCACTGTTATAAACTACCTTAGTAGGATGTATAAAAGGAAGCTGGTTCCCCAGTACAACTGATAGTCTTGGAGCTCAATTGTGTGCAATGAACGAAATTTGATCATATTTCCTCCCATTTGGAACTTCCGGAATTTGAGCCCTGGAGAGCTCGGTGTGCTACCTCCCTGTCCCATGTGTCCTAGGCTCCCCTCTTTGAGCTAAAGACAGACTACTTCTCCACCAAATCCTTCTCTGATAAAGTGGAGAGAAACAGGTATTAAGACACCATAGTAATTGGATGAGAGTCTTCTCAGATGTTAATTAATACATTAAAAGTATTTGGGGGCAAGAAAAGTGCTTCTCTGAAGTAGGCTTTGTGATAACAAATATTCACAGCATTTGCCTTCTTAGGGTCAGGAGGACCCACCCTCTCACATTCTAAATGAGGAGCCTATCCACTACAGGACATCTAAATAGAGACCCAAGATTATGGTGCTCACTGAGGCAAAGCCGTGAGGAAAAACATCCCAACTAAAAAGGCAGTTTACTCTGTAAACAGTAATTTTCAATTGACATTTGACTTCGGATAAGTTGAAACATCTGAGCCTGAATCCCACACCAAATTAAAACACACATATAAATCACCCCTTTGGGGCTGTGGTCCTTTCAGAGATGGAGGGCTAGCACAAGCATTCTTTGAAATGACCCATGTAGCCTTGTTTAAAACACTTCAGTTCACTGCCACGTCGGAGAAATCCAATACTTCTTTACTGGATGCATATCTTTAATGACCCCACTTCTGCTTCATGTTTACCTGCTAGTCCCTGCCCTGAATATCTCAGCTTGGATCTTTTTCTGTGACACCTTTGCTGATTCCTGAAGTCATAGTTAGATGTCCATCAGTCTCTCTAAGCCAGGAGATTCGTTCCTCATGTAACATTTAAAACAATGTATTTATAGGCACTATTTCGTTGTCTCAGGACAAGGACTCTGTTCACTTGATTCTTGCTGAATCCTCAGTACACTGCCTGTATAGTCAGCAGCCAATGGTCCCTTGCTTACTAAATGAATAAATTAAGCTCCTATAAGTGTTCCATTATTTTTCATTTATTTTTTTGTATATATTGATGGGTTTCATTATGACATTTCCAGATATGTGTATAACCTGATTTGGTCATATCCATTGTTCCCAACCCTCTGCCCTAATGTCCCTGTCTTCCTGTACCATGTATGACCCCTTGCTTTTCCTACAAATCCTTTCACTACTTGCAGGTATTTTAGATTTTAGTTCCAATTTCTACGTGTGAAAGCAACCATGTGTTATTTAGCAGTTTCCTCTGAGATAAGAATCGGAGGGAAGCTCCTTTAAGGACTAGGCTGTCCATAGGGATGTGAAATATTCTGTCCTATAGGGAAGCTCATTGAAATCAAGAAGAAAACAACTGAGAGCCTTAAGGAAATAACCAGATTCACTAGACTGCTTCTTCCTCAAGCACATATACAGAGTAAGGCTTGGTGAGAGATACTCTCAGCCACCTGAGCTATACAGAATTCTCTTATACGCTCCAAACTGCCTAGAAGAGGCTCAGACTAGCCAAACTGCCTAGCAAAGACACTTTCCAATTTGTCAAGCCACCTGCAGATTATGCAGTAAACGCCAGGTTTCCAATTTACATGAGCCAACACCTATGTTGGGGGTGTGGGGGCTTTGGAGTTACAGATGTCTTTAACTTCCTTCTGCTCCTATAAGTAACCCCCAATAAAATTCATTGTCTTACCAGGATGGATTTCAGGGGTGTCCTTAACTGAGTTCTGTGGTCAGTTTCCTATACGTTTGTTTACATGTCTCCAGGAACAGTGGCACACCACACCATGCAATAACTGTGTTCTATATCTGACTTATTTTGTCTAATACGATGAACTCTGCTTCACCCCTTTTCCTGCAGGTGATGTTATTTTTTCTATGGCTGAATAATTATCTATTTGGTATATACGTTATATTTTCATTATTGCTTCCTTTGTTAACAGGCCCTTTGTCTCATTCAATAAGTTGGTTGTTTTGAATAATGGTACAATAAACATGGGACTGCAGACTCTTGTATGTATACTAACTTATATGCTCAGTTATACAGGCAGGTGTGATATCATTCGACAGGTCCAAGTTGAATTCCCTCTAAAGATCTATGAAAGTGCAATATAATTTTGACATGCATTTACCTGCTGGCTAAGGATGTGGAGTATTGTTCATGTATTTATTCTTTGAAGAATCATCTGTTCAAGTCATTTGTTTATTTTTTTCACTTGATTACTTGTCCTTTTTTGTTATGCATACTCTACGTATCACTCATCTATTAGATGGCTAGCAAAAATGTTCTTCCATTCTGTAGATGGTCTTCTCAACTCTGTTGAAATTTGCTTTCCCATGCAGAAATCCTAGTAGAATGTCTCTGGCTACTTGGGGTGGTATGGCCTTGAAAAAGATATTGGGATACTTGCCACTTCTCTTGTCTCCTTTCATTCCAGCCATGAAGTAGACAGCTTGTTCTTCCTTATGCCCCCTGCCATGATATACTAGGCCCAAAGCTTTTGGGATATCTGACCACAAACTTCCAAAATTATGAGTCAAAATAAATCCTCTCTCTTCATGGGGTATATTATGTCAGGTAATTGATTATTACCATAATAGGAAGGTGAGTAATGCAGCTCCCAACTACACAAAAGTGTTCCCTAACCTCACTTCCAGACACAACTGGGTTTCTGGGTTTCTTGGAGGACAACAAAAAGAAGAATTCATTTGTGGACCTCCTCAATAAGACAGCTTCGGGAAAAAATAAGGATGACATGGTTCCATATGAACACATAAATAGTCTCAAGCACAGCTTAATCACAATACTTGATTAGTCTACTACAATATTTAAACCCTTTTCTTTAAAAATATTTCTCCTTCTAAATATATACATTACTTACAGAATTATGACATCCATATCTTATAGGAAGTTTAATACCTAAAATCAATAATGAAAAGTCCTATATGATGAAGAAAATACCAAGACACTTATAGATGCAGAGTCTGACAGAGATCTATTTCCTCTTATGTCTTTATATTATAGAAGGGATTAACAAGGTTTCCAAAGCCTTCCTCATACTCCGTTCACAAAGGCAAAGCACCTATAGCCTAATTAGCTGCTTAAAGGCCCCATCTCATAATTCCCAGCATCTTAGGTGTTAAGTTATGAAATATCATCTGAGCACAGGTATTGAGATCATAACAATGTTTCTGACTTTCTAATTTGTATTCATAGGGGTTCTCTAAAGCACCAGAACCATTGGGATGAATAGGCATATATGTTAGGAACTCAGACTCAAATGTAGACTTAAAAATTCAAAACGATGGGCAAGAATAAGACATGGTTCTAGACCAAGGAGAAATGGGAACAGAAGAAAAGTAAGTAAAAGATATCCTTGAAAACAAGAATTCGTGCTGCCATGGTCTTTGTTTCCTTGTGTACAGGTCTGCACCAAATGGGGTCCTACAACCGAAAGAAGAAGTGGATAGAAGTCTCTATCCCTAACCCAGAAACATCTCCAATTGATAGCCACTTGCAAAAAGAAAAAAAAGAAAAGTTTTTGTCAAGGGAGTCTCACTGGGGAAACAACCTACTCTTAAGGGTACACTGCATTCCCAGCAGTAGATAGCCAACAAAAAAAGGAACTCAACAATTTTTGGAGGCTTCTTGTGTCATAATTTTTTTTTGTTAGGGAATTCATTTTTACCCTTACAGGTCCTGTGTGTATAGATTGCTTTTATGGGATTTTTATGTGTGCAAATGTGTATGTCTCAGCATCTATATGTGTTTTTCAGGCTTTTTCTTTGGCTCTTTTTCTTCTAGTTGTTTTTTCTTATTGCAATTTCTTTGGCTTTTTATCATATTTCATTTTATTCTTCCTTATAAGCCTGCTTTTAGTTAGTTAGTTAGTTAGTTAGTTAGTTAGTTTAAACTCCAGATTTTATTCCCCTCCCAGTCCACCCTCTGACTGTTCCACATCCCATACCTCCTCCCTGCAACCCCTGTCTCCACGAGGATGTCCCCATCCCCCACCTCCACCCCACCAGACCTCTAAACTCCCCAGGGCCTCCAGTCTCTTGAGAGTTGGGTGCATTCTCTCTGACTGAACACAGACAAAGAAAGTCCTCCACTGTTTATGTGCCGGGGGTCCATGTCAACTGGCGGATGCTGCCTAGTTGGTGTTTCAGAATCTGAGAGATCTTGAGGTCCAGGTTTACTGAGACTGCTGGTCCTCCCACAGGGCTTCCCTCCTGTTTGTTTTAATGAGAGACAGAAAGGGTGTGGAACCAGATGGGAGAAGAAGAGGAGACGAACTGGAAAGAGTTGGGGAAGGGAACACCTTAGTCAAAAATATATGATGTGAGAAAAATCTATTTTCAATAAGAGAAATTAATATACTTCAAAAGGAAAAGGAAACAACCAATAGTACTCTACATATTTTTGTTGATAATACAAACCATTGGCTCAGAAAATAAAGGTACCTCTTTAGTTTGTAATTCTTTAATCATTCATTAAATAGACTATAGTAAGAACATGCACAGATAGATACAACTTTCTCTCTAACAGTTTTGTATAAAATCATATGATTTCTGGGTTTACATTATAGGTATACATAGGCTCTGTTATGAATTTTTAAGGCATTCAAGAACATTTTCTTCTGAAAAACTAAAACGTTTACTCAGAAGAACAACCCTATTAGAATTGTTTACATGTATGGTCTATCCTTCAGTGCTTATCCACAGATAGCCCTTTCTCTACTCACTAACCTCCCACCCACACAGAGTGAGTAACTCCTATTAAATTCCATGGGCCACACACAAAAAGATGACATCAAGGAAGAAGGGAATTTTTTGAGAAAGGATCTAAACAGAAAGAATGGAAAGAGGGAAGGGAATGGAGGGGTGAATGTGACTACATTTATTGGATGCATGCATGAGTCTGTAATTAAAACAAACAAATCTATGAAATGTAATTCTTTAAAAAAGGTTCAGATATAATTAAGTTTTGTAGCTGAGCCTAGGTCAGTACTGGGTAACTGTTAACTGGATATTGAGCCACTAGGTATTTGTCTCATTGTTCCTGAAGATCCTGGAATAAGCTGTACTTAGTCTCTAGATAGATTGCAAACTACTAGATTTGTCAAGGATTGGAAGTAAAGACTGGTAATTATCTGGACCTTTCCTAATCTGGCGATAGCCACCATAATTGCCTGCCCTGCCTTAAGGCTCTACTTTCTGCAAAAATTAACACTTTCTGTTTATATCAGTCTTTTTTGTTTGTTTGTTTTTACTTAAGCACACACTTTATTGTTCCTTAGAATTAGACATTTTCATAATTTAGTTTGAGTTGCTGCTGTTATGTAACATCTTTATACTATCAGGTGAAACTTATCTCCCAGGCTTTCTGTCAAATGATCCTGTCTTCACCAACAAATACGTTTACCTGCAATCAAATGTCTAATTTATTATTATTATTATTATTAATTACTTCATTTCCACTAAGACCTCAATTACACAACAGTCTTCACAAGTGTTAATCCACATTATGTGTGTGGGCCACCTTACTCCCTGGGCTTTTGAAAAGCTATTGCAATTGCCACCACCAAAATAAATAATAACAATAAAATTATACATCAACCACTTAAATAAACTAAAAGAAATGTATAGCTTCCTTGACAGAATTAACCTGAATTATTAAAGTTAATCTTAGCTCCCTGCTGGTCCTTTACAATGAAGACTGACTTTCCTAAGTTTCAGTAGTTTTTTTGTTATGGTTTTTTGCCGTCAAAGGGAAGCAAATACTCAGTAAACCAGAAGAAAATGTTTAAGCTTGTCATAACTTTTATTCATAGTGGTGGAAGCTGGGTTGAAACCAGAAACTTCAAGAGGACACATATTACCATGGAGAGAACTCTTGATGGAGTGCACTAAGGGAAATGCTAATCCCCACTTGATACTTTTCCTCCCAAATGTTCTTAGCAGTAACAATGTCTTCTCATCACTTACATATTCCGAGTCTCTTATTCAATCTCTTAGTGGTTGATCTTCCTAACTCCAAAGTTCAAACATATTTCAAAGTCATTGTGATTTTCTTTACTCTTCTATGACATGCACCCATATTACATCAAATTAAGCTCTTGTTCTGATTTAAGAATTTTTCTGGCATTACCACCCATTAATAATAATTAGCTGTAAGTCACGTAAAAACCTTTGGGCTGCTTATCCGCTCTAGAGATGACTTTTGAAGCTTGATGTAAATAGTCTGGAGTTGCAGGCTTTACTAAACCAAATGACTGATTCAAAGGGAAATCTTCATGGCCATGTTTGTTTTGTTTCCTTAGCAATAGTTTTGTAAGTAACTTAGAACAAACAAAGTCAAAGTGGAGGTAAACATCTAAGCTGCTTAATTTGGAAGCTCTGGGCTCTGATGTCAATCCGTGGAATACTGAGGGACAAAAGAATAGCATAGCACATGGCTATCAAAACAATCAATCCCTTTTGTGTGACTTTCCATTTGAAGTGAAATCAAAATTGTCCTTTGCTCTTTAAGACTGTATCGCAACTGCAGTAGCCCATCTCTGTTCTATATGAGGAAATACACCTGAGGCCTTCACTATTTCATGATGAGGGCTAAATCAAGAAAAGGCCTCTTGTAAATTATAGAACATCAAAGCTCTAAGGGTATGAAAGCCAGTTCCTGCTGGCTTTCTGCTGACACTAACCTGTAGCTCTACATAGGGTCAAGCTATCATCCTGACCTGGCATACCGCTGTCCAGATAAGTTCTATAGTTTGCTAACTTCCCATACTAGTAAGGGCTTTGTGTTCTTCGTATTGTTCATACGAGGCTTGTATTTTCATCAGAGACTTCCACTCCCCACCTAATCTGTGAAATGGGATTATTTGCTTTCAGTCTTTACAGTCTTCATACATACATACATACATACATACATACATACATACATACATACATTCATACATGCATGCATACATACATACATAGTACATGAACCTTAGCAGAGTATTCTTTATATCTCCTATATTCTAGTTATTAAAACTTGTAAGCACCTGTGCCAGCACAGAATAAACATCTGTGAATGAAAACAGCATCATCGGTTTCCATGACAATAAAGTATCTAGCTCAAAGCTAACAATGGCTTCTTAAAGCAAACCAACAAATCTATGTATTTTCTAATTTTCTCATCCCAAGTTATTCTTTAAATAATTCCACTTACTTTATCTTTAAAATGAAACCTCAAATCTACCCAGTTCTCACCACCTCTCTCCTTTGGGATATCAGAACCCTCCTTGTAAACTTATGTTCCATTTATACCTTTCAATTAACCATTTCTATGCACGGTAGACAGGAAATAATCCCCCTCCCTCCCTCTAACCTTGCCACAGAGGCGTCTTATACCCTGTAAGAGCCATGGGTCTAGTCTCAAGGCTTTTGCTATCTGGCCTGGAAGGTTCTTCCCAGAGCTTCACAGAGCCAGTTCCTTCTTCCCTGTCACACAGCAAAGCGCCATATCAGCTTTGTTCCCTCTGTGCTTGCCTCTTCTTCATAAAATAGATTTAAGCAATTATGTCACAATATTTTGCATCTTAGTCACAAAATGAGGGATTCTTATTTTCTGTATGACTTCCATGTTATTTCTTCTCTGTCTTGATTACACATGTTGAGAGCCAGTGTATATTATTGTATCCATTATTCTTTCTCATTGTGCAGCAACACCTGGCACAACTTACTGGCATATGGAAAACCCTAAAATATTTCTGTCAAGTAAAGTTTTAATATTAATATGTACAAGGTGGTAGAAATACCAAGTAAAGTTAAAGCCACATCCTTTGTCAATGTCTCATAACTTCATGTTCAATGTCATCATTTCATTTGCCTGAACCAAATAACAGTGTAAATTTCATTTTTATTTTATGAATATATGGAGTGGGGGTTCACATGAGTGGGTACCCCCAGACACCTAAACAAGTTGTTGTATCCCCTGGAGCTGGAGTTACACCTTGTTGTAGGCCGCCTACTGTGAGAGTTGGAAATCAGACCCAGTCCTCTCCGAAAGCAGTATGTGATCTTCACCTCTGAGCCATCTCTCCATCCCCAGGATTTGCTGTTTAATGAGTCAAGAACTTTAGTTCAGGATGATGAAACAGTACTAGAGATAGATGGTAGTGATTTTTTTCATTCAGTATGAGAGAATGTAATGTCACTCGATTAAAAATAGTTTTAAAACTTCAAATGATTAGAATAATAAATTTCATATTGTCTACTTTAATATAATAAAAATAATGTAGGAGATATTGACATTAAGGTGCTGTAAGGACTAGCAATTGGGTTTGGAGAAATTCTTGGTAGAGAACAGTTTAAACATTTCATGGAAGTGGCATCCCTATAGAAAGAAAGAAAAAAAAAACAAAAACGCATATACCAAGGAAAAGGAGTAAGAGTGCACCATTGCCCAGGTTAAGTTTCACGAAGGCCAGACAGAGATAAGTTGGACTTTGAACTTAACTGCCTTAATGTCCTGCATTTGGTTATATAGTAGGTTTTAAAATGACCAAAATTAGCCCTTATACCATTACCACCAATTTCAGAGAGGACATTTAAACTAACAGTGAAGTAAAAGGTGAGAATTTTTACCAAAGAACTACAGGCTCATTTTGTAATGATGCTAATGAAAAGCAATGCAACTTCTTTATGAGAAATCTGGATCCAAAGCAGAACATCCAGAAGCTGAAACAAGGGGAGCTGGTACTTCATCTCCCATGCAGCCCACCCACACCAAGCCTCAGAGAAGACCATTCTTCCTTGGTTTAAGATGTTTCAAGACTTACTTTTTAAATTTCATTACATTTCTCTCTGTAATATATGTTTCAAAACTGGTTTCTAAGCCTAAGGTCAATGCTTAAATTTGAATAACTAGGGACTAAGGAGATGGCTCAGCTGTTAAAAACACTTATTGCTTTTGCAGAGGATCCAGGCTTGGTTCCCAACACACACATGGCAAATACAATAACCTGTATAACTCCAGTTCCATGGGATCCAACACCCTCTTCTGGCTTCTGCGGGCTTCCTGCATATACATAATGGACATAAACTCACATAGGTACATACACATAAATATAATAAATATTTTTTTTAAATTTTACAATTAATTGTATATATATTTAAAAAGAAGGCAATGAAACCCAACTCTTACTGCCTACTATCTGCCATAGACAGCTGACCACAGTATAGACATGATATTCTGCATTTGCAATTCAACATAGTCATGTCAATACCAAAAAGAATGAAATGAAGTATCTGACACCAAAAGCCACAAAGTAGCTATGCAGACTAGGTCTACATTAGTCTATCTTTGTGCAGTAGGATAACTACATGTCTCTTAGAAGCCTGTCCTCGGGCACTAACATCCTCCCACAGGTGAACTTACTCAGACAGGGTATTATACACCAAGGGTTCTGAATAAATGACGAGATGGGTAATCTACAATTGGATTTTAAACAAAACAATAACAACAAAAACATTTTAAGGCTAGAATGATGGTTCAGTAGATAAAGCACTTGACAGCCAAGCCTGAGGATTTGAGTTTAGATCCCCAGTGCCTATATAAAAGCCAGATACAAGGGAGAAGAAGAAATGAGTAAATCCTTTAAGGCTTACTGGCCAACTGACCAGTCATCCTGCTGATTGGCAATAACCATGTTCAGTAAATGTCTCTAATCATAAGGTATAAATCAAAAGTGGAAAATGCCAGTATTTATACACACACAAGAATACTCATGTATGCATAACACATACACACACACACACACACACACACACACACAAGCATGAGAGAGAGAGAGAGAGAGAGAGAGAGAGAGAGAGAGAGAGAGAATTGAAAACAAAACACTTCCTTTCTTCATTCCTTTCTTTCTTTGCAAGGGTCAAACAGCATCTGAGGTCACCTGTAAGCCTTGGAATGAAGTAAAGACATTTCTTCTGAATAAAGGCAATTTCCAGTTTTACCGTTTATTTCCATTCTCATGTAATTTCACTCTGCTCATTCTGCTCTCTTTTTCTCTTCTCCACAGCAGCCTCATTTAGCTAAACATTCTCCACCCAGTGTCTTAGGAGGGCAGAGGTTGCTTCTGTCTTTGGGGTTTGCTTTTCCCATAAGTATGTTGTTAAAAAACTATATTCTTCCTTCATATCAAACCCAGTTCACTTATGTTTCTAATTTTAGTTTCCCTCTGTAAAGAGCAACCTGCAATCAAAATTTTAGCATATAATATATTATAGGGCTTTTCATTTTATGAAAGTGGCTGTAAGCTTGGGCATATAATATGGGAAGTTCTGAACATTTTCATAGTAACACCATTCTCTTCTTTATTCTCTTTTTTCCCATCACACGGTAAGTCCAATTTTATTCCTGTATGTACCAATTCCTGTGCCTTCCCTGTGATGATTTATGTTTCATGGGAGATTAAGTTTAATACACTACTTCGTTCAAAACACATTTGCTTATTGGCAGCTGGGAAGCAAGCATTAGATTATTGCTTGGAGATATAACAAAAGATATAAATCATGGAACCCATACCATTTCCATGCCTCAATGCATACACTCTATATAGCGAGTTTCACTAAACATCACTAGATAATGCCTCATCTTGAAGATGATGAGGGATTTTGACTAGCTATATCACTAAAGATAATTTCTCACCATCTACTTTTGAGCGTCCAACAAAGAAAACTGCAAGAGCCTGTAAAAGTTCAGGGCTTTTCTACACCTCCCTTGTTTCTAAATAACGACAATTTTTTACAGTGCTTTTGGCCTTAAGCTAGACTTGCTCCCCAATACCTCTTAACTTATATTAACCTATTTATATTATTCTATGTCTGTCACATGGCTAGTTATCTCTCCTCAGTTTCATATGTCTGACTTCCTTAGAGTCTGGGTGGGAATTCTCCAGCCTCTGACTCTCTCCCAGAGTTCCAATGTCTCTACTGGAACTCCCACCTTCTACTTCCTGCCTTTTGATAATAGGCCATCAGTTTTTTTATTGACAGGATTCTTTTATATAGTGCACAAGAGATTATCCCTACAAGAGCTGTGGCTGCAAATCAGGCAGCCAATAAGTAGGGGGCAACCCCACCCAAGATGTACTGAAGGGAAGGGAAGATGTGCAGAAGGGATGGATGAATGGAGGGCAGAGTATGATCTATCAGCACCTATATCTGTGATAGAGTAGCTATATTGACCTTAGACAGCCCAGCTTCATGAGTATTTTGCCTTCATGGACTTGACTAAACTCAGAATGCAAAAGTGACTTAAGGTAAAGTGATTCATTCAAAATTTTCATAAAATTATTAACTCAAATTCTTTCTTTGTGTCTTCATATAGTGACCTGTGAAAAGATGTATCATAGAAAAGGTAGTGTATTGACAGAAGTCAAGAGACCATGTAACTCCCTGACCAATTAATATCATGAAAGACTTGAAATTTGTTTGTATTCCTGGTTTTGTTAACTAAGAAAATTTATTCCATTCATCCATGGATTCCTAAGTTCTTCATACATAAAATATTTTTATTATATGCCCAACTTATTGGCCTTCTAGGACAGACCCTATGTCATGTATGGCCTGTTATAAAATCAATAAAATACCAAAGATGAATGTGGTGATGAATGAGAGAGCTGTGCTTTCAAAGACAAATAGCGCAATGAACATATTCAACAGACCAAATAGACAAAAGCAAGGTTGGTGGGAAGAACAGAGAAGATCTGCAGTGTCTAAATATGATTTGATAGGATTGGTAAGAATCATGGAGAGTAGGAGGCTAAGCTGTCATCCTCAGATGTGTCTCAAATACTATGAAGCAGAGCCTGGAATGGGTACACCCTTTGTCATCCCACTGGGTGAGAGGCTAATTGCTATGAGTTTGAGCCCAGTTTGCGATATAGAGTAAGATTACATTTAAAATATATATAGTAAAATTATATATAAATACACACACACACACATATTTTTTTTCATCCTGAAATTCCCAATCAATTCTACTGTACTATTTTCTATTCTGATGAAAAAAAAGTATGTTGTTTTCACAACCACATTTAAAATATACCTTTCTCACAGTAAATTTTAATGTATATGGCATATGTCCTGTTTTCAATGAATATAGGCTTGGTAACCCCTTCTTTTATGAAGTAATTGAGGATTATGTATCTTTGCTTCTTTTCTTTCCCTAGGCAGTACTAAGTAAAATATTCTAGACTAAAGACAGATCTATATGAAATGCCATACCATATACAAGAAATTGTAAGTTATTTGTTGGAGCACCAACAAGAAATAAATGGATGGATGAAGGTGAATGTACAAATACATAGAACATTTTGATTAGGAGCCACCACTTTGGGCTTTCTTTTTGTATTTCCCAGTCCTGATGTCACTTCTAAATAAGATGCTTTCATAGCTATTATTTCAGAAGTGCATTGTGTTTAAATAACTTGTCTAGGATCAGCCAACTAGCAATCAGCATGGTAGAAATTTAATTAACTAAATTGCGGAGCTGATTTCTAAGCACAGGGCTATGTTGCCTCCTTCTAAATAGTACAGTGATATCTGTGTCCATTCTCTACATTTGTGCTCAATGGTATGTGTGCAGGTATGCATTAAGCCAGAATACATATGCAACCATTTATTATGAAGTCAAATATATTCAAATTTAAACACCTTTTAGGGAATCCAACTTGGCGCTGATGAAATGTTTAGATAGATAGATAGATAGATAGATAGATAGATAGATTTAGATAGATAGATATGTACACGTATGTATGTGTGTGTGTGAGAGAGAGAGAGAGAGAGATCATAGGAAAACTAAAGATATAATATAGGTTAATGTGCAAAATTTTGTGAATTATAGATGTAAATCTAGATATTTTGAGAATAAAGTGCTATGGTCATCATTTTGCTTAGCTTTATTTCACGTTGCTTGTCTTTATTTCAGGCTTATTTGTTTATTTGTGCTTATTTAGTGAATTCAAAATTTTTTTAAATAGTCTCTGAGGCACTAGAGTCTGAGGTGTTTCAAATGATGTACATTGTGGGCAAGGTTACAATGGGTTAATTTTTTCATAGATAAGAGAATAAAAGGAAGAAATCTGGCTTCATAGATTATGTAGACACTGAGCTTTCTTAGAACAGAGTGTTTTTGAGGAGCCAAGTGGCCATTCCTCTGAGGATAGTGTATGTGGGTCTGTAACTTGCCAGTGTCTAGAAATGGGGTACAGAGTCAGTGGCAGGTGAAGCCAAAGTTTATTTGGTTTTTGCAGCTCTTCTGTCTACAACCCTCTGCTATTCTAAGACCAAACGTTTCTTGTAATTAACTCCTGCTGCTCAGCATCAGGGGATAAAGAAGAGGAATTAGCTTATTTGGGGCTCTTGGCTCTTTGTTCTTTTACTGGGGAGCCCCTTACTGATCAGGCAGAAGCTCAACATTTCATTAACTCTTTATAAGCCAGAAAAAAAGGAAAAGAAAATCATGCATGCAGAAAGAAAATCTTTTACTCAGGCAATTGCACAGAAACACACACACACACACATACTCTGGTCAGGCTGACCACCTGTCTCATCAACTCTACAAGTGTTCATGCATACTTACAAATACATACCCATAACACATGTGCATTTGGGGAATAGAGCAAAATCTCCCGTGAACAAGCTCCAATGAGGTAAAGCCAATTCAGGGGAAAAAAAAATCTCCCTTATTCTGAACAAAAAAGAAGCTCCAACCTTTATCACTCTGAGAAAGAAAAAAACTCTACATTTAAAGTGCTAAAAGTAAGAAAAAGCTCCTTTCTTATTGTTGTTCTTAGTCCTTATACTTTCTCAGTTTCATAGATCACATGGTTTTCCAAGCATCTTTACATTCCATAAATTCATAGCAAATTTAAGACACTAATTGAGGTCATAAAACAATAAGAAGTTTAAGCAGAAATGTTTACATGTGTTTCCATTAAGACTAGTCCCTGACTAAAATATGTTACTAACTCCATAGGTTCATTAAAAGTTTAAAACAATAATTCTTATGTCATAAGTTAGCACAGTTTTTCCGAGAGACAGATCATCTGTCTTTCATCTCATTGGTTTGGAAGTTTAGTATAGATAAATGAGTAAATATTTTATTTTCTTTCCTTGCACCTACAATAAATTATCCATTCCCAGTTTTTGTCCTTTAGTTACCTTTTCCCTAATCATAAATTTGTTCCAAGCCTGTTTTTCTATCCTAGTACACTTGGTCCATGATACATGAAGGTTTTTAGACTACTATTTGCAGTTTTTTAGAGGACTGAAAACTATTTGTATAAATTTAAGAATTCTATAAAATCATTGTCAGAAATTATAAAATCTTCAATATGCCTACACAGCATTGTGACATGAGAGTACATATTCACTGATCTGCAGAAAATCTGTGAAATAGGGTGAGCTAATGGCCAGGAATCATTAGACTATGTAATAGTGATAGGAAAGGCATACCAGTAGCAAGAAACAATCCTGGAACAAAACCTCTGAAGACCCTACAACTCAGAGCTTACCCATCACAGCCATGCAAAGCAGAGTGCTATTTCGAGAAAATGTACTTATGTGTCTTTAGCCTTTCCTAGATAACTCCTGACAGAAACTTGAAAGGGAGCTCTTCCACAAAAGCCTTATGCTACTTTCTTGTACTTCAAAGTTCAGAATGGTGTTTCCGTAGAATTGCTTTTGGTATAGCTTAGGAACTCCAAAACTATTTATTTAACAGAGAGAGACAGAGAGACTTCTGAGTTCACCAACTCTGTCTTTAGAGATCATTAAGAGTTTGGGGAAATTATTTTGTTGCTGAAAGATTCAGTTATAACTTTGTGGCTCACTTTCTGGGAACCAATTTTCTCAAACCAGTATCCATTTAGTTTAACTGACCATGATAACTTTGAAATAAACTCATATATGCTCATATAATCTACTTTCAAAACTATTATTGACTTTGATTTTCCAATGAATTCCATTTTAATGTTCAAAGTGGATTTTACAATGTTTGCTTCCTTCAGAGGTGTTTTTATTGTAGCAATAAGATTTTATTTTGCACTAAATTTATCATAAAAGAGGTCAGTATGGTGAACACTGGTACTATTAAGTCTTACTGGCTTTAGTTTATCTTCTCTAACAGTTGTCAAGTAGAGATGTACAGTTACAGAACAGGAGCATACCTGTTAGGATTTTCCCTCAGAGCCCCCAGATGAATTCTGGCAGTACTGGAGGCCTCAGTCTCCTGACTCACCTTCTAACTGTCCTTCTGTTTCTAGAATTTTAATGGAAGTTCTTTGTTCCTCAATTGCCCTATTCTTTCCTCCAAACACATTCTATCTTCTTTCTTTTACCAACTCCTCACTCATGGCTTCCTCAAGAAGCTCAAGCAGGAAGCATGACTTGCTCTTAAGGCCTCTGGTATCTTAGAATAAGAAAGTAGATCCCAGGTGGTCTTTACTTAATGCTTCAGGTCAGCCTTATCACGCCTGTACTCCTAGGAAATCCCTGCCATTTTGGAGGCTCACATTCACAGATCTTACACATTCTGTGGTTCCTTGTACCCAAAGTATCTACGAATTCCATGGGCAACTCCCCTGCATCAGTTAGCATGAATTCCTCAATACATGGTCCTCGTGTTCAATGAGTTCACTAATGCCATGTTGATTCTTCTTTTTCCTTATCCCTGCCTTACTTCTTCCACTTCCTTCCCTATCCACGTAGGAATGGACAGCTTATTATAGACGTGTTTTATTCTCAATGTCTCTGCTTATCTATCGTCCTTCCCAATTGTTCTAGACTAGCCAAACCCAAACTGGTCTCATACAAATGAATGGTTTCAACCCCAACTACATCTGTGGAGTTGGCTGGCAACTATCTCATGTTCTTTCAGCCAAGTCTCTTTCTCATCTTCTACAGTGGACTTCAAACTTTCTCTTTTCTCTTAAAGTCTCCTATTTCTCCCTCCACATGCTTCCCATCACTCTAAGCCAATTATCCCACCACCTGCTTCAGAGAAAACAACTGCCCTTAGCCAAAGAGACTTTGAGTTTCTTACTCAACATTTACACTAAATTTTATATTTCTATCCTTTGCAATCACCTCCTGCCTCACTAGAAGGTGTGCCATTTTCCCTACAAAGTTGACACCTCCATCTAAATGTAGGATCCCATCTCACTTACACCTACACAAACAAGCTCTACCAATTACTTTTTTCTTTTAATTTTTAATTTAAACTTTATTTGTAATTTAAATCATAATCACACTATTTTCCCTTCCCTTTCTTCCCTCCAATCTTTCCCATATACCAAATATATGCATAATTATATAAATTATATAAACTTGCTGAGTTCATATCATATGATTTAAGGGCCAATCACTTGGAATTGGGTTAACCAATTAGAAAGCTCTTTCCTAGACAAGTCTAATTCTCCTGCTCTCAATATTCCTTGGGTGCCTGCAGTTCTTGTCTATGGGTGGGATCCCCAAGAATTTTCACCCCTTTGTACTAGCATGTCTATTGGTGTTATTCTTGTTCAGGTCTTATTGAGGCAGCCATACAGTTGAAATATCATGGATGAAGCTTCCCGGTCATTTCTAGGACACACACTGCTGTAGAAGATCTCCTGGGCCTCTGGTACTTACAATATTTCCTTGTCAACTGGTTTCTTCCTATCTGTGTATATTTAAGCCTTTCATAACTGATAAAAAGCATTTTATTCACTAGTCTTATGTTCCCTTCCAATTTAATCAAGATTTATTATTTTTTTTTTTTTTGCCTTTTTCTATTCCATATTTGCGTGATCAACTATGGTTCTGCCCAATAATAAAACAGCAAAACATTTAATCACTTGTGTTGTCTCACACTATACACAACTTGTTTTTAGTTACTAGATAGTCTTATCACTATAAACATATATGCCATGTGTACTGGCTGGTTTTGTGTCAACTTGACACAAGCTGGAGTTATCACAGAGAAAGGAGTTTCAGCTGAGAAAATGCCTCCATGAGATACAGGTGTAAGGCATTTTCTCAATTAGTGATCAAGGAGGTGGGCCCTTTGTGGGTGGAACCATCTGTGGGCTGGTGGTCTTGGGCTCTATAAGAAAGCCTGCTGAGCAAGCAAGGAGAAGCAAGCAAGCCAGTAAGGAGCATCCCTCCATGGCCTCTGAATCAGCTTCTGCTTCCTGACCTGCTTGAGTTCCAGTCCTGACTTCCTTTCGTGATGAACGAAGATGTTGAAGAGTAAGCTGACTAAAACCTTTCCTCCCCAACTTGTTTCTTGGTCATGACGTTTGTGCAGGAATAGAAAGCCTGACTAAGACACCATGTGAAGTTTAATATGCTTTTGCTGCTCTTGTTGTCTTCGTTTCTAATTGAATAGAGTAATGAATAAAGTATATAATCACTTATGTAAATCATTTTTGTACTATGTAGTTGTGTTAGAGTTTATCTTTATCATTAACTTGAATGGATTTAGAATCACATAGGAGACACACCTCTGATATGTCTGTGAGTGTGTTTTCAGTGAGGTTACCTAAAGAAGAAAACCACATCCTGAATGTGGGTGGCAGCAGCCTATGGACTGGGGTTCCAACCTGAACAAAAGCAGAAAGGAAAACGGGAAAGCTGGCTGAGCATCAACATTTCTCTCTCTCTCTCTCTCTCTCTCTCTCTCTCTCTCTCTCTCT
>JADRCH010000056.1:8869295-8961530 GCA_019843965.1 Rhynchomys soricoides | reverse complement strand
TCTCTCTCTCTCTCTCTCTCTCTCCTACCTAAACATTGGTACATGGATACAATGTGACTAGCTATGTAACCTTCCTGGCCATAATGGAATCAACCCTTTTAAAACATAAAATGAAACAAACCCTTCTCCCCTAAGTGCCATTTGTCAGATAGCTAATCAAGCAGTGAGAAAAGTAACCAATACAGGTTGTATTATCATTTTGACAAAAATACATTTGGATACTTAAATTCAGGATTTTTGGTTTTTTATTAAATATTATTTCATTTTTACATAGGCATAAACATTGTTTTGTTTCTTGACAGGGTTTCACTATGTCACCTACCCAGCTTTATAGTCGACCTAGCCTTAAGTTTGTTAATTTGCTATCTCAGTCATCTATATGCTGGTATTACAGATCTGTTTCATCAACCAACACACATTTACAAAGCTCCATAGGATTCAAAACTATACATACTCACACTTTCTGCTCTTTTGTTTAAAGGCATTTTTACTTTAAAGTTGGCTTGTTTCATATCATGTTGTCAAAAATTATGACTTCAATGTGAATTCTTTCTCATTTTTACTAGGGCAATTCTGTGTGTAGATTCAGGTTCTAGATTTCTGACACTTTTTTAAAAATTAGGACAAAATACAATTTTTGTTTTACTACTTCATTTTTTTATTCAATAATCCCCATTGCATGTTCGTGAGGTCATCTTTGTTGGTCTTCTGAAGCTACTACTTTCTGGTTATTTTTTATTTCCTTTTATTTTACTGACAGCATTTGGCTATTTTAATTCTCTTCCTTAATGTTCCTAGATTTGTCTTCATTCCTGGGATGATTCTTTCTCCTCTGTTCTTTCTGAAATCTACTTAGTTCTCACATTGTCTCTCCTTTTCTGAAATTTCAAGTTCCTGATTGGAATATTTTACATGTATATGCAAATGTTAATGACTTTTGACTTACTTTTCTTACTTTTTATGGGGTTTTAGAAGAATTTTCATCAATAAATGTCTTATTACTGTGTGCTTGCATCATATGATAACTTAATTGGCTTCAGATATCACCTGACATTTTTATCTAAGTCCCCAAAATCCTTTATGGGATAACTGTGAGATAGTTAATGGTTTATCAGTTTGCTTAGCTGAAGAGCACCCTCTTCTGTTGGCATAATAATATGTAATCAATTTAACAAGTAGTGACATTTATAAAATGTTATTTCTTATATTTAGTAATTGGTGCTTTTTTCCCTTTGGTTTGGTTTTATTTTTCATTGTTTTCCCATATTTTCTTGACCAGTACATCCCTTCAGTTCTACACAGTGCAGTATAATGGAGGTTTCTGTAGGCTCTGAGCTCTTTGAACCATTTTGCATGGCTTGTAAGAAGCAGTTTTCTGCTGGACAAGGGAATCTGTTTGTAGAACCTATTCTCCATCTCCACTGGACATCATGCATTATTTCCAGAATAAGTTCCATTTACTTGCTATTTTAGAGTTAGCCTCAGAGTTTTGTCAGTTAAGCATTTATCTTCTCATGTGCTGCAGCCATAGGTCTCTGGTTTGTTTTTGTTTTTGCTTTTCTTGCTTTCCTTTGTACAACTTTTAGACATGGTATGAAAAACTTTGGTTTCATGTAGCTGTAATTATCCTTGATTAATAATATCACTCAAGGTCCTATGATAGATTTTTTTCACTTTTACAAAATCATTTTTTTAGAGATCTCAATGACTATTAGTTCACTAACAAAAAAAAATCAGAGACTAGTGACTGTCAAACTTAGCATCTTATTACTGAACTCATCTTTTGTTAATGTTGGTATACTTTCTATTACCTAAAACATGAGATATCCAACTTATAAAATATATTTTGTCTCAAAATTTTGAATCTTATTATCCATGATGAGCAGACTCAATTGTTTTCTGCCTGTAGCAAAACTACTTATATCATAAATTGAGAAAAAATGAAAAAGTAGCAGCTATGGTCCCACATACACTATTAAAATTATAACCCCATTGACTCCCAATTTCATGAGCTCTTCTTTAATTATTATTGTCATATAGAAAGGTAGATAGAAGAAAGAAGCAAAGAAACAAAGAAGATATATATGATAGATAGATAAATAGAGAGAGAAACAGATGATAGATGATACACATCGATATAGCCTACTAAATCTGCTTAGTTTTGCTTATAAATACATGTGTCAAAACTCTGAATGACCTCAACTCATTGTTTCCTTACACATTGAAACTGAAGTCATAATATTGCTTGGTTCTGTCTTCCATTAGTGACCAACCATGTATCTCACACGTTGACATGAATAAAGCTAAATTATGTTTTGTTCTCTATCCCTTCCCATACCTGCCCCTTTTCCTTTGGTCCTCATCATAGTAAATGGTGTGACATCACCTTCCCAACATATCTTGTCATGGTCTCTGAAAATAGAAGTGTTCTTATGACTGCCCTGTTAATCCATACATATAAATTATTTACCTCTAAAATATCCCCAACCTGCTTGCAGCCCTTCCCAGATTCTGTAGTTCACAGCACCACTCCTTCTTGGTTAGGTTACAATAGCAGCCTCATATATGTAGCTCCTGCTTCCACTTCTCCCTCTTATATTCCAATATACATCATTTTGATGAATCTTAATTCCATTAATATTGCTCCCTTTCTAATATGGCTTTGTCCTCTTGGTATACTATAATTCTGTTAGGATGGACTAGCTGATACATAATCCAATGTATGTTCATCTCTCTAGACACCTCTCACCAGACTCTGCTTCTTTCTTTCCCCTGTAAAACACACAAACAGAAACAGTAGACTTAAGTGATCTCAAACAATGGTCAGGGTACAGTTTCTAGTTCCATATTCTGTTCTAGAAAACAATAATCAGGGCACTATTTCTAGTTCCATATTCTGTTCTAGAAGCTGGATGCTCTCCATTCAGGGAAGTCTAATTGCCTTTGCCTTGAACATGGTCAACTTACTGTATCATTTCTAATGAATAAAATACTTTTGTAGTGTTCTATAGCTTCCATGGCTAAGTAATAATGTGAATACACCAGTCTGGTATTTTCTCTCACTCTCTCTGAAGATACATAGATAGATAGATAGATAGATAGATAGATAGATAAATCTAATGCTGTCTCTCTGTATGTGTCTGTGTCTTCTCTGTTTCCATCTCTGTCTCTATATGTATCTCTTTCTCTGCCCTTCAACCATGCTGTAGATATGTTAAACCCAAGTAGTGCTAGGGGTAGGTAGTCAATAATCCAAATCTCAGCCATGTAGAGTAACAGCCCTCAGGTGATCATAGCTCTAAACCCTACTTAGACTGCAGAATAATGGGCACACATTGTCACTGCTTAAGTTTTGAATTCTGAACAAGAGCAAAAAATATTTTAAATTTGTAGATAATTTTTGGTCTTGCTTATTATGTCTTGTGCCTGGAAATTTCCCACTTGTTCCTTTGTCCATTAACTCTTAAGCTACATTCTGTTAGCTTTTATTTTACAATTCAATATAGAAATTGCTACTTGGGCCTCTTCTAAGTTTTTTTAAAGATACTTCTATATAGTGTTTCCTATGTGTGTTTCAAACATTTACTATGAAACTTGACTTGTATTTATTCAATATGTATGTATTCTTAAGTTAGAAATGTACCTGTATTTCTGAATAAACAAATGAAACTAAATGATAGTTGAGCTTAAAAATTCAAATCATACTTGTCTCAATAGCAAGAGGAAAAGCACTGCATAAAATTAATATTAACCAGTTTCACTGAGGAGCATGGACTACAGATCAATTGCTACAGAGAACACTTTGTGTGTATCACCTCATGTAAATGTCAATCTGATCCTCTGAGACAGTTACAAATGCATCTCTGTTTTATTTTAAATCCTAGTTTTGCTCAACCACTTTAGATGTGCAGCATAGATTAAATAAACTGGACCTTCTTAATTTCTATTTTTTTCTCTTCAAAATAAAGATAAAATAATATCTAAAATGAGGATTAAATGAAATTATATACATTACACCTAGTACCATAATAGATATTTCAGAAACTTTATGCCTCATTTTTTCAAGCATATGAAGAACTTGAAATACGATAGAAAGTTAAATTACTTTGCCAAGTCCACACAGCTAGGGTATGCTTGAGATTCTGTCTCAGGACTGTTGGCCTCCGAAACCCTGACTCTAAGCAAGTACGCAGTACTGTTCATCATGCCCTTTGCCAATTTCTGCCTTTAATATATACCTATGATATCTGGTGATAGCTTCATCAAAATTTAAAGAGAACTGAACCAATAAATTTACTGAATAGAGGATTACAAAAGAAAATATTATAATACTAGCATCCGTTGCTTGAATAGTATTTGTGTACTATCATAATTTAAACACTGATTTAATCTTATCAAATTCCTGATCTTATAATACTGAGGAGAAGTGTGCTATGGAAAGTAAAAAGAGTTTTGTCTACCACAACAGAAAACCAACAGATGGTGTCCAAACTGGAAGACAAGAAGACACCTACAAACTAAAAGTAAGCATGGTTTGCCTTCTCTAAGGTGGATGCCTGTAGCTAAGAGAACTCGGAGAAGAGAAAGAGAGTGGTGACATAAAGGACTGACTTTTCCATTACAGACTTCTAAGAAATATTTGACTTTATAAAAATGAATATGTGTTTGATTAAAATTATTTGTAACTCATCTGGAATTCATATTGGATCATACTGTACGATAGAGATCTAATGTCATAGTTTCCCAATTGCCTCTCCAGTTGTTATCTAGCCTGATTTTAATTACAATTCTGCCTCTTCTCATATGTTTGTTGTTTGGAGTACCCAAAAAACAGAAATGTGAAGTCATATACACACTCAGGCCTTATTTCTCTCAATTTAACACTACACCCTTGGATAATTTATACCTGCCTTTGTTCATGCTGCACATGGAATCACCAGGGAGATCACAAACATCCAATACAACACAAAAAGTACAGAATCAGATGAAGGGCCCTATGAAAACACTGCTTTCACAAGAATGCTTCCTAGAGTCTAGTACAGAGGCATCTTCCACTATTAGTCACTGGGAAGAATGCAAATTAAAACCACAGTGAGATACCCACAGTGTGAGTTGACATGATAAAAACATGCCATACTGAATGATACTGAGAACTTGGAGCAACTACAATTCTCAGCACTGAAAATAGAGAATGGTGGGAATAGAGAGTATTATAACACTATTGAGAAATTTGGGGGAAACGTCTTATGAAATTAAGCAAATATCTCCAATGAGCTGTTTCATGCTTAGACATTGATTGCACATCTTGGCAAAAAGATTAACACGGTAATATTTAAATCATTTTGTGTATACCAAACCCAGAAACAACCAAGGTGTCTGTTAATAGAACAGAAAAGATATAATTGTGTGTGTGTGTGTGTGTGTGTGTGTGTGTGTAATGAAATAGTAGTAGGCAATAAAAAGAACAAACCATAAAACCAGCAGATGTATTTGAAAAGTATTTTGACCATTAAAATAACTATTATGTATTAAATTGTGTCTATTTCTCAAAATTGCATGAATTTCTAAACCAAAGTACTTCAGAATATGAGCATAACTGAAGATATGCCCTTTAAAGAAGTTGTAGAATAAAATAAGGTCATAAGGGTTGGCCTTGACCCAATATCCCCTATCTTTAGAAAATGAGTATCAAAACAAGAACATATTCAGGAATCTCATCTGTGTTCTCAGTGAAAAGCTGGCCATCTGCAAACAAAGTTGGGTCTCTCTGCAAAGTAGGGTCCATCAGGAGAATCCAAACCTGGAAGCACCTTGATCTTGACCTTCCAAAGTCAAGATCTATGAGAAAATAAATTGCTATTGTTTGAGCTCCCTGTACTCGGTCTGTTAGCATATTAACCTTGGCAGATTAATATAGATAACTGCAGATACATAAAATTCTATAGTGCAAAAATATCTAGCTGTAGAATAAAAGCAAAGCAGGGGTTGCTACATCACTAAAGTTCCTTCTTCTACCTAAAGTGGGTGAGTGTGACAATGAGGCTAAAGACGGACTACAATTCCAGTTTTAGAGGAGAAAACAAAGAGGTGCTGATCTATGAGATTTGGGAGGAAATGTAAACTAATTTTTATTATATGACTAGACTCCTGCTGCTGCTAAGAATACCCTGGGTTCCCATAATGTTAATTGTGTGTTTTAAACCTGCTCTTCTAATAAAAACATTAATACTGAGTATATCCTGAATCTACATCACATCTTTAATAACACTAATAAATAAAATTCTTATTGCTTTCTAAAGCTCCTAATCACTCTGTCATTGTGTGTTTACTTTGGGTAAATACTGTTTGGGAAACTTTGCTCTATTTATGAACTGTGATGTAATAATTCAATGGTCATCTATTTCTACCTGTCTTTCACTTTTCTTTCTAATGGTTCATTCTCTACTACATGTAGACTTTCAACAAATATCCTTGTCCCACGTGGGGATGAAAACTCAACTGATTCTTTGGCAAGCACTTATAAGTACTCATATTTCTTAAATGCAATAAAATATGAATCCCTTTAACTCTTCTAATAAAATAACAGTGTCAGGATGCTTTTCTTAGTCCATGCCAACTGGGACTGGTAATTACCTTGAATTTGTGATGACCCAATATGTGTAAAATTTTCTCATCTCAGCCACTCCAAGAAAGACACCTATGTGTATTCTCTAGCCCTGTTTTTGTTGTTGATCTCATTTTACAGTCATAGTATTCTTCTGGATATGACAACAAAAAACATGAAAATGGTTTAATCTTTGGAGTAATCATGAAACCTGAATTTTTTCCACATACAAGATCCTATAGCCTTGAGAATCCAGACGACTGAAAGTACTAGTAAACAAATGTTTTACAAATTTTCAATTGACATAGGGAGCTCCTGTATTAGTGTTTTAAGAATATATTCCCGTGCTGGGGCTGGAGAGATTGCTCAGTGGTTAAGAGTAACAATTGCTCTTTCAGAGGTCTTGAGTTCAAATTCCAGCAACCACATGGTGGCTTACAACCATCTGTAATGAGATCTGACGCCCTCTTTTGGTGTGTCTGAAAACAGCAACCATGTACTCAACATATAAAAATAAACCTAAAAAAGAAAAAAGGAATATAGTCCATGGCCAGTTTCCCAAGACATTAATATGTTAAATCTTGATCTGTATAATTTGATTGTCAAACTCAATTCCTTTTTGTATAAAACAAATTTTCTAGAAAACTAGTTCTAAGATTCTCCAAACACTAATTTGGTGATGGTATAGCACTTTGTCAGGGTGTCAATGGTTTTCAAAAAAAAAAAAATGAAATCTAATGGATGGCTTTCCACATACTCTTTTCAGGCCTTTCTCCAGAAGGTGGATAGAAAAAAAAAAAAACAAAAAACAGTTTCATCAAGTCTATTCGCTTTCATAATGATAAATATAAAGTAAAACTGCCCATGACTTTAGGGATTGTTATTATTAAGTATTCAAATTTTGTTTCCATATTCTCATCTGGAAATGCTAACTGTAAATCTATTTCCTTCTAAAACAATGTGATTGCCATCTTCACAGCTGACTCTGCACTACCACATTCATATCATGGCAAACAGCATGGAAATTCTAAAATATTTAGGGGGAAATGACAAAGGCTATGAGTACTATGAGAAATTACTAGAAAAGAAGGTTGATAATATTTTATTTAAGATTGCCTTTTGGAGAACACACAACATAATTTTTAAATGCATATGTCACATGAAATACAGAATGAAATCATTGTTGATCATACTCTGGTTTTGTACCCTATGCTTTGATTTGACGGGGAAAAAGTTTCCCTCCCACAAAGAAATCTCCCTAAAGGCTATGAAATTCATTTTGATTTAAGTCACCCAGTGCCTCAAAATTTATGTCTGTCTATTAGAGATAGCCTTTAATTGAAGTCTTAATATTAAGTGATAACAGCTAGAAACATTTTGGCAAACTGTAGTCCATGCTAACATTGAGGGAATGATAAAAATATAAATACCTATTGAAAACTACATATCCCTAGGATATCACAGCCTGTGCATCGAAATGACTAGCAATAAGAAAATCTAAACTGAAAAATACCCCCACCCAGTCATTATCTGCTAAATGATTAGCCTGACAGAGCACATGTAAACAAAAATAAATATCTGTCAATAAAATTCTCTCATTATTTGAGGTAGACCAAAAACTCCTAGAAGAAATATCTTAACCAAGAAATTTTAAATCCCCAATGTTTCACTGCATGGGAGAATTCAAGGAAATCAAGGCATGGAGGAAATTTTGTACCATTTTTTTTGCATCAAAGTACTAGACATGTTCTTTATGTACTATAGATTGCAGAAACCCTCTCTTGCAGATAGAAGACCTATAACTTTAATATCAATTTCATAAAATGAAACTAAAAGAAAAGGACTCTTTGTTATATCCTTGATCAACACTGCTCAAGATGGTTGAGTGAAACATTCACAAGCTAGATGGAACAACTGATCCTAAAAGAGACTGTCAAGATAATCTTCTGCCTGGTAACAAAGAGTGAGTCCCCTGTATCATCTGACATTTAAAAACAGTCAATGTGTGAGCTTTACTTTGAGGTAGAGTTTCTAGATTTTTTTGTCATCATATAATAAGCATAAACTTAGCACTTATATATGGTAAAAACTAAGACCATTGCCGTCATATGTGAGGGAATTTTAACTACAAGAACAATAGAGCTTCTTTTGGAATCAAGCATCTACTTCATTTGTACTTTACTTCATTAAAAATAAAAATGAGCCTGTTATCCAGGATGTGGGAATACAAACAACTTTGAAATACACATCAGTTTTGTGCCACAGTTTACAAAGACACAGTTTCTTTCTTTCTGCTGGAGAATGAGCCAGACTTCTCTATCAATATTCTGACAAATTTCTGAATCAGCTAAAATATGAATTTCAATACTGATAAATTATAATAAACATCAAAGAAATAGATGGCAAGGCACAAGTGTTCATCTTATGCCAGCAGCGACCCATTATATAACTAATTAAGTTGACATATTTTGCATATCGTGGCTAGAGATCTGAAAACCTACAGATGCCAAGTACAGAGAAAGCAGGTCACAGTCTGCAGGCAAGAGAGACACCTTCTGAGACCTGAAAGAATAAATAAACATTGAAAACTAATTATGATTAAAAATGAAAGAAACTTTTGTAAACTGTGTAGAATCCTTAAGAAGGAGACATGGTTTATATGATAAACCAAAGTAGGATTGGAGAAAGTGAAATTAAGAGATAAAAGAGTCAGATTAAGATCTAACAGATTTGAACAAAAAGTACACAACAGCAACAATAACAACAACCATGGCAACAAAGAAATCAAGAATGCAGAAAACATAAAGAAGAGACATCAAAAAGTGAACACAGTAGAACCAATCAGCTTAAGCCCAGTCATTGCTGACAGCAGTAGACTTAATTATCTCAGATTGCAGAGGAAAAAAATACATATTATAATATATAGTAAATATGGAAAAATATATCTATCCTGAAAAATCTTTCTGTTTAGAGTAAAAATGACAGTTTCTTCTAGGTATGGATGATTTGCATGGAAGTTTGTGCACCATGTGCATATCCGATGCTTGCAGAGACCAGAAGAGGGCTTTGATTCCTCTCTGCAAGAAAGAAACATGTTGAAAGAAACAAGAAACCTAGCACTATGCAAAAGGGGAGAGGTGGAGCTAAAGAGACATTTATCAAATGAAGACAAATACATGTTGTAGTGGCTATTTCTGATTGTCAACTTGACTATATCTGGAGTGAATTACCATCCAGAATTAGAAGGCTCACCTGTGATCTAGATCTTGCGTCTGGAAGACACAAGTTTCAGGTGTGGTGTATGCACAACTCTAATCTGGGCCACACCTACTGCTGGAGATCTACATAAGGACATTGGAAGGAGGAAGATTCTATCTTCTTCGCCTGAGAGCCTTGTGGGACTGAGTGACCGCTAGATCCTCGGGTTTTCATTCACAGCTACTGCTGACCATTGTTGGGGAATTTGACTACAGACTGTAAGTCATTAACAAATTCCCTTACTATTTAGAGACTACCTATAAGTTCTGTGACTCTAGAGAACCCTGACTAATACACATGTCCAACAAGTATATGAACAACACCAGTCACCAAGGATGTGCAAGTAAAAGCCACAGTGAGTTTTACCTTACCCCTTTTGATTTGCTATTATTGAAAGGAATAGAGGTAGAGGTGCTGGCAGGGAAGTGGGGAAAAGACAGAGGGTACTTCCTCTGTCAGTGGAAATATAAACTCATGCAGACATTATGGAAGGAGCTTCCCACAAAATATTAAAGTAGAAACAACTAGTATCTAAATATCCCACTACTTTGATGGAAGTAAAATCATTATGTCCAGGAGATATCTTCATTCTGTACTTGCTGAACTACTCACATGGCCAAGAAATAATCTCTCCAACCTCATTAAAAATTGAATTTTTAAAGCATGAAGAAATAGAACAAAATATGACATTTTAGAGAATTTTCCTCTAGGTCACAACAGGTAACTGTTTATAAAAATCTTTTGATTTGGATTTGTTTATATCACCTGAGAATATTTCATGTATGTAGCAATCACTTAAATAGAGTTTATGACTCATCAGTGGCTCCCTACCAGCAATTTGAAAAGGTCAGGTGTAAGTACACCTTAGAGACTTTGCTCTATCAAAAGGTCACCAGGGTAGCTTAACAGAAATATCATATGAATGGATATGAATAGGGGAGGAAATGATCTTCCTAGCTACTGCAGCTGTGTTTGTGCAGTTTTGACTGTACAGGTAAAGGGTAATGGTGACATAAGTCTGAGTGCAGCAGAGGACAGTGAAAAGGTAGATAGATCCCAAAGATCACATGCAAAACAAACAGAAAACCAGGATAAAATAAATAAGAACAACCATAAATTGACTTTAAAGTTAAAAGGGGTCCTCCGAAAATGATTGAAAAGAAACCCAAGAGTTAAGATATTGGGCTCACAGGAATAAATAAAACCATCTAAAAAGCAACCCTGAAAAAGTCTAATACAGTTGGCATCAGTTGAGTTCTCTGCAGTGAAAAATACCAACAGTAGTTTGGAAAAAAGTCAGCCAAAGAATTGTGAGAAAATATTGAGGAGTCAAACATATTTAGCTATGCCAATTTATCATCAGATGTAAAGGAAACAAAAAGTTATTATAACTGTCAGCACACTAAAAACAATGTGACATCTATAATTTTGAAAAACAGGTATTAAAGATATGATTTTACCATAGAATTAAATTTTAACTTAATAATTAACAATTGAGACAGGCAGTGATGGCTCTTACTTTTAATCCCAGCATGTGAGAGGCAGAGGCAGGTGGATCTCTGAGTTCAAGGCCAACCAGGATTATGCAGACTGTCTCAAAAAAAACAACAAAAGATTGTTGATCTTAGAGCCTGAGCCATTGGTGTTCAGTTCAGGAACTGGTCCCCTGTCCCAAAGCATTCAAGGGTATTTCTCACTTTCTCTTCTATGATATTTAGTGTATCTGGTTTTATGTTAAGTTCCTGTATCCACTTGGACTTAAGAGTTTTTGCAGAGTGATAAATATGGACCTATTTTCATTCTTCTACATGTAGATATCCAGTTAGTCCAGCACCATTTGTTGAAGATGCTTTCATTTTTCCATTGTATGGTTTTGGTTTCTTTATCAAAAATCAAGAGTCCATAGGTGTATGGGTTTATTTCTGGATCTTTGATGCAATTCCATTGATTAATGTGTATTTATGTACCAATACCATGTATGTTTTGAGGTTAGGAATGGTGATACTGCTCAAAGTACTTTTATTGTTCATGATTGCTTGGGATATCCTGTGTTTTATGTTTTTCCATATGAAGTTGAGAATTGCTTTTTCAAGGCCTAGAATGGATAAAGAAAACATGGTACATCTACATAATGGAATATTATCCAGCTATTAAAATCCAAGACATCATGAATTTTGCAGGCAAACAGATAGAACTTGAGAATATCATCCTGAGTGAGGTGACCCAATCCCAAAAGGACATGCATGGTATGTACTCATAAGTGGATATTAGCCATAAAATACAGATACCACGTTACACTACACAGACCCAAAGGATCTAAACTAGAAGAAAGCCCAAGTAAGGAAGCTTGAATCTCACTTAGAATGGAGAATAAAAGAGTCATAAGAGGAGATGGAAGGAGGAAACTGGGAGGGAAGGGGGTTAGGGAGGAGAATGGGAGATTCAGGATCAGGTGTGGAGAAGGACAGGAAAGATGACTAGATGGCTATGAAAATGAGTGGACATCTACAACTGATGGGAGTGAGGAACTGAGTGTCATCTCCAGAACAAGACAGAGACCTGGGATAAGGGATGCACCCAAGAATCAACGGGGATGACTTCAGCTGTGATTTACTAGATTGGGGATATAGAACCTGATAGAGACCACCTCCTGTAGCCAGACAGAAATCCCACTGGAGAAACAGAGACACCAACTCACCCACAAAGCTTTCAATTCAAATTTTATCCTGTCTACCTAGTAATGTAGTCATGGGGAAGGGAACAGAGACTGAGGGAATGGCCAACCAATAGCCAGCCCAACTTGAGACCCATCCCACGGACAAGCACCAATCCCTAACACTATTAAAGATACTCTGTTATGCTTGCAGACCCGAGCACGTTGACTCTCAGAGGCTCCACCCAAAGGCTGACTCAGACTCAGCCAAACAGTGGATGGAGCTTGAGAACTCTTATGGACGAATAGGAGGAAGAATTGCGGGCCCCAAAGGGGGTAGGACCTCCACAGGAAGACCCACAGACTCAACTACCTGGACCCCTGGGGCTCCAAGAGTCTGAATCCCCAACCAAAGAACATACATGTGTGGGACCTGGGCCTCCCAGCTTCTATATAGCAGATGTGCAGCTTGACATCCGTGTGGGGTCAGAACAACTGGAATGGGAACTATCTCAAAAAGCTGTTGCCTGTCTGTGGGATATGTTCTACTAGCTGGGCTGCCTTGTCTGGCCTCAGTGGGAGAAGAAGGGCCTAGCCTCACAGAGACTTGAAGTGCCAGGGGAACCCTCACCTTCTCAAAGGAGAAGGGTAAGAGTGGGGAGAAGGATAGTAGGAAAGGGTGATAGGGATGGGGGCAGTGAGTGAGATGCAAAGTAAATAAGTAAAAACAATTCATTTAATTTAAAAATTGAAAAGAAGAAAAGAAGAAATCATCAATGGAGGGTGGAAAGATGCCTCAGAGATTATGAGCATTGACTGCTCTTCCAGATGACCTGCACTTGATTCTGCACACACACACACCTCACACAACACCACACCACATTGCATCTAACAACATGAGGAGTCATGAGGAGAATTTAAGAATAAAACATGGAGATATTAGTAATTACAGTAATGACAGAAACCAGGGATTCATACTAAAAAGAGGTCTATATAACTACACAGTAGCAATAAAATATTATTAAAATGGCCACACTGTGCATCCTGTGTGGAAAACCAATGATACAATTAGTAGTGGGAATTAAATAGGCAGAGAGTGACCTAATGGCAGAAGTGGCTAGAACAGGGAAGGCTGGGTCGGTGTCACAACTAGCTTGTCAACATATATGGAAGAAGTCATATCTAGAAGTCAGGAAGAGCAGGGGGGATGACTGTGTTATGTGTCAGAAAAATTGATAATCTTCTATAGATGACAGTGAAGAGTTTAGTGATGAATTCTGGAAACGGGCTTGCAGAAGATGAGTGAAAGAAGAAATGAGTCTGTGATGACCCTGAGGCATGAGTAATATTAGCTTATCTAAGTACTGACCTTATTCCTCCAGTTTGCCATAGAATTCATTGCATAGGACTAAGTACATGTCACTTAACACTTGAACATGAGCCCCAGGACTGATATTTGGAATTAGAATCTCAAATCAGATCTATTAAACTATGCCTTTAGAAGGAAGAGGCTTCAACTGTACAGGAAGCTACCATTCTGAGCTCACAGAGACAATCCATTTCTAGGGCACGGAATACCTGTTCGTAGTTGTCTGCCATCTTCATTCCTGTATGGCAGGAATATGCCTAATTATTGTTCTTTCTTCTTCTCTTTCTCCTCTTTTAAGGCTTGATAGATACATACTTAGAGTAGTATTGGGCACAGGACTGCAAAGAGAGTTCAGTGTGTAAAGCATTTGCCTTATAAGCACCGAGATCTGAGTTTAGTACACAGAACCCAGGTGGGAAAAGTCCAGGCATGACAGAATGTGCTTGTAATGCCCCTGCTGGAGAAAACAAGAGATGGGTCCATGGGTGCTCACTGCCCGTCCAGCCTCGACTATTTGGTGAGTTGTAGGAATAATAAAAGCCTTTGTGTCAAGAAGGAAATGGTAAACGGTACCTGAGGAATGACACTGAACAGAAAACAAATAATTCAAAACCATCTAGGCAGTTACATATGAGCCTGCAATAGCCGCTACTTGGGAGACTGAGGCAGGAAGGTTACTCAGTCCAGGAGTTCAAGGCCAGCCAAGGCAATATAGTAAAACATTACTTTTAAAAAAAAAAAAAAAAGTGATTTGAACGACATTTTGATAATTTAGTAAAAATCTGAGGACTCTAAGCATGGCCATGGATGCAGAACACAATGTAGAAGCTTCACAGTCCCCTTATGTTAAATTATACAATAATATGAAAATTGTCTGGATAGAAAGAAAACAATGTGACATTTAAAAGGCAAATAAGGAAATAACAAAATGAAATGAGCACTACCGTTTGAATTAGAACTTATAAATGTAACAGAGGTGAGAACAAAGGCTTAAGGATTGTATTTTTAGGAGGTCTATCCCATTTGTAGTGATCAGCTCCTATCACACCTATGAATCTGTTGTATAAAAAGAATGAAAATCTGAAATTAACATAACCCTTGTAAGATGGTTGTCATGTCGACATTTTTCAGAGTGTCAAAACATATCTTGAGAAGTGGTGCTTTAGAAAACAAAGACAGAAAGAAAGCATATGGCCAAATTTGTCTATAAAAGCAATCATTAAGACTTTATTTAAACTAAGACAGACTAACACAGAAGCTACGGAAAATGGGAAGGAAAGAAAATGAGAGATATTTAAAATAATTCACTAAAATGGAGACTATTGCAAGATGATTTAAACATTTTAAAAGTAGGTTCATTATAGAATATAGCAATCTATTAGCTGTTTGGGACCACTGACAGATGTATAATGCTATTTCATTAGCACTGGATGAAGCCAGTGCACATCCACTACCAGGATTTTGACAAAATGTAATAGAAGAAAACATAAAAAGACAAGGGAAGTACAGTTTTGCTCATAAACTGAGAGGGATACTCCAACAGTAGATAGGACCGTGGAGATGAAAGTGACGTCAACACAAGAGGAAAATTGTCATGTCTTAGCTACTGATCTGTTGACAAAGGGGACGGAGAGTCAGGCTCATTTTGAAAGAAAATAAATTAGATCTCAGAACTTATCAGTTACATAACCGAAATGGCTAATATTCAAGTGCTCATAATAAAACTCTCAAGGCACTAGAAGAAAATTCAAAACCATGCCCATAGAATTACAGAGGCTCAGCAATTCAAGCAGAGGGACCAAGAAAATACAGGGCCATTGTTTATATTGTTCCTCTATACTATTCACAGTCTGAAGGGGCTACCATGTTTTCCTTATTAAAAAAGATCATTCTCTTAAGGTACAATCACTATCCTAACTAAATTTTTCCTTTGCCAATCTGTATTCTGAATCTGAAAGAAAGATGTTGCAGACAAAAAGCAAAGAGCAAAATCACAATAAAGAAGATCGAGTAAGAAAAATGCTAAAACCTCCAAAATATGTAATTAAAAAGCAAATGATGTTCTGAAGATATGCATAACAAAAGTAAAATGAAAGCATCTTTAAAATAATAAATCTATAGATTTTACCATAACTGAGATACAATTGAAGAATAGCTAAAAATTATAAATTTCCTTGAAATGCATTCTTTTTTTGCATTTTGTCTAGTATCTATATTAGTTGTCCATTCTTCTGATTGAAGACCTCACACCCATGCCTTCACTATACAATGTCACCAGGAAAGGCCTGCTTAAGGCTCAGAAAGAAGCATAGATAATCAAATAGTTACCTACCTACTAATACATCCACACTACATTCAATGCTTATTTAAGCACCTACCATATGGGGAGACTCTCAAAGTAGTAGGAAGAGATGGGGACGAGCCCAAACACTGACAGAACTATGAAGTAGTTCTCTCATCCATGGTTAGCACAGGGAATCTTTGATTAACTCTATTCCATCATGGCTTCTTCTCTGTACTTCAAAGATGACTATATTCTAAATCTAAACGAGATCAGATTTCATATAATTTCCCCCCAAAAAGCCTGCCAACTTTGCAGCAAGAGCAACTAAAAGAGTCAGGGAATTTGAATGTTCCTTTTACTTCATTAGCAGAGCAGTATGACACTCTTTGGGCAAAAGGGAAAGTCAACAAAGGATGATTTTATTTCCACTGAAAATATTTTTGCACTAAAATGTTTTAAAATGCCCCCGGTTGAGTAGCACAGACCAATGGCTCTTCACTGTTCCTTTATTTTCAAATACAGTCTGCTCCAGCTGCCACCTATGGATTCACATCCTCCATAGCCACAGCTTCCCACTGCTGTTCACTGGGGCTGCATTGAAGCTCCCCCTTCTTGCAATTTGTACAGCTTTTACTGTGCTCATCTTGAAGGAGTCTGTGGACCCCAAGGACAAAGTGTTTTCTCCTTCTTTGACCTTCCTCTTGTGACTCTTCTGCTCCAGTCCCTGCCTTTGCAAGATACGGACTTTTCACAAGACTAGAAACTTTGCCTACACTCTTGTGTTTTGACACAATATCTGACTATCCAGTCAAGATTGGCTTCAAGAATACAGTAGTAACCCTCAGCCTACTCCTGTCAGGATTACAGGAGTGCACTTCCGCACCCAGCAATCCCCATTCTTAAATAGCCATTCTTCCTCTTTTGGAGAATGCATCCATTGCTGTGAATTCTTTCTTTTATACAAGGATGATCCTCAAATTTTTAATGATCAAAGGCACAGGCCCACATCACCATAGTCTATTATATGGATTTTGTGGATATGACAGCATTGCTTCTGACTTAACCTGACTGCCTCAGATAGCCACTAAGCTAAAAAAATAAAATAAAATAAAACATATGCTTAAGGATTTTGTTGTTGTTGTTTGTAAAATCATGACTCTTATCTTGCTGGTTCAGAAGCTAATACCAACCAGTGGCTTCAATGCCTTGTTGAATGAGGAATTCATCAGATCTCCTCTCTCTTCAGATTTGCTTCACTTGAGCCATAAAATCCACTGTCAGCTGCATCTCAAAGGCCAGGGGCATTTTCAGCCTGGTACATACATAATCTAATCAAGTTGCTTTTAGCCATGTTAAACCAAGCTGTGCTGTAGAACTGCAGCCACAGATCACACTAGAAATCCTAGAAGCTTCTTTTCATTCCTCTATTCACAAGAGTGTTTCCAAAGTCATCCAAATAGGGACATGGCAACCTTTGCTCTTTCTTAAGAAAAGTTTCACCCAGAGGAAAAAACACCGACACAAAATTAGGGCCCTCGCACTGTCCAGTGTGCAATTACAACGGGAGGGAAAATATACCTATGTCAAACAGCACAGCCTTTGGGTTGTCTAGTCACTATGAAGAAAATTTTTTAGTTGGATATGAAAAGATGAAATTGCTCTAATACTCACAAAAGTGTTTTAATTACCTATTTCCAGACAGATTTTCCTCATAGTTCTTTTTTTTTTTTCCCCTCTGAATGCTGGCACATTTAATATACTAAGATTTAAGAGAATATAAATGTATGAGTGTTATGTATCTGCCAGGCACATCTGAGCTCAACAGAGGTGTACAGCTCTTCAGTTACATGTAAATGCTCCAGGCCAGAGGCATCAAATATAGAAGTGTGTCTGAGGCTAAAGGCTCCCACACATTTATTAGCTTAAGTATCTCCTTAACTTCTCTGTCAGGAATAATCGCCTCCAGGGATGTGGCTTAGACAGTGTGTGATCTTAGGATTTTGTTTTAACATCTAATACTGAACTTCCAAAGCCAGATGCTCAAGGGAAATGCCTTAGCCTGCCTTCCCTTTCTATAATAGAAGAGTTGGGGCTAGAGAATTTTAAAAGGAAAGAAAACTATTTGCCCTGTGGCTTGGAGGCTAGAGGTTCAAGATTGGATCTCTGCATGTGTGAGAACTTCATGACCTTGTGCTGATAACAGAGCAGAAAAACTACATGGCAACTTAGTGAAGGAAGAAGAGAAGAATCCTGAGGGCCAACTGTCTCCAACAGCCTTTCCTTCTGAGAACAAGTGTGCTCACATTAGAAAAGGCATTCAGAAGGATGGGCCCCTAGGATAGTATCCTCTCTTCAAATCCCATTTCTAGAGCCTTGGAAATTCATTATCCAGCATATGGGCTGTGAAAACATAGGGTCAGACCATAGTAGGGTGCAAGCTATGAGAAGTGTATATTCCTAAACAATATCTCTGCATTAGCTTTCCTCTACTGTGGTCACAAACCACTACAACTCAGTGGCTTTAAACAATGAAAATGTATTGTCTCAGAATATAGAGGCTGAAACACGTAGAGCAAGGTGTCAATGGGGTCATTCTCCCTTGAAAAAAACGAA
This sequence comes from Rhynchomys soricoides, assembly GCA_019843965.1. Lineage (NCBI taxonomy): Eukaryota > Metazoa > Chordata > Mammalia > Rodentia > Muridae > Rhynchomys > Rhynchomys soricoides. The sequence goes on along the minus strand of JADRCH010000056.1, from coordinate 8,942,749 downwards.
AGGAAGATGGGTTCCAGAACTTTCTGTGGATTCCAGGGATAATGGTAACATGACTCTAGTCTGTGCTTGGCATTCTTATGCACAAATACATATCTGTATCTATATTTCCCCATTTCATAAAGACTCAGTCTTTATCATGTCTTATCTACAAGAAATCTGATTGCAAATAATTTCATGTGCACAGGTCTTGCCCTTACAACTTCAACAGATTTTGAAAGGTAATGAACCAACTATGAGTAGCCACATATAGTTGCTGTAGTAAAGATCGACTTATGAAATAAATCAACAAAAATTGATCTTAGCCATTGTGCTCAGTGGTTTTGTGTCAAGTTGACACAAGCTAGAGTTTTCAGAGAGGGAGGAACCTCAGTTGAGGAAATGTCTTCATGAGATCCAGAAGTAAGACATTTTCTCTATTGGTGATCAATAGGAGATGGCCCAGCCCATTGTTGGTGGTTCCATCCTTGGGCTGGTGTTCCTGAGTTTTATAAGAAAGAAGGCTGATCAAGCCATGATGAGTAAGCCAATAAGTATACCCCCCATTATATCCTGGTTTCCAGGTACCAGCCCTGCTTGAGTTTCTGTCCTGACTTACTCCAATGGTCAACAGCAATGTGGAAGTATACACCAAATAAACCATTTGTTCTCCAACTTGCTTTTTGGTCATGGTGTTTTGTTGAAGCAATAAAAACCCTAACTAAGATAGCCGTAAAGGCAACCAGCAAACCTTGGGATTTGAAGTCACCTCCCTTATGTCTACTCCTATGAATGATTGGTGAATTTTACATACCTATACATGGCCCATATTTCTCACAGACAGAACATAGATATCAACAAAAAGCACAAATGTTAGTGGTCAGCATAACTCCGCTCATTTGGGAGAAGTTTTTAGGACACTAATCTTAGGGAAAATAATTCATAGAACCAAGCTTGAATTTTGGGGATCAAAAAAAATCCATAGTCCCCAAGCAAAGCATTTTTACCCACAGAGAAAGCCTGACAGAACCCCAGAATTCTAGCATAGCTCATTTGTGAAGCCATTTCTCTTACAAAACCAGTTAGTGAATATGAAGAATGTGCAAACAGAGTAACACAAGTCTTCAAGTAAATAATCAAAGAAATAACAAAGCAACAAAATAACAAAGTAAAATTCTCTGACTGAACACAAGAAAAGATTGCTGGGCAAAGAATTCAAAATAATCTTCTTCAGAGGGCCAAATGAACTATAGAAAACAATAAAGCTGGAGAACTATATTCGAGATTTGTCAAAGAAATAGAAAACTTTACAATGGACCAAACAACTCACATATTTTCTGGGTTTGTTTGCTTATTTGTTTGTTTATTTGTTTTTGGTTTTTGCTTGTTGGTTTTGTTTTGCGACCCATTGAGTTTAGTAAAGGTATTATGAGCTTGAGTTGAGAATTATTTACCAAAGCATGGGCAATTTATCAATGGTTGTATCACAAAAAAAGAAAAAAAAATCCCTCTCTCAGAAATCATAAAAAACCGATAGCTCCTCAAGCATGGATGGGGGCTCATGAGCTTTTCTCTGATCCATAAAAGAATGCTGGCATGCTTAATTTATGCAGGTGCTGCATGCATCACCATAGGTGATGTGAGTTCCTAAGCACAACAGACATGCCATGTTCATAAGACAGCTTTCCACAGCACTTCTTCTTATCCTCTTTCTCTTATATTCTTTTTGTCTCCTCTTTAACAATGTCCTCTGAACCTTAAAGAAGGTGACACACAGTTCTCTTCAAGTTTCTTCTCTGTTGCTCTGATAAAACACCATGATCATAAATTGCGTACAAAGGAAAGGAGTTTATTTTCAGAAGAAATGCAATCACTCATAGCAAGAAAGGCATGGCAGCAGGAGCACATTTAATCTGCACACAGTAAGCAGAGAAAGAACAAAGAGTAGAACCAGAGTATACAACTCCAAAGCCACAATGGCATACTTCCTCCAGGATACTTACATAGCCTTCCCAAAGAGCCCCAAACAAAGAATAAGCATTCAAATATATAAGCCTAAAGGGAACATTTCCCACTCAAACCACCACCAGTGTCCCTGTTCCTTAGAAATGAGTTCAAATCCCCCAGAACCAGAAGTAGCATACATCTGTTACCCTGGTGTATGATGAGATGGAAGATAGAGACAGGAGAAACCTTGAAAGCTCACAAACCAGCTAGACTACCATATGCAACGGCAAACGACAAAGAGACTATCTCAAATGCACAGACAGACAAGAATCAGCACCTAAGCTGTCTGCTGACTTCCATATGGACTCCACAATACAAAAGCACTCATGCTCACACATACAAACATGAATACACATAGGCACATGTGCAGATGCTTGATACACAGATATACACACAAAGGTAATGGGTGTAATAGCTCTCTGTGAATTGTTTGTTGGGGAGTCATTAAAGGCCCCTAAAACTATACAGGGTACAGCAATTACCCTTGATTACCACCAGAACTGAAGGGTATGACTCTAGCTGAAGATACCACGTATGATTTAAGAACACAGAAACCATGCTAGAACTAAGCTTGAAGCTTCTTGCCTGAAGGCTAACTTCCATCATGCTAAGATAACCTACTGGTACAATAGTGGCTTGACTGCTATTGAAACAATGAACTAACCTTGTTATTGTATCCAATGGCAAGTCATAGAGGGAATTCATACCCAATATTGTGGATTTGGTCAAACACCCATGAATGGGGAGGTCATAGGCACTAGAGGTAAGCTCATTACTGTTGGTTTGTTAAGTGGATATGTTGTTTATACCCATAGGCTAGAACTGCCCTCATCATTGATCAAAGAAGCTTCTCTTTGCTGCAAATGTTACTTAATGAAAAAAACCCATGTCTAATAAAGGTGCTAAGAGCAAGTGACTGACCATGCTGGACCTTAACCAAAATACACACGTCATCCACTCTAAGGCTAGGGAATGCCACAAAAGAAGGAGTAGAAAACAGTAAGAGCCAGGATGATGGCAAGAAGGGCACAAGACAGCTGTTTTATGAACATGGCTATGAGATTAATAAATTCGCAGCAGTTGTGGATATTTTTGTATAGAATATGTACAAAGTTGAGCCCATAAACAGTCAGTCATAGGTGGGGGAGAGGCCTGTGGGGCCCAACCTTGCCTGAGGAAAATCATTGTATTCAATGACGTTGCCATGGGTGAGTCACTCACATCCCAGTGGACAGCTCCACACCCATGCCCACACTGTTGTCCCTGGTTAATCCCAGTAGGTCTCAAAGCAAAACCAAAACAAAAAACACATAAGCCTTCTGAAAGGATAGATGGTGGGTAGGATGGGAGGCACTGGAGAGCGTAGAAGGATGATGTAGCCAGAATGCATGTATAAAATTTTCAAAGTGTAAATTAATACAATAAAAATTGTTCAAAGTTACGAACCAATTAGGTATATAAGGAGTGTACTTCAACATATTAAAGACCTGTATGTGGCAAATCCAGTGCTAACTGAAACTGAAATCATTTTCCCATACAATCAGGAGCAGTTCAAGAGTGTCTTCTCTGACCACTTTTATTCAGTATAATCCTGAAAATGCTAGTCAAAACAATAATCCAAGAAAGAAAATTATAAAATTCATTTGAGATTCAAATAAAGAAATAAAATTGCCTCTGCTTATAACAGCCGACCCTATGTGGATGGCCCTAAAGATGCCTCCAAAAATGCAAGTTGTTGAACTTCATAATGACTTGGTAAAGCTACACAAGATAAATTGTGTACCTATGCACTAACAAAAGCTATCTAATAAGAAAATTAGAAAAATAATTCAATTTATTCTATTACCTTTACTAATCAGTTTTGTTGTTTGTTGTTGTTATTATTTCCTGTCAACTTGATACAACCTAGGTCTTCTGGGAATAGGGAGACTCAATTTAGAAAATTGAGTTGACCTATAGGTAAGAGTGTGGAGCACTTTCTTGATTAATATTTGATATAGAAAGTCCAGCCCCATGTGCAGGATGCCACCCCTAGGCAGATGGTCATAAGTTGTATAAGAAAGCGGGCTGAGCAAACCCTAGAAAGTAAGCCAGTAAGCCTTCTTCCATAGTGTCTCCTTCAGTTCCTGCCCTTTAGTTGCTGCTATGAAGACCATCAATAATGGACTGTGATCCATGAACAGTATATATAAACGAAGATATTTTAGAATGAAATCTACTGTACCATAACCCCTGGCTGCTGGCTCTTGCACGTCCCAGAGTCCAAAGCTATAATGAATACATTTTTCTTTTAAATCCACTTAAGCTGTGTCATTTTGACTTAGTTAACCCTGCCAACTAAGGCAGGACTACTCATGTCTCTCATCTTAGCATTCCCTTTTAACAAGTATACTTCCCAGGTTACTAGAAAGAGAACACTATCGGCATGCTAGTTTCAATACTGTTTGTATTGTTGGGTTGTATCCATTGTATGGATTGATTTTTGACACATTATCTATGAGGAAAAAAATAAAAACAAAGATGCTATAAAAGGAAGAAAAAACACCAAAGAATCTTCTCAGCAAGTAACTAATTTATCAATCAATCCAGCATTGCTACAACCTATGAAATGGTAAATAGATTTCTGAAGACTAAGACTTCTTTCCTGTAGAATCAAAAATAATATAATTTATAAGAACAGAGAGAAGAATGGCAATAGGTAAATTTGTTCAGGGCCTCTACTTAGTTAGCATTGTGTAAAATCTTTGTGTGGATTTTTGAAAATGAAGCTGTTCCTCAATTCCCGAAGAAAGTAAAGTTATTATTGAGCAATGAGACTCATGAACATCACCAGTCCAATTTGGGAAAATAGAAATGTAGGCAGCTGACCCCTTTGGCATCAGTAAGTGACTGGCCCAGGGAGATGATACGCAGTTATCTCGTGTCATTATTTTTCTTGGTAAAAATTAATCCTTCTTTTGATTCATCATATTTAATAATAATTCTAGGACATTGTCTCAAGAGAGACTCTCCATTACTGGGCATCAGAAGAAAGTCTGTCCATTCTGGTTACTCAATGACAAATCAATTCTGATTCAGGACCAAAGCTAATATTAGAAGAAAAAAAAATGTCTTCAAGTGTTTGTTTATTTTAAAAGAACAAAATCTACTCTAGAGGATAGGGGAAAGTGTAATCCTTCTTCCCACAGGGGTGTGGTGAGGGGTGCTATGTGAGGCCAGGCCTGGGAGAAAAGACAAGGAAGGTTGTTTTGTTTTGTTTGGTTTGGTTTGGTTTGGTTTTCCCCCTCCCATTTTCAGATGCACCATCTGTGGCTTAAAAAGAAAAAGAAAAAAATGTCTTGGAGAATCTTTCCCTGTGGCCAATGTCTTTAAGAGTTCACTTTCTCTTCAAAATGTGAAAGGGACATAATTATTTCCATGTCTGACTAATACGTGCTTGTTTGTGAAGGGCTTTAATCCCATAACCCATCTGGATCATGGTCTTGGTGTGTATTGAAACTCAAAAAATAAGGGCTGTTTTCATCCCAATGACTGAGTCACCATGTCCTTGGGCAAGTTATTTCCTCTGTGTGTAGCCGATTTGAAAACACTCAGTTAACAGTGTCCCTGACCCCCTTACCTCACTGGGAAGCTGTCAGTGCTAACAAGTAATAAACCCATATTTTTAGAGTAGAAAGGGAGAAATGGTTTGGATTTTTAATATTATTTTTCAGTCTCTTAAATCCATTTTTGTACATCATAAAATTCTAAAGTGGATCTCGGTGAATCAAAAGGGAGTCGGAGTTCTGATAAAGATACAAAAGTCATGGTTGACTTTGTAAGACAAATCCTATGAAAGACACAAAGCCAATGACATTGATTTATTCAAGATAGAAAAAGAGTGGCCTTGTACAGAAAGCAAATTATTAAACAAATAAAAATTTACAAAGTAGACCTTATTAGAAGAACCATCACAGTATAATAAATATACGCTGATCAGGAATGGAAGGAAATCCAGAGTCTAGATCTTGATTTCTAATTTGTTACTTGGCTTCTTTAAGTGTCCATTTATTAATCAGAAAGGAAATGAAAGTCTATAGCAACAACTGTAACTGAGTCTGCTGGACCATACAGAACAACATCCCAATGAAATGATTCAGAAACTACTCCCTGAATGTATAGAGCCCTGTACTGTGTGAGCAGTAGGTTAAGTGGCTAGTGCTGAGCCAACTCTGCCGCCTCTCTTGTCACCATAGCATTGCTTTATTTGCTCCAAGGATGGTGGTTACACCAATTTTCTTGGACAGGAAGACCATGGCCTGCATGTTCCACATAATTAGAATTCCCACCCAGCCATTTTTCACTTTGACAGACAGACAAAAAAAAAAAAAAAAAAAAAGGCCTGTGTTCCATGTTTAGGCTATCCTTTGATTGAAATAAAAGCGTTTGAAGCTGGGACTGGGAAATGAACTGTCTCTTTTTCCAAAGCCTAAGGCTCCTCTGGTTCAGGGTTGTGTTAGTGACACAGGAGTCAGCCTTCCATTCAAAAACTCAAGGAAAGGGTTTGTGGCAGAAAATTAACAACATTTTAAAATGTAGGATGAAAAGAAAGCAGTTTCTCTAGAAAGCTCTAGTGTTTTCTTTGACACTGAGGTTTAGCCTGTGCATCAGAAAAACTACAGAACAATTAATTAGGAATCACATGGCATCTCCTTAACAACTTTGTCTCATGATTGATACTTGACCGTTCTGACTTAGCTCAGAAAATAAGCTCCCTACATTTTTAACCTTTTCAAGTTGTTCAGTTCTCATGGGCCACTCCAGCTCATCTTTATGACTTACTCTCTCCAGCAAAACCATCTGCGTTTTACCCATAAGGGTCTCTTCTCCTGTGTGACCATATTTTTAATACTATCAAGATCTCCCTTTACAACCAGATTTTCAAGCCTTCAGGTGAAAAGAATCACAATTCTAGATTTCCATATCACGTTATCATTTAATTCCATGATGCTGACACTTGGGCATGGGACCACCCCTTGCAGAGCTCCTGGCATGTTCTTGCCTGCGTTTCACTGGTTCTAGAGCATCACTCCTGAACAGCCTGCTTGGGAGCTTTCAGCTGCTTTGCTCTGTATTTCCTTTCCTTCTTCCTCTGTGTTGTATTTTCGGTCGTCTTGGGGAATGTCCCATGGGAAATGAGCTCTCAGATGCCAGTCATCATAGGTCTATGTGTGAGGACGATGACTAAAAGTAATGAACATAGGAAAATATTTACAAGAACAAATTCATGATTATAAATAAATAATAGAAATATGTGTGAAGGAGAGGAAGAGAGAGAATCGTTCCTCAAAACTGAACATTAGATGGGAAAAGTTATTCATTTTAGGCATGAGGTTGTTACAAAGCCAAATAGAGAAGACTTGGAAGATCAATGTTATCTCCATATTTCTCTTACAATTTCTATACTTATTTTCCTCTTCCATTACTTTCATTAACTCTTGGGGAATCTCATACACTGTCTTTTGATCAGCAGTACCCTTCCCTACACTTCCCAGGCTCCATGCCCCTCTCCCATCCACTTAACATGATTCATCTTCTTTTAAACCCATCAAGTACAATTTGTCCTACCCATATACCCTTGGTTATGTGACCTTCTCCTAGAGTGTGGTCCACAGATCAGCAGCCATATCCTTAAAAAGACTGACTTTGCCCTTCTCAACCATTATCAATACCCAACAGCTCCTCAACTAGGGGTGAGACTGTATGACTTCCTCTCCTCTCCATGCTTGAATTTTTGTCTGATGTGAGATTGAGTAGGTCACATTATGATGCTGCAATTGCAATGAGTTTGTTATCTATATCCCAGAGGAAGAAGGAAAGGAAATACAGAGCAAAGCAGCTGAAGGCTCCCGGGCAGGATGCTCAAGAGCAATGCTCTAGGACCAGTGAAACACAGGCAAGAGCATGCCAGGAGCTCTATAAGGGGTGGTCCCATGTAAACATGGAGTTAAATGATATTAAATGGGGTATCTATGAAACACTTTATCCTTCTAGTCATGTACCACCTCTGGCTCTTACAATCTTTTCACACTCTCTCTTCCCAATGATCCCTGAGTATTGAAGATGTGATATAGATGCGCCATGTTAGGGCCGAGCATTCTGTGGTCACTTATTGTCTTCACATTTATCAGTTGTATCTCTGTTAATCACCATCTACTGAAAAGAGCAGTGTCTCTGGTGGGGGTTGAGAGATGCAATCACCTAAGGTATAACAGGAGTCTATTTAGCACAGTAATAGTGTAAGGTTCTCCTCTAGTGCCTATGACCTGTCTAGCCACAGGTTCTTGGCTCAGATAATGGTGCCAGGTATGGGTTTCAGATTATGAAATGGTTCTTCAGAAACCAATCAGAAGGGCTGGAGAGATGGTTCAGCAGTTAAGAGCACTAACTGCTCTTCCAGATGTGCTGAATTCAAATCCCAGCAACCACATGGTAACTCCTAACCATCTGTAATGAGATCTGACACCCTCTTCTGGCGTGTTTGAAGACAGCTACAGTGTACTTACATCTAATAAGTAAATAAATCTTAAAAAAGAAAGAAAGAAAGAAAGAAAGAAAGAAGGAAAACAAACAATCAGAAAGTGATGAGTTATTCCAATGATGCTCAGTTTACTATTGCCCCAGCAGACACACTCTATCTGTCACAGTTGTAGCTCACAGGGTGAGCAGCTGATGATGACAATTCTCCCCGTTAGCATAAATAGCACACTGAAGTACAACTGAAGGATGCAGAGTGAAAACACAGTACATTTATAATGCAGTATCATTCAGCTAAAATAAAAAATATGAAATTCACAGGTAAACTGGTGGGTCTAAAAGAATCATTCTGAGTACGTTAACTCAGACTCTGAAAGACAAACATCACATTTTCTTTTATTTGTGGATGTTAACGCCAAATTTTTAGATATGCATGATTCCTTTGGAATACTCATAATGGTCAGAAATTACCTCGTGGGAATGCACTTCAAGAAGGGGAGCAAAAATGCAATGGTATAGCAGACTAAAGGGGAACAGGGAACAGGACAGGCTAAATGAGTAGGGGATGGAGGCAGTGTAGAGGAGGGAATACAGAGAGGAATAACACTAAAGGCATCTGAGGGGGTTATAGAGATATCTGAGCAGTTCATAACACTGGTATCTCTTCCAGAAAAACACTGGTTCAATTACCAGCACCAATGGGGTGTCTCACAACCATCTGTAATTCCAGTTTCAGAGTATCTAGTGCTTTCTTCTAGCCTCTATTGCCACCAGGGACATAAGTGGTTTACAGAAATATATACAGGCAAAATACCCATACACATAAAATAACATTTAAAAAAATTAAAGACCTCCCAGAAAGTCTTATGCAAAACTACTATAGAGACTTTGCAGAACACACACACACACACTCACACACACACATACACACACACACACATATAAACACACACACAATGTAAATGGAGATATTATATAATGGAGAAACGATGCTTCTAGTAGACACCACCGGCTAATAAAAAAACCTAATGCCAAGAGTAGGGTACATTTTGTTGGGGCCAGTGTAGTACCATAGACTCTCAAAGATTACTAGCTCATACTAGCACATGTACCAGTACATGTGCTTCACGTCCAGAATTTGATGCTAAGACCATATTGTTTAAGTCATAGAACATGAAGAAAGCAAGCGACTACTGGCCTTGTTTTATTCTCTTTATAGTAGAAAAAATAACCTGGTTAAAATTATCAGTAGAGAGTTGGAGGTGGGAATTAATGAGAAAAATAAAGGTAGTTATCAAAAACTTTAACCTGTAGAGCATGGTGTGTGACTGTTAGTTTTGTCAATTTGGCATGATCTAGAATGTCCTGGGCAAAGAATCTTAGTGAAAAATTGTCTAGATCATGCTGACCTGTAGGTATTTTTACAGAGAACAGTGCTCAGATGGGAAGTCCTACTTATTATAGGTGACACCATTGTCTGGGCTTGGAGGTCATAGACTAGATTTAAAATAAAAAAAAAAAAAACCTATGGGAGTACTAAACAGGATTCCATAATTTCCCGCTGCTTTTGACTATGGCTGTGGTGTGAGCCACAATTTTAAGTGTCCAGCCATCTTGACTTTCCTGCTGTGATGATCTGTAAAATTGTGAGCCAAACCCTTTCTCCCCTCAGCTAATTTTTGTTGGATTAATTTCATCACAGCAACAGAAATGAAACTAGGACAGCTTATCTTCCTTCCAACTGGTGTCAATAAAGTGCTTGCTACAATATGTAAAGAAACAATCATTTCAGCACTGTACTGACTGGTTTTGTGTCAACACAAGCTGGAGTTATCACAGAGAAAGGAGCTTCAGTTGAGAAAATGCCTCCATGAAATCCAGCTGTAGGTATTTTCTCAATTAGTGATCAATGGGGGAAGGCCACTTGTGAGTGGTAACATCTGTGGGCTGGTAGTCTTGAGCTCTATAAGAAAGCCAGCTGAGCAAGCCAGGAGAAGCAAGCCAGTAAGTAACATCCCTCCATGGCCTCTGCATCAGCTCCTGCTTCCTGACCTGGTTGAGTTCCAGTCCTGATCTCCTGTTAGTGATGACCAGAAATGTGGAAGAGTAAGCTAAATAAACCCTTTCCTCCCCAACCTGCTTCTTGCTCTTGATGTTTATGCAGGAATAGAAACCTTGACTAAGACAAGCACCTTTGATGGAATGCAGTGGATAAAGAGTCCCACTAATCACTGTGTGAAGGATGTTGGTGCCCAGAGGAAGGACTGATTAGGATGGTCATGTGGTTCTCAAGTGTTCAGAACTCCTGCACCCACCTCCTTTGCAATATCCCTTTGCAGGAATTCTCTTTACTGGGTGAGATCTGTTTTCCTTCCACTCTTAAAATCTGGACCTACTTTGTCACTTTCTGTGGACAGTGGAATACCACAAAAGTGATGCCCTTTCAGTCGCATACCATGCATCAATCTTGGAAACAAGCTACAAACATGTAAACAAGCAAGCCTGGAAGATCCTGCTAGAAAAGAAGAAACCATGGCTCAATATTACACATTCCTCAGGTCCAGACAGTCATGTGAGTGAAACTAGCTTGTTCCTGAGCAACTCAACAACAGAAATAAGCTGTATCTATTGACTTAGCAGAACTGAGCAGAGGTAAGTTAAGCATTCCCAGACAGATAACAGACATGTGATCGATAATACATTCAGAAGGAAACTGATACACATTCATTTCGTCAATTGTTTGCCAGGTAATTACACAAATCTAGAAGCAGCAGAAGTTTTCAGAGCTCATGCTACTACCTGGATTATCTGGAATTCAGAGTGAGTTATTCTATGAAACAGATTCAAACAGATCATTTCTAACAATAATCTTATATATTATAAAATTACATTTGTAAAATGTTCAGTACAAAGTCACTGCTTTCCCTAATTTCTAATCAAGAGATGTTTGATCTAGTTTTCAGCTGAGAGCCCATGGGTTAGATAAGTTAGGTAGGTTTCACGAGTTGAGTTGGGGACTTTACCCTAGACTGAAGCCCAGGTATGAACACTACACAAAGGTGTCTCTCTAGAAATACAGTGGTATTGTCACAGCAGACCACTAAACCACAAGCTTCCATGGTGGAAATTGTATTTGGGGTAATAACTAAGCTTATCACAAGGAAAAGGAGGCAAAGGGCAGCTGGAAAGAGGACAGTTCCATAACACCTGCTGTGTCAGAACAGTAGACAAGCCCAGGAAGAACCTGGCTTCCTCCTGAGAACTTTGTCTCCAAGGCAAAATAGTGTAAAACCAGGTAAGTCAATCATAGAGGCTCAGCAGACTGCCCTCTGGTTTCTGCCCTCTGAGTCACCAGTCACCAGTCCCAGTCCCTTGCTACAATATTCCCAGGAGTCCCAATAAGTGTTAAGAGAAGCAGACAAAGCCTCATGGTCAGATTCTTGGATATGAAGTAAAAATTTTCAATCTATTCTATGAGTATGGCAAAACATTGTTCTTACTCTGTGTTAAGATAATCTACCCAATCTTCATGAAAATTACTCTGTGGAGTGCTCTAAAAATATCCTGGTTTTTTAATAATCAAATTATAATTAATCCTTGTGTATAGAATTAACAGTAAAAACACACTTTTCTCACCATGATGCTATGACTCACATATTATGAAGGAAGAGCCAGGAAAAGGTGGCCCATGAATTCTTTCAGAAGGCAATGTTCATGGAAAGGAGAAGTCTTGAGGGCATTAAAGCCTTGAGGTGGGAGAAAGGGAATTAAACCGAAACAGTGCAGTATATGGAAATATAAACATGGGAAGGAGCTTAAAAAGAAGGGGCAACTTCCCCTTAAATCCTGGAGCATGCTTCATTAAGAGTAAAAATGGGGGGCGGGGTGTCTATGCTCTGTGAGAGGAATGGGAGGACAACACACAGAGAAACCTCTGTCATAAGCAGCCTCTATAACACTTCCCTGAACAACACCCCCCTCCCGGCCCTCTAGAGAGAGACCCAATAGAAGGTAAAACTCTGACTCTTCATAACTTTTTAAGGATGGGAATAAGCTTCAAATCAAAAGTCATGAAGAAGCTAGATATCAAAACTTCTTAATTCTCTGTCCCAGAGACAGCTTCATGGAAACAGACTGATTCAAGGTGTGGGATCTCGCCTAAAAGTGCAGCCCTGTGTTGTAAACCTAGACACTACCAACCAACATTTAGCCTTCTGTAAAGTCTAGTAACGCTTCTGCCTCCTACAATCTTTTCTTTCTTGGTGTCTCTGATTGCTTTGTACCAGCAAGCAAGCTTCCTTGGCTTTTATCTCCTGTTAAACCCATAACACTTAGTGCTGTCTGGTGCCTGTCTTCCTTTTATGGCCAAGTTTGACAACACTACAGGTTTTCTCAGGAGACTCCAGTGGCTTTTCTCAGAACTGAAACTCTACTCATTAATCTGACTCTCCAGTCTGGAATCTCCTCCTAGCTTCTACAACTCTACCACAGATTCCCCCACTGCTTTTCAGTCCTTTCAGGCAAATCCATTTGACTAGACTCTTTAGAAATGTGATTCAGCTTTTTTATGTCTGTTCACCACCACCTTGTCCACGAACAACCAAGCTCTGCCTTTTCTACCCAGAACCAGTCCCTGAAACAGCCTGCCTCTACAACAGCAGCCAACACACATAAGTATAGCTTATTTCTTTATGCCTGACTCTTTCCTGTCCATCTCCTGTATGAATCTCACAATTCTGTCCTCCAACCAACAAAAGAATAGATAAGTACATGCATCTGATCTGCAATTGTACCTTTACTTCCTAAATCCTCACCCAACTTCTCCCTCACAGTAGCCTACTCATACGACACATGTACTTACAATCTCTGTTTCAGCCACTGTGAATATTTCACTGTGACCTTCCACTTAGACACAATCCATAATAACTCTATATCTCATGGATGCCAGGCCTGGCTCAATCTGCTGACCTCATATTCATCTTTCCAAATTCAATCCAAAGGTTATCTCTTCTTGGAAACATATTCTGACTTATTGAAACAACTATAAGCATATTTCTATGCATTGGGGGGATGGCTAAAAATAGTACTACTCATCAGATACCACACACACACCAGATACTGCTGGGAGATGGAGATACCATGCTTACAAAGATAAAACTCGTTTTTTCTCTGTGGGATGCATATCCTGACAAAAGCAACTCAGTAGGGAAGATGGGGCTACACTTTTGTAAAAGACGCTGTGTTTTGCAGAGATGCCCAGCATCACCAATACGATTCAATAGATCTTTTTATATCTATAAAATGCTCCACATTTCTGTAGTTCAGTGGGATAGCCAATACCTGCAATTTGTTGTTAAACTTTACAATGGCAATGGAACTGAGAAATTAAATTTGTTAGACTTAGGCCAATTTACACTGAAACAAATAGTGACATCTATATAGAACTCTGCCATTCTAAGTCTTAAGAAAGTTTATGTTAAGAGAGTGAGATGCATTATTGGACCTGAAAGATGCTGAAGAAATACAAGACAAAACGTTCTGAAGGTCTAGCCCCACAATTTCACTTTCTTCTGATAGTCAAACAATTCCTCAGCTCTTTCATCTAATATATCTAAGGAGCAGATGGCTTAGTGGTTAACAACATTTCCAAAGGACCAGGTTCATTTCCTACCACACACATGGTGGCTCAGAACCATCTGTAACTCCAGTTCCAGGAGATTCAGTGCTCTGTCTTCTTGCTGTATTCCTACTAAGTACACATGTTGTACACAGATATACATGCATACAAACATAAACCTAAAATGAAAAAAACATTTTAATGCTAAATGATGTCTAAGACAATAAGTATTCAACACATGATCTTAATTGTTATTGTTGTCATATTTTTTTAGATTTATAGCCTCTTTGTAAGATTTATTAAGATATCTCTGCACTGTACCTTTCAATATTCATTAATTGTATGTGAAAAAATCTGAACTGTTGAAAATTCTTTTCTATTCTAACAAGGAGCAGGCAACATTATTCATCCAGAATCACCTACACCCAGAAAACCCTCTATTCTAAAGAAATTACAGATGACAATGAGCACCTAAGCACCCAGTGATAGTTATCTCAACACACTGACTATGAACATTACAGCTCCCAAAATTAAACCACAGAGCTTAATATTCACATTTATTCTGCCTACATCTTACATAGCACATCATTCTTAGTTTTCAGTCACTTTTGAAAAGATTCTTGACTCTTACATCAAATGTCACTTCACCACAAACCCAACTTCACATCACCATCTCAGGGAAGTCCTTCTCATCCCTTCTTAGATAGACTGCTTCATCTTATTGCAACAGGCTTTTGTATGACATGTGGGAAGAGATATGAGCAAAGAAAATATTACTTTGAAATACATGCTTATCAATACACAACAAGTATGGAACATTGACTGCCAACTGCCTGTTCTGATACCAGAGGTCAAATCCCTGAAAGAATCTGGGAAGGCTAGCAATGAGAGCTGCTTTCCAGTCTGAGCAAATGACCACGCAATGTCTCCCAACCATCAGACAGACTTCAGTTTATGTTCAAGATAGTGGATGTCCAAATAGTGGCATAAAGTATAAGAAACCACAAATATATGAAGATTAATTACCCAATGGACTGAAGGTTCACAGAAGAGGAAAGAAGCAGAAAATGGCCAACAAAAACGAAGCAATTTCATTCACCCAGTCACACTGGATCCTGCCAATTGATGATCAAGATAATCTTTTCTTGGAGTTTTACCCCACGGACCAATACCTACTTCAAATTCCATTTCACTCGTGTATCGTTAATAGCCTGTGACTGCTGGGATCTCATCAATTTATATTTAAGTTGCATATTGGAACTTAGCTATCTGTGCCTTATGTAATTCATGATTATGTGTGTTTGAGTTTCATCTCCTCAACCAGGATGCCAGTTTTGAAGGACAAAAGAGCTGTCTGTCACTGTTTTGCAGTTTTGCACAGTCTGACTATAATGAATTCTTGATATCCCAGCATGGCCATGTTTATTTGTTAATAGAGTAAAGGAGAGATCACTGCCGAGCACTGAGATGAAGACAAACCAGGGGAGAAGAGGAGAGGAGGTACCTAAATGAAGGCTTGCTAGGATTTTCTGAGGCGACCCATTGTACAGGAATGCCTTGCTGATGAGGAAAAGAAGAGAGACTTTCTTGAATATGTGAACTCTGAAGTTGTTACCATTCATTGATGGATAGGTTGGATTTTCCCCTAACACTGTGTAAGAGGCCAAGATTTTTAAAAATGAAACTTACATTCTAGATATTAAGAAATTTCATAAAAAGTTTTCCTACTCCACAATCCTGTGAAAATTACTCATCAGATTAATCACCTGACATATAGTCTCAGAATGTTAGAAATGAAAGGAGTCTTGGCTGGAGAATTCCTCACCATTCAAAAACTCATACTGCTCTTGTGGAGGATCTGAGCTTGGTTCTAAACACCCACAGAATTGGCTACCAAACACTTGCAGCTCCAGCTCCAGGAGACCTAATGCCTTCTTCTGGTTTCTGTAAGCAATATACAAATGTTCAGAAACACACAGAGACACATAATTCAAAATTAAATCTTAAATATATGTATATATATATATATATATTGGGTTTGAAAGGCCCCCAGGTTTGATTCACAACACCTACTTGGTGGTTACTTATCATTCCAGCTTCATAGGATCTGATGTCTTTGTTAACCTGTCCAGACAGTGTACACATGAGGTGTACAAATATACGTGTAGGCAAGACACCCATACACAGACTTGAAAAATGAAGAATAAATACCTCAACAATATGGATGCCTAAAGAAGACCTGAACAATGACAACACCGATAGTCATGCTAACATGAAAGGGAGACATCAAATAGGGTCTACCATAAACAAATAACTCCTAATAACTTCTGAGAAAGAAGAAATTAGCCTTTCCTGGGGATGAGCCCCCTAATTGGTTATCCAGTTTCAAGTGGCCAGCCCTGAAATTATATGCATATGAGCAACACTAAATGGGACTTAGCATGTTTTATATATTTATGTACATGTGTGTATGTGTGTGTGTGACAGTAATACAATAATAAAGAAAAAAAAGAGGCCATGAATGGTAGTGGTAGGGGTTGAAAGGAGGAAAGAAAATGGAGGAAATAATATAATTACATTTTACTTAATTTGATTAAATTAAAATTTAAAAATAAATATATGTATACATAGACAAACACACATATATGTATGTACATATGTATGTATATATATGTATGCATATCAGCAAACCCTCATGCATTCTCTATTATTAGGAGACTGAGATCCAATGGCAGGAATTGACAGGTTTTGTACAACAGAGCAGGCTAGTGGTAGAATCAACCTCTTCAGGGGCCTTGCTGGTTTTTGAGGCTTCTGATTTTCCACATCAGTTCCTGTATAAGGATGGAAGTCTACAGGCTAGTCAACAGGAACTACCAAAATTCAGTCTCCTTTCCTTCACACTGATTTCCTTCTCTAACCAGACAGGACCTGATTCTATCAACCCATTTTCCAACACTAGTTTCCTCCTGTGTGTGCCCTACTGCCCCTTCCTGAATCCCTAAACAAAGGGAAACCAATAATCTGCCTTCTCCACTCCTACTCTAGGCTGTTGAACACAAGTTGGGGGAAGTTACAATCATTTCATGAAGTTCTGCTTCTCACTTCCCAAGCCGTCAGCAATGAAGCTTCCCTTTCACTTCCTCCCGTTCAGTGGATTCTGGGTCCTTCAGCAATCCTTCCCACCTCCAGCATTCTCCTGGGCTGTGCGCGGCCTCTCCTGCTTTCATACCCAGTCTTCTATAGGTCGACTGAGCTACTTACATTTCTGCAGGCCCTCCATTCTTTCATTTTCCCACCTACTTCTCCCAGTCCTTGATATATTATCACCTCTCTCTTTCGGCTCTAGAATCTATTTCCTCATTTTTTCCCTACATTCTCTGTGGCACAAAGACATCCTCAAATCATTCTGTGCAGCTGGGAGAAAGTATTGATTCACTTCAGAGTGTCCACTCTGTGTCTTTTCTCCAGAACTAAGCCTCTTAGGGTATTCTTCTTAATAGTTTCAGAACTGGCCCATTATGCTCACCATTTTCCCAACAACACCCTGGAAACTCATGATTCCACTCCTTTGTGTTTTAAGGCTGAGAAGAAAATCTGACCTATCATATTACACAATGGTCTTTTAATATTTTCAAATACTTCACTTTATGAGAAATTTTTAAATAAGCTCATAATTTGTCATGATTGTTTTTAAGTATATAGTTCTGGGCATTGAGTACTTTCAGAGCAGTGTAGCGCCATGGTCACAGTCCATTTCAAGAATGTTCTCATTATCACAATGATGCATGCCTACCTTATATCAACTCCACAGCCTCTTCTCCTTTCAGCCCCATCACCTAGCCTCTATTGTACTCTCGTGAAATTTGACCAACCTAAGTAACTCGCATAAGTGAAATCCTACCATATTTGCCCTTTTATGCCAGGATCATTCACTCAGCAATATAGTGTGTGTGTGTGTGTGTGTGTGTGTGTCTGTGTGTATGTGTGTAAGAATGTTCTCATGGGGAAGTAGGGTGGAACCAAAGCATCCCCCACCCTACTCTTTTTATGATTCCAATGACAAAACAAAGTTTGATTCTACAGAAGCTCAGCATTGTGAACCAATGAGTTTATTAGGCTTACTTATAATGGGTAACAGGTTTCTGGTATGAACATCGATAATCTTAGAGCAGCCACAGTGGAAGGTCTGCACTCAGCCCCCAGTGAACAAATGACATACTCTTCCTTCAGCTCTTTTCAGTCTATATACGTTAGCTCTTATCTATGGCCCAGAGGCCACAGGCAACTAGGGCAGAATTGCATACAACTGACTAAGAGTAGTCAGATACTCAGTAACTAGATACTCAGGTTAAGGGCCCAACAATCCTGCCCAACCCCTTTTCCTATGAAGAAACTTCAACAATCAATAAGCCATGCCCACTGCAAGGATCTCAGGCATGTAGACACAGTTTAGCCTGCTAGTTAAATAGTTAGAACTGCATTTAAATGCAGGAAACAGACTCTAGTGTTTATGTTTTTAAGGTTATCTTTCTGACTTGATGGCATTAACCACAAAGTCAAGCTAATATACTCTGGATCAGTAAGTTATATAACCAAATTATAGAGTCAAAGGTGATGAAAACTGAAGCCAAAATGAATTTATTCACAGGTAAAAATCTGTGTATGCTGTTGTTACAACAGTGGAAGATCATTGATAATAGTCTCATATAGCATGACATTTGAAACATAGGAACAGAAAACCTGGGTTTTAACATATGTGAATCACTAAACAAGTATTGAGTTTGACTTCAAAAATTAATATAAGCATATAAAGTAAGTGCTCCATCACTGAAGGGAAACATAAAAACTGAGTTTAGAAAGAAGTTCTACATGAATTGTAGTAGCAGTCTTGCAGAAATTAATAGTGGTCTCACCAGGACTTGCCATTTGAATGAATGGGATGAATGTTATTTTAGATAGTTCATCAGGTGAATTTCAGAAGGTAAACATATTTGTCAGGATGTGTCTAGCATCAGCAGTCCGCTGCATATTCCTGGATCAGTAAAGCTTTGTTGTTGACTTTGCTGTCAATCTCCTCCTCCTTCTTCATCAAATGTAACTATATTTCCTGAGGTTGCCATTACTGCTTTTTCATTCCTCCAAGTTTCTGGACACCATCTGTTCATATGACCTCCAGTTCCACTGTCTATATGAACAGCCTTGATCTAACTAAACTCTTACCACCCAAAGCAGCTTTTAGAGATCACAAGACTAGAGAAAGAAAGCAGAAAGTAAATGTTCCAATTGACCACAAACAAGAAATTCATGGGCTCAGCAGCAGGAAAACATCCTTGAATTGACCTAAATTTATTAAAATGGAAGCCTTTTAAAAGTGGTTTTGTACTGAACCATCTAAAAGTATGAATTTTTTTCTTTTTAATGGGAAATTCATTTTTGATTGAAAAAAAAAAACATAGAATTTTCATTTTAAATGTTTACCAGAGAAGCTTCTCATTCACTGTATTACATGCTTAATACAAGTTCAAAAAGCAAATTTTTAGAACACTTATGTCCAATAAGCAAAATGTATCTTATGAATCAAAACACAACTATGCAAGATTTCAAAAACTCCAAGTGATGGAAGGTATTATAGTTAGTGGTATCGTTACAACTATTCTTCATCAAGATAAATCTAGAGCTAGTTCATAGAATAAAACAGAGAGTCAAGAGAAACAGAAGTCTACAGAGATAGTCAGAAAAGCTAACAACTGTCTCTTTTCAAGACCTTCAGGCCCAGAGCGTGTAGCATCTCTGTGTTCTCTATACTGATTAGGCATCTTCTTTCTCTCTGGAGACTGTATCATCCCTTCCTACTTGCACTCTCTTCTTGATTGATTGCCACCTCTATCTCTCCAAATCTGTGCCTGAAGACTATAAGGTTCCAGTTCACCCCAGTTTTCATCTTTCTGTTGCAGTTAACAGCTAAATCTGGCAGCTTGTGTGAAGGATCCAGAATGGGCTATGGAAGTGGCTCAGAATATTAAGTGATCCCAAGCAAGTGTGAGGATTTGTAAACACTAGCTTTAAATTGCTAGAACACATCTAAAGTGGACACAATGGGTCACATGGATAATCCAAGCATTCCTATTGTTAGGTGGGAGGTGGAGACAGGTGAACCCCCAAAAGCTTGCAGGCCAGGTAGCCTGTCATAATAGTGTTGATAAACAATATACCTTTTTTATCACACAAGATATCAGAGGACTACATCCAAGAGTGTCCTCTGCTTTCATACATGCTTATAGACACATCCCTCTTCATACATGAACACACACAAACACACACACACACAAGTCTGCATGCACATGCACTCAGAAACACACAAAATTTTAAAAATAAAAGTGGACCACAGCAGAAGTGCAGACATTGTTTAAGTATAAGGAACAAAAACTTGTGACATCCATTAAGAGATACTGAGAACAAGTACTCCCAGGGTAAGACCAAAACTATACTGCAATGACATGGGAAATTAGATTTTAAAATGTTAGATAAAAATACCTAAACCAGTTGACTGTAGAAATGAATAAAGGGCTGTAGGCACTTGGAGATTTTCACAACTTGTATAACATCTATTCTAATTGTTGTACTGAAGTTCTAATACCCAAATGCTTGATGGGGATCTTACTCTAACGCTACCCAGTCACATGGAACTAATTAACTGTTTTTCTATTAGTAATGAAATAATGAATATGAATTGCTAGTCTTCTATATCTCCTTCCAGAGATAATATTTTTAATTATGACATGGGTGAGGAAATAAAAAGTGAGCAGTAAAGAAATTGAAGGAATCAAGGCAAACTGAAATTGTCCGATAGGACACTGGGAAATAAACTCATTTTCTTTAAGTTATCAGAGGGGTTGTTTTTTTTTAAATAATGGTTGTTTGGTGTCTTCTTTAGCCTCCATTTTTTTTCTGTGAAAGAGAAGTCTGATACTCCTTGTAGACTGTAAAGAAAGAACAACTGAAGAGTGATAAAGATGGGGCACAGTTCATGGAACAACATCCAGAGAGGATCAGAAGACATTGCACAGATCAGAAGACATGGCAAAGACTAAGTCTTGACAAAGCAAAAGTCATAGTTACTGTTACTGGCAGAAAATAAAAGAGCCTGTTGTTATATTAGTATCAATAGGTCATCTTTAAAGCATATATCTTGGGCTACATCTAGAGAAATTCTGAGCTATAAAATAGTGTTGAACTTGACCTCTGAGGAAAGAAAAGCAAGAGAGACTACAGGGTTGGGATTCCTTGGTTAAGAAGAGTGCATCAGGTTATGAAGGTTACCTGAGAAGTGCACTTAGGAGACCCGATCCAGAGTTATCAGCCCTGCAGGTCCCAGGTGAATGCAGACCATTCTGTGAATGATAGACTCATTCTATTTCATTGTTGACATCCTCTGACCATCAGTTCAGGGTTGGTTACATGCATTCAAGCAAAAGTTTACAGAAAGAAGCCATGAGAGAGCCTCAATGTCAATAAACAAAAATAAAGTATGTCTTATAAATTAATTTAGATAATTTTTATAGAACTAACAGTGCCTCTTAAGTGGGAGTATTATGACATCTGGATACAGCATTCAACCTAACTGCATAGTTTACCCTCAGTAAGTAGCTGCTGAATCAACAGGAGAGCAAGGAGAGAAATGGGAGAACTCTCTCAGGGAGTATCTTTGAACAAGTGATAATGTCCTCATTAAGTTTCTTTAAAAGTGTTGAACTTTGTGAAAGGACAAACACTCACCACACACAGCAGGAAGTACTGTGCTCTGAACTGGCTTCAAATCTCTCACTTACTTTATAAGAGGCTGTTAGTAAAGTGGTTTCATCCTCATGAAAATGCTGAGCTCATTTCTAACAAAAACACAAGTCAGTTAGTGGGACTCATAAGACGATGACACAATCTGCTCTCACTCAAGATATGTGCAAAAAATAAACTTTACTCTCCAGATCCTTGTGAAATAGGAACTAGAAAGCTCAGTAGTAGATGAAGTGTCATTTTGTTTATTGTTACTCTTGTGATTCTTTGGAGGAAAGTGATGCTTGTCATTCAAACAATGCATCACTCTACACAAAGAAAGAGTTCAGAAATATACATTTAGCCAAGTTTGTGAAAATAAGAGAAGCTATATTAATGTCTAAAATATGGTCCAAGCCAGGAGACCTTCCTAATTAGGACAGGGTCTAGAGGTGACAATGATTATGAGATCAAGGACAAGATGGACACAATTTGAGGCCATTTTTCTCAAGATTCCCATCTTCCAGAATTTTCTAAAGGTCAAATGTTGTTTATCTTGAACAATACTCTAGTCCTAGGGTCTGGAATGTGCAACTCTAGTGGATAATTTCCAGAAATCAAGTCTACAATTAATGCTGACAGACGTAAGAAAAACGTTGCAAAAATAATCAATGGTAACTTAGAAAAAAACGTCATCAGGCTTAATCTTCACCAGGTCTCAGATTAAGGAGTACAGAAATTTGATCCTGCTTATCTTCTCAGCACTCCCTGTGGACCACAACTGGACCAGTTTTGAATTGTGAGTGCTTGTCTAATGTTTTAAGAATATAGTTCAGTATAAGATTAACGAAACACTGACCCCTGAGTGCCTACCATCTATGTTTCATCCCTGTACATCTAATAGAGATGGAACAGAGATAGGTCATCTGTAAATCATAAATCTTAGGCTACATCTGGAGAAGTTCTGAGCTGTAGCATAGTGTTGACCATGACCTCTGAAGAAAGGAAAGGAAGAGAGACTACAGGGTTAGGGTTCTGTGGTTAAGAAGATACATCAGGTTATGAAGGCTACCTGAGAAGTGCACTTAAGAGACCCAATCCAGAGTTATCAGCCTTGCAGGTCCTAGGGTTGGTAGAACATTCAGTGGACTCCAGATTTTCAACTACTCTGTTCATTCCTTATCATGGGATATAATCCATACCATATTCTCATAATTCGGCTCTGCTCCTGAGGTCTCTCGCGGTGACTACTTCCAAAGCACCTATTCTGAAATTTCCTGGAATCCCTAGCTTCACTGAAAGGCCTTTATTTCTGCGTTATCCTTCAGACATTGCTTGACAGGATCCCTGATGCTGCACCTAGCCTAGTGCCCGGTTATATATTACGTACCTAGATTGCCAACACCCAGCATAACATTTGTTGTGGAGCAGCTGCCTAATAAATATTTGTCAAACTGAACTGAAACATGATGATCTCTCAGTTCCCTAGCACCAACACCAAGTGTGGGAGTTCCTGACCTACTCAGCTACTGCTCCATTGCCAGACAGAGTGCCATCCCACACAGGACTCGAGCGTGGCTCCTAACCCACCTATACCTGTATATTTATAGGTAACACACTAACTTGGCCAGGAATTTCCAAACTAAGGCAAGCATAACTTTGACAGGTTCCTTAATATTACCAAGGAATCTATTTTTAACTTGACTTTCTCAGTCAAAACAATACTGAAACCCCTGGTGTGTTAACATAATTAATATACATGGAGTTTATTTTTCTCTTTTGGATATATATAACATTATGTACAACTTATATGTTGGTATTGACCTACATGCTGTCATCTTCTAGAGCTATCTAATCAATCACAGTTTAATGGATCCTTCTTGGACATTCTGAAATTTTATCACACAGTCACCAACTTTTATCTCTTAGCAATGGATATTTAAATAAATATTCAACTGCTGAACTTCATGTCAAGTAAGCGTTTTGGTAGAAAGCATGTGTGATGAGAGCAGCCACCCATTCTATGAGTAGAGTCTGTTGGGAAAGATTGTATCATCTCATGTATTAGTCAGGGTTCTCTAGAGTCACAGAATTTATGGAATGTCTGTCTATATTGAGGAAATTTGTTGTGAGGATTTACAGTCTGTAGTCTAACTAACGCAACAATGGGCAGCTGTGGATGGGAAGTCCAAGAACCTAGGAGCTGCTCAGTCCCACGAGGCTAGGTGTTTCAGCTGGTCTTCTGTAGAAGTAGATTCCAACAGATGTGCTGGCAAGTAAATGTAAGCAGTCAAAGAAGATTGATTCTTCCTTCTTCCAATGTCCTTATGTAGGCCTCCAGCAGAAGGTATGGCCTAGATTAAACACCTAGATCTGGAATTTATTTTGTCCCAGGCTAACTTTAAGCTCAGATCTCCTGGCCTCAGTCTCCTGGGATTAAAGGCATGTACTACCTTGCCTGGGCCTAAGCTTTTCATGAATTCTATGCCTCAAGATCTCCATGCCAAGATCCAAGTCAGAAATTTGTGTCTTCCAGCCTCAAGATCTGGATCATAGGTGTGCCCTCCAATTCTGGATTGTAGTTCGTTCCAGATATAGTCAAGTTGACAACCAGGAATATAGGAATGACAGTTCACAATGTCAAAATGTTAGGACATTGCCACTGAATGTGTTCATGAGCATGGGACTATAGTAAAACTTGTGCTTTCATCTTCTGTCAAGAACAATCTTCAGCTTGGAAAGGTCAGAAGAAATAATTGTAAGACAAAACCAAAGCCTAAGATAAGCACAGAGATTGGAAGAAGGACTCAAGAAAGAAAGAAAGAAAACCCTTAGGTCTCACAGTCTAGAAAGAAGTGTAAATATTTTGGGGGTGAAAATAGAGTTCTTTGAAACAGATTTCTGAGAAGCCAGAAAACACGAAGATAGGCCACTGTAGTTTACATTTCCAAAAAGGCCAAAGACAGATTCTTTGAATTACAAGTCAGAAGATTTGATGCGCTTTGGGCAAGATTATCAAATGAATTATTTAAAAAAAAATTTGATTGGTAGTCTATGAAAAGAAAATTGTAATAAGAAACAAATCATTGTTAATACAAATAAGTTTGAAGTTTCTATTAATAAGTCAGCAAGAAAGAATATTTTGAATACAGCATGTGATGGGTACAGAAAAATGTCAAACAGATGTATAGTGCTTTGTTCTGTATCGGTAGAAGAATACTAAATTGGATACTGGAGTTGGTTATGTATAAAATGGCTGAACATTTGTGATGAAGTAGTGGTGACCTAAAGGTAGTTCCTTTAGGAACTAAAGGTCATCCCACCAAGTACTGTGACCTTCTCAGGATTCTCAACAGACAGCACTGGCAATGAGTGAGAACAAGAACCTTCACAGTAGAAACAGGGCTTGAGAGACTTCAACTGGCTTCAAAAACGAGCCAAGAGAAACAAAAACAATACTTAGGAGAACTAAAATAATCTTTCTCTTGGGCTCAGAGAACCAGAGCATTATAATGGAAAAGGGGAAAATAAAAGATTACAGAGTAAGTCATACAAAACTGAATTTTGGTGAAAACAATTGTGGATTCATTTCTTAGGACTCACATCACAAAGCACCAAAAAACAAGGTAGCTGAAATAAAACAACATAAATGTAATATCTCATAGTTCTGGTAAATGTCTAAAATCAAGGTATGAGACACAGGCTGTTTTCTGTGCTAGGGCTCTTCCATGTTGTGTTTAGCTTCTGCTATTTGCTAACATTTGCTAGCATTCCTTGGCTACCAGATGACTCAATCCAGTCATGTGTTCAGCTCCCTGTCCATGTCTATCTGTGTATCTTAATTTCCTCTTTTCATAAAGATAGCAGACATATTGGATTAGGGCCTGGTTACCTTTATAAAGAAACGACTTCTGAGTGAGTTCATGTTTTGAGGTTCTGAGGGTTGGAACTTCAACATTGTTTAGGCAGGACACAGAATAACTCATAATAAACAGCTTATTATGAATTAACAGTAAGACAGACTTATTTAGCAGGATGGCTAAGAATGCATGGAGCTGGAATAAGGAGACAGTTCTGCCCCTCTAGACAGAATGTGCTTGGGGAACTACAGCTATGTCTGGGCATTTAATGGGCACACTCAGAGGCTGGGGGGATCAGAATGTGGAGGGAATGTAAAACCAGGTTCTCAGAGCATGGTTTGAAGGAAATGGGTCTGTGTAGCCTGAGGACGAATAGGCATGCAGGAAATGAAAGCCATCCCCAGAACATGACCAGCTGGCTGAAAGCAGAACCTCACTTTTTTATGACACTGAGATTGGAACTATATGATTGAGAGAGATTGATTCAACTAGCTGAAAGACAATTCTAAAAGTTAATGAGTCCAGAAGCATCTGAAATTTCATGGGAAATACTGACATCTCTGCCCTTGCACATCTTCAAGTGCAGATTTAACAGAGACAGGCAATCAAACCAAAGCTGGCTTCAATCAAAAACCGTCTGACCATAATGTTCAAGAATTTTATAAAGGAAGCACTCTTTAAATTGAAGAATATTAATGTTCAGCCACAGTAATCTATAATATCTTACAAGGCAGTGAAATGTTCTAGCCAAAAATGTAGGGTTGTTTCCTATTACATATAAAACAGGAGACAGAACACTAAGGGGAATTAAATACTTTAATCCTACAAGTAAATATTAAGTGTTCTAAATAAACATCGTATGGATACAGAAAAGCCACAAGATCAAATAAAGGAAAGGAAAACCATATCCAGTCATAGAATTATAAAACAAAGTAGCATTTCAATTTTTAGAAAGGACATATGAAATCTAGACTAGACTAGGAATGGACTATTAAATACAGACCAAATATCTTCCCCCAATACCCAGGAGCATAGAAGAAACAGGAAGGGCTGATGCTAATCTGAAGAAAACTGATTTCTCTGAGGGAGGTTTGGAGGAAGAGAGGTCCAGCAAGGATTAGCCACTGGAAAGGCACTGGCTTGGGAGTAAGGCAGAGCGTGGCTGGGTTTGGCTCTGCCACCAACCACCTGCACACATTTCACAAAACAAACTCTCGTTCCTCTGATTGCTCTGTTATTTAGGAGAAGGGAAAAGGAACCAGATGATGTTTTAACAATTTCCCACAACTGTGTCACCCTGATGCTAACAACTATCACAGATAGAAAATGGAGACATACTTCATCAACCCAAAACATAGAAAAGCTCAACTTCAAAGACCCAAAGCAAGAATCAAAGTAACTGCATGAAAACCGAAATTTAAAAAGGATCATCTTAACTGTAAAAAGAGATGTGCTAATAAGCCACATTCAAAGATTGTTTCCTAGGAAAATTTAAAGAAAAATTATTAATTAAGGCTGGAGAGATTTCTCGGTGGGTAAGGGATATGTTGGGCGAACCTGAGGACCTAAGGTCAAATCTCCAAAACTGAAGTACATTTGGATATGAACAGTGTGTTTATAATTCCAGTGCTCCTATGTCAAGATGGGAGAGGGAGAGAAAAGATACCCTGGAAGCTCACAGGACAGCTAGTCCAGCCAAATACAGCAGTGACCAACAACAGCAAAGAGGCCCTGTGGAAGTGGATAGTGGAAGAAAACAACCAAGGTTGTCCTCTGACCCACACCACACATGTAAACATAAGCACACACACCCATACACAAACATCACACACACAAAGATAAACATTCTTAATCAATTAACATTTCTTATTACAACATCAAATGCTAAAATAAGAGATACCTTATAAACAACCATTCATAAAGATAATTGTAAAACTATTCATACTCAATATGAGATTTGCAATGATCTGAGAGGTATAGCATCCTAAACATGAACTTATGTTTCATTTCCAATCAATTCTAAATATGTCACTACCTAGGAGGTGTGACTTAGAGTTAAGTTTCCAAGCACTTCCTCCACATTAAGACATTTCAAATGACCTTTTCAATTTAAGAGGTTAGGAATCTAAAGAACTGACTAACATGTCTTTCTAATACAGAATAATGTGTGCAGTAAAACAAGAAGATCCAACACATTGGAAAAACCTAAAGAACTGGCAGTGCTCAGACAGACTGTGGGAATTTTTTTCAACACAAAAAATGGAGCAGTATTTCTAGCACAATGTTCAAAATGTGTGTCAGTAAGAACCCAAGGGAGAGACTTGAGGAATTACAACTGCTTGAATATTTCTGAAACAGAAGTGCTAAGATAGACCACAGCAAGAAGTGAGATAAATGGAGATGTTTCCCAAAGGACTTCCAGATCCTTGTAACACCAAAGGCCTTTCTTTCCTTTCCTTTTAAAAATAACTTCAGAATTCATATGTGAATACTATATTTACATCATTTCTCCCCTCCCTCTCCTCTTCCCCTTCCTCCAACCTCTTCTTACCCCCACCCTACTTCCTCTCAAATTCCAGACCTCTTTTTCTTTAATTATTATGTATTATATTCATGGAAATATATAAATACAACCCACTAAGTTCATTTAGAGTTGTTTATATGAATGTGTCTTTGGACTAACTACTTGGTGTTAGATGATCAATTAAGGGCATCATCCCTGGGGAAGATTGATGCTCCCCATCTTGGTAGTGATTAGTTGCCTTGTGAGACATCCCCCATCCATCCTAGCATGTCAACTGGTATTAGTCTTGTTCAGGTCTCTTTTAGACAGCCATAATGTTGAGATGTTATGGTGCAGTGTCCCTGTCTTATGTAGAGGACACAATCTTGCAGCAGACATCTTGACCTTTGGATCTAACATCTTCCTACCTTCTTTTCTGAGATGGCCCTTGAGCCTTATGTATAGGAGTTCTTGTTAATTAAATATTTTTAAGGTCATGAAAGGAGCTATATATTTCACTCACAGTAAAATCAAGCACAACATAATCTTTTAAGTAATTATTCCTGAATTCCCTACTTAAAGTACTGTAAAAATAGCATCCAATCAGAGATGATTAATAAAATACTTTATCAATGGAAAGTAACTATAAATGTCCCACCTAAATGGGCAAAGTTCACAGAATGAGACTGCAAAAGACCCACACCATATCAGAAGTCCATCACTGTCAGCCAGACTTATGAGGTGTCTAGGGTGTGCTTTTACTCCCCCCCTTCAAACTGTGTGTGCACAGGTGGTACCAACATTGCCTTCACTGGTGCAAGTTGGCCATCTACCTCTTAGTCTGCATTTGATTTGGATTAAGAATGGAGGGAATGGGCAGCACTTATATTTCAAAGAGTCTGAGGACAGAAAATCAAATTTGCATTCTCCTTCGGCAATATAAAGCCAGACTTTGGAAAGTAGTGAAATCTAACACTAAGTTTAGCTGATATTTAAACATCTTGTAGTTGAGAAGGCAACAGAGTTCCTGTGTGTGTGTCAGCATCCCCAATGAGAAAAGCAGACAGTGTGGAGAGTATTTCCAAAAGCCACACATTGGCAGACTGACTGAGGCTAACACATTTGAGTAGCACTAGCCAATCCAAAGCTGTCTTGCATAATTAATAGATTTAGTAGCCTTGAAAAGGGACTTTTTCCTTGAAGAGCTTGCTTTGAAAGCAAACTTCTCTTGCCAGGTCTCCCAGGAGATTGGTTTTTTTCCAGCTCACACTATCACTATCTCTGACTCATCCTGGAATTGAAGGAAAAGCATTCCTATAAATTTGAGTAGACATGTGGGGATCATGATGAAAATATCTAGGTATCTCCAAATGTTGCCACTTTATTAAAGCTCCATATAGCCTTGCCAAAGCTTATATTTATTGACCCCCAAGTCTGGAAGTGGAGAAACAGGTAACCCATGGATATAGGCTGCTAACTAGAGAGAGCATTTCATAGAACCCAGGGAGGCCACACACAGTCATCCTAGGAAGTAATGATTTACTCTTAGAAGAGGAAATATAGAAAATGTTCTGAGCAGTGTAGAGAGGGGTCAGGAATGAGAAGAGGAAGAACTATACAGACACTTGAAGACATGAGTAGAAAATGCCAAACAAACATGGGTGGCCCTTGAAAGCCCCAAAATCACTCAATCAGCTGATGATAAAAATCAAATATGATCCAGAAGAATGGGCTTTCTTTTGGCTTACACTCCTGGATGAAGGCATTTAGGGAAAACAAACTGATATTCTGACTGTGATAAAATTCGGCACTCCAGTTGGCCCTTTCAAGTTCACTTTAACTCATTGTTCTCTCCTTGGTATTAAATAACTGAAAGTGTAGATGGGTAGGAAGGTGGAAACCATTTTTGTTTAGTTTGTAAAATACAGCTCATATTTTTAGTCAGGAATTTCAATGTCCTATCACTGAGATAGAAATTCTTAGGATCCTGACTCTGGCTGTTGGTGGCCTTCTCTGAGACTGTTCTGTTTGTCGTTTAACAGGTAAGGTTGACAGAAGACTGGCCAGGGAGGCAGCCCACCTTCATATTGAGCACACATCTCTGCCTCAGAAAACTGTTGTTAGCAGGAGTGAAGTGGCTTTGGCACAATGTAAGTTATGCTGAAGAAAAACATAAATGGTTTCTCGTGTGGGGGCTGAGATTTTCAGACCTTTTTCTGTTTTTTGGGGTTGGGTTTTTCTTTTTTTTTTGGCTGAAAAAACATTTTACTGTTCTATAAACAGTCTCCTATGGCCCTAGTTTTATTTTAATTGCATGTATCCATCTTTATTTTTCTCCTACTAAACCTGGGGAAGTAAAGTATTACACATCTAAAAGAAACCGCATATGGAAAGAACCACATTCTTGGAAGGAAACACCCTGGAATAGCATGTCCATTACTTTGGATGATGCTCACAGCTTCCACATACATGGCTCTATGTTACTAGATACCTCTGAGAGGACTAGGAACTGAGCCTGTCTTTCTTCTGCAGGATACTATAGGTCTTTGATCTATTTACTGCCTTTGAACCAGGCAAGTGCCAGGAAAATGTTCTGAGAATTCTGGTGTACCTCCTTCTGTAATGTATAGGACCTGGTGTCAAATTTTCTAGTCATACAAAGATTCATGCTAGCCGGGCAGTGGTGGCTCATGCCTTTAATCCCAGCACTTGAGAGGCAGAGGCAGGCGGATTTCTGAGTTCGAGGCCAGCCTGGTCTACAGAGTGAGTTCCAGGACAGCCAGGGCTATACAGAGAAACCCTGTCTCAAAAAATCCAAACAAAAAAAAAAAATCATACTAGAAGCTAATATTCCAATTATGGAATGAAAGGCAGTTTACAGTTGAGTTTGATTTCATACAGGAAAATTCATGTGCATATATTATAATGGAATTTACCTCAACTCTTTTATTTATCAAAGGCAACTATTATTAAAAAGCACATTATTCTATGAGCAGGTGCTGGTGACATGATACTGAATGGAGTAGTAACTCTATTAACACTTTCTGGAGCAAAAATCTCTATAGAATGCATCATAGAAGACTATAGCAACTCCAAGGTAACAAGAACTCCCACAGGAAACACAGCACCAATGGCCTGGAATTTGGAGAAGTGTCCCACTCCCAAGTGGCCTAGAGAGAATGTACAACTTCAAGCTGTGACACTGGTGCCCTCCTGGAGAACAGCCACTTCTAAGTGATAGCCATGGCCCTCCCGCAGGAGACAGGCTGTGTCTCCCAGACCACCACAATTACGACTGCCCTAACCTGGCCTCTGCCCACAGTATGTGCCAAGAAGCCACTGCCCACTTAGAGCACTCTTGTTTAGAGTCCCATGAAGCTGTTCAATACCACATATGTGAAGTTTAAGAAAATGTACTAGAAAAAAGCAGCACGATTCAGAAATGGTAAAACAATGAAGGCCAATATTTTTCAGGTTTGACATGTGTGGCCACTCCACAGAATCCAAACTGTTTTATTTAAAAATCAAAACGTTTCTAACCCTTGTTTGTTTGGTGAAAGGAAGTCCAAAGTAATGTGATACTTGCTTCCTTTTCTCAATTTCTTTTTGTTTGTTTTTGTTTTTATTTGTTTGTTTTTCTCAATTTCTAGGCATAACTTTACCATTGCTAATATATTTGCATCATTTTCTACATGATCTGTAAAGGAATTTTAATCCAGCAAAATGGCTGCTATGGTGAGGGGTTACATCCAAAAATATGACCTGACCAGAATGCATACACACCCTGGATTACAGTATGATCCAGCTGGAATACAGTCATGCCCTTCATACATAGCCTTAATTCCAAACCACGCAAGTAAGGTATCTTTGTAGAAATAAGCATCCATGTTTGAAAGTCATGTGTAACTGAAGATCAGACAAAGTGACAAATCAGAGAAAGATTTGACAGAATGAGTCAGAGACAGGATATGCCTCTCACAAGAAGAGCATAGAAAAAAGAGGCAATCTGAGGGAGCAGGCAGAGAGGGAAGAGGCAGTTTTACTGGGACAGCTTTACAGAGACAGGTTGCAGGTGGAGACAGAACAAGTCAGAGAATGAGAAGGATCCAGATTAGAACAGATTGACAAAATTAGTATAAGGCCAAGCAGAGCAATTCAGGTAGAAGCCAAGAGAAGTCAAATTGAATCAGTCAGCTGGAGTGGTGTTTGGACCTGGATGGCTGAATTGAACAAGCCAACTAGAGGTCAGAATGAGCTAGAAAGGGTCAGCTTATTCAGCAGTAAGCCTCCAAGATGACAGTTACATTTGGTGTATAAAAGCATCTGCTGCCATGTGCATAGATTTCTTTTCTCTGACTTAACCTCATTTCGGAAATATGAAGGATGATGGCCCAAGGTGCTTCATGATCCCTTTATTTTGGCACTTGCCATGGAGACTCAGGGAGCTATGTTGACAAAGATACTCTGACCCCATATGCCTGGACTGTATCTTTTCTGGACCATCTGTCTTCCCTGAAGCCCTCATCACACAGAAACAAAATATTTTTAGATAGATGCTAATTTTTTTTAATTTTCATTTTGACATGCATCACTCTTTGGCTGTGTTTCTTCTTATACTTATTGGTGTGTATGTGTTTTTAAGATCAGTAGTCATAGTTTATACACTATAGTTCTGCCCTACATTACCTTACATGATGCCGAGGATATACAGACAGGTTCGTAACAATACTTTTAAAACATCCATTGAATTAATTTATAATAAACGTCTGGGTCAGCCCAAACTAAATTTCATGCAGTTGTCAGACAAAACAAAGTAAATTCCCTCTCACAGCTACTCAAAGCTCCTGCAATGATCAACTGTGAGATCAAACTAAATAGAACAGTCAATTATACCCAGTTTTGGATTCAGTGTCTTATCTCTGTCATATAGACTGGAAACTATTTGTGGAAGGTGTTCAGAAAATAAATCATTATGTTCTGTGACAGATTGAGCTAAATTTTCATTTACTTGGCTCATTTAAACAGAGCATATGCCCTCTTCTTAGACCAGCCTGTAGTCACAACATCAGGAGTGAGGGTCATCACAATGAGAAAGAACAGTGAAGAGCTGAGTTTTTTCAGGCTACTGAATCACTTCTCAGTAACTATGGCTGATTTCTCAATCTTTTCCATGTAATAAAGGTTAAGTGATTTGTGAGAAAAGGCAGGAATGATGAAGAATCTCAAGATCATTGTATGCCTGGTATTACTCAGGGACCAAGAATGATCAAATAGTTCATAGATCATGGAAGACACTTCTCAGCATATCCTACGTGGAAAATATGTCAGTACGTATCATTTTGCCCAAGAGTCAGTGTAGAGCTCTTGGACTGTATCTGATGCTATAACAAAATACTTGAGAGCAGGAAATCTATAACGAACAGGCATATATTTGTCTATGTTCTAGAGTCAGTGATATCAAGAGCAAGACACTAATTACCATGGTGACTGATGAGGGCTACTTTGTCCAGTCAATCTTCTGACAACAGCATCTTCATGTGGCATGTAGACAAAGAGTAGAAAGGGGTCTTAGTTAGTGTCCTCTAGCACCTTGAGAAGGTTGCTCAGTCCTCATAAAAGACCCACTGGAAATAAGTTTCAATATAAAATTTTCAAAGGAATGTTAATATTCAAACTTAAAGGAACCACTTGGGAAAAGAAAGACTGAATTCTCAGATAATATTTCCCCTAGTAGATGTTAATATTTTAGTAAATCTTAATCAAAAACTGGTTTGAATTTAAAGGATGGGAGAATGAATGAAGCTTAGGATCTGACCAGCTTGAAGCCTTTATTTTGCTGATAGGAGAACATCTCAGTCCTTTCCAGCTATTAGCCAGAGGCCAGTAACCAGACTTTCAGGTGACCATGGTCATCACTTTCTCTGTCACGGAAGACACAAAGCATGCTGTGAGCATAAATTTTACATAGAACCAAATAGGAACAATGTCAGATGTCTATCCTTAAGAGAAGTCCATTTATGCCACTCAGCATTAATGCTGCTCAATTAAACAAGTTGAATCTTTTCCATTCCCATTCAAAGAAATCTAGATCCATATAATGCCTTAAGACTTTGATCTTGTCTTTAATAAGACCCACTGCAAAAGGCACACTTTCTTTGAACTACCACATCTGAATCACATGGATTCTGAAGTATTTTTATTACTATGATACTGTTTTTAAATAAGAGAGGAAAAAGAAAATTCATGGACATCAACAAAAGGATAAAAGTAGCTAGAAATGTTCACTTATTATCTAAAATTCTAATTAGAAACTGTCCCCCTGTGTGTGTGTGTGTGTGTGTGTGTGAATGTGTGTGCACACATGCCTGCATGTGCATAGCTACGCATGTGCGTGTGTGCGTGCATGCGTGTGTATGTGTGTGTGTGTGTGTCTGTTTAAATACACAAGCACTAAGAACCAACATCCTGGAATAATAAGACGTTAGAAGAAAAATCACAGGGTCTTTATTAATGCTAGCCTAGGCATCAGGAAGTGACAGACTTCATAAACAAATTAAGTCTTGAAGAAGAGAGACTTCACTAGAACTGGACTAGGGGTCTGAGAGATAACAGCTGTTAAATCGTATGAGGTTTAGGGTGAAAAGTACTGGTACCAGAGATGGGCAAAGTACAACAGAGTGTTTTAGGGAAAGAGGGAAGCAGAGTGAGCCTAGAATTCTAGAATTCTGAGTGTGTAGAAAAGGACAAAGGGGATGGACATAGAGGACAGGACTCTCAGTAGTAAGAGCTATACTCAGGGCAGGGATAAGTACTTAGAAATGCCAACCTAGTGTTTTGTATCCTGATCAATACTTTTATTTCTAAATCTTATTTATTTACTCATTTATCTATTCACTCACTTATTTAATGTATACAGATGTTTTGTCTGTATACCATATGTATTCCCAGTGCTCATGGAGTTGAGAAGATGTTGGATTCCCTGGAACTGGAGTTACAGGCTGTTATGAGCTACATGTGGATGTTGCGAATCAAATCTGGGTCCTCTTCAAGGTCGTCCAATGCTCTTGACCTCTGAGCCATCTCTCCATGACCCTGATTACTATTTTCAAAATAGTCTTAAAAAGCTCTTAAAGAGCACAAAGCCTGGGCTGGGGAAAAGGCTCAGCAGTTAATAGCACTGGCTGACCTTCCAGAAGGTTTAATTTCCAGCACCTACATAGCAGCTCACAGGCATGCTCTTGGGACATAGGCAAAACACCTAAATATATAATAAGTAGTAGTAGTAGTAGTAGTAATAATAATAATAATAATAATAATAATAATAATAATAATAAATGTTTTTTAAATAAAAAGACCATAAGCCCGTAAGAAAAAAAGGAAAAACTAGCAAAAAGGGTTGAGTGATGGAGAAACATTTACACACATTCCTTCTTGCAGGAATAACGCCAATACCTACTGAAATGATTTTGCCATTCTAGTTTTACCCCTTGATTATGATCACATCCATATTGAGTGACATATGTACAACTTTATTCATTGCAGCAAATGTCAGCGACAATCAAATGTCCATTAGACCCACACTGGCTACATATTTTGTTGGCTCAATATACAGAACAACTTGTACATTCAAAAATGGAACTTCCTTGTAGAAAAGGTCACCAAGATACAGAGAACATACAAAACAAATGTGTGCACATGCTGTCCTTATGCAAGGAGTGAAGACACAGTGACATTTTTAAATGTATAAAATATTTCTATAGTAATACACATGGATCATCTTTATGTATAAGGGAATTACATAGGTGGAGAGTTGGAATTAACGGACCCTTTAAGATTTTTGTCCAAAGCATCTCACAGAGTGACATAAGCAGGCCCTGAATCGTGGAAGATTAAATCCTGACTTGGCAACAACATGAATTGCGGAAGCAGCATCCAAAAAGTCTGCTTAGCGACGGCGAGTGTGTAGGCAGGGCTTATAGTGGGGGATGGGAGAGCACAGTCAGACCAAAAGTCTCTTTAGTCTGGGAAATAGATTTTAACTTGTCTTCAAATACACGCAGAGATGAAAGACACCGAGAAAAAAAGTAAAAAAGAGCTATTGCTGGAGTAAGGGAGTAAGGCAAAAGAAAACAGGAATATTATTAAGTTCTAACCAAGAGCCACAAGTGGACGTCCAGGCACGTCAGCTTTGCCTTTTCTTCCTTTATTTCTTTTCTTTTCCATCTATTTACCACTGTCTTTAGAATACTGGTTCGCTTAATTACTCTCTGATATTAGAATATATAAATGCATGTTTGGGTTATCTTTTCTGTCATTAATTACGAACTGCCACCTGTCACATCTGCAAAGACATCCTATGACATACAAGGTATCCAGTGCATCACTTCCCATATACATCACATCAGAGGCATGCACCAACTCTACATAGAGTGTGTACGTATGAATCCCAAAGAGTCTGCATCCCCGTCCTTCCCAGATGGGCAGGAAGTGTTGATCTACCTCCTTGGCCTCTAATGTGTGCCCTTTCCACATTCTGGCTGCAGGTGAATGCTCTGCCAAGCAATACACACTCAGTAGGAGAGGCAGGACACACCCTCTCAACTTCCTTCTAAATTGCTAGTGTTTTCTATACCCTGCCTGTCAGCCCCCCATTCTGGACTTTTCTAGGTGGAACAATAGGCCTCATGCTCCCCCTAGCGCCAGCCCCCAAGAATGCTTTAAAATTACTTAGAGCACATCTTAATAACAAAAAGCACTACCCATAACAAGTGTGGAATTACAGAAATAAGTGTCCCTCGTGCCCTGCCTGATACATAGGTTTCTGTAGTCACCTTTGATTATACAGAAGTGTGCTCAAGCCAACTAGCTAGGAGATTATAGTGAAAGCAATAGGTTTCAGTTGTGATGTAACAAAATGATCACTTTTGCATTGGAAGGAAGAGAATATTAAAAGCATAAAGACTCCGGGAGAAGACAGGAATATAGAACATGATAGGTCAGTCTTAGCCTACACTGGTGGCTCCAAGCTGAGGCAGGGAATCAGTGCCACATGGAGGAACAGTCATGAGTTGGGAAATGCCTCTGAGAAGGCCAAACAGCCGTGATCAAATAGCCCTATGAGGGGCTGACCACGGAAGATGCTTCCCCGGTCAGAACAACTCGAGGTCAGTGATTCAGAGATGAAGTAGTCGGGTTTAGCACTGATGAAACTATGGAATTCCTGCCAAAAAATAAAATATGCTTTTATATCCACAAAAAATCATGAAACAATTCAGTGAGTAACAAAGAAAAAGAGGTTCGTCATCACTTCTGTAAAATGCAGGCCATTGTTGTGTTAATTCTAATTTAGCTCTACCCCTACATGCATGGGTGCCAGGTCCACCCACTAGAGTGGTGGAAAGCAACCTGTGGAAACATACTCAGAAAAGTATCATTCTCCCTCCTCCAACAGCTATCAGCTACAAATAACTCCTGAAATTGGGGGTTGGGGGGGAGATGGTTGAGGGATATGGGAGGACTTGGAGGGGAGAAAAGGGGTAGATAAGATCTGCCTTTCTTATATACATGGATGAAATTATCAAGATGTGTGTGTGTGTGTGTGTGTGTGTGTGTGTGTGTGTTAAATTCAAGCCAATGTTAAATTCAAGCCAAAGCTATAGAGACATTTTATCTTTTTATCTGTCAGTTTGGAAAAGATCAAGATATTTAGCAATGTGATGTACTATCACAAGCATGGAGAAACAGATGTTCTTACACTATGCATGAATGCATTAGAAACTGGTGCCAGGATGTGGAGCATCTTCCCTTAGTTACAGCTTTGCTTCCCACCCCCAGTCAAGGATTCTCTCATTTAAACCATCTGTCTGGGTCACACCTCTGTCTGAGTCTTAAACACAAATGAATAGCCACAATAATCTTCATTTGACTATCTCACAGACTCTATATATTCAAAGTGTTCAACCCAGGACTCAACCCCTACTCAAAGGTGCCCTGGAGCACTTCCTGCCTGGCATATAGGACATCCATCAGGCTGTGCCAACCAGGAACTCTCAAGGCATCTTGACATTTCCCTTTAAATATTTTTCCTCATACTTTAGGTTGCTATGGCAATAATCTCCTAATGTCCTAATGCCTTGGGTCTAATGTCCAGTCTATTGCTTGGATAGAGA
Organism: Rhynchomys soricoides; assembly: GCA_019843965.1. Classification (NCBI taxonomy): domain Eukaryota; kingdom Metazoa; phylum Chordata; class Mammalia; order Rodentia; family Muridae; genus Rhynchomys; species Rhynchomys soricoides. Next base: position 8,904,328 of record JADRCH010000056.1, on the reverse strand, counting down.
TCCTTAGTATAGTTAGGGTCTTCTTCCCAAATTAAAGTCTAAGTGTGCTAAGCTCCCTGCTTAAAATCCTGAATTGCTTCTAAGAGGAGAAGAGAGATCCAAGATGCAGGCTGCAAACTCAACACAACCTCCTAACTGCATCTCCTACACCAGGATCCGCTCTTACCATCAGTCTCACAGGACAGCATTGTGGTCTCTTTCCCTTGCTTTAAAGCCATTGTTTGCCCTCTGCCCCATGAGCTTTATCTGTGTGTCCTCAGACTGAAGTGATCTTTCCCCTTCCTTTGTTTGTGAAGTTCTACTCTGGACATAAGCTCAGTGCTCTGGAGACTTCGTTCTTATCATCTTGGCTCCATTGTCTCCATTTCGTGAAAGCAATGCACTGTGTCCTTTCTCTACAGTACTTGCAGTGATTTTCGAGTGTGTCCTGATCTTGCTGACTATATTAGTTCAGTCTTTCCCTGATAATCTAGTATGATAATACTGATCTTATGTTTCCCAATACATACTATATCTTGAAATAATGATATGCAGGCACTGTGTATGTTTGTGTATGTGTGTGCATGTGTTGGAAGATGTGAAGAAAATACACAAAAATGTTAACAATGATTATCTGTAAGTAATATATATTTTCCTCATTTGTATTGTTTCTATATTGTGCATGTTTTATGCGATAGCAAACATTTCATAAAATGCAATCAAGGTGCTATACTACTAAAACTCTAATTGATTTAACATTAGAGGAAATTAAAATTCTCAGCAGCCCCCTACCAAATATGACCACACTACACAAGTGAACTAACATTATCAGAAAGGGTCTATGGTGAGATTACAAAACAATTAGCCTTAAAGTCAATTATAAAAGAGTGACTGCTTTGTTACAATATCTGAATTTGAATCTGCAGGGACTTTTATGTTTATCATAAAGAAAATTTCTATGAGGGGGGAGGGAGAAAGAGACAGAGACAGAAAGACAGACAGAGTGACTAAAGGGGCTAGAGGTGTGGTTCAACAGTAAAAATCACTTGATGCTCTTGTGGGGACCCAGTTTCAGTTCCCAGTACCCACATCGGGTGGCTCACAACCACCAGAAACTCTACTTCCAGGGGATCAAACACCCTCTGGCTCTGGGGAGCTTACATTGGTACACATAAACTCAGACAGACAGTGAAACACAAATATAAGATAAAGAAATTCATTTTTTAACAGGTAAAGCTAAGTACAAGGAGATTTATCTCGTCAAAATGTATCAAGGCTAAATGATAACGAGTGGGCTGCTAGTCAAATGTCCACTGACCAAGGCAGTGAGCACTAAGGGAAATCAAGGCAGACTCTCAACATAGGAGCAATGAAGCAAACATGAAAGACTTTAGATTACACGAAAGGTAGCAGTATTTGACAAAGAGATTAAAGAGATTATGCAGGATGAGAGGAGGAATAGAAAACAGGAACAAAGACAATATATAGTAGAAGAAATTTGTCTTGGATTTAGAGACAAAAACCAGGGTTCAGACAGAAAGGACCTGCCAAGAGCCCAACAGCCAAGCCTGGGGATCAGGGGGAGGAAAACTTACAACATAACCTAGATTCACATTCTATAAAAATAGTTAAGGATGCGAAGAAAATCCCTCTGCTCCCACTAAGGGATGCGGTGTGAAAGGTGCCACTGGTAGAGGTAGGGAGATCTGGAGTTTAAGGTTACCCTTGGGTGGCAAATCAACTTCCACAGTTCACCTCAAGTAGTAACATGCACCCTGTCTCAAAAAACTAAACTAACAAAAACATTAAAGTGGAAGTATGGCCCAAAATAGAAAAGTCATTTCAACATTATCGAAACTTACCTGAACCTAAAATGCTGCAATCAGCATATAGCTTAGAACAAAATAAAGACCTTTTGAACATTAATACCTAAGCTTTTATATATATAAAAAAGTCAAGGATGTATTTCAATATGAATATTTCAAAATTAAACAAGAAATCAGGGAAGAAGTCATCTCAGAAGGTATCTCCAGTTGATCTTTTCTTTTCTTTTGCTTTTTAATCAAGAATCACTCTAGGGGCTGATGAGATGGTTCCACAAGCAAAGTTGCTTTCTACCAAGACTCACAACCTGAGTTCAATTCCCATAGTCCACATGGAGGAAGGAAACAAATGACTCTCCTCTTTGACCTCTGACCTTCACATACCCATATCTACCATGACACATGAGCATCCCTCCATACATTTGCACACAAAATACATACATACATACATACATACATACATACATGCATACACAACAAAAAATTTAAAGAGCTACTGTATGGACTAAATGGACAACAAGCAAATATACAAAATAAATACAAACAAACAAAATCAAAGCCAAGAGTTAGAGGTAGTGACTAAAGATTAATCACTGTAGTTTCTTACTGTAAAAGGAAATTTAAAACACATTATGTCTGGAGGCAGCAAGAAAGGTCAATAAATACTTTTGGTTAGTTGTATAGATAATAGCACTTTGACAGTTATTGGGGAGACCTGGTGGAGAATGGGAAGTTAGACTGGTGACAAGGAATGAGAAGAGTACCTTTCTGCAGCAATGTCTTCACTTAGCAAAGGTGACAAGATTAGGACAGAATGACTGTCTGCACTGGCCGCTATACTAGGAAGAGGGTGTGGTGGGCACAGCTGTGGACGAGCAGCTGTCATACTAAGGACTTCCCAGGGTGTCACTATTCTCTCACTGCCATCTATTTTAAAATGAGGCTAGATGAGCATGTGGAGGAAAGAGTGGAAGCTGTATAGAGGTTTGAAGAAGACCAAAGGCAGAAATAAGCTCAACCAGACCTTCATGCCTACAAGTCCTTTGACGGACGCTGTGGAGGGGATGTCATTGGTTTGAAATGTTGGTTTCCATTTCTGTGTGATTAATAACTGCTCCCCTAGGGTTGCTATTCACATATGGTAAGATCAAACATATAAAAGAGAATGTATGTAATTTAATGTTTATTAAATGTTATTCATTACTTTCAGCATTTAGAAGCCAAATATTTTTTAAAAGTTAAATTAACCTGGAAACTTGGGTGCTCCCAGAAACTGAACCACCAATGAAAGAGCATATACAGGCTGGACCTGGTCCCCAACCCCTGAAAATATGTAGCAGGTGTGCAGCTTGGTCTTCATCCAGGTCCCCCAACAATCAGGGAGGTTGTCCCTGATTGTGTGGCTTGTCCGTGGATCCTGTTCCCCAAACTGGGCTACCTTGTCTGGTCTCAATGGGAGAGAATGTACCTAGTCCTATAGGAACTTGTTGTGTCAGGGTGGGTGGATAACCAAGGGGATCCCCCTTCGCAGAGGAGAAGGGGAGCTATGTGAGGGGGGACAGGAAGAAGGAGGTGCTGATATTGGGATGTAAAGTGAATAAATAAATAAATAAATAAATAAAATATTTTTGAAGAGTTAATTTAAATGTGAGCAAGGGCTGTGATGGAAATGTTATAAATACAGACAACAAAAAATGCCAGTATGAAGGAGAATTTACTGGGAGTGAATGGAAATGGACTTTTCTTTCCCCAGAAGCTGTCCACTCATGAGAAAACTAGAATGTTTCTGATGGAGGTAAAGAGACAGAACACATTTTAGGTGTGTGTCAGTAGAAGGAACCTCCACAATATTCCTGACTCTGACTGGCCTACTGTTTGAAAATATAAAAAATATTTACTTGAAAATATCCAGGTGAAAGCTGTCCATCTTAATGTCTCCCCTCACTCACTCCTGTCTTTAGAAGTAAGCGTGCCTCCTGTACTGACTGGTTTTGTGTCAGTAACACAAGCTGGAGTTATCGCAGAGAAAGGAGTTTCAATTGAGAAAATGGCTCCATGAGATCCAGGTGTAAGGCATTTTCTCAATTAGAGATCAAGGGGGGGGGGCCCTTGTGGGTGGTACCATCTGTGGGCTGGTAGTCTTGTGCTCTATAAGAAAGTCAGCTGAGCAAGCCAAGAGAAGCAAGTAAGCCAGTAAGCAGCATTCCTCCATGGCCTCTGCATCAGCTCCTGCTCCTTGACCTGCTTGAGTTCCAGTCCTGACTTCTTTCATGATGAACGGCAGCATGGAAGTATAAGCTCAATAAATCCTTTCCTCCCCAACTTGTTTCTTGGTCATGATGTTTGTGCAGGAATAGAAACCCTGACTAAGACACCTCCTTCACCTGCACTGTCTGTCTCTGCCAGAGTGAGATGTGTTATTTCATCTGTAGGCTCTGTTTCCTTGGTGACAGCTTACCTTTCAACCTTCATCAGTTATATAGACCAGTAAGAAAATGTCTAGCAAGGATAACGAATGATCAACAACCCTGTATGTGAAGACACCGTAGAATGCTGCAAAGATGTTTTATATAACATGAAAATTGTCACGATTCTCTGTGAACTCTCCTCTGAGTCAGATTCAGTTACAAGTCAGAGACACTATGCTAATGCCTGCTTCACTGAAGCAAGTTGCAGTAATGACCCAATACTTAAAACCCCTGGTACAATGTAGACTCCTCTACTTGAATACATAACTATAGAGAGTAACTTCTTTTAGGGGGAAAGGGCCAGGGCCTTGTGGCGATCAGAGAGGGCAGAGATCTTCCTCACTTGCTCTGCACCTTTGTTTTTTGAAACAGGGTCCCTTCTCTAATGCTGAAGCTCACCATTTGGCTGGGCTTCTTGGCCAGCAGCTTCTGGGATCTGCTTGTCTTTGCTACCCACAACTTGGCTTACAGACAGTTGCTACCATGTACTCCTTACATAGGTTCTAGGGATCGTAATTCAATCAAGTCCTCATGCTTAAATTCAAACCAATTACCCACTAAGCTATCTTTCCAACACCAGTCTTTGACTTTTTTTTTTCTGTTGTGTTAAGAGCCACACTTAGTAAGGCAGACATGGTTACTCAGCATTATAGACCAGCATTTCTTCTGAGGTTTTTAATAAGTTGGGGAAGACTCATGCAAGAATCTTCACAGAAGGACTCATATCATCCTTTTTAAAAAAGCACACAGAGCAATGCTATATAAGGTCATAGAACATCATGACTAGACAGACCACCGGGGACTGAGTGACTCATCAGACCATAAGAGCTATGGGTGCTTGATGCCTCATATCTATTCAACTTAATAGCAGCCTTGACCTTTGGTAGGGATATGGGACACCAAGCAAGGCAGAGCTCTGGGCTCAGGCTCAGTGAAAGAAGGAGACCAAGGAGTGCCCGGCCAAACTCAAACACACCTCCATCTGTGTTCAAAAGACAATAATATCATTTCCATCTGCCCTTATGGTTTTTCTGTTTCCTTTCCATTTTCCTTTTATCTACTTGGTTTAAAATATTCAAAACTTACAAATGTTATATAAATGATAAATTAGAAAAGGGCATAAAATCCACTTGGTAAAAGGATTCTTGCTGTCTCAAAAAGCAAAGGTTGTAGCATTTTTTAAAAGTGGCTATATGACTTTAGAAGCCTACCTGGAATGTAACTGTTTTTTTGTCTTGGGGCTCCCAGCAAGAAAGCTGCAATTAGTTATGGAAAATCTCTAGCCCAATGGTAGGTGTTTATCTAAAGTCTTTACTAGAATGTCCTGGGTCATACACTGGATGCTGGGGGAGATCCGGAAGCATATGCCATTCCTTTCCTTCAGTAGTGCAAAGTTTAGTGACGATCAAAGTCTTGTTGGAGAACGAGGTATGAATAGAAAGTGGCTACAAGCAGTAGTAACACAGCCTGTCTTAAATCCCAGCATGTGCTCCACAAGGACAGTGCACAAGCAGTGAAGTCTCCAGTTGTCTGGAGAGGCTTCCTGGGGGAAAGAAAGAACTCAGCCAGCGGGACCACACAGATCTCCAACACAGACAGACAGAAAGAAGCAGGGGAAGGTATGCAAATTGAGAACAGGTATAGAAAATAACAAGCAGACTGGAAAAGTCACTTCCAGAGTACAGCGAGTGTGCTTCTTTTTAAACAGTGAGTCATATTTTATACTCTAAATAGACTTAAGCAGTTTTGGGCATTCCCTTTTGTCTCTGCTTCCTCCAGCAGTTCTGAAGACATACAAATGAAATCGAGCTCCAAGAGCAAGCAATTGACCCCTAACAACTGCTGCTGCTACTGGCCATGCAGGTGCAGGAAGTTAGCTCGCTTTTCACCAGTGACATTACTGTGTTCTTTCCCTTCCAGCATCTGAAGCCACCCACAGAAAGTTTCCTGGTGACAGTCACAATGATTAGCTTGAGAGTGTTGGCTTGGGTTTTGTTTTTGGGGGGTGAGGGGTGTTGTTTTTGTTTTTTGTTTGCTTGGTTGATTTTTTGATAGTATGGGTTTAAAAGACTCTAGATTTAAAAATCCAGAAAGCTGTTTTCTCATCATCTATGACAATGAACATAAGGTTTCTGGTGGGTCCAACCCTTGGTGTTCTAGATTATAAGAGGTATGGGGGACATGGTGACCCCAAACTCAGGAGTATAAAAGCCAGTTCAATAGACAAGGGACAGGGAGTCCCAAAGTAACTTCACTTTCTCTCTCTGCCTCTCCTCTTCCCACCCTTTCTCCTACCCTCACTCATAACCTATTAATTAAGTGGCCGTATTACTGCTAAGAAGACAAAGATCACTTTGATGTTTCTCTGTGGAGTTCCCACTGACCTCTGACAGGGGATGGAAAGAATGCCACAAAATCTCCACAAAAGTTGTGTCATCCTAACAGGGTTTAGTTGTCCCCAGAAACAGCCTAAATGACTCACCGACTTCAAACCTCCATTTCTGCACTCAATTTTGGAGTTATGCACCCATGTAGGATACAGATAGGATCTCAATTAAAGACTCTTTACACTATTGTTTCTGTTCTGGAACATCTGCCCTCTTGATTCTTGTAGATCTCATTTGGGACATTCAAAAGAAACAAATGGGAAGCTTTCAAAAGAAATTGCCCAAGACTGTATATATACCCCATGCCAGAACACTTAAACCCAAATCTGAGTGGGACCAGACACTATGAAACACTGCCCCCTGATGGCGATTTCAAGGTCTAACCAGTGTTGGCAATCAGCAGTCAGTGGTGCCCATGTGGCTTTGGGTTGGTTAAGTGAATTTAGATTGCCCTTGTTTTGTGATTGAATGGGAGGTTGGCACCAATAGAACAGTAAGGGTATGGCTGTGAGTGGCCCTGAAAGAATGTAGAGACTCATTACAAGCCAATCATCTTCCTGGAACATGTACTTGGGGCTGATGGCATCACTGGTACTTCTACAGCAAACGTTACAGAGTTGCCCTTTCCTGCCAATTTATCTGTGCAGCTGTTCTCAATATGAACTGCTAGAGCCTTACTTCATTTCATGAGATATAATCTGCTGGCATCTCCATTGTTCAGGGTTTACCTCCAGCTGGCTCTGGGTCCTTTTAAATTGAGTCCATCTTTTAATCCCAGGACTCTCCTACCTGGGTCCTACCAAGTAGACAGATGATCTAGAGCCTAGAACATCTAGGCTCTGATTGACCAACTCCCCTAGAGTTACATCTAATCATATAAAGGCTGATATACTTCTCTCTTCTTTGAAGCAGCTAGCTGAGATTCTTCCCTCCTCCACACATTAAACTCTAGACACATTAAACTGAACAATAAAATAAGCTGTCAACTTTACACTGAGATAAAGTGGAGACACAGGCCTATGCTGCTACTGCCCAAAGCCTTGAGTTGTATAAGAAAGCACAATTATAAGCAATTAATGGACTTTCTGTAATTGAACTCTGCGCTGCTAACACATTTGAGAATAGAAGGAATTTTCCTGGTGACTCCTGGGAAGCAGGGCTCATCTCTCCTATCTTGGGATTACAAATAAGTGAATAAATATAGCCTGGTGTATACCAAATAGTAGATTATTGTATCAAAGAAAAAAAAAAAAATATATATATATATATATATATATAATTTCTGTAAGTTGACTACTTAAAAGAATATATAAATAGAAAAAAATATATAAAATGTTCCTTAAAAATAGAGATCAAAATTCTTACTAATAAAATTTAAACATAAAATCCAAGTTTCAAATGTTTAAATTCCCAAATTGATTTCAAGACCACTCTGGAAATACACTCAAAAATGATTCTTACATACTCACTTTCTTCTTTGACCTTTACTATTCCTCTCTACCCTATAAGGTCAGAAAGAGAAGGTTTGGAGGTAGTTGTGTGTTGATGATGATGATGATGATGATGATGATGATGATGACGATGATGATGATGGTTATTTTTACTATTATTACTTTCTTTGGGTCTTTATTCTTTTTGAAATACACTTAAGCCTACTTAAAGTTTAATTAATGTAAGAATGTACTTTTACATAACTTAAAAACCTATATTACATGACTTTTCATAGAAATTCTAATTGTTTGACTGAAAAAGAGAACAGAACTGGTGGGATGGTTCATTGGGTTAAAAAACTCACCACAAGAGCAGGAGGGTGTGAGTCTGGATCCCTATGTAAAGCCAGATGCTGTAGCTGGCCTCTGCAATTCCAGCTTTCCTGTGCTAAGGTGGGAGGTGGAGACAGGAGAATCACTGGAAGCTCACAGATCAGCTAGCCCAGCATAACAGCAGGAAATGAGAGGCTTTGAGAGCAAGGACTAGCACCTTCCTTGTGCATGTTGTGGTATACATACATCACACACACACACACACACACACACACACCCCACACCATACCACACCACACCACACCACACCACACGAAGATGGTCAAAAATAAATTAAAAGCTAAAATATTATAATCATTGTCAATAACTTATATTGTGCCTTTTCAAAACATTTATATTAGTGTATGTTGGTGTGTGTGTGTGTGTGTGTGTGTGTGTGTGTGTGTCCTTGCAAGTGTTTTTGGTACCTGGGCTGGCTATTCTTGTGTCAACTTGACACAAGCTAGAGGAGGAAACCTCAATTGAGAAAATGTCTGAGTAAGATTCAGTTGTAAAGCATTTGCTTAGTTGGTGATTGATCAGAAGACCCTAGACCATTGTTGGTGATGCTTATTCTGGACTTGTGGTTCAAGATTCTATCTAAAAAAAAAAAACAGATTGAGAAAGCCATGTGAAGCAAACCAGTAAAAAGGACCCCTCCATGACCTTTCCAGAAGCTCCTGCCTCCAGGATCCTTCCCCGTTTGAGTTTCTGTCTGACTTCCTTCATGATGAACAGCAATATGGAAGTGTGAGCCAAATAAACCCTTTCCTCCTCAACTTGTGTTTTGTTCATGATGTTTTATTGCAGCAATAGGAATCCCAAATATGACAGTACCTGTAAGGCCCAGTCCCTTCTTGGCTCCTCTGCAACAAACTGCAATAATAAAACAACCTACACAACTACCAAGAGCTGCTAAGGGCTCAGTCTCATCTGTATCTGTGGTTAACTGGAGATGAAGAGGAACTAACCCAGGGTTCCTATGCGTTTCTTGAGCTACAACCTTCTGAGCCACGATATATTCCTATAATTCATAAGACTAGGAGCTTGCCTCAGTTTTTCTAACTACTTTTTTTCCTATTCAAGATCTGAAACACATTTAGTCCCCTAGTTGGTACCAAAAACCAAGCTTAGTTCTTCTAATCAACGGGACCTCCTTTGTGAGCCACTAACCTCTGTGACCTGATTCCCTGGCCACTGTGCCCATCTGCTTCTGAACATTTCTTAGGGACCACAAATGCAACTACCTCGCCACCACATCAAATCCCCCTTCCCATTTCTAAAATCTCCAAGTTCCTTTAATACTGGCTTTAGATCACATTTACTTAGACTCAACTATTACAGAGTTCTCCCTAACTTCTGTGCACACTGATCCTGGCAGCCAGTCCTCTGTAGGATGCCCCAGCAGTCTGACTCCTTATGTGTTCTTTTTTTTTTCCCTTGTCCAATGTTCTCAGCCATGTTTCCTTTTTATTTAGAACTCGCTAGCCTCTGTGGAGTGCTGCGCTATTTAAACTGCAGTGGAGGGAGATATCAGTAGCAGCATTTTAATAAACTGCCTGCCCAGCAATGTTTCAAATAATCCCTTTGTGATAACAGACTAGGGAAGCTTGTGGCGCCATTTTACCAACAAAGGCATATGGATGGATAATTTTAAAAGCAAAAGGATACACTTGCCTAATAGGGAAGTTGGACAAGTTCAAGTGGCAGCCTCGTCCTTCACAATAGGAAAATCCATGGAAAGGGGTTTGGTGGCATGCTGAGCCATTGCTGCTCTAATAGTCTGGTTTTCCTCAAAGAGAAATAATTCCATATTTGTAATTTTTTTTTTTTAGCTAAGGGCCATATTGTGATGAGGCAGCCAAGGAGAATTTGCAAACCTTGACTCAATAACACCTATTAACTCCTCGCTGGGAAGAAAGCATTTATTTATGCACTGGCTGGATCTTAGAGACAAAGGGTAATACTGCTCTTAGATGTAAATGAAACAATATTATCTAGTCACCTCTTCCCAGCAGCTTCCACAGAATGGAATGCTCACTGAAGACCTGAGGGTGAGGAAAGGGCACCCTCAAAGCAGGAACTACAAACCCAGCCATCCCAGGGCCCCAAGCAGTAGGAAGTGACCAGGGAACAGAGCTGAGTGGGACCCTGCAGGTCAAAACAGGCAAAAGTGTCACCAGGCAAATGTGTCATGTGTATCTCATAGGCCAGTTCTCGATCAGCCCTGGTGTACCCAGGCTGTATGGAAGTGTTTTAGTCACAAATACTCTGAGGTTTCACAAGAGAAAGTAGAAGGAAATTTAGATATTTATGAGAATTCTCAAGATTGTTCAGTGTTGAAAATTGGTTTAAAGTATTTTCTAAACCTCAGGCAAGGCCAACAACACACATGTGTGAGCCAGATGCAAACCCAGGACTTCTAGTTTGTGAGCTATATCTTAGAGCATGATGAGAAGGGAGAAGCATATGAAGGCTGGGGGAAGACTTATACAGGTGAACTGTGAGTTCAGAGTTTATTAACTATGAAAGGCAGGGGGCCCAGAGGGGTAAAGACACTCTGTGGCCATATGAAACTGTGGTCAACTTGTTCACACCTCATTATAATTGATAGATAGATAGATAGATAGATAGATAGATAGATAGATGGATAGATGATAGATAATTAATGGATGGATAGATGGATGGATAGATATATGGACAGATAAATAGGTATGAGTTTTCTTTACATACACAAACTGATAAGCCCATCACAAATAAGAAATTTGGTGTTTAATATCTCATGCAAATGGCTGGGAGTTTCAGTGTGCCTAGGACCACAAAAATATGGTATTGTTTTTTTCACAAAATATCTAAATTTAATATTTAACTAATTATTTGTACCCAAATGTTAGTTTCAATCATCATAATATCAAACCATCATTAAGTTGGGGACCATGTGTATATATTGACATTGTAATATTTACTGTTAGTAGCATTTTATATATAAGCCTTTTGCACCAACAAATACACAAATGTTCACACACAGTCATTGAAATACCCTTCACTATTCCTATATAAAACACTATTCATACTGTCTTGCTCATAGAGAAAACCATTATCCCTGAAAAGAACAATTGTTGAACATTACTTCACAGAAGATGTCATAGATCCTAGGACAAATTAATAAACAAAGAAAAGACCTTAGCCTTCAAGAAAATAGATCTCAACTAGTGAGTAGGCAAATCAGTAGTAATCAATAGTAAACATAATGAAAAATAAACATAATGAATAAATTAAAGATAGTGGTAAGAAGCACTACATTTTAGAGCAATATACTGCATTGTATATATACTGTATTGAATAAAACAATGCCTTATTCAGCCACCACCAGAGAAGTTTCCTCCTGCAGCAGATCGGAACAAATGCAGAGACCCACAGCTAGACACTACACACACAGATATAGTAAGTGGGGGAAGACCTTGAAACACGTGGCTCTATGTAATATCTCCATCAAATCCCTCTCCCTCAGAGCTCAGGGAACCCCACAGAAGAGAAGACAGAAAGAGTATAAGAGCTAGAGGGGAATGGAGGGCACTAGGAGAACAAGTCTCTCTAAATCAATTGAACAAAGCTCATATGAACTCACAGAGACTGAAGCAGCAAGCACACAGCCTGCAGGGGCCTATACCAGGTCCTCTATGCATATATCATAGCTTTCAGTTTAGTATTTCATGAACCTCCTAAGCATGTGAATGAGTGGGTCTCTGATTCTTGTGCCTTCTCTTGGGCTCTTTTCCTTCGGTTGATTTGCCTTGTCCAGCTTCAATGTGATGGATTTTGTTTTATCCTACTATATTTTATTCTATTTAAAAGTTTTACTCCATCTTTATCCCTGCACATTTTTGTAGGCAGGACAAAATTTAGGTTGAAGGCTTTGTGGGTAAGTTGGTGTCCCCATGAGTCCATTTGCCTTGTTACTGCAGGAGGTGGCCATTTCAGGTTCCATATCCCCTGTTGCCAGGAGTCCTAGCTAGAATCACCCTCATAGATTTCTAGAGTTTCCTTTGCCTTAGGTTTCTGGCTTGTTCCAGAAATGCCTCACCCCACAGCCATTTCAGTTCTCTTTCCCAGTTCTCTCTTCATTCTCCCCATACTTTGAGGGAATGGCCAACCAATGACTGGCCTAACTTGAGACCCATCCCATGAGAGAGAGACCCAGTCTCTGACACTATTAATGATATTCTGCTATACTTGCAGACAGCAGGCTAGCATAACTGTCCTCTTAGAGGCTTCACACAGCAGCTGATGAAAACAGATGCAGAAACCTACAGCTAAGCTTTATGTGGAGCTCTGGGAATCTTGTGAAAGAGGGGAAGGGATGATTGAAGAAGCCAAAGAGATCAAGGTCAAGGTCAAAGACTGAACCACCAACCAAAGAGAGTGCATGGGATAGACTTAGGCCCCTACACATATGCAACAGATGTGCAGCTTGGTCTTCATGTGGGTCCTCTAACAACTGGAGCGGGGGCTATCTCTGGCTCTCTTGCCTACCTTTAGATCCCTTTTTCTTAACTGGGTTGCCTTGTCTAGCCTCAGTAGGAGATGTGCCTAGTCTTACTGGAATTTGATGTGCCAAGGCAGGTTGTTATCCACGGGTGGCCTCCCCTTCACTGAGGAAAAAGGAAGAGAGGAATGGGGAGAGGGGAGGTGAGAGGGAAGTACTGGGAGGAAAAGAGAAAGGAGAAGCTTCAATAGAGATAAATAGTAAATTAATTAATTAATAAAATGTTTTCCAGCACTAAAAGTAAAGAAGATTAGGATTCCTTAGAGAAGTAAAATTTCCGATGTTAAATTGGAAGAACTTTTATTTTAAAAAACAACTTTATTACAAGCTAATGCTAGTCTAATTTGAATCAATAGCTAAAATAGTTAAATTGATTTTTGATTTCACAATGTATTTTAAATTTGATTACTTACATGCTAGCAGGTAATCAAATAAAGTTTCTTTGTTCATTCATTTCAGTGGGCACCTGATAAATGTAAAACTCCAGAGTCAGGGATCAGGTACAGGAGGGACTTGATAGAGACAGAAAGAGAAGCTATGGAAACAAAACTTCAAAAGTATAAGTTGATGTATAACGATACTGGCCTTTTTTCTGCCCTATGCCTCAGGAATAGATTTTAATGGCTAGCATGCCTTCATCATTCTTGGTTTTCTGTTGTGTGATTATTGGGTTCCAACCCAAGGCTTTATGCATTCAAAATGAATGCTTTTCCAGCGAGCTACATGTCCAGCCTACCATCATTCTTGAGAGTAGCTGGACTTAAATAACAAAGTAACCACAAATCAAAACCAGTGCTAGATAGTTTTTATGGTCAACTGAAAACCACTTAGAGTCACCTGGAATCAGGAACCTCAATGGAGGAATTATCTATATCATACTGGCCTGTGCCCACATCAGAGGAGCATTGTACTGGTTGCTAATTAATGACAGACTGTCCAGCCCACTGTGGACAGCACCATCCGCAGGAAGGTGGTTCTGGGCTCTATAAGAAAGCTAGCTAACCATGAATCTGTGAGAAAGCTAGAGAGCAGTATTCCTCCATGGTTTCTACCTCAGGTTGCTGCTTTATTTCCTGCCCTGACTTTCTTCAATGATGGACAGTGACTTGGAAGTGTAAGGCCCATGAACCCTTTCCTCCCTTAAGTTAATTTTATTCAGAATGTTTTTGCAGAGCAACAGAATATAACTAAAGAACAGCCTCTCTTCTTACAAGTCTCTAAACAGAAACAGTGTCCACATCTATGTATCCATGGGAACCTGGACTCCCTCCTCTGTAATACACACCATTACTTCCATTTCCCCATCTACTTAGATACAGAGCCATCATACAAGGTTCAGGCTATGTGAGTCCATAGTGATTGAAGATCTTTGTGATTCTCACTCATAACATAATAACTTCAAATGTACGTATCTTTTAAATTCCTTCTTCAATGGCTATTAACAGAGTCAGAGTAAGAGTTATATTTTAAAAACTGAATCTGGGCAATTGCCACTGATCCCCCCAATTATAAGCTGAAATAAAGACATACATCATGAACAGTGAGTGTACAGGATTCACATAGAATCAAGCAAATGGCTGCCCGGAAGATCTCGCCAATAACTACAAAGTATGAATGTAACTTTTGGGAAGCTAATGCCATGATCCCAAACATGTCAAGAATGGTTCTATTTTACATGTGTTAACCCAGCTGCTGCTCACAATGGTCTGTGAGGGAGATGGAAGTTTACCAGCATCTTTTAATATAAGGAGTCCCAGGCACAAGAAAACTCAATGACTCCTAGCTGCCAAGTAACAAAGGCAGAGAACACCCAATCAATCAGGCTCTGGATACAAGGATTGGATCCTACCTATAAGCACTGCGACGTGACTTACATGAGCACAATCCATTCCTCTCTGTTCATCATGTTCGATGTACAAATCATCATGATTAAAGGCATAAGAAATGTGCAGATTAAAAGACTCACAAAACTAGCCAAGTCCTAGAAGAACACAAAAGTCATTAAAAGCATGTGTGTGCCACATCCCCACTCTGTGTTCTTTCTTCAGTCACACTTCTTACTGTAGTAAGAGATACATGAGAACTCCTAGGTCAGAAGGAAAGCCACAAGTAAGAGGGAATCACCAATCTCTGTAGACTGAGGTCTTCAGGAGCACAATTGTGCTGTGAATATTGAGTAGCTAGCCACCACAAACCACTCTAGAGATGGATTTTGAATTGAAGGCAGATATAAATTGAGCCTTTATTGAATGTCATGTTTTAAATTAGACCAATGTCACATGTCTCAAGTGATGCCAAAAAATAAGACATATCCAAAAGACTCCATGTCTTGTGAAGAAGATATTAGAAAATCCTTACAAATACCTGCTTCCGGCCACAATGCAATAGTTCTTCACCCAACGCCCCAACTCCCTTCCAAGCTGCCTTAGACCCTTCACTGTTCTTAAGGAAATGGAAGCAGGTGCTGACTGTAGGGAGACACCCCCTCCCCCAAGGATCCACTTAAAGTCTATTCCCAGAAAGCAATCAAGAGCTATATTTTTTAAATGTATTTAACCACCAAAGGCATTTAGTTACTCCAGCTGTTATATTTCTTAGCACTCTGTTACGCTTTACCTCCTTCCGTGATCCACTGCTTAATGTCCCTCACAATACAATTGTTTAAATTATAAATACTAATATTTGTTTCTAGCCATATATCATGATAAAGAGCAAAAATAATCAATGGTCTTCTATAATTTAAGAGGCACCTGAGGGTACTCTAATAGGTTAATAGGAGAATGGTTGTAATGTATGTCTACAACTCAGATTTGCATCTTTAACAAGCTCTGTGGGGAAGTTCTCAAGGGTTTTTATTAGTCAAAAATACTGTGGATCAGATTGATTCTAGATGCTGGAATGCAGGCATTCTTTGACTGCCTTGTATGAGACAAAAAAAAAAAAAAAAAGACTGTCCTTGGAGTTAGGGTGTAAGAAGGCATGGAATCAAGACAGATTCCAGGAGCCAGATGAGACGCAGAAGCAAACTCATTTAATGTAATAGTGGGGAGTGCCTTTAGCTCCACGCATGTTTCCTCCATCAGTAACTGCTCTTCCTGCTGGCACAAGCTGACTGGCTGCCCCTTCACACATTCTATCTTTGTTCATCTCTGGGTTCAAGGCAGATTCCCAAGTTAGTAAATGCAGAAGCACCTGCTGTGCATGCATGGGCCATCTAGACAGACTATGCTGGCTCACTCCTCCTACAAAGAACCAACTAGAATTGATCCCATCTCCTAATTCTATCCTTAAAGCGTGGCTGATGTAGGGATAACTGCTTTATGGCTGGCTTTGAGTACCATCCCATTGGAGGGACATAATGTCTGGCTGTTCAAACTGTAAACCTGTTCAAAATCCCATAGCTGAAGAAGTCATAGGTCCCAGAAATAAACCTACTACTAACATTTTGCTAAATGAACGTGTTGTCAAACAGAAACTCTATATACGTATGTTTATATCCATAAGTGGTGGTCTCAGCCTCAGCCTCAGCCAGAGAAGCTTCTTTTTTTGCAGTAGTTAATGCAGAGACTCACAACTGTTCAAAGTCATGCAAATAAGTGATTATTGAGTGCCTAGGCCTACATGGGACATCTCTATCACCCTCTCCAAGGCTTGGGGAACATGGTAGAATAGGAAGAGGAAAGAAAATATGAAAATACGAGCCTGAGAATAGGGAGGAACCCTGTGAGATAGTCTTCTGAATAAGACTTGGCAGTTACAACCATGTGATGACCTGAACAAGTTCTACACCAGACTGGACTATCAGCATTCCACCGTGGATGAGAGAGGAGCTCATGAGACTCCACCCCTCCCCTGAAGCTCTTTGTTTCCTGAGGAGGCGTGGCATATATCCCAATGGTGGAGCCACTGGCAAACTGCCCTTGCTCAGGTAAACAACCCCCATGCATGCTCATGCAGTAGTCGGCCCTGACTAAACACAGTAGGTAACATAGAGAAGGAGGAGGAGGACTTGTTGAGGGGAAGGAGGTCAGCAGGAGTTCCAGGAGAGTAAGAGGAGGTAATGGGGAACGTTGACCTGATCACAGTGCTTTATGTATGAGTGTATTTATGAAAAACTAAATTGAAAATATTTTTAAATGAGTAGTGGTCATTCAGAAAGAAAAGAAGAAACCATACACAGTGAAGGGTGGGTGTCCTATTCCAAAATTGGCCAAAAAAGTCAATGAGTGAAAATTGAGTCAGAGATGCTGGCTTTCACGGTATGCAGGGAGAATGATAAAAATCACAATGACAATCTGCATCTCTTCTTTGCCTTTTGTGGGAGACTCTCATTGCTCCAGATGTTATTGAAGTCAAGTGAACAAGAAAAAGAAATAAACAAACCCTCCATTTTACATGAAAACAAACAAAAAACCTGACTTGACTTTGTTGGAACGGCTGATTATGGAGCTGATAACCATGAACATCAAGGTCACTACTTAGTGAGCTCCAACACACTACATTTACTGGGGATATTTTTCTTTTCAGTGCTTTTTACTCTTGATATAGATTTCTATCTATCAATATATTTAAAACTATACACTAGGCAATGAGCTAATTCTTTTAGAAGCACAGAGTATAAAAGAAAAATGATAAATTTCAATATTCTACAATAAGAATTTGTGTTACACAAAGGGGAGAATATTGGCATGAACAGGAAGCATCCATGTGCTGGAAGAAGCTTTCAAGGCTTTGGGAAGAATTTCTTTGAATTTTTAAAAATGATATGGTTTATTTATTTTTTGAAATTTATATACATGTATACAATGCCTTTTTAATAATATCTGCTCTCTACTACCTCATTTCAACTCTACCCAGAAGCCCCCAATCCCTCTCCCAAAAGACTGATGTCCCCCTTTGTTTTTAATTATTTCCTGAGCCCAATTAATGATGATCATATGTATATAGATATGGGACCATTCCTTGGGGCGTGAAAATCTTAACCATTGGCCACATCCCCAAAGAAAATGGCAGTCATTTCCTTTGCAGCTGTCAGCTGCCAATAGCTCTTCTGCAAGGGGTGGGGCCTCTGAAACTCCTCCTCCGTCTTATAATAAGTGCCTGCTTGAACAAGACCTGTACAATATTTACAAAGTTTGAAGGCAACCAAATGGAAAACTGAGCAAACCTTAATAACATATTGCATGCAAAGGAATATGCAAATAAGCAATCATTAGTAAATGATGGTTTATCCTCATTAGTCATCAGCAGAACACAGGAAACTCCTGCAATGCTATGCAACTGAAAAAAAAGTAAGAGTGGGTGACCAAAACAATGGGAAAGGAAGGTGGCAGGCGCTGAGGAAAAGAAGAACCCTGGGCCTGTGTAAACCCTGTTGAAGAGCATCTTAATTGACTAGAAGGCTTGGGGGGGGGGGGGGGGGTTAGTGACAGCCAAACTGAACATATGCATGCCTTATGATCAAAAGACATGAACATATGTTAAGCACTAACAATACTGGAATGCTCAGAGGAGCCCCACTGGCAATAGTTCCCTCAGGGAAACTAGCCAAACGCCTATCCACAGTAGACAGAATAAACAAAACATGGCGTATTCACACAAGGAGAATCAGCCTGTAGCTGTACAAACATGTGAATGACACAACACAAAGTAAACATCACACACACACACACACACACACACACACACACAATCTATTCTTTTTTTTATTTAATACTTTATTTACATTTCAAATGTTTTCCCCTTTCCAGGTCTCCCCTTTGGAAACCCCCTATCCCATTCCCATCTCTCTATGAGGGTATTCCCCCATCCACCCACCCAATCCCATCTTCCCTCCCTATCATTCCCCTATACTGGGTCATCTAATACTCTCAGACCCAAGGGCCTCTGCTCCCAAGGCCCTCCTTAGCCACATATGTAGCCAGCACCATGGGCACCTCCATATGCATTCTTTGGTTGGTGGTCCAGTCTCTGAGAGCACCAGGGGAACTGACCAGTTGACACTATTGCTCCCTCTTCATAGGGCTGCAAATTCTCTCAGTTCCTTCAGTCCCTTCTTCAACTCCTCCATCTGGGACCCCAAGCTCAGTCCAACAGTTGCTGTGAATTGAATCATGGGTATTCCAAACTTTTGTGCTAATATCCTCTTATCAGTGAATACATACCATGTTTGTTCTTTTGTGACTGAGTTACCTCACTCAGGATGATATTTTCAAGTTCCATCCATTTGCCTGTGAATTTCATGAAGTCATTGTTTTTCACAACTCAGTAGTATTCCATTGTCTAAATGTACCACATTTTCTGTATCCATTCCTCTGTTGAGTGACATCTTGGTTGTTTCCAGCTTCTGGCAATTATAAATACGGCTGCTATGAACATACTGGAACATGTGTCGTTATTAGATGTTGGAGCATCTTCTGGGTGTGTGCCCAGGAGTATAGCTGGGTCCTCAGGAAGTATTATGTCCAGATTTCTGAGGGTCTGCCAAAGTGATTTCCAGAGTGCTTGTACTAGCTTACAATCCCACCAGCAATGGAGGAGTGTTCATCTTTCTCCACAACTTCGCCAGCATCTGCTGTCACCTGAGTTTTTGATCTTAGCCATTCTCACTGGTGTGAGGTGTAATCTCAGGGTTGTTTTGATTTGCATTTCCCTGATGACTAAGGATGTTGAACATTTCTTTAGGTGCTTCTCAGCCATTCGAGTTTCCTCAGTTGAGAATTCTCTGTTTACCTCTGTTCCACATTTTTTGATAGGGTTATTTGGTTCTCTGGAGTCTAACTTCTTGAGTTCTTTATATATATTGGATATTAGCCCTTATCAGATGTAGAATAGGTAAAGATCTTTTCCCAATCTGTTGGTTGCCATTTTATCCTATTGACAGTGTCCTTTGCCTTACAGAAGCTTTGTAATTTTATGAGGTTCCATCTGTCAACTCTTGATCTTAGAGCATAAGTCACTGGTGTTCTGTTCAGGAACTTTTCCCCTGTGCCCATGTGTTCAAGATTTTTCCCCACTTTCTCTTCTATTAGATTTAGTGTATCTGGTTTTATGTAGAGGTCTTTGATCTACTTGGACTTGAGCTTTGTACAGGGAGATAGGAATGGATCAATTTGCATTCTTCTACATGTGGACAGCCAGTTGATCCAGCACCATCTGTTGAAAATGCTGCCTTGTTTCCACTGAGTGGTTTTAGCTCCTTTGTCAAAGATCAAGTGACCGTAGGTGTGTGGGTTCATTTCTGGGTCTTCAATTCTATTCCATTGATCTACCTGCCTGTCACTGTACCAATATCATGCAGTTTTTATCACTACTGCTCTGTAGTACAGCTTGAGGTCAGGGAGGCTGATTCCCCTGGAAGTTCTTTTATTGTTGAGAATAGTGTTTGCTATCCTAAGGTTTTTTGTTTTGGTTTTTTTGTTTGTTTGTTTGTTTGTTTTGTTATTCCATATAAGTTTGAGAATTGCTCTTTCTAAGTCTATGAAGAATTGAGTTGGAATTTTGATGGGGATTGCATTGAATCTGTAGATTGCTTTCAGCAAGATGGCCATTTTTACTATATTAATCCTGCCAATCCATGAGCATGGGAGATCTTTCCATCTTCTGAGGTCTTCTTCGATTTCTTTCTTCAGAGCCTTGAAGTTCTTGTCATACAGATCTTTCACTTGTTTGGTTAGAGTCACACCAAGATATTTTATATTGTTTGTGACTGTTGTGAAGGGTGTCATTTCTTTCTCAGTCTGTTTATCCTTCGAGCATAGGAAGGCTACTGATTTGTTTCAGTTACTTTTATATCCCGCCACTTTGCTGAAGTTGTTTATCAGCTGTAGCAGTTCTCTGGTGGAGTTTTTCAGGTCTCTTAAGTATACGATCATATCATCTGCAAATAGTGATATTTTGATTTCTTTCTTTGCAATTTGTATCCCTTTGACCTCCTTTTGTTGTCTGATTGCTCTAGCTAGAACTTCAAGTACTATATTGAATAGATAGGGATAGAGTGGACAGCCTTGTCTAGTCCCTGATTTTAGTAGAAATGCTTCAAGTTTCTCCCCATCTAGTGTGATGTTGGCCACTGGTTTGCTGTATATTGCCTTTACTATGTTTAGGTATGGGCCTTGAATTCCTGATCTTTCTAAGACTTTTGTAATGAGTGGATGTTGAATTTAATCAAATGCTTTTTCAGCATCTAATGAAATGACCATGTGGTTTTTTCTTTGAGTTTGTTTATGTAGTGGATTACATTGATGGATTTCCGGGTATTGAACCATCCCTGCATTCCTGGGATGAAGTCTACTTGATCGTGATGAATGATCATTTTGGTATGTTCTTGGATTCGGTTTGTGAGAATTTTATTGAGTATTTTTTGCATCAGTATCATAAGGGAAATTGGTCTGTAGTTTTCTTTCTTTGTTGGGTCTTTGTGAGGTTTTGGTATCAGTGTAACTGTGGCCTTATAGAATAAATTAAGTAGTGTTCCTTCTGTTTCTATTTTGTGGAATAGTTTGAAGAGTATTGGTATTAGGTCTTGTTTGAAGGTCCAATAGAATTCTGCACTAAACCCATCTGGTCCTAGGCTTTTTTTGGTTGAAAGACTTTTAATGACTGCTTCTATTTCTTTAGGGGTTATGGGACTGTTTAGATGGCTTATCTGATCCTGACTTAACTTTAGTATTTGGTATCTGTCCAGAAAATTGTCCATTTCATCCAGATTTTCCAATTTTGTTGAGTATAGGCTTTTGTAGTAGGATCTGATAACTTTTTGAATTTCCTCAGATTTTGTTGTTATATCTCCCTTTTCATTTCTGATTTTGTTAATTTGGATGCTGTCTCTGTGCCCTCTGGTTAGTCTGGCTAAGGGTTTATCTATCTTGTTGATTTTCTCAAAGAGCCAGCTCCTGGTTTTGTTGATTATTTGTATAGTTCTTTTAGTTTCTACTTGGTTGATTTCAGCTCTGAGTTTAATTATTTCTTGCCTTCTACTCCTCTTGGGTGTATTAGCTTCTTTTTGTTCTAGAGCTTTCAGGTGTGCTGTTAAGCTACTAGTGTACGTTTCTTTTTAGAGGCACTCAGAGCTATGAGTTTTCCTCTTAACACTACTTTCATTATGTCTCATAAGTTTGGGTATGTTGTACTTTCATTTTCAATATTCTTATATCTGTTGAGATTTGTTTTGTGACCAATTATACGGTAAATTTTGGAGAAGGTACCATGAGGTGCTGAGAAAAAAGGTATATTCTTTAGATTTAGGATGAAATGTTCTATAGATATCTGTTAAATCCATTTGGTCTATAACTTCTGTTAGTTTCACTGTGTATTTGTTTAGTTTGTGTTTCCAAGATTTGTCCATTGTTGAGAGTGGGGTGTTGAAGTCTCCCACTATTATTGTGTGAGGTGCAATGTGTGCTTTGAGATTTAGTAAAGTTTCTTTTATGAATGTGGGTGCCTTTGCATTTGGAGCATAGATGTTCAGAATTGAGAGTTCTTCTTGGTAGATTTTTCCCTTGATGAGTATGAAGTGTCCTTCCTTATCTTTTTTGATGACTTCTGGTTGAAAGTTGATTTTATCAGATATTAGAATGGCTACTCCTGCCTGTTTCTTGGGACCATTTGCCTGGAAAATTGTTTTCCAGCCCTTTACTCTGAGGTAGTGTTTGTCTTTAACCCTGAGGTGCATTTCCTGTATGCAGCAAAATGCTGGGTCCTGTTTATGCATCCAGTCTGTTAGTCTATGTCTTTTTATTGGGGAATTGAGTCCACTGATGTTAAGAGATAATAAGGAATAGTGATTGTTTCTTCCTGTTACTTTCAATGTTATTTTTATGTTTGTGTGGCTATCTTCTTTTGGATTTGCTGAAAGATTACTTTCTTGCTTTTTCTAGGATGTAGTTTCCCTCTTTATGTTGGCATTTTTCATCTATTATCCTTTGTAAGGCTAGGTTTGTTGAAAGATATTGTGTAAATTTTGTTTTGTCATAGAAAATCTTAGTTTCACCATCTATGATAATTGAGAGTTTTGCTGGGTATAGCAGCCTAGGCTGGCACTTGTCTTCTCTTAGGGTCTGTATGAGATCTGTCCAGGATCTTCTAGCTTTCATAGTCTCTGGTGAGAAGTCTGGTGTAATTCTGGTAGGTCTGCCTTTATATGTTACTTGACCTTTTTCCTTTACTGCTTTTGGTATTCTTTCCTTGTTTTGTGTATTTGGTGTTTTGACTATTATGTGACTGGAGGAATTTCTTTTCTGGTCCAATCTGTTTGGAGTTCTGTAGGCTTCCTGAATGTTTATGTTCATCTCTTTCTTTAGGTTAGAAAAGTTTTCTTCTATGATTTTGTTGAAGATATTTACTGATCCTTTAAGTTGGGAATCTTTACTCTCTTCTATACCTATTATCCTCAGGTTCTGTCTCTCATTGTGTCCTGGATTTCCTGGATGTTTTGGGTTAGGAGCTTTTTGCATTTTACATTTTCTTTGACTGTTGCGTCAATATTTTCTATGGTATCTTCTGCACCTGAGATTCTCTCTTCTATCTCGTATATTCTGTTGGTGATGTTTGCATCTATGACTCCTGATCTCTTTCATAGGGTTTCTATCTCCAGGGTTGTCTCCCTTTGTGATTTCTTTATTGTTTCTATTTCCATTTTTAGATCCTGGATGGTTTTGTTCATTTTCTTTGCCTGTTTGATTGTGTTTTCCTGTATTTCCTCTTTAAGGACTTCTAGCTCTTTACATGTGTTCTCTTGCATTTCTTTAAGGAAGTTATTTATTTCCTTATTAATGTCTTCTATCATCATCATGAGAAGTGATTTTAAATCTGAGTCTTCCTTTTCTGGTGTGTTGGGGTATCCAGGGCTGGCTGTGGTGGGAGACCTGGGTTCTGATGATGCCAAGTTGCCTTGGTTTCTGTTCCTTATATTCTTGCCCTTGCCTTTTGCCATCTGGTTATCTCTGGTGTTAGCTGGTCTTGCTTCTTGCTCTCTCTGCCTTGACTGTGGTTTGTCCCTCCTGCAAGCCTTTGTGTCAGTACTCCTTGAAGACCAGCTCTCTCTGAGAGGAATTTGGGTTTAGAGAGCTCTGGTACAGGGTCAGCTCTGGGAGTGAAGACAGAAACCAGAAGGATTCTGTCCCCAGCTGTTCCTTGGTTCCTATGTTCTGATAGCTCTGGGAGGGTCTCTCTTGATTGAGGAATTTGAACAGAAGTGGTGGTCTTCCTGTGCTCAAAGGTGTGTTGGCACTCCTGGGAGACCAGTTCTCTCCTGGCACTGTATATGGAGCCCTGTGTCATGGGATCAGCTCCCCGGCCTCAGAAGGAAACCAGAAAGCCACTCCTCAGTCCCTGTGTCCTGAGCATTCTGGATGGTCTCTCTGAGCAGAGGTGCTGACCTTACCCCTGATCATAGGCTTGTCCACACTCCTGGGAGGGTAGCTCTTTCCCTGTGCTATTTGGGTATGTAGCCACATGGCATAAACCTCAGGCACAAACATCAGGCATAAACCGGAAGGCTCCTGTCCCAGGCTGTTCCTCTGTCCCAGTATCCTGCAGATTCTAGGCAGGTCCCTCTGAACAGTGGTGCCCGTCTACCTCCACTCACAGGCTTGTCCACACTCCCTGGATGCTAGCCTTCTCCCTGTGCTATTTGGTTATGGAGCTCTGTGGCACAGACTGGGGTCCCCTGCCGCAGACTGGGGTCCCCTGCACAGACTGGGGTCCTCTGCCACAGAAGGAGACCAGAAGGCTGCTCAAAAAAATCTATTCTTTATGATTCCAATTCCTTAAAGTATAAAAACTGACAAAACTGTTATGAGCTTTTTCCAAGACTCAGTTACTGCCAGCAGTGAGGAAGCAGGCTAGTGGGGACTTCTTTTGATTTTCAATATAGAGGTTGCTTACAAGGAGTGTCTGTTTAATTAAGAACACTGTCAAGTAGTATAATTGGCATGCTTTTTGGGAATTATGCTGTTCTTCAATATAATTACCAAACAACAACAAAAAAGAAAATGAAAATATTTTATACCACAGGGAACATTGCATATTTTAATAAATAGTATTTGCATTTTGTCTAACTTCTTTGTGATCAAAGGAATATATTCTTTGAAGCACTCTTCTACAAGGAAAGAAAAGCCAAACATTTACAATACATGGTTTTCTTAAGCTGATACAATATTTTTACACTAAGTTAAGCAAACAAAAAAAGTAAGAAATCTTGCATTATAATTATGTTTTGGGGTGACTTGCGTTTGACAGAATACTTCCTACATCAGTACATGATCTATCTTCTGTAAGTCACTTATGTGAAGGAGCGTAAGCCTCAGCATTATTATTCCATTTTATGGATGACAGATAAAGCTCAGGCTGCAACGTTGGGCCAAAGAGATGGCTCGGTGGGTAAAGGTAACAGCCACAAAAACGTGACAACCTGAGTTTAATCCTTTTATATTGTAAATATGGAAGGAGAGAACTGACCCACATCATTCTGTGACCTCCACATGTGCGCTATGGCATGCTGATACACACACATACACGCACATGCATCAATCATAAATGTTCAAAAAGATGCTACACATCCAAAATCACAAGGATATTTCACATCCACTAGATTTCAGACCTTCCTGATGGGAAACTAATTGTGAACGTGCAGCAAATGTTATTTTAATTTGTCCTGTATTACTAGTAATGTGCCATAGGTAAAAAGCAGTCTCTCACAGTAATCTAGCTACACTTCTCTGTCCTTGTTCAAAAGCAGAAGGATTTCTGGATGAAGCACAGCCTTAAGGATTAATTAGAAGATCTTTGCTAGGATATGTTTTATGCCCAGTGTCATTTTCCCTTTGTTTTGGATTTGGAAAACTATGTGAGACTTGCTCATTGTGTTAAAATGAGTTCACTCCACAGAGCTTGTCATTTCATGCAGGTGATTGAAATAATGGTACAATATCTGGGCTAGCTTTGGGTTGTACCTGGTGCCTTCATCACTAAGAGAAGGTGAAAATAGAGTAAAAGAGAGATGAACACATGTAAAAATAATTTATAGTTATGTTCTAAGACTATACTACTGCTTTCTTTGATAAGTAGTGTTGTTGCCGAAGACCTATGGGATTGCATTCCTGTGTGTTTGATGATTTCAGATTATTCCCTGTTGTTGAATATGGCCCATCTGGTTTCCCAATTCATCATTTCATCAAAATGTCTCCTGACTGTAGGTGAGAAGCCAGAACCCATCAAAATGATGTAATTATTCTCCAAGACCATTGCATCACAGTGGTTCTAAAATACCTTTGATTATTCTAGAATGGAAGTTGAAATAGAGGTCATCTATTATCCTTGACTCAAAATGAAGAATTTTGCCATGTTTGGGTGATACTAAGAAATTAAGAATAATGTAAATCAACTGCCCTAGAGGTCAATGGTTGAAAGCCCAGTGTGGATCTCACTGAACTAATGCTCAGGCATTTTGAGCAGGCTGTTTTGGTGTCCTGGTAGTGTGAGGTTAGCTGTGGTTTTCAGTTTGTGGTTATGA
The DNA here is from genome assembly GCA_019843965.1 of Rhynchomys soricoides. Lineage (NCBI taxonomy): Eukaryota > Metazoa > Chordata > Mammalia > Rodentia > Muridae > Rhynchomys > Rhynchomys soricoides. The sequence continues at coordinate 8,877,810 of JADRCH010000056.1, read as the reverse complement.
CTTCCAGGCTGAGTTGTTCTTTCTTTGCTGGCTGACATTGAGGCAGCCTCCAGCATCTAGAGTTCCGCTTCCCAGCAATGTTATGAGTCTCTATAAGGGTGCATCTCTCTGGCCCACTCATCTTCAGTAGATTGTGGGATTGAGTTGAGTCCACCTGGATGGAGTAGGAACATGTCACTGCTCAAGCTCTCTACACTTAATCATATCTTCAATTTCTTCATGCTTTTTTAGGGAAATGCACAAATTCAGAGGCCAGTAGATGCCTGTCTTTGCAAAAGCCATCCCTATTTCTGCTTTTTACTCTTGTTGAGTGAAAAAACAATTGTTTTAATTTTTTAGTCATTGTAAGACACCTTATGACATTATATTCATGAAATATCATAGACATTTATTCATTTAATCCCAGATTCCATATAGTTTTTAAAAATTAAGTTATTCTGTCTTTCTTCTCCTGATTATCCTCTCTTTTTATTTAAACGTCTTCTTCTGGGCTCCCTATCTTTATTCCCATAAGGAGAGAAAACATGAGATATTTCACTGAGCATGGCTTATTTCACTTAATGTGATAATTGTTTTATTCAATCTAATTTCCAGCAAATGACATAATTTTGTTTTCTTTTATGCCTCAATAAAACTCGATTCTGAATGTATATCCCATTTTCTGCACCATTCATTTGTAGCTGGACACATACGCTGCTTTAATTTTCTGGGCTACTCGGATTAGAACAGCGAAATACCATGCATGGGTCTCTGTGCTGTGCTTAGAGAGTTCTTCCATACACACCCAGGAATAACACAGCTAGAGGACACTTGGAACTCCATTTTCTGTTTTTCAGGAACATCCATCCATACTGACTTCCCTACGGCTGCCCCAGTTTACATTCTCACCATCAGTGGAAAGGGCTCTTTTTCCCCACACTCCCTACAGTATTTCTTGCCATTTGTTATCCTTAATTCCTTTTCCTGTTTAAGAGTGCAGCAACACTCAGTTAATGACTTTATTTTTTTCTCAGTTAACACAGCCAGCCCACGGCACATCCCGCAAAATCACAAAGTACAAATTCAAGAAAGGCAATGCCTTTACTAAGTTAACACAATAAAATACTATTTATATATTAACTTAGTGCTATTTTTCACTCCAAAAGTATCATTTAAGTGTCCAATCAAAACACTGATTTTCTGAAGTGTGTGTGTGTGTGTGTGTGTGTGTGTGTGTGTGTATTAACGTCATCTGAAATTATATGGTGTCTGTCTCCTTTGAAAGTAAATTTCTCATGCAGGCCATTCTAGTTCACAGTGAACAACTGTGTGGACATGGGGTGACTGGGCTCTATTCTGGTTGGTCCACAGAACAGTAGTATTATAGTATCTAAAAAACTTTAAGATTCTACCTTAAGCCAGGCAGTGGTGGTGCTTGCCTTTAATCTCAGCACTTGGGAGGCAGAGGCAGGTGGATTTCTGAGTTTGAGGACAGCCTAGTCTACAGAGTGAGTTCCAGGACAGCCAGGGCTACAGAGAAACCCTGTCTCGAAAAACCAAAAAAAAAAAAAAAAAGATTCTACCTTAAGGAGATGAGATCAATAACAATTTCTTTTAAGTACTTCAAACAAATTAACTCACCCTGTCAATGGTACACATGAGCACAAGACTCTCCTAGTCAGTCATCTCAAGCCCTTCTAGGGTCAGATGAACCCTTTGAATTAGAAGCTTTTGTCTTTTGTTTGGATCAAAGGTCACAGCCTTATCCCACCTCATTAAAAATAATAATAGCAAAATCTACCTATGGTAGGCATTCTAACTGGCAAGAATTAAAATCTCTGTATTAAATTACGCTTCTGTAATGTCTACTCTACCAATCCTATATATCTCTGGATGAATGATAATTTCTTCTACAGAAGGAAATACCAGAATATTTTTAAATAAAGTTTGTTGGTTTACATGAATTTTACAGATTTACAATGTTTAAATGTAAATTAATGGTTAATGGTTGCTTGATTCTTGAATTTTGTTCCTACTTATAACCAATGGAGTCTGCATGGAGAGATGGGGAAAGCAAGATAATGTAGGAGAATATCACATATACTGAAATTCTTACCTCCAAGACCTGGAAACACGGACAGGGAGATAATGATAGGTGAAGTTACAGGGGTGGGCCCAAGAGGAAGGCTCTGTCCTCTTATATAGCACTACCAAACACACTCTCTCTCTCTCTCTCTCTCTCTCTCTCTCTCTCTCTCTCTCTCTCTCTCCTTCTCATACAGAGATACAAAATTCAATAGTTCTCATCTTCAAGGAACTGAACAATCAGAAAAGAAGATGTGGCGGTGTCATTTTGCCTTGGGTGATTTGCATATTGCTGACAACACTTGGAAACCTTCTGTGTTTATTCACTGCTTTGGTTGTATTTCGGTGTAGAGAAAATATACTTTCTATTTCATTTGGAAAGAGAAATATTTTGCTTCTGCCAAATATGGTACTTTAACATCAGATGAGAGCAGCTGCTAGATCTGCCTGTTTTCCACAGGAGCAATGGGCACTTCCACAACTGCTGAGAAATCCCATGGTCTTAACCTCAATGATATGAAGTCTCTATGACCATAATAAGAGAGTAAGAAATTCAAAAATAGACCTTATTTAGACTCCAAAGTAGCTTAAGTATTGTCTTTGTTCCTAAGGGTGACCTTCTGTGCTACTTTGATGTGACAAGCTTTGACTGTTTCATGTGGAAAAGGAGGACATGCATGTCACTAAGTTCTTAGGCTTCTTTCAGTGAGAATTGCCAAGGCTCCTTTCAATGAAGACAGCATCCCTTGGAAACCCTAAATGGCTTCCTTGCAGCAGCCCTGGGTAGCAGCGCTAGAAGCATCTCTTGCTGTAACCTGCTAAAGGTTTAAATGCTCTTTTGTTCTTCAAGCATTATATGTCTGTTCTCTCCTTGAAACATCACAGAGCAAATACAGAAATAATTTGTGGCAACATATTAAAGTTTTAAACAGGTTAATAGTTCTTTAGTATGAGATCAGAACAAGCAATTCCTCAATAGCATATAAGAGAAAGATAAGCCCCTAAAAGCAAGAGTCAATTATAGTGGTGTGGCCACAAGCCAAGGAACACCTGGAGTTACCAGGATCTGGAGAAACAGGAAGACCTTCCCCCAGAGAGTTTTGAAAAGAATCAAGCACAAATCTTTAACTTCTATCTTTCAGAACTATGAGTGAATAAGTAGCAAATGTTTCAAACCACCAAGCACAGGGCAATATATACACAGATAGTCCAATGAACTCATACAATTTACTAGCACATTGCAAGGACTTCAGTTTAGTTAGGGAGAAGTAGGAGTCTTTGACAGGTCACAATAGAAAAGTGACATAACATCATCTTTCATTTTTGAGCTAATATACAAAGTTGAAAATAAATTATAAAACCCAGGTTAATTCTGATTTCCCTGATGTCTGAGCTGGTTGCTTCTCACTGACAATATAATTTAATTTCAAAGAACAAGCAATTCTGTTCATCTAATCTTTCTTCCTAAATCCCCTCTGAAAATATTTTTTCAGTGGTAGTATGGTGATCCTTACTCATAATCTTAGCATTCAAGAGGCTGGAGGCTCACCATGACTTTGAGACCGGCTTGGACTACATAGCAAGACATTGTTTCTAAAACATCTAGCAATAAATAAAACCTTTCTTAATCTGTAATCTGTTCTGCAATCAAAATGTAATGATTAAATGAACATATGACATCCAAGCCTCACCCATGCCCAGAATAGCAGGTGGACATCGTGTGGATCCCATACAGCACTTACATTTTTAGTGACACACCAGGGTCGGACTCTGCATTTGCTGCAAGTAAATGTCCACTCTCTAGCAGAGCTGATGCCAAGGGTAAAACTCGGTCTCACTAAAGCCATCTTGCATCTGGAGATATCTCCTTGGAAAAATAGGCAAAAATGAAGAGTGATCCCTGGGATCCTGACCCCATTATACTTTTATTAACATGATAACTAACTCTTTTAACTAAGCAATATCCTAAATTGGACAATTATCTCCCACATTGTTTTCCTCTTGATTTCAGAACTAAGCACCAGGCTCTTTCTCAACCAATATGCTGTATTTGAACCAAGGTTCTTCTATGCTGTTAGCCAGCTGTTTCCCAGCTACCCAGATGTTGCCTGAGTGTGTCCTAAATATAGTTCTTTAGGCACATTCAGAATTCCTTCAGGAAAAATTAAACAATGCAAGTAAGTGTATTTCCCTGATGAAAATCAGTAGTGATCACCAAAGAGTCCTTTTGGGAGAAAACAGAATTGTAAATAAGGCAAACAGACAGAATTTTATTCTGAATGCTTGATTTCAAACTAGTGACCTGACCATGGTAAAAAGATTATCAGGTACATGACCCAAAATTATTAAGCACAATGTTTTTTCCAGGAATATGATACCACTAAGTAGAGATAATTTAACCATAAAATGGCTGAGTATGAAATGAGGTATGCTGTGGGGAAGAAAACTGCTTGGGTTTTGCATTTAAATAGTATTTAAGTAAAAACTGAAAGACAAAAAGGCGGAAATATTCTGAAGTTAAAAACAGACTGGGATTCCCATTTCCCATCCACATCGTAAATGATTTCATTCCACAGCAATGATGTCTTGCATTATGGGTGTGCCCAGATGGGATCTGTGGCCTGGACTCAAGGCACTGAGAACACACACACACACACACACACACACACACACACACAGAGAGAGAGAGAGAGAGAGAGAGAGAGAGAGAGAGAGAGAGGTTCAAAGCTCTACATGAAGCCATATAACTATGGCTAAGTATTTATAAAGTTCATGAATGAATACCTAAAGTAGCTTCAAACAGAAGTGGCAGAAGACAATGTTCTTTTCATAGTGCTTTGAAAATAAATCCCAATCATTAGTGAAGTTAACAAAATATGATGCCTTGACATCAATAATAATACTTAAGAATCTAGAAATGGCATATGGCATAAAATCCCCCCAAAGGATTACTGACTGAGTCCAGCACCTCTGCTCTACATTCAGAGGGCTCTACCCACGTGGCTTCCCTGCAAGCATGGAGCTCCTCTTCGAGCAGCTGGCAACAACATGCAGTAGACCATCCTCCTGCACCTCTCACTTGGAGAGATTTGCTGCCACAGCCCTCTCCTTGATCCTGAAACAGAGCATTAATCTGGAGGAATTCACAAATGACATGGTGAGAGAGCACAGAGAGGCGAAGACACCATGTCCTGAATGAAAACATCAGGGGGACTCAGCTGAAGGAGGAAAAGTTGAACTAATGACTTCAGGAGAGTGAGTAAGAGGCATGATGTGCAGACCTGACTGTACCCTGTGGGAGAGGAGCACGCACACAGCAGAAGCAGCCAGCTCTGGTTCTGCCCACACCATGCTCTGTGGTGACTGTGTTTTCCATTTTCCATCCACATTACAAGTGAGTTCATTCTGCAGCAATGATTCCTTACATAGCTCTTTATCATGACCAACGCTTAGCTGCCAAATTCTCTTCTCTGGTTCAGTTGCTGACTCAAAGTCTCATCTGACATTTGTAAGAAATGTGGCAATCATATTTGCACTATACACAATAGGTGTTTTGCTTTTTCTTGTTTTGGGTTTTTTGTTGTTGTTTGTTTGTTTTTGTTTTTTATTGTTTCCTCAGGAAAAAATGCAAAAAGAAGTTGTTCATGATAGATTATAAGTTTGATTTTGATGATTATTCTAAGCGATATTTTAAAAAATAGAAATAAAAGAGCGTTCCCCATTAAGACCTAGGGAGAGTGGATACAGAGAGAAAGGAGAAAGAAAGAAAAAAATAGTGAAGAGAAAAGGGGGAGGAGAGAATTTATGTTGTGGTTAAATACGTCTAATTAGTGATGTCATGGTTCTGGATAAGAACACAGGGCTAGGGCTCTTGGATCAGAGGGAACTGCAAGAGAGAGGGAGCAGGAGAACGAATTCAGTGGACGAATGTTAGGTAAGTTTGGCAACTGTTTCTTCACATTCTTAGGCTTCCTTCTAGCATTTCCTGTCAGCTGTCTGGCTAGATACCAGAGAAAAGAAAAACCTCCTCATACCATTCCTGTGGGGACTTTGAATTGTAAGTATGAAAAATAGCCATGCTCCACAAAGCCAAAGAAGGAAATGGTGAAATCCCTAAAAGACTAGAGTGACTGGATTGGGAACAGGGTGACAAATCTGTGTTCTTCCACCTCTCTGGGGTCATGCACAAGACGCCTCTCCCCGCCCTGAGCCCCTTCTGACAAACTGGCAAGAGCTGACTTAGACTCCGGTAAATCACACTCTTCCTATACACCAGTACAAAATCACTCACCCATGCAGTGTAGTGTGGGAGCTAAGGACTCCATGCTGGACAGGCTACACTTAATGCAACGTTGTTTCTGCCTGAGTCACTCTGTTAAACAGGAGCCTCTGTTTCCTCAGATAGGAAATAGGGTTAATAGGCTGGGAACAAAGCTTGATTTGTAAAATACATACCTGCCATGCCAGTGCCGTATAAACCAAGTGTGGTGGTGTGCACCTGTAATCGCAGCACCTGGGAGGCAGAAGCATCAATCATAAGTTCAAGGTCACTCTTGTCTACATTGTGAGCTCACGGCTTATAACTTTAATTTTTAATTTTATTTTTAATTATGTATTTTTAACTGCTTTAACCTTCCTTATAACCCACCACCCACCAGAGGCAGTGGAAAAGAAAGGATACAGGGGAAGTGGACCTGTTTAATAAGGTTCTATGGAGCAACTCCCATCTGTGTTGTCTGGAAATCTGCAGTTCAGTTCACGGTTAGCAAGCAGCAGCAGCTTGATCCACCAGCAAACACCTCATGGAGACACCAGCAGTCCAGTTCAGTAGAGTCCGGTTAGCAACAGAGGTGACACAACCTAGCAGAAACAGCCAGGTCTCAGCTTAGGCTCCAGTCAGCAGGACAGACCCAGAGAGATACCAGGAGAAGTTCTCCGCTGTGCCTCTCTCAGAGAAGCAAAGATTAGCAAGATATGAGACCTACAAGCTTTGCACAGCTAGTGTACCAGCAAGCCAGGCTCTGTTTCCGTCACTCCATGGAATCCTATTTATACCTTCCAAACAGCACATATCCTCCACATGTCTTGCCCCAGCACATGCATCCAATCAGCCTGAGCCCTTGAAAGTGGTGACAAACTGCAGCACACCATCAGAAGTTTTTTGGTGTGTTTTTCTCTATGTCATCCCAACAAATGTAGCTCAACTACACAATGTAAGGCAGACCAAAACAAGTGTGTCGTTAGCAAAGAATCTTTTATCATGTGTTCTTTTAGGTGTTAGTTTTAGTAGAACGTCTCTCTCCTGTGTCTGCTTTAGCTAAATGTTCCTTCACGAGTCTGCCTTAGCCTTTCACACCTGTGTCCACTTTAATGAAATGTTCCTTCACGTGTTTGCCCCAGCAAAACAGTATCCAACCATCTTTCCAAAGAACCCTTAAGTTTCCACTTTAAAGACCCATGAGATCTTGTCTCAAAAAGAAAAAAGAAAAGTGTATTTCTAACAGTTCTTCCCTGATAAATGTGTATTAATTTACTTGAACTATTCACAGTATTTAGCATATAGTAAGCACAAAATATATTAAACATTATACTGATAATCATCAGACTAATAATATTTATGAGACTCCCAGGTGCACTTAAGAGCCTTTTATATTTCAGATTCCTGTAAGTCCTATGGGAAATTAATCATTTAAATGTATATATGATCTAGAAAACTTTATGAAATAGCCAGATGTTTCATTTTGCTTCTTATTACACAATATATACATTTATGTGTGAGAGAGTATATATACATGTATGTACATGTAGAGGCCAAAAGAAGGCTTAAAGTCTTTTCCTCTCTCACTTGGAGACAGGGTCTTTTCTTGAACCCAAGCCTCTGATTTCATGGCTAAGCTAAAAGCCAACAACCAGGATGATTCTGTGTTTCCACTTCCTTCAGTTACAGTCATTTACTGGAATGCCTAGCTTGATGTGTAGGTTCTTAGATCTGTGGGTCCTCATGAGTGTAGAACAAGTACATTATACTGCTGAGTCATCTCTACAGACCCCACATACATCAAGTTAATTTTTACAGCATTTGCTGCAAATATGTAACAAATTTATATATTTTATGTTACATATTTTGTATCCTTCATCACGTTTTTTGGTTGTTTTTTTTTCTCAGTTGGTTGGTTTTGTTTTTTGGTTTCTGGGGTTTTCTTGTTGTTGTTGGGTTTGGTTTTTGTTTGTTTGTTTGCTGGTTTGGTTTGGTTTGGTTTGGTTTGGTCTGGTTTGGTTTGGTTTGGTTTGGTTTGATTTGGTTTGGTTTGGTTTGGTTTGGTTTTCAAGACAGCTTTTCTCCGTCTAGCCCAGGCTGTCCTGGATCTCTTTTTGTAGACCAGGCTGCCCTCAGACTTACAGAGATCCATCTGCCTTTACTTCCTATGTGCTGGGATTAAAGGTGTATCCC
>JADRCH010000056.1:8790305-8869285 GCA_019843965.1 Rhynchomys soricoides | reverse complement strand
CCAGTACCCATAACCACTGATCCATCTCTCCAGCCCTGAAGTTCTAGTTTTTTATTGCCCCATGTAAAAAGTACTAAACAGAAGACAAAATGGGGCTAAAAAAAATTTACTCAGTGGTTTAGAGCAATGGCTGCTCTTCCAGAGGACCCAAATTCAATTCCCAGAGCCCAGAGTGGCTCACAACTGTCTATAACTCTACAGGCACTCAGACAATATCCATACATATAAAAATAAATAAAATGTTTTAAAAGGAGTTAATGGTTTGTTTGTTTGCTCTCAAAGAAGTCAAAGGGACAAACGTTTTTGTCCGCTAATCTGCTAAACATTTGTCTGATGCGCAAATGAATGGATGAGTTGACATATTAGTAACCTTTACCGAATACTACAACTCTACATTTTATTTTCACATATTGAAAAGCCTTTGAGTTGATCATAAGAGAGGTGCTACAATAAGAAAACAATCATTCCCATATAGAAAAATGATACCCCACTCTCTGTTCCTCCCTGTCCTGTGCTTGATATAACTCTCCCATGCTCCTCCCCCTTTCTCTCATGGAGTTGACTTTAATTTAAAAGCAACAGTATTTGCCACGCAATGAGAATCACAATCAACACCTTCCAGAGCCTAGCAAAGAAACAGGCACTATGCAAAAGCACTGGGTAAGAATCAGTCTACCACTCTGTTTTCTTGGCGGGCAGGTTGTTGTCCAAAAGACCCGAGACCTGTCTCAGTGTGAATGTCCAGTGAGCAGGATTTGGAACATCAGGAAGCGAAGGCTCTTTGTGCCTATCCTCATTCCACATCACCGACTTCTGGCTGATGCTCCTGGAGATATTTCTAGCAGCTTCTGTTTCACTGTTTTCTTCCAGATGCCTGTCAGGGCCAGAAAGGTTTCTCAGCTAAGGATGCCTTCTTCTTCATGTTGCCTGCTACAGTGTTTTTTATATTACTGAGAATATGTTGGCCATTCAGATGAATGGCTATTTCTTAAAAAAAAAAGATTCATTATCTTGAGCATTGGAGTTGGAAGTAATGTCTTACTGAGCAAAAAGGAGGCATTGAAGCCCAGAGAAAATGCATTTTAGACTCAGCTCATACTTGTTGGCTTCCCAGAACTCTATGGAAATTATTGTGAGGGAGCAAAAAAGAATTTGGCCAGGGCATATGGAAATCGCAATAAAAATCTACTCTGTGTATGAAGCATTAGAGAAAGCAGTTATTAACAGCACAGCACAGCTACAAGTAGCGTTTAGTTGCTGGATCATTTACTCATCCAGGTTAAAATGATCTCTTTGGGAAAGTTTTTTTTTTCCAAAACATTACTACTAATAATACTCTTGTCATCTTATTTATATAAATGGACTTACTAATCCTAGAGCAGAATGACAAAAATTGGAAAGTAAGTATATTGAGCTAAACCAGAATGGAGGGCTGTGATAAAATTGTATAACTAATTTGCAGGTCAAAGTTCTTAAGGACTAATTCAAAAGGGATTAAGAAGAAACAAAAAGGCCAAGTTTGGGCCACTCATCCCATGGTTTGGTTTGGTTTGGTTTTATTGTTTCAGGGTTATTTTGTATGTGAATTCTCCTTTAAAGGGTGAAGAACAAAACGTAGTATTTGTCATTTTGAAAATAGTTGGGTCCCCTCCATCCAGTATTTTCAGAAGTTTACTCCTTTGCGTATTTACAAGGAGCTATTAGAGAACCACTTTGTAACTAAAACAAATTCCTAACTTCACTGAACTCATGTCTTAGAAGACAAGCAAGAATTACATCAATAAGATATATAAAATATATAAAGTATCATCAGGAGATCTCACCAACTCAAAGATGGCTTAGGGAAGGAGTGGTCTTCTCTCAGGAAAGGCAGTGGACATGAATAATCAAATGTGTCAGACAGAGTCAGTACTGAGGGACATTCTGGGATGAAAATAAATGTTATTCATGGAGACATGAACATAGGAATCAACATGAAGTGTCCAACTGCTATACGGGGTGTGTGTGGGAGGAGGCAGACACAAGACAGTTCAGTTGGCCAGGACTGGAGTCACAGTGGGTTCAGATTCAGAGCTGAGACACAGAGCCAGATCTGTGCAAACAGCCTTGCAGCTGCACAGGCCTCAGCAAGCAGAGCTCTGGACTTGGATAGATGTTAACCTCCTTGAAAAGTGTAAGTCACCAACTAGCCCCTGTCATGTCAAAGACTTTGAATAGCAAGTCTTTCCAAAAACAGTTTAAAGCAGAACCAAATCCCCCTCAGATTATCTGTGTCTGTCTGGCTTTAACAAGTGTCACTCAGTCACTACTCAAGAATGCCAAGTCTCCAAAGAAGGAAGACGAATTTCTGAGAGAACACACCCAGCCACGCACTCCTGGGGAAATGGTTGTTTGAGGTTCTTGGCCTTTCCTCTAGTTCTTACTCACACCTGGGTTTGAAAATATCCTCCAACCCAGTTACACCACAGCCTTCTAAATAGTCTCTGGGATTATATTTATGAAAGCAAATCCTTCAAGCAAGCACACAAAAAACCATTTGCCAATCCCTTTTCCAAAACATACAGTGTTTCAATCAGCCTTCCAATCCAAGTACTAGGAAGCCTAGGCAATGACTCCTAGGATCTGGGTGGGTTTCCATTTGAGTTCCAGTTACACATTGGCTTATGGTGTTGCCTATCTGTGGAATAGCATATCGAGCTGTATCTTGCTGAAATTATTCATGATTCGATCCTTATTCTCCTTACTTAAAACACAAAGTCCTTGGCCCACTAATAATGCTTCATGCACCTCCCTAAGACATTATTTCCAGTGTCTTCTTTTTCCTTTTCTCATTTCATCACCTCACCTTTCTTCTTCATAAAAAGAGATTATTTCCCTCTTTGAACTACTTGAAACATTTTCCTGTAAATCTAGGTCAACATAGACAATATGTTTTAGTTTCTCATTATTTGTTAAGATTAAAAACTCAAGAAGTACAGGAGCCCATATCAACATATATAGGCACACACAACTGTAGTATATGTATATGTGTATATGTGTATACACCTGTTCACAAATATAACATGCACATATATGTAGGCTTTGATTTTTTTTTGGTTTTTCGAGACAGGGTTTCTCTGTGTAGCCCTGGCTGTCCTGGAACTCACTCTGTAGACCAGGCTGGCCTTGAACTTAGAAATCCACCTGCCTCTGCCTCCCGAGTGCTGGGATTAAAAGCGAGCACCACCACTGCCCAACTAGGCTTTGATTTTTTAAAACCTACTTTTAATGAAGGGTTGCACATGCTTTGACCCCTATTTCTAGCCTGCCATCCAAAGATAAGGGAGAAAAACTGGTAAATAGAACAAGGGATGTGGACCTGTTTAAAAATAGGTTGTTTTTTTTTGTTGTTGTTTTTTTTTTTAAATCTCTGTTTGTCAGAATACCAGCAGTCTAGTTCAGTAATGTCATTATATCAAACACAAATCAGCAGCAGGGGCATGATCCAGCAGAAACAACCAGGCCCCCACCAAATCTGCACAAGTCAGCAGGAGCAACCAGGATCTACTGGGGATGCCAGGAGGTCTCTGCCATGGCTTTCTCAACAAAATGAAGATCAGCAAGACAAAGATGTGAGACTCACAAAGCGTCGCAAGGCTAGCTATGCAAGCACACTATCACTGTCCATCCGTTGAGTCCTATTTATACTCTCTCCAAAGACCTGTCCTCCCATGGGTCTTGACTTAACAAAAAACACCACGTGATTCTGTATCAGCAAAATACTACGTGAGTCTGCATCATCTGATATATCCAAAAACTTCCATTTCAAATATATATGTACACATGCACACAAATACACACGTATACATATACATGCATGAATGTAACATAAGCATTTATATTCATACACATACACAAGTAACGTCTTTTCCTGCCTCTTAATGCCTTCAGTTCCTTCTATTATATCATATAACATTGTATATGAAAGTCGTGCAGAGCATACAAGGGATATCATTTCTTCTGAAGAGAATGCTTAATCTTTATTTTATTCAATAATAGATAGCTAGATCAAAGATAATTTTAAATAGATCATATTATTATTAGTTTAGTTTATCAAAAAAAAAAGATAGAGAAGTCTATCTTTGGAAACAAGTTTTATACTCATAAATCTCAAGAAAAAGGAATATATTACGTGGGAGAGTCATGTAGAAAAGCCAATTAGATATAGAATAGACAGAAACCATAGGCAACAGCCTTCCTTGTAGTGTCTGTAAGAAAGACTAACAAAGGGTAGGGAAGCAGGTAACATGTTGGCTATAATGTCAACATGCTCTAGGGTTTGGAAGCTGCTCTTACTCTGGGACCTGGTCCTGAGAAAGAAAGAGCAGGCTGAAAATATCCCAGAAAATGGTAGTCCTACAAAAATCTGGTAGATTTGTTGCTGGATTGGCTGCCTTACCCTCTATAGGAACTGGCTGAGGCCAGCCAGGACAGTTTCTAAATGATCAACAAGGCTGCAAGATAACAAGCATCATACTAAAAAGAAAGAGCCCAAGTTAACTGTATCATAAAGTTACCATGTCCAAAGATTTTAGCATTTAGAGTATAAAATGAGAAGCAGAAAAGCAAAATATTCCAGTTAAAATTTCAAGATATGGGGCAGGCATGGTGCCCTCCAGATTGTTATTTCAGCTCTGTGGAAACTGAGGCAGAAAGGTTCAAGGCCACCTTGGACTAGAAGTAAGAGACTGTCTCAAAATTCTAAAACAGAAAATTACCATATTTCTAAAACTCCATTTACACACACGCACATGTGTGCACTTACGAGTGTGTGCATGCACACACACACACACACACAAACAGAATTAAAGCAATAAAAATTATAGTTCAGTTATTTCCTATAATAAAGCATTGGAAAACTGATTTTCCTAGTTAAAAAAAACATAATAGCCCAGGCATGCTGGTATACACCTGAAATCCCAAAATAAAGGAAGCTGAAGTAATCGGATCATGAATTTGAGTCCATCCTGGGCTGCATAGTGACTTCAAACCAAGTCTAAACTACTAGTGAAACCACGTCCTGAAAACTTCCAAGTGCTAAAGATGTAGCTCCATGTCAGAACACTTGGTTTGGCAGGCACAAGACCCTGGGTTCAGTCACCAGTACTGCAAAACTACAAATAAAATGTGGCAGAGTCATGTGACCTCCAGAAGTCATAAACGTGGCTACTATGAAATAGGAACTCTAATAGGCTAAGCAGAAATAATACAACTTATTATTTAATACTGGCACACATAAGTTTATCTCATACATGCAACTATGCTGACTTGTGTGGGCATGCACACACACACACACACACACACACACACACACACATACACATTTCAGTACTGTTGATGAAGGTGTGAACCAGTATGCGGTGGGCCTATCCTCCTTACTATACACAATTATTGGGCAGCATTATGATGCTCCGTATGTTTAGCAAAAGATTCTCAGTATTTAATCATGAAGACATGATCAGTGTTTGAGGAAATACACATATTTGCTCAGATTTCAATGTTACACAATGTTCTCATGTAACCTGTGTGAACTTTACAAGGATACCTACCACAGGGGACCTCATCTTCTGGGACTCCTTAAATATCCACCATCCTTATTTATTACCCAAAAATAAATTTAGTTTTAAAATGCTCTTAAAGAGTAATTTAAGTGTCGTTGGTCATTTTCCACTGCATTCAAAGATTTATTTTCACTATTTTTCCCAGTTTTAAAAATTGTTATCTTTAAGGGGTAATGGCTTAAATTATTTGTGCCTCTATTACCTCAAACCTAGCATCTTTTAATTTTATTTTATTTTTGTTTGTATTAGTGTGTGTGCCTGGGCATCTCTGTGTGTGTACGTGTGGGTGCCTGCCTACATGAGTGTGTGCATGCAAGAGTGTGTTTGTGTATGTGTGTGTATGTATGATGATATAAATGTGGAAACTGGAAGACAATGTGCAAGAGCTGGTTCTCTCGTTCCAGCATGTAAGTCTCAGGGCAAGTCCAGGTTGTTCAGCTTGGTGGCAAGTGCCTTTGCCCATTGAGCCATCTTGCCATGCCCCAATCTTGTTTCCTTGATGGGAAGTTCTATAACATCTAAAGCATGAAGTGACATAGCAAACAGCGTTTAATGTAAGCATGTTTAGTGTAGCATCTGCTACAGCATAAGCAGTGGGTAAATGTGACAAAAGTTGCTGTTCAACAATATTGACATATTTTATTTGCTTGCTTCTGAAAAAAGCATAAAGATTTCCAGCCATTTCTTTTTTTAGTCTTGAGTGTATTTTAGTGGCATTGAAAACACCATAAAAGTCTCAGAAAACCAAAAAGAATAACAAAACAAAAAGCCAGTCTTTTGTGACTCTTATAAAAACATCTCTCTCTCTCTCTCTCTCTCTCTCTCTCTCTCTCTCTCTCTCTCTCTCTGTCACACACACACACACACACACACACACGTACACTTTTCTTTTATAATGTAATTTAGTTTGATCTTGAGTGAACTATCACTTTGAGCCACAATTTGAAGAAATCTTAACTACATCCGTACAGACTCTCTGTAATCCATTTAGAAGAGAGCAGCCCTACCCTTCATCGACACTAAGAGCAATGACATCTGAATGCCAAGAAGCAGCTAAGTGATGCACAGGAAACTGTCTATTTACAAGAATACAGTGTCTTCCGGTTTCTTGGCAACTCTTACGAGGGAACATTTAATTGGGGTTGGATTACAGTTAGAGTTCTAGTCCATCATCACCATCATGGAGGGGAGCATAGCAGGGCACAGGCAGCCGTGGTGCTGGAGAAGGAACCGAGAACTCTATACCTGGATCACCAGGCAGCAGGAGGTGAGTGAACCACTAGGCCTGGTTTGAGATTCTGAAACCTCAAAGCCCACGCCAAGGGGCTTTGAGCCCACATACTTCCTCCAACAAAGCCACACCTACTCCACCAAGGCCACACCTCTAAATAGTACCATTTGTATTCAAACCATTCCAGAAAATGCCTCAGGAATAATTCTAGCCAGTTCATAGGTTAAATGTTTCATCATGACAATTCCTACCCTTAATCTTGTTAGTTAACATACCATTCATTAATGGTTATGCCAACTGTTATGAATGGATGGATTTAAAAATTATCAAAGACCTAATCCTATGGAAATTGCGAGTGAGGGGAAGCTTAACGATCAGATCTTTGGCAACTCCTCATTCAACAGTAACAACCCGCAGCAGCAGGCTGGCAGGAACTGAAGCGGCAGTGGCACCTGCGGTGTCCTACACAGGCCTCAGGAGGAGGATTCTGGGCTCTACATGTTGTATCTTCTTTGCCCTACCCCCACTTTCTTCCTTCCTTCTCTCTTCCTTTTTTTCTTCCTTCCTTCCTTTCTTCCCTCCCTCTTTTTTCTTTCTTTCATTTTTCTGTCTACTTTCTTCTCCTTTCCTTTTTCGTTTTTAAGACAGGCTGGCCTGGGATGCACTCTGTAACCCAGGTTGACTTTTCACTTACCATCCTCCTGCCTCCTGGGTGCTGGGATTACCAATGTATGCCACCATATCCACCCATAACTGTTTACGGCTTTTACATGGGCAAAGAAAGCTGGGATTCCTTAGCCCTTGGCAGCAGCTAGCTGAGCAGCAGTGCCGAACACTAAGATTCCTTAGCCCTTCTGTGACAGCTGCCAGCATTCCGCTCCCAGACCAGAGGAGTCTGGGCACAAGGACCAACCAGCTCTGTGTGACTTTTCCAGTAACCTAGGCTCAGAGCGCCTCTCCTGGCTCTTTATAGCCTTCAGTCCTTCTTCTGCCTCATCTGTCCATCCTCCCCACTTCCATGTCTCCTCTTATTCTCACTCTGGCCACTCTGTGCCTCCTCTTCAGCTATCAAGCAGTTAGATGCTTTCCGGTGTTCATACCGCAGCCTCCTGAGTGTTCGGTTGTCCCAGCCTTTGCTGCTGTCCTGCACCCATCATCACTGCCTGGGATTTTCAACTCTTGCTTCTTTCATTACCAGCCCAGTCTACACTACTAACAATACTCAAGAAAATCCACTTGACAGGAAGTTTATAGGGAGCCTCCCAATGCAAATAAGCAATACTGAGCCTCACTGGACACCACTCAAGGAGGGAGCACAAGAGAATGCTTCCCAGGCAACATACTAAGTGAACCTGGCAGCCTCCTTAGATAAATGGGGGGGGGGGGGGTTTTGGACCAATCACAGCACAACTACATGCAAATAGCAGCGTGGATATACACCAATCACAAAACACCTTACAGACTAGCGGTTTCAGTTTTCACCAATCACAGCATTAGTCTCAGCATTTCCTCTGCTAGAGCAGCCATTGGAAGAACTCCCTCTCTAGACTAATTGAAGATGACTGTTGGATCCTCTGGAGTTCACCTTATCCTGTGACAGACAAAAATCTGATGCAAACTCAAACAATGCTGGCTGGGGCTGCCTCCTCAGAAGCTGGAGCAATCAGCTAGGGTCCTGTGTAGTTTTCTTAGGTGACTGAGGAGATTTCAAAGCAATTCCTGGTGGCAGTCAGTCTGGTCCTGTTGGCTGTTTGGTTGACAGTCCTTTTGCTCAAGGCAGTCAAGGACACTTGAAGGCTGCAGTTGCTCTCCCACAAGGTCTTTGCTTATTTGCAGGAAACTGGACAGAGAAGGACTACTTACAGTGAGAAAATAAAGAACTTATCATTAACAATGACAGTTATCAGTAATATGTATATTAAAATATGGCTACACCACTTCCCCTCACTCTCTTTAACTTCTCCATGATCTCCCTCCCCCCATTTCCTCCCCAACTTCTGGCCTCCTCTTCCTTAACTGTTATTATTATATGTATATGTATTTACTTCTTTTGAAAGTCCATATGCCATTTTTTTAAACACAGTAAAAACTGTATGTCCCCGTTGTTAAATTTCTTTCTGCTATGAAAATGTTAGGCAACTAGGGAGTAGGCATGAGACTGTTCCTTACTCCTTCTGCCTCTTGGCTTCCCCTAAATTCTTTATTTCCTCAGCCAAAGCACAAAGTGCCACGATCATTTATTTTTTGATAACATGTCACAGGAAGCAATGAATAGAAGAGTCCATTCCCTTTCTAACTGGCAAACAGGAAGTGCGCAAAATAATGACGTTTTTATGGAGAGCTTCCCAATGTAATAACACAGCATCCAAGTATCAAGGTGGCACCTGACAGTCCTTCATTTTTGCTTAACTGAAGACACTTGAGTGTAGAGAAAGGATTATCTAAAAGATAATACTAAGTTATTGTGATAAAAGAGAAAAATAAAAAGGCAGCTCTATGTCACAAGCTCTGGTACCAAGGAAAGGCCCTTTCCAGCCAGCATCCTGAATATGCCAGATGTATTTTCCAGTTAATGATAATGGGTGTCCTTACCCTTGACTCTTTAATCAGTAACAAAATCAAGGCAATTAGCTTTGTGTGTAGCTGCCAATCAGGAGACCCTGGACTCAGTAATCACCACTCCGAGAATACCTCAAAGCATTTTCCACACCCCTTATTTGGCTGGGTCAGGCAGTTGAAGGCTCTAGTCAAATTATAAACAATATTCTGGGTGTAACCATGAGTGACCAGTTATTTATTACACATGAGGACTCGGAATTGTAAATCATTTCAGATGATCAGTTGTGTCTATGATCAGAAAACATCCTCTGGCCAAAGGCACTATGGATCACAATATCCCACAAACCTCTCTGACAGACTTCCTGTCCAAAAATATAATTAATCCTAAAATTATAATAAATAATTCTACTATTCAGTTAACATATAGGATTATCAAAGCCAGCATTTAGATCATAGGGGGAAATGACTCTGTGATCATTTAAACACTGTTCAATCTTGACAGTTTCATACTCTGTGTGTGTGTGTGTGTGTGTGTGTGTGTGTGTGTGTGTAAGGGGTTGAAAAGTATGAAGTTTTAAATAAGAATACTCATACATTTGACTGCTTGATCATCAGGAGTGGCATTACTTGAATGGGAGATGACACCTTGAAAGTGGTGTGGCCTTGTTAGAGGAAGTATGTCACTGGCGTTGGGCCTTGAGGTTCCAAAAGCTCAAGCTAAGCCCAGTGTCTTGCCCTTCCTGATACCTGCAGATCCTAATATAGAACTTTCAGGTCCTTCTCCAGCACCATGTTTGCCTGCATACTGCCATGCTGATAACAAACCTCTGAAACTGTAAGCCAGTCCCAATTAAATTTCCTCTTTTATAAGAGTTTTCATAGTCATGGTGTCTCCTTGCAACACCAGAGCACTGACTAAGAAAGAGGACAGAATACAAGCTCCGGTGTCTTCTTTATAACACAGTCCACCTCTTTTTTAGATAGAGACTCTCATGGACCTAGAGCTCACCAATTAGGCTAAACTCGCTGGCCAGTGAACTCCAGGGATCCTCCTGTCTTTTCCTGTCCAGTGCTGGAATTACAAATATATGCCACCATGAGAACCATTTTAAGTGAGTTCTGAGGATAATATTTACATCCCTCTGTTTACAAACCAAGCCCTGTATCCACTAAGGCATCCCCTTCCTAAGTTAACAACATTAAGAATGGCACGCACTTTTGAAATTTCAAAGCCAGTCCCCAGTGACACATCTCTTCCAAAAGAGCCATGCCTCCTAATCCTTCCTAAACAGTTCCACCAATTGGGCATCAAGAACTCAAATACATGAACCTTTCAGGGCCGTTCTCATTCAAACTGCATTTTTTTGAACTAGAAAAGTTACAATAAGAGAATCTGAGAGCAGAGTGATGATCAACAACAGTAGATAGGTAGAAGAGATTGAGGAAGACATTGGTCAAATTGTTTGTAGGTCACAGTGTTATATTTAGATATCAATAAGCTCAGTGTCTGTCCTATAACACTGTCACTATAGTTTATAGCAATGTGTCATATTATAGAGTTTTGTGTTCTTGCTGCAAAATAAGTAGATATGATAAAGCACATGAGTTAACTTGATTTAGTCATTGAACAGTATATGGACTTTTCCAAATATCATCTTATATACCAAAAAGATATGAAGTTTATCAATTATAAAGTTAAAATAACTGTTTTCATTTTTTTGTTTGTTTGTTTTGTTTTTCAGTTTTTCGAGACAGGGTTTCTCTGTATAGCCCTGGCTGTCCTGGAACCCACTCTGTAGACCAGGCTGGCCTTAAACTCAGAAATCCACCTGTCTCAACCTCTCAAGTGCTGGGATTAAAGGCGTGTGCCACCACTGTCCGGCTAAAATAACTGATGTAATATGCTTTAACTGTGTTTGTTCAATATGTCTGGCTAGCCTTTATTTGTCTTTATTTCCTGTACAACTTGTTGATTCCAAGGCAAAGATCAGAGCCCGCATTTCCAAACCAACCATTCAGTGCTAAGAGAACATGTTGGCTCTGCAACCTTATTTAGAAATCTTCCAGGGACTGCTTGATAGATTTTATGTCACGTGCTGTCTATGGTGAATCCATTTACTCAAGCTGAGACTAGAGCCATTTCCTTTCAGTGTCTTTCAGAGATACAGTGTGGAATTAGAGGCTCCTTTGTGGAGTACAGTAAGGTCTTTTAGAGTGATTTTTCGCAAGAAAAAGAAATAAGTCAAAGTTTGTGGTAACTACGTTCTAAAGGAACCAAACTAAACCACCAGATTTACCTTCCCAATGAGAAGCTGTGTCAGTTGAGTGCAAATATTTGCCTAAGTGGTCTTGAAAAGGAACCTGAGACTTTGGATGAGTTAGCACTCTGGGCTAAAGAGCACCTCAGTGAAGCCCTGTGGGTGAAATGGCAGAGAGATGTTCTGAGTTGGTGCCGCATTAGTGTCGTGTGGCTATTACATAAGTAAATAATAGAAAATATTATTTACATAAGCAAATAATAGAAAATAGAGAAAGTAGGACATAAACTATCCCAACAAGGAGTTCGATGAATTCTGCCCCCTTATTGTATAATGTTGGCAACAATCTGGGCATTTTGCTTTTCCAACTAACTCTGCAAACATACATGTGCATCCTTGAGTTCAATGAAGAAAACTAAGAGACTATACTTAAACCACAGGATACAGGTGACCACTTGGCTGGGACCAGTGAGGGGAGAGGGCAGAGAGAGGCCAGGCAGCAAAACTTTGAGAAGTCTAAAATGGACCACTGCTCCATCACAAAGTGTGGAGAGACTCAGCCCTGCCACAGCCTCTAGAGGTTCTGAACATGATCAGAGCGCAACATATGCTCATTATGACAGGTGCACTGACAGCCTAATGTCACACTCGACATGGCATGAGGCACCTTAGAGTTGGTGATGTCACTTGCAGAGCCCATTACAAAACTGAGAATTGTATTCAAGGTGATTTTCTTTCCTCTGAGGTTTTCGGTCCCAACCTGACTAGGAGTTTGTTTAATCATATTTTGTTATTTAATATCATAGTTCCTTGTACCCAAGAATACTAACTAAGCAAATCAAGACTTCCATGGGTTTGGAAAGATGCATGACAGAGGCTTAATTAATTTAAGCTCAGTAAGACTTCTTAGAGTTCCATTAGAGAAGTTGTTCTCTCATCTCTGCCCCTCCACCCAATTTCCAAAACTGTCATTCAAAGTCGTGGATCCTAAAGGAGGAGAGAGGTCCACCCAAAGGATCTAACGAGAATTTCTCCAAAGGCCAAGATGTAACTGCCTCTAACTCTGGGAGAGTGAGTATAGACCTACCTGGGTTTCCCTTATCCCTCTCTTGACAATTTAAGATTCTGGTAATAAATACACTTACCCAAAGGAAGCCAAACTGAAAAGCTCAGGAATTAGATTCTAGATCTCTCATTAAGGAAGCCTCAGAGACCAACCAAGGAGGGATGGCTGGGACTTGGTGTGTTTAGCAGAGCAGAGGAAATGAGTATCATTTGTCACCTAGAGGCTAACTGCAAGAGTAGTTTATCTCTTTTAATATTGTCCCTGGGGATGGAAAAAGAAGACCAGAATCTTGAAGAGCCTGGCTCTAGTATTTATCAGAAGCAAGTATATCTAAAAAGCAAGAGGATCAAGCTATCATGAACTCAAGGACACAGTTCCCTCTCCATATGAGCTCTGTAAGGACATGATAACAGACAGGAGGACTTCTAAACTAGTCATTTCGTGCTTCCAGATCACAAAATAAGATGTATATGGTATTCCATGACTTAGGTTCAGAACTCTGTAGTACTCTCCACTGCATTCTATCACAGAATGTGCATCATGACATCCCAACTAATTTCAGTATCCACAAGGGCCGATCTCCAAAGATGATATAAATTATATAAGAAGTGAGAAGGTTATAAGACAGGTTATACTTGAAAACAAAGGTTTATACTTGAGATTAGACTAGATTTAATTTTAAACAACTTCCAATGACAGATAATTATGAATTAATTCTGGGCAAAATACTATTTTACAGTAAGGGAAAATCAGACAAAATGGAGTAGAGAACATTTACTAGCACACATTATAATTTTCTTTATGTAGCTTTTATTGTTGTTTTGTTCTATTCTAACAAACTATCTGAAACAGTCTATGTTATAAAGAAAAAGTTTGTTCTCCGTATAGTTTGGAGGTTTAAAGCATGGTGCCAACTCTTCTAAGGACCTCACTACAGATGAATCACAAAAGGTGATTCACGTAGAAGAGGAGAAGTCATATGTCCAGACAGAAAACCATCAAGTCATTCAGTAATTGTGCTTGGTGTTGATAACCTGCTTTTGTACCAACTACTTCGAAGTCTCTCAAGTACTTTCTTATTCCCATTCAAGAGAGAGTTCCATCGATGCCCAAGGAGCTCCCACTAAACCTCTGAAACGTCCTCCCCCCAATATGGCCACTCTAGGGCCTAGAACTCCAAGTATTGAGTCCTTGAGACAAAGAGCCGTCTAAACCATTGTACCTTCTTTCTCAAAGAAACTATTCTGCAAACTACATAAAACTGTGCTCTGTGAAGACTATGGGTTATTAGAAAAAATAATGGTTTTAGGTTATGTGCCAAAGCTGAGGTTTTGCAACTATTTCATTCTTGTCATAAATTTTAGTTAAAGCTTGGTATGTGACCCCTTCATTTCCATAAAATTTTATAACTTTCCTAGATATGAAAATCATGGAAAAATAAAATGTCCTGTGGTCCTCATGTACATCCTGCTCAATCTTGAACAGATTAAGGGATAACTGTTTGGAATCTACAGTATCTGTTAATTATTTCCTTAAAGCTGAACAATATATTAGAGTAGAAATTTTATAAGTATCATCAAGAATAATGTATTTTCCATTATTAATTATTTTACTTATTTATATTCCAAATGTTGCCCAATCCCTGTCCCCCATCCTGGTCCCCTGTCCCTGAATTTTTCATCCCATTCTCCCTCCCCTTTGCCTCTGAGATGATACCCCTTCCCCCCTCCAGGAATACCCCCTCCCTGGGGCATCAAGTCTCTACAAAATTAGATGCATCCTCTCCCACTGAGGCCAGACAAGGCAGTCCTTTGCTACATATGTACTGGGGCCTCAGACCAGCCAGTATATGCTCTTTGAGTTGTTGGCTTAGTCTCTAGCTACCACGGCGCTGGGTTAGTTGACACTGTTGGTCTTCCCATGGGGTTGCCATTCCCTTCAGTTCCTTCAATCTTTCCCATAACTCTTCCATAACGATCCCCGACCTCAGTCCAATGGTTGGCTATAAGTATCTGCATCTGTCTCAGTTAACTGCTGGTAGAGTCTCTCAAAAGGCAGCCATGCTAGGTTCCTGTCTGCAAGGACAGCATAGCATCAGTATGGTGTTAGGGTTTGGTGCCTGCCAGTAGAATGGATCCCAAGTTGGGCCACTCACTGGGCAGGCTTTCCTTCAGTTTCTGCTACACTTTTGTACCTGCATTTCTTTTAGACAGGAATAATTCTGGGTCCAAAATCTCCAGCATGTTTTTTTAGTACCTATAGTGGTAGCCTAACTGCTTAATGGTTTTAGAAACATCTTCAGTTATATTATTTTGTTCTATCTCAAGGAGATATAGCTTATTCATCTAAAATAAAACATGGGATTAGGTATTGATAAAGAATGTTTGCAACTAAGATCCCATGTGCATTAATTCAGCCCTTGACAGAAGTCCAGAGAGTATCTGCTGAGAGCTGAAGACTTTGTTCTGGAGATCCCAGAACAAAATAATTCAACCAGGCATTGTGAATAGTGATAGAAATTGAAGCAGTTTATTACAAAAGAGAACACTCTTGAGTGTAGAAGCAGGCTAGAGAGCTGGGAAAAGTCCCTGGTTTCAAAGGTCCTGGTCCACAGAAGTCATGGCCCTTTATGGCTCACTTCTGCAGCACCCACCTTCTCCTGCATTTGTATGTTATGCACTTTCTTACATGAGACCCACCCCATACATGTAAGCCTGCTGGGGAAGGGTTTCCAGTTGTAATGTACATTACAGTGGTGAATGTTCATGTGCTATTTGTGCTCACTGAGAAGCTGGCTATGGAAGCAGGCTTCTTCCCCTGTTCCTGTGTCAGACCCAGTGCTTAGTTCAAAGAGTCTTCCAAGGCCCCCTTGTCTAGAGATGGGCCATCTCCCTTACGTCTCTGATAAAAGGGATAAAACAGCCCAAGAGTCAAAACACCATGTCTCTGAAAACAGCTGGAAGGTGAACAATTTCCAAAAGACATTACTATTGTTTATCCCATGTTATAAAAGTGTCTGCAGGGGAAATGGATGCTGAGAGTTCAGCCATGGGTGGTTCAGCCATGAGGAAAGCTCAGTGAGGAGTATATCAGACTGCCTCAGCTTCCCCGGGCAATTTCTACTGGGTGCATGCCCCTGAATTTACAGTGTTACCTTTATTCACCACCATCTGCTCCACCTGTGGCGACACTGGTCTGCCTGGAACTCTCAATGAGGAACTACCTCTTAGTGGGGTTGCCTCAGACAGCTTCTGCTAATGTTTGTAAGCTCCCAATTTAAAGATGTTACTTCTCTGCAGTTTATTTGCTTGCTTGTTTTGGCTTGGCCCCCTCACCTGAAGAGATTCTCTCCAGCTATAGTCACAAGGAGGCTTCTCTAGTCCATTTCTGCTGGATATTTTGAGCACACAATTTGATGGTGCTTTCCTGTCTGTCTGACTGTCTGCCCATGTATCTATGTGTCTATCTTTCTGTCTGCCTACATCTAACTATTGCTTGTTATTTTTTTTATTTTGACTGTATGTATATATGTATGTGTGTATGTATGTATTTGCACCTGTGTATATATGAAGATATTCTTGTGAAGACAGCAACAGCTTATGTATCCCCTAGCTCTTACATTTTTGGCCACCTCTTTTATGATATTGTTTAGATTTGGGGGTGGATGATCTAATATCTTGTTTAGAGCTGAGATCTCAATAGTTGCTTATTCCTGAATTGGGACCAGTTGGAGTCTCTGCATTTTCCCTCACTCTCTTCCGAAGAAGCTCCTCTGATCCAGGCTGAGATAAGTAGTAGTTTATGGGTCTAATTACACATGTTAGGTGATGTTTAGCTATGTGTCCACTCTGCAACACATCAGTAATAGTCTCCCCTAAAGCCTGTGACTTCTCCATTAATAATCTTTAGAGCAAATTTATAGTACCAGATACATATTCTCTCCCAATGAGCAAGCATCAAATATAACTGGGGAGCAGTTTGTTAACCACAAAATATTCTTGACAGTATTGTAACAGTGGGCACATCTTGCCTGGCTTGTTGGTAGTATAGCTTACAGGGTCCATAGGTAGGAAAGACAATTAGTGTCTTTTCTCCCCCTGCATCCAATAGCCCCTTCTAGCATTATGAGAGCCAGCTATCAGGGAGAAAGCTACCAGTCCAGTCCCAGGTTAGTTTCTCTGTTTCTTGTATCCAGGGTGAATGATATCCTCAGCAATAGTCTTACCATCTACTTCTGGTGGATAACCAAGAACAATGGCAATAGCCTGCTCAGTGACCTTGATGCTCCCCTCCCCCTGGTCTATTCTCTTGTCATACCTCTGTTCCTGTAGTGTGAGGTGGGTCATTCAGTCATCTGAATCTAATTTCTTGTGTCAGTTCAATACTCCCTCATTGTGTATAACACACAGCCCATAATCCTGATGGTGAGAGAATACAGCCACCTTGAATTTCTTCTCTCCTTATCTTTGTAAAGTTACACCCACAAGCTCCAAGTGTCTACAAAATAATCAATGGCAATCAGTCAGGCTCAACACAAAAACAGTCTTGCATTGAGATAGGACTTGTGTCCACTTCCCCAGCCCTAACAAAGGAGCTATTTGCAATTGATACCTACTGAGAAAGGTAAAGCCAGTTTTCTCCAATGGAGTGATGCTGGGCATATAAACCACATTCTAGTAGATTACCAACAAAGAAACAGGCTCTTTTGGGGGCAGCTTTTTTTATTTTGCTTGGTTGGTTTTGGTTTTAGTCTGGTTTGGGTTTTGTTATTATTGTTTTGTTTGTTCATTTATTTGTTTGTGTAGTTATTGTCTTGTTGAGTCTTGCTTCATTTGTTTGTTTTACTTTCTTTTTTCTCTTTTGTTTTTGAGAGAGAGGAAAGGAAAAAGAGAAAGAACATGAAGTTGGGCGGATAGGGAGGTGGCGACAGCCAGGACTACATACAGACACCCTTTCTCCACAAAACAGAGCATTCTAATAATCATGGTCTGTACTGGCTGGTTTTGTGTCAACTTGACACAAGCTGGAGTTATCACAGAGAAAGGAGTTTCAGTTGAGAAAATGCCTCCACGAGATCCAGCTGTAATACATTTTCTCAATTAGTGATCAAGGGGGGGGGGCGGGCCCCTTGTGGGTGGTGCCATCCCTGGGCTGGTATTCCTGTGTTCTATAAGAAACCAAGCTGAGCAAGCCAGGAGAAGCAAGCCAGTAAGAAATATCCCTCCATGGCTTCTGCATCAGCTCCTGCTTCCTGCCCTACTTGAGCTCCAGTCCCGACTTTCTCTGGTGATGAACAGCAGTGTGGAAGTGTAAGCTGAATAAACCCTTTCCTCAACAACTTGCTTCTTGGTCATGATGTTTGTGCAGGAATAGAAACCCTGACTAAGACACGATCTAAATGAGAATTAAGATTTCCTAGAAGCAAAGTTAAGGGCTGGAATGTGCTACAAAGCATGCGTTCCTTTCTCTTCCCTTTTCATGTAACTAAAATCACATAGAGGCATCTACTGTTAATCCTATTATGACTCCTCTAGGAAAATCAGTGATGATTTGTTCTAACCATAAACACTGTCAGAAACCATCACTACAAAGAGTGTGGTCAAACGAGAAATAAACTAAAGCACTTTGAAAAGTACGAATAGTTGTGATAAAGAGAAGAGGTTTGTTTCTCATTCCTGTTTTTACTGCAGGTCACTACAAAGTCAACCACCATGTTTCTGATGCCTTGTCCAACTTCCCCAAGCTTGCAAGGTTGTCAGAAAGGCTGAGAAGCAATCTTATAGTCCGTAGATCCAGAATACTGTTCTATCCCTCTGATCGTAGTTCCTAAAACACACTCAGATCCACTTGTCTCTGGGGTGCTTTATCCAACAGGTTTCATTTGAGGGATAGTTACAGGAATGGGAAGAGCATTCTTAGAGGGTCTGGGTGGGAATGAAACGTAGAGTATCACATGTGATTTTCTCTTAAAGAGTCCCTAAGTCCCTTTTCTACCATGGCTCATGGACACCTACAGTAATTCAGAACCTAGAGATCGGATACTCCAGGGTAACCTGTCAGTATAAAGTACTGCAGTCACTAAGAAGCTCTCCATCTAGCCTAGGCTGCCCAGGGACTTGAAACTAAGGAGTGTCTACAGTGCTTCATGAATCAGCTGTTTCCTCAATATTAAACACAAATATATTTTTACTTGAAAGAAGGGCAAGTGTTTGTCAAAGTTTAAGTGTTATGTGAGAAACCTTGCTGCTCTTTATGCAATTTAGCTGTAGGAACTTTAAAAATTAACTAAGAAAAATCTTTTTACATGAAAGGATATAGTTTAAAATGATATTATCTGGTTAGTTTTTTATATTCAGCATGCAAAAAGAAAGGAAGGAAGGAAGGAAGGAAGGAAGGAAGGAAGGAAGGGGTAGAAACGGAGTTACAGAATGTGGTGGTTTTCCCCACATAAGCTCATCAAGGAGTGGTATTACTTAAGAGAGATTTAGAAGTGTGAGCTTGTTTGAGTGAGTGTGGCCTTGTTTGAGGAAGTGTGTCACTGGGAACGAGCTTTGGGGTTTCAAAAGCTCAAGCCAAGCCCAATGTCCCTCTCTTCCTGCTGTCTACCTGGGTGCCATCATGTCATGATAATATTAGACTATACCTCTGAACTATAAGTCATCCCTGTAAACGGAATTATAAATTCTGTCTAGTTTAAATAAAAGATGCAGAATCCAGGTATTTTTATTTACAAGCTGTTGGCCTAGGTTGGGCAGATTTGGGAGTTATTCCAACTTACATCCCAGTCACATGGTCCTTGTTACTTGCTGTTTCTCACAGCTCATGGTCCATTTCCTCTCATGGTAGTCTCCTCCTCTTCTGTGTTCTTTCTTCTTTTCTTCTGTCTCTACCTGTACTACCCAGCCAGGTAACTGAAAACCCAGCCACCTCTTTCTATTGCCTAATCACAGGAGTTAGCCTTTTATTGACCAATTAACTTGGGGAACAAGTTGTGCACAACCAAAGCTGGTGTATGTGAGAATTTCCTCATAAGGGTAGCCAGATCTTGGGGGTCAGTATTTAGCATTCAAATACATAACAGCACAAGAATTCCCCCCTATATATCCTCAATTAAATTCATTTTTTATAAGAGTTGCCGTAGTCATTGTATATCTTCACAGCAATAAAACACTGGTTCAGGGGGCTAGAGAGATGGCTCAGCAGTTAGGAGCATTGTTCTTCCAGAGGTCCTGAGTTCAATTCCCAGCAACCACATAATGGCTCAAAACCATTTGTAATGGGATCCAATTCCCTCTTCTGGTGTCTCTGAAGACAGCTACATAGCAACCTAGAAAGCTGAAAAAAGATTTTGTGTTCTCATTTCCATATCTCCCAGGAAGTGTATTTTTCTTTGTAGAAGCCCTGAGTTCACAGTATCTCTTTCTCTTTCTTTCTTACTAATGGGGGCTTAATTTTGTACAGGGGGAGTAAAATATCCAAGCTAAACCCCAAATGCAAGCACACACACAGTTTCCTGGCTTCCCTTGTAACTCTAACTCTAGATGACCAAATGACACAGATGTAATCACTAAGTGGCTCTTGACAGTGCCTTGCTAGGAAACTGTTTAAGGGAAATGAATTCAGTTGGCCTCTGCTCCTTTCCATTTACATTTCTTCTTCTTAGCATGTTTGGTGATGTAAAAGCTATCTTACAAACTTGAGGGAGAGAAGCCAAGCTAATAGTAGCCAAGAAGAAAGGCCGAGTCTTGGGCTGTTTACTCTAGATTTGTTTGTGCTTGAGACAAGGAAGCCCTGCATGTCTCAGCCAGTGGTGTACTGATCATTTGAGCCAAAGGCAATCTCTATCTTCTCTTTCGTCTGTAGAGCTGAGGGATCTAAGACTATAGTGCAGCTGAACTAACCAGTTCCACTGCTGATAAGCAGAGAGTCAATCAAACCCATACCTGTTTCCAAGCAGCTTTGACTTCTTTTTTGGTCTATAGTCTTGGATTTTGTTTCATTGTAAAATTTGGAATGTTTCTCTATAACTAGATCCTTTGATAGAAGTGGTATCTGTCTGTTCTCTCTCTCTCTCGCTCTCTCTCTCTCTCTCTCTGTGTCTGTCTGTCTGTCTCTCTTGCTCTCTCTCATATGTGTGTCTGTGTGTGAGTGTGTGTGTCTGTGTGTGAGTGTGTGTGTCTGTGTGTGTCTGTGTGTCCATGCGTCTGTGTGTCTGTGTGCATGTACATGTGGAGGCCAGGGGTCAGTCAATGCTGGCTCTCTTCCTCAATCTCTCCTTACCTCATTTTTTTGTTACAGAATCTCTCACTGACCCTGTAGCTCTTCATTTCACCTAGAGTGCCCCACTCCTCAGGGATCCACCTGTCTCCTCCTCAGTCCTGGGATCACAGGTATACCTTGTCACACCAGCTTTTCTGTGGATGCTAAGAATTCAAACACCGGTCCTCGTGTTTGAGCAGCGAATACTTTACCCACTAAGCCATCTTCCCAGCATAGACATTCTTAGTACTAAATGACTTCAAAATCTCTCATGACTCACACCCAATGTGAGGCCCAGGTACTTTTCTAGTCCTCAGTGCCTGATAAAGATGGCCATTCCAAACAAGCTTTGGCTAGCCTGAGACCTGTGCTATGAATGAGTCAGGATCTTGGTGAGTGAGGATGGAAAGGCTTGTCAAGCCCAGAGAATCCTTTTGCAAAGTATAAGAAGTCCCTAGTCCACTTCAACAAGAGCATAGGATGTGTGGAGGCTGTCATTATCTTTGACAATGATTTGCTTATTATTTCCAAATATTCAAGAAGGCATACAGTAAATATGAAGATGAAATAAATACAGGGTGTCAAATAGCAAACCTGCTAAAAGAGAAAAACCTAACCTAAGAAAGACTATCACAATTTAAATGCAAAAACTAATTTTGAGCTTTCTGGCTCCCAGAAGCAAAAGCATTTCACTGTGCTTGTAAAGGAAATAACACTTTTCCAAACATTCAGCAGAAGCATTGGACTGCAAGGCGACTCTCTGGGTTATGGTTAAGTTATTGCCAAAGGTCAAGCCTGGAAATTCCACTAGGAGCAGGCTGACCCTGACTCTACTATGGTACTAAATAGATATCAAAATTGACGTCTCTACCAGAGACCTGAGACAGAAGGAGAAACAAGAATTCCGAGTCCCACAGGATGGAGATGTGGAAGTTAAGGCTTGTGTGTAAGGGGAGGTTCTGTCTCTAAGGTCTTGTTTCCCAATTGGTTTTTGACTTGTCCATAAAGAAGGCCGGGGGCCAATTGCTAGATGGAAGGTACAGGTGGGACTTCTGGATCCCAAGAGGAAAAGGAGATGCAGGGAAAGAGAGAGGGTCTTTTCTATCATGCTTTGGAGGAAAGAGGATGCTCCAATCCTGGAAGGCCTCAGGGCAGCTAAGACCTCTGCTATGGGTGGATGGCCAAGGAGTTTGGGGGTTGGAGGCAGGGATAGCTAATTTAAGCCACTAAGTTTAGGGTTGAAGGAGAAACAGAGATAAAGATTGATGAAGACATGCCTATCCAGGCAGGAGATAGCTGCGCTCAGCAATTGTGCCTATCAGACAAATTCTAAAATAATAAAGCTGTCTGTGTGTCCTTTATCCATGGATTCTAGGCTCTCGGGAGTGGACTGGTAATTTGACCCCTCCTGGAGCAGGAAAGAGGTCAGTGCTGGCTGCCCAAGAATCCTGAAGCTAAACCTAGAGGAACAAAGGGAGCCAGGAGGGGCTGGTAGCAAGGTTGCAGCTCCTGGGCTAAGGCAAGAGTGTGTTTCTAAAACTACACACTACACTTGTGGAGGCAAACCATGCAATGGCCATTTTCTACTTAATCTCATGAGGTCCCTACAACACATCCTTGGGGGGGGGGGGGAGAAGGTGCAATAGAGAGTCTGGTTTTCCAGACACACTAAAATGCTGACGTTTTAGTCTTGACAGCAAAAAAGAATAAGCAAGAACACTGAAAAATAACCTTAACACCTCACAGACTCTGCAGCTGCTGTGCTAGAAGTTTCTGGTATAAATGCAGCCCTTTCCTGGAGCACAATATCAAAGCCATATGATCAGGGATCCTCTGCTAGGGAGAGAGGGTCACACTCAGCCCACCTGGATTCTTTCCCTGGGTACCATTTCCTGAGTAGCAGGAGACCCCCAGAGTTAAGTCCAGGAGTGTTCAAAGAACAATTCCAAGTCATGGAACTAATGCTAATGCTCTGATTTGGGCTTACTTGGCTCTAATTGCTGAGGTGATAGATGCACACAAACCTTCAAGGGAAGGATTTGTATATAATGTAGGCTGCTCTCTCCGGCACCAATTCATTCAACTGTGTGGGTTCCTTCTTCCCATGACCACCCGCATTGATTCATAAAAACTAAGAACATCTGTTAAGCCAGATATATTTGAAAATGTGTATTGGAAAATAAAAGACATGCTCTTACTAAGTTTTGAGTAGAATTAAATATGTGGTGAACATGCAGTAGGATCTGTCTTCTCTATTGAATGGACTTTGTCAGAATATACAAAGTAGAAGTGACAAAACTGTAATCACTTGGAGAAGATGGTAGGCTTTCTAAGATTGGTTGAGCAGGGTTCAATAGGCTAAAGAGCCCAAGTAAAACTCAGAGAGCATGCTTTGACTTCTAGCTACACTATGAGTTCATGTTCCAGAGCTGTGTTTCTCTGAACCTCTGAGCCATGGAGCATGAAAAATTGAGTGAGGTCTGCAAACTGGGACTAAAGACATGGCACAAAACCATATAAAGACTCCTGGGATAGATTTTCATTTGGGATAGGTGCATAAGTTGTGGTTTCTATTGTTGTGATTAACACCACGAGCAAAAGCAATTTGAGAGGAAAGGGTTTATGTCACTTACACTTGGGATAACAATTTGTCACCTAGGGAAGTCACAGCAGGAACTCAGGCAGGGAAGGAACCTGGGGGCAAGAGATGAAGCACAGGCCATGGAGGAATGCTGTTTAGTGGCTTGCTCCTCATGGTTTGCTCAGCCTGCTTTCTTTTAACTAGGATCACAGCCTGGGGGTAGTACTACCCATGTGTGCTGGGCCTTCCCACATCAATCATTAATCAAGAAAATGTACCATAGGCTTGTGCACAGGCCAATTTGGTAGATAATTTTCTCAAGTGAGGATTCCTCTTCCAAAATGACTCTTATCAAATTGACATAAAGCTAGTCAGCATGTTATTTCAGATGCAGGACACTTCAGTATCATGATCATAGATGTTATGTGGATGTTATGTGGATCATAGATGTGTAAGATAGGAGCCTCAATACCAAGGATGTACTTTAAAAATGTGGAGAGAATCCACATAGCCCTAGGAAGAAATGTAGTTTAAAACAGTTGCACAGAAGGCTCATTCTTCTTAATCTCACCCTGATGGGAGACAGCAATTTTAATCAATACACACAATGCCAGGTGCACAAGACAGAATCACTGCTTTCTGACTGACTCCAATGCAACACCAATTCATTCTTCAATAGGACCTGGCCAAGTACACAGGGACTATGTTTTTGATGGACTGTGTCTTACTTCTGAGATTTCTGGCAGTATAGTTTGAGAATTCTCCTGTCAACTTAGAGGAGTCTCTTCAGATGTATCAGGATGGATGTTTGCATGTGGGTCTGTGGCAGAGAAGATAGGGTAATTATAACAGTTCAGTTCAAAGGAAGATATGACATTGAACTGAAGTCACAAAATAAAAGCAATGGTGAGAAAAAGGGATAAAATAGACATATTCAGGGCCTGGGCAGAAGAAAGAATTCTAATGCAAAAGGATTCTTAAGAATTTACAAAGCTGCTTATAACTGTGTGTGCTAATCATGATAAATTATCAAAATTGAACATAATAATTGGCTTTGTGAGGAAATGTATTTTTACTATTATCTATGAGCAGAAGTTATAGATAAGCTAAATGATAACCAATGTCAAGGAAATAGGCAAGTAGCCTATCCTGAAACTTAAGACCAACATTTAATCAGATTTCTAAACACACCCGAAGATAAAGTTATAAAAAACCACCAAAGGCCACTCCCTTTCTGGTATACCAACTAGTGAAGCCATGGCTTCCGTCCTAGGCAAGGTTTCCAGGAATCTAGAAGCATGTGAGGTAAAGACAGTCTGCCCAGGGCTAGAAGTTCAGAAGTCAACTGAAAGATTCGTGTAGGGTATGCAACTGGGGCCTGACCATCAGTTCAGCAAATGTCAGTGAGAGTGAGTGGCCAGCCCTTCAGAGACACTCTGGGAGACTTCCAGAGAGTGTCTAAGGTTTTATCCATAGGGATAGTGGAGGTAATTAAAGGTTAGCAACAGGCTGGACAATTATAGCTTCTATCATCATCATCATCATCATCATCATCATCATCATCATCATCACCACCACCACCACCATCATCATCATCACCATCATCATCATCACCATCATCATCATCACCATCCTCATCTGTGTGTGTGTGTGTATGTGTGTGTGCACACATGGCATGGGTACCATAACCACACTGGAAGTCAAAGGCCAATTTCATGTAAGAGGTTCTCTCCTTCTCCTTTGTGTGGCTTCTAGAGATCAAGCCCTGGTCTCCAGGCTTACCTAGCAAGTTTCTTTCCCATGAGCCACTTCACCAGCCCCATCACAGCTTCTTGACTTAAGAAAAGGAATAGTGATCACTCTATACTCATGTGCTTTTCTTATCCTTCTAATGGAACCCAGTTCTAGGCCCTTCACTGGAAGCTGAAGAGCTCCACGAAGGACAGTGTACCACTATATTTGCATTGGCAGCAAAAGAAAGACATTATCCAAGACCCAGGTAATTGGAATCCTTTCTGTAAGCATGCATTTGTTACAGTGTATTCCAGATAACAAGCAGGAATGAAGGGTGGACTTTGCAACAAGATGAAGACTTTTCTGGTTACACGCAACAAGCACACTATACTCTCCTCTTCGTGTGGGTTCTGTTACCTTCAGGCTGGAAATCTCTTAAGGCACCCATGTTTGCCAGCTCCAGGAAGGAGGCTGTAGCTAGTTATGCAATGTAATACTGGAGTGTAAGGGACCCCATTGTGACAGGAATCCCAGCAGGCAAGAATAACTTTAAGCCAATAACCTCAGCAAGGCCATTTAGCTGACATCCTCTGCTATAAAATAGATTATCACTAGTCTTACTATTTTCCTGAATTGTGATCATAATGAGATATTAAAAATAAGAAATATAGATATGTAAAAACTTATATCTTTTAAACGCCATATAAGGTAATGTTTAAAATTATATACTGAGGGTTAATTAGATGTCTCAGTGGGTAAAGGCGTCTGCTACCAAGCAAGAAAGCCTGAGTTGAAACACCAGGACCCACATGATAAAGGAAACAACCAACTCTCCCAAGTTGTTGTCTGTCTTCCACATCCGTGCCATGGCAGGTGTGTGTGTATGTGTGTATACTGACATGGTGGCACTTTAATCCCAGCACTCGGAAGGCAAAGGCAGATGAATCTATGTGAGTTCAAGCCAGCCTGGTACACAAAGTGAGTTCTAGGAAGTCCAGGGCTATTCTCTCAAAACAAAACAAAACAAAACAAACAAACAAACAGAAAAGTATACTGAAGCCTGCTCCTGCCCACTAGACTCCTAAACACCCAGGAAGATGACAGACTCAAAAAACTTAATATCTGACTAACAGAATATCTTATTATTAAAATGCTTCTGATTTGCAAACTCACTGACTCAGCTAGCTTTCATTCTAAGTTTGAAGACTTCAGTATTTCAAACATCTTAAACTCAGATGATAAAATTCTAACTCAAGTCAGTTGACCCTTCTGTTCTCTCTTTGTGAACAAAATCAGTATCCATCAATGTTACAAATGAGTAACTTGGGAGTTATTTGGCTTGCCTCCCCCCACCCGTTCACTCCCAAATTCTGTTGTTATAAACAGCATTTGCATCTGCACTAGTCACTGTTGCCTTTGTTTCTTGCTTCTTCTAACTAGTCTTCGGGTCTCTGTTTAACCCTCTCTAGTTTTTTGTTTGTTTGTTTGTTTGTTTGTTTATTGTTGCTACTGCAGATGTTATTTTTCTAAAATCTAAATACAATCCAGATATTCATAAACTCTTCAGGAAGCCCAATACAAAAATCAAAGTCCCATAGCACAGCTCACAAGACCTTTAAGATCTTGCCTACTCTCCCCCTCTGGGCCCTGGCCACTTATTTACTCTTTTGCTCCAAAATACAGATACACTGATTTGCATTTCCGAAATGTACAACCACTTTGCTGCTTCCACATGTTACCAATGCTGTTCTCAATAGCATGGCTACTTAGCTCACTCCTACAGGTTGTTTGGCCTCCTGTAGCTTGCGTTGCCTTTAGGGAGTCCCAAGGCTGGAACCCTGGGCCTTGCTAACACTGGGCAGGTGCTCTACCAGGGCACTACATACCTAGCCTTAGACTTGATGTTAGTATCACCTCTTCCTGCAAACTGCCTTGCACCACTCCCACCATAGAAAGTGCTTAGCCTCCATCTCCACATCTGGGCTTTGCTAATACTCTGAACCTGAAACCATTTTTCCACAGTCTGTTTTCTCAACCAGATGTGCTCCCTGAGGGCAAGTACTGAGACTCTTATTGTTTTTTCTCCAACAGCCCCCTCCTCCCCATCCCCCTGGAACAGAGTGGGATTACTCCTGACCCTGATCAAGTAGTAAAAGCTGGGGAGACCCATCCATGGAAGGAATTTTCTTTTGAATCGCTTCCCAGACAGGAAAAGGATCTCTTTAATTAGGCATGACCTTGAGGTTGGCCAGCAGATGGATAAAAGCAGGTCAACGGTTTAATAATAGGTCTTCTCTAGACAGATGACATTTTAAAGGAATGTACACAACTATCTGGGTATCCTTCGGTTTCAAGGCTAAAGAGAAGCAACAACAAGCCAGAGACAGTCCCTCTCCTTCAACTAAATGCCATGAGTCAATGAGAGTTTATTCCCAAGGTCCAAAGAATATCTGGTCCTTTGAGTATAAGTCAAAAGAGAAAAAGAGAGATTACTTCCCTTTGTAGTTATGTTTCTATCTCTTCTACTGTATGGGCAATCCTCTTGGCCTTGAAAACTAACAAAAGGACACTGTTCCCATGGTAACAGCATCTCCTTGCACTGACTCTGGACAAGAAAGGACCAGAAGAAAAGTGACCTGGAATGCTTTATCAGAAAACGTTGCCTTGCTTAAGAAATCTTAGAAATCCATTTGACTATCATCTTTTCCAGCAAGTTATTATAGTTGTTAAAGTGACATCAGTACCCTGACATGCGCAACTATAATTACCTAGAAATGTCAGGATGTGCTCCCTCCATCTTGTCTGACTAGTCATCCCAACCCCAGTTGCTCTCTCTCTACCCCTTGACAGAGACAAAACCCTCTACCAGCACAGAGTCCTCCACTCAGGCAGGAATCCTGGTAGCAACAAGAGCACAGAAAATCCTTTGGAAGAGTAACAACAGGGCTCCCATTCGGTTTTAGCAAAGACGATCCACTAAGATTATCAGAAGTATAGGCAGGCAGAGAAACTTGATCAACTTTTTGGCAGAAGAATATCCATCCCTCACCCCTTGTCAATGAGATTTCCATCAGACAGAGTGGACACATGCACCTACACATGTCCTGACTGGTCTGCATAATGCCAGCGGCCAAGCTTGAAGGTTATAAGTTGTCTGTAGCCTGGATCATCTTATCGATATTTTTGCAAATTCTTAGTAGCCTGAAAATCTATAACTTCAAAGGTGCTTCTGACTTGCTTTACTCTGGCCTTTGTTGGTATTAATGCCTCTTAACAAAATGTTTTCAGGAGGGCAAGAAGACCCAAGGGAGCTAAAGACACCACTACTTTTGAAACACTTTCATTCATGTTTGTTTGAAAAACACCCAAATTAGTTCCAATTATTCATTCACGGGTTTACAGAATGAACCAAGGAGAGTTGCCACAGGATATCTTAGGCTTTATGTTTTTGTTTTGTTTTGTGGTTTTAAAAATATTTCTGTGATAGGCAGCTACTTAGATTTGCCAGGTTTAACAACTGTACTCCAGTTCAGTTCAATTTGGATTTCTAATAAACAATGAAAACATTTCTGTCATAAATGTAACATAATCTTTGGGATGTAAAACACTAAAAGGGCCTTTATTGTTTATCTAAAATTCACACTTATCTGGACATCTCTACACGTATTCATTATGGTCAGAACTTGTTGAAGCAGACAAAGGAGTGAAAACCACACAGAATATGCAATGTAGTGGAACAGCTCTCTCCAGGGTCAGGTTTCTTCTGACTTTTATGCCTATTAAATTTGTATGAAATTTTCAATTTTTCATATTTGCTTTTGTCTTGAGAAATCTAATGCAAGTTGTATTTTAAATGATCTGTATAGCAGGCTTATAATTATGCCAATTTTATCCAAACAAAACTTTATTATTTTGAAATGGAGTCTCTAGTCCACTCCTCCACAGCAGTCTGCAGAAGTAGACCGCTGTAAGGCTCCCTGGTCCTCATCCTGAACATCATGCACAGGACTCCACCCTATAAGAAGAAAATCAGAATTTCCATCACATAACATGCCTGCAAATGAAAGTGCTGGTGTGGATCAAAGAGGGAAGCAAGCATGTGGGCTGAAGGAGATGAGGGAGTGTGTGCAGCAGAAATAGAACAGAAGTTGTCTTTCAAAGTGATTAGCTTTTTTTAACTCCCAAAACACAAAAACTAGGAAAAGTATAAATTAAAATTTTTTGATATATGATCCATTGATTCTTGCAGAAAATATCTTTTCTATAAATTTGGTCCATGCTGGGGTAAGTACTGAGCCATAGCAAAACAAATTTCACAGCCTCAGGCAATGCTTTCCTCACTGGAGTCTTACAGAACATAAAAAGTGTCACCGACTGAATCATGAATATTTGAGTGAATTTGCTGTATTATTAATAATAGAAAACCTAAGCCATTTTCCCATGGCAGAACAAGCAGCAGCTAAGAATTTGCATTAACAGTTCACTGAGGTCACAATCAGACACTACGTCTGTTTATGTATATGTTCATTTAACGTTACTTTCACTTTGGGAAACAATTGGTTAAAACTGGGTGATCTCTGTGGTTTTATAAATCACCCAAAGAAATGGTTCCTCGTGGATACATTGGCATTCTTGGTGAATTTACATGATTAATGAAGATTAACGGTTATTTAAAAACAACTTGCATGAAAAATATTAAGTATCCATTGTGCTAATTTTTGGCTCTTATTTGAAGTCATTTATGTAATGACAGATGCTGTAAAGGGTCTCTCAAACCAAAAAAATGATGTTTCTGAAGGGCCTACCTCTTAGTGGAAGCCTCCTTTCAACTCCTGATTTTAAAGGAATGAATTTCTGATCTCTCCTCTGTGTTCCCACCCATAGAAGAGAGGTTAACAGAAAGCCACCAATCAGTGCTAGGAGAGGCAGGCACTATTTAGGTTTTAGGCTTCTTCATTCACTTTCCTTTTTATTTTTCCTGTATTTTAGAGTCAGTATTCCAAAAATAAGAAATAAATGGTAATGATAGTATAAAACTCAAAGAGAAGGAGATTGCTGCTGCTGAGAATTTTCACAGAGAATCTAAAGCTCTCCTGGCTTTTCAAAATGTCAAGTAGAAACACAACACTATGGAGTTAGAGCGATGTCTCTGTTCCTTTGTGTTTAAGAAGAAGAAAAGAAAGGAAAAGAAAAAGAAAAAGAGAAAGAGAAAGAGAAAGAGAAAGAGAAAAAGCAACTGTCTCCTTGAGTTCATAGTGCAACCAGAGCTGATTTCTTTCAGCATGCTGAGGACATCCCCCCACTCACCCCCCCACCTCCCCACCCCACCCACCCCCACCCCTGCTAGTTTGCAGTCTGCAAGCTAAGACAAGCCAAAGAATCAAAAAAGCCAGGAGGGGAGAAAGGGGAAAGGAAACAATGGGAAGGAAATGGAAGAGAAAGGAAAAGGAGGGTGGGTTGAAGCAGGATAGAGAGAGGACAGCAGGCAGAGAGCCAATCAGTGAACTGGAGGACACAGGTAAGAATAACCTGATGCAGAAAGGCAGGAGTCAGATGGTGAAGTAGAGGTTCCAAGGACAGTGTTTTCCTGGGGAATGGTTTCAGCAGGAAGGAGCAGGAGCACTTTTAAAACCCCAGGGAGAATGGAGACAATCAAATTGTTTTATAGGAGGATGAGTGTGAGACATATTGTTAAAGCATGAAGACCTGAGTTGAGGGTCTGGGGATCCCAAGGACTGGCTGACAAACTCCAGATACCATAAGAGATCTTATCTCAGAAAATTAGACAGAGGGCCCAAAAAGATGGGTCAGCAGTTAAGACCTCTGGTTGCTCTTTCAGAGGACCTGGGTTTAGTTCCCAGCACTCATGGAAGCTTATAGCCATCAATAAGTCCAGTTCCAGGGGATTGATGTCCTCTTCTGGCCTCAGTAGGCACTATACATACCACATGGTGCACAAACTTATATATTCAGGCAAAAAACAAAGTGGAGAGAGACACAAAACTAGAAGTCAACCACTAGCCTCCATGGGCTTATTCACAGTTAAGCACACATTTGTGTACGTGTGTACACACACATACACACTGGGTTGACATACTCCTCAGACTCTGTTCTCATGTCTACACCCTTGACCTTCCTCTTGACTAAGGCTCTGTATCTTAGGGCATCAGCATTTGTCCTAAAAATGAGAAAGAGCAGAGATGATGATAAAAGCTGAATAAGCCCTGGTCCTTTAGAAGAATATTCTTTGTGCATTATTGCAACTTAGCAACATGTTCCTCTTTTGGTAATTAAAGTAGTTAAAATATAATTACATCATTCATGTGCACACAGCGTTGCCTGCATGTATATGTTTCTGAAACAATGGGGTTTGTTCCTGGAGAACACTAACTCTCCCAATCTCTGTGGTTATTAACTGCCCATAGTTCTTCATTGAGACATGAGAATGGTAAGGATCCCCCATTTAGGTTAGAGCTAAATTGTGCTGGCTAGATTTATGTCAAGTTGATGAAAGCTAGAGTTATCTGAAAGGAAGGAAACTCAGTTGAGAAAATGTCTCCGTAAGATCAGGCTGTAAGACATTTTCTTAATCTGTGATTGGTGGGGGAGAGTCCTGCCCATTGTGAGTGGTACCATCCTTGAGCTGGTGGTTCTGGATTCTAGAAGAAAGCAGGCTGAGCAAGCTATGATGAACAAGTCCGTCAGCAGCATTCCTCCATGGCTTCTGTATCAGCTCCTGCTTGTGTTCTTGTCCTGACTTCCTTCAATGATGAATTAAGATGTGGAAGTGTAAGCCAAATAAACCCTTTCCTTCTCAACTTGCTTTTAGTCATGGTGTTTCATTACAGCAATAGAAACCCTAAGAAAGACCGATATCAACTGATGTTGTAGTTGTTCAGGTCTTGTTTAGGTGTCCACGGTGTTGAGATTTCATGGGTGTAGCTTCCCTGTCACTGCTAAAAGGCACAATCTCACAGTGGAGTTCCTGGTTCTCTGGTTCCTGCAATCTTCCTACATACATCCTCTTCTACAATATTTTGAGCCTTAACTGTAGGAATTGTGGAATGCACTTAGAAATTATACTGCTTCAGGAAAGTGCAGTAATAGGTCCTCCTCTAAGATCCATGGCCTCACCAAC
Source organism: Rhynchomys soricoides (assembly GCA_019843965.1). Lineage (NCBI taxonomy): Eukaryota > Metazoa > Chordata > Mammalia > Rodentia > Muridae > Rhynchomys > Rhynchomys soricoides. Next base: position 8,836,859 of record JADRCH010000056.1, on the reverse strand, counting down.
CAGAAGCAGTTAGCTAGTGTTAAAGTAGCAGGCATGAGTCCCTCCATTACCTTATTATCCAGGAATTGAGTCCAATTACACAGCTGTTGGTTAACCCCAGGATGTAAGTGCCACTATTGGACCTTTAGGGATATCTTACCATGCTGTTCATTGTTGGTTCCATAGATGTTACAGCTGGTAGGACTTTCTTGCCTTTCTTACCAGCTTGCATATCCTAGCAGTACAATGAAAGTTATTCCTTAGTGGGGGAGGATTTCCAGCCAGTTCTAGCTCAAATCTCCCAAGTCTTATGTCCAAAGTACATGGTATATTCAGCAATAGGAACTTACCTTCAAGTTCTGGAGGGCAACCAATGGCAGCAGCAATAATATATATTGTTTTGGAAGTCTCTTGGACTCCTGTGAGAAACTTGAAAGGAAGTTTCTCATGCTCAGTACCAGCAATTTTTGTTAGATAGTTTATGACTTTTGGACAGAATGTCATCATCTCTAGTAGTATTAATATAATATAAATGTGTAATGTATAAAATGACAATATTATATATAATAAATATATATTAACAATTCCATATGTGTGTACATGTGTGTGTGTGCGTTTCAAGCATCTTAGTGTTATTTATCCCTCTTCCCTCCCTCTCCTTCTGGATCGTCCCTCCCACCTCCCCAATTAAAGACACATTATGGTAGAAGTGCTATGAAGGAGAAAATGGGAATAACTTAAAAACAAAAACAAAACTTGATTTTAACACTCCAGTTAAGGTCAGCCATACTTGTTATAATCTGGTCAATTTTTGGTGTCTCAATTTTACCACTGGGTGAGGTCATGGTTTCCTGAAAACTCTGTGTGCAAAATTTTCTCAGAATTGAAAATTAGATGTTTATTTCCAACTTCATATTCAGGCTTCGGTTATGCCATTCTTTCCAGAAAGCCTACTCAAGTTGCCCTGAAAGTCAATATCTGATATTTCAGTCCTAGATGACACCCTGACTTCAGGTTTGCAGCAAATATATTATTAGTGCATATTGTCACTATTTCAGCAACTGATACAACCCAAGCACAGATCTGCTGAAACCAGCAACTCATTTGGCATGAACTGGAATACCCAAAAGGGTAGCTCACCCTGTGCTGGTTAGTGTTTATCAACCTGAGACAAACTGAAGTATTTCATCCATCAGATTGGCCTGTGGGCATGTCTGTAGAATGTTTTCTCTACACTAATGTTTTATATGGGAGGGCCTAGCCCATTATAGAGAGTGCAACCACTGGGAAGGTGGTCCTGGGTGCTAGAAGAAACAGGCTAAGAAATTCATGGAGAGCAATGGAGAAAGCCTCTGCTTCAATTTCTGCCTCCAGATTTCTGCCTTAGCTTTCCTCAGTAATGAAATACTACCTGGATCTATAAAATAAAGTAAATCCTTTTCTCCACATGTTGCTTTTGACCATGGTGTTTTACCACAACAATAGAAAAGAACTAAAATGCCCCCAGAGCTTTCCATATGAGCATGATACACCTGGAGCCTCATCTTCCATCACCGACCTGTGTGTTCTAAGTTCTAGGATTCTAAGTTCTAGAAGAAATCACTCTGACAGGCCAGTCCTGGGCTGCTATGTAATGGCTATGGCCACCCTTACTCCAAAACCTACCAACAGCAGCATAGCACTGGGTAAAACCAACTAGATAGAAACAACACCCTACAGGCTGCCTTCTGCTGAGGTACGATCATGTCTCAACACCACTGTGAGCAGCTGCAAGTAATTTTGGCACAAATAAAAGTCAGGGAGAGTAGGGCACATGTCTCCACCATGCACTGGGGCTCTTCCAGTGGCTCTTTCCATACTCGGGCCTGAAGATAGGGGCCTAAGGATATGTCCCATGTGCTGTTTACCAACCCATCACTAAGGTCTGAGGACAGTCCTTGATGACCCTATCCTCTTCTACCCACAGCTAAAAGTCTCCACACTGTGCTACTTGAAGCTGAGATAGTGCTGGTGAAGTAGCCTGTTGGCCATCAAGGTTAATTCTAAACTGGGTCACATCTGAGTCTCTTAGCCACAACACCTGCATACTCTCAAGGGAGTACCTGGAGCCTTGTACTAACTAGTAGTAATACAATAACTGACCAAAATATAATCCAGTCTCATTTGGAGTAGAGAACTCCCTGCTTATGCTGGGAGCCTGTCTAGAGGCTCCATCATGAACACTGGCCCTAGAATAACTGTTCTGCATAAGGCTAGGGGATATGTGGTATATTCTTTCACCACTAAGGCTGGTGCTGAGCTGACTCACATCTGAGGAGGAGGATGTTCCAGGCTCACTCCAATCATAGCAGTGAATCAGGCTGAAATTTGAGTGAATTCCACATGTATGCAGGTCACTGCCCAATGCCAGGCAGGTCTAGAAGTTCCATGCATAAACTTTGCTCTAAATGTAGAGGTTTTTCATTTCTCTCTGGTCCACCATCTCATCAAAGAGGGAACTTATGTCTGCTACTGTAAGCCTAGCCAATCTGTGGCTGCAGAGGTCATAGATCCCTCAAAGAGAACCTCCTGTTGTCATTTTCCTAAATCAATATAGCTCCTAACTGAATTTAAATACATACCTTATACCCACAGGTAAGTGTAGAGGTCAGTCTTCATCAAAGACCATCACAGAGACCAGAATCTGCCAATAAGTGGCAGTGGAGTGCCCGGCCACAATCCTTATCATGCAACGCAGACACCTAAGGCTCAAGAACATGGGAGAAGACGCAGAAAGTTTGTAAGAGATAAAACCAAGATGCTTGTCACAAGACTTTGTCCTCTAGACAGGACAAGGTTGCTGCACCCCTGATATCTGGATAGCATGATTGTCTAAACAGGACCTGCATAATGACCAGAGGTGGATGGGGGAAGTTTCACAAGGCCCCACCCATCGAGGAAAAGCGATAGGTAAGTCAATGGCTGATAAAAAAGGGAAAAACTATTTTTCCAGGGGCAAATGTCCTGCTAAGTTATTCAGTTCAAGGGGACAGCCCTAAAACCTATAACCTATGTGCATAAGAAATGCACTAAATGGACTAAAAATTCTTTCTCTCTCTCTCTCTCTCTCTCTCTCTCTCTCTCTCTCTCTCTCTCCATCTGTGTGTGTGTGTGTGTGTATTCATCTGTGTATGTGTGACAATTATAGAAGAGTTTATTAATTCCATTGATTCCAGATGGGGAGAAACACAATAGGAGTTGTAGGATTTGAAAGGAAGAGGTGGAAATTATGTAAGTCCAGTACTTACATATGAAATTTGCAAAAAATAAAAATTTAAAATTAAAAAAATCACTAAAATTTCTTCTGTCTTCTGCCTAAAACTTTGGATTGTCAGATGAGGAAACACACACACACACACACACACACACACACACACACACCAAACATTCTTCTTTCAGAAGAAAGCAGATCATCTGGTTTCTTTCTCTATGCTACCCTTGGTGAGCTTCCTACATTCTGAATTCCAGGGACCACAGGCCTTGTTTGCTCAAGTATCAGCTCATTTGGCATGGTTGTGTGCTTCTCCTAGTGTCCCTGCCAGTGTGTCACCACAGATAGGCTTAGATGGTTTAACAGGAACCAAACAGTTTCTTTTTTTTTTTTTTCATACTTTATGTACATTTCAAATGTTTCCCCCTTTCCAGATCTCCCCTTTGGAACCTCCTTATTCCCTCCCCCTCCCCCTGCTACTATGTGGATATTCCCCCAACCACCCATCTTCCCACTCTCTCCGGCTTCCCTCCTTGGCATTCTCCTATACTGGGGGATCTAACACCCTCAGGCCCTAGAGCCTCTGCTCCCCCTGATGGTAAACAAGACCCTCCTCTGCCGCATATGTGGCCAGCACCATGGGTCCCTCCATGTGTATTCTTTGGTTGGTGATTCAGTCTCCTGGAGCATCTAGGGGTCAGGCCAGTTGCCACTGTTGCTCCCTCCCTGGGGCTGCAAACTCCCTCAGCTCATTCAGTCCCTTCTCCAACTCCTCCATCTGGGACCTCACACTCAGCCCTATGGTTGCTGTGAAGTGACTCTTGGGTGTTTCAAACTTTTGGGCTAATAACCACTTATCAGTGAGTACATACCATGTTCATTCTTTTGTGACTGCGTTACCTCACTCAGGATGATATTTTCAAGATCCATTCATTTGTCTGTGAATTTCATGAAGACATTGTTTTTCATAACTGAGTAGTATTCCATTGTGTAAATATACCACATTTTATGTATCCATTCCTCTGTTGAGGGACATCTGGGTTGTTTACAACTTCTGGCTATTATAAATATGGCTGCTATGAACAGAGTGCAGCATGCGTATTTATTACATGTTGGAGCATCTTCTGGGTATATGCCCAGGAGTGAAATGACTGGGTTTTCAGGTAGTATTATATTCATTTTTCTGAGGGTCTGCCAAACTGATTTCTACAGAGGTTGTAACAGCTTGCAATCCCACCAGCAATGGAGGAGTGTTCCTCTTTCTCCACATCCTTGCCAACATCTGCTGTCACCTGAGTTTTTGATTTTAGCCATTCTGACTGGTGTGAGGTGGAATCTCAGGGTTGTTTTGATTTGCATTTCCCTGATGACTAAGGATGTTGAACATTTCTTTAGGTGCTTCTTAGCCATTCTAGTTTCCTCAGTTGCAAATTCTGTTTAGCTCTCTTCCCCATTTTTTGATAGGGTTATTTGGATCTCTGGAGTCTAGCTTCTTGAGTTCTTTGTACACCTTGGATATTAGCCCTCTATCGGATGTAGGATTGGTAAAGATCTTTTCCCAATCTGTAGGTTGCCATTTTGTCCTATTGACAGTGTCCTTTGCCTTACAGAAGCTTTGTAATTTTATGAGGTCCCATCTGTCAATTCTTGATCTTAGATTACAAGCCATTGGTGTTCTGTTCAGGAACTTTTCCCCTGTGCCCATGTGTTCGAAACTTTTCCCCACTTTCTCTTCTATTAGATTCAGTGTATCTGGTTTTATGTGGAAGTCCTTGATCTACCTGGACTTGAGCTTTGTACAGGTAGATAGGAATGGATCAATTCGCAATCTTCTATATGTAGACCGCCAATGGAACCAGCACCATTTGTTGAAGATGCTGTCCTTTTTCGACTGCATGGTTTTAGCTCCTTTGTGACCATAACGGTGTGGGTTCATTTCTGGGTCTTCAATTCTATTCCATTGATCTACCTGCTTGTCACTGTACCAATACCATGCAGATTGTATCACTACTGCTCTGTAGAACAGCTTGAGGTCAGGGAGGTTGATTCCCCCAGAAGTCCTTTTGTTGTTGAGAATAGTATTTGCTATCCTGGGTTTTTTGTTATTCCATATGAATTTGAGAATTGCTCTTTCTAAGTCTATGAAGAATTGAGTTGGGATTTTGACTGGGATTGCATTGACTCTGTAGATTGCTTTCAGCAGGATGGTCATTTTAACTATATTAATCCTGCCAATCCATGAGCATGGGAGATCTTTCCATCTTCTGAGGTTTTCGATTTCTTTCTTCAGAGCCTTGAAGCTCTTGTCATACAGATCTTTCACATGTTTGGTTAGAGTCACACCAAGATACTTTATATTGTTTGTGACAATTGTGAAGGGTATCATTTCCCTAATTTCTTTCTCAGCCTCTTTATCCTTCAAGTATAGGAAGGCTACTGATTTGCTTGAGTTAATTTTGTATCTGGCCACTTTGCTGAAGGTGTTTATCAGCTGTAGCAGAACTCTGGTGGAGTTTTTCAGGTCACTTAAGTATACCATCGTATCATTTGCAAATAGTGATATTTTGATTTCTTCCTTTCCAATTTGTATCCCTTTAACCTTCTTTTGTTGTCTGATTGCTCTAGCTAGAACTTCAAGTACTATATTGAATAGATAGGGAGAGGGCAACCTTGCCTAGTACTTGATTTTAGTGGGATTGCTTCGAATTTCTCTCCATTTAGTTTGATGTTGGCCACTGGTTTGCTGTATATTGCTTTTACTGTGTTTAGGTATGGGCCTTGAATTCCTGATCTTTCCAAGACTTTTATCATGAAAGGATGTTGAATTTTGTCAAATGCTTTTTCAGCATCTAATGAAATGACCATGTTGTTTTTTTCTTTGAGTTTGTTTATGTAGTGAATTACATTGATGGATTTCGGGTATTGAACCATCCCTGCATTCCTGGGATGAGGCCTACTTGATCATGGTGAATGATCATTTTGAAGTGTTCTTGCATTTGGTTTGCGAGAATCTTATTGAGTATTTTTGCATCAATATTCATAAGGGAAATTGGTCTGTAGTTTTCTTTGTTGGGTCTTTGTGAGGTTTTGATATCAGTGTAACTGTGGCCTCATAGAATGAATTGGGTAGTGTTCCTTCTGTTTCTGTTTTGTGGAATAGATTGAAGAGTATTGGGATTAGGTCTTCTTTGAATTTCTGATAGAATTCTGCACTGAACCCATCTGGTCCTGGGCTTTTTTTGGTTGGAGACTTTTAATGACTGCTTCTATTTCTTTAGGGACTATGGGACTGTTTAGATGGTTTATCTGATCCCGATTTAACTTTGGTATTTGGTATCTGTCTAGAAACTTGTCCATTTCATCCAGATTTTCCAATTTTGTTGAATATATGCTTTTGTAGTAGGATCTGATGATTCCTCAGAATCTGTTGTTATATCTCCCTTTTTATTTTCTAGTTTTGTTAATTTGGATAATGTCTCTGTGCCCTCTGGTTAGTCTGGCTTCTGGTTTCCATCTGTGGCAGGAGACCTCTGCCTGAGCCACCAGGGCTCCATAGCCAAATAGTGCTGGGAGAAAACTAGCCACCCAGGAGTGAGGAAAAACCAGTGATAGGAAGTAAGAGGAGGAACACTGCTCAGTGGGACTCGTCGGGAATCCTTGGGACACAGGGACTGAGGAACAGCTGGAAACAGGAGCCTTCCGGTTTCCATCTGTGGCTGGAGACCTCTGCCTGGGCCACCAGAGCTCCATAGCCAAATAGTGCTGGGAGAAAGCTAGCCTCCCAGGAGTGTGGGCAATACCCAGGACACCTGGAATACCCAGGACACAGGGACTGAGGAAGCAAACAGATTCAAACAAATAACAACTTGACTCTCAGCTATCTCTAAACCTACTTCAAAGCCAGTGAGAGGTTTTTAAACCCCAGCCATGAAGCATGGCCTTCTGGAGAAAAATGTCTCAGGAGGCTGGTGAGGTGTGCAGCTGGTAAAGGGCTTGCCACCAAACCTATAAAGCTGAGTCTGAACCCCAGAAGTCACAGAGGAAAAGGAGACCCTAAACTGCCTTACATGTTGCCCTCTGATTGCCACATGGGGTCCATGAAATGTACACATCCCCACACACATGCATGCACACATATGCACACATGCAGGCACATGTACACGCACACGCACCCATGCATGTGCACATACTCAAAATAAATAAATGTGTATAGGCTGTGGGGTGAAAGAAAAGGCACAGGAATGGCTGAGAATTTCTTTTCTCTCTTCATTTCTTGCACTTTCTCCCTTCACTTCTGTGCATTGGGCATGGGACAGAGATCATTTGCCCCAACTAAAAAATTAAAATTAAAGTAATAAACATAGTTTACTATAATAACAAACTGGCTAATTACTTCTAAACTTCAGTCTCCCGGCTAAAACCCAAAAGCATGCCAAATACTTTTCAGCAATATTCCCTAGAACAATTCCATATTAATAAACCCACATCAAAGATTTTGAGAATAAGGCTCACTCAAGTGAGTCCCATGTCTTAAAAAACCTACCTTTATACCTACGACATGAAGTTGTCATAAAAGAACTGCCTTGAAATCAGCTTAGATCCAGACTGCAGCTGCTTGGACTCTAGCTTACCTACCATTGTCCCTACCATTTTATATATATATATATATATATAAAATATATATAAAAAATGTTTTGGTTTTCCAGACATATCAAAAAGAAAATAAACACACAGACCCACACAAGTGTACATGCACATATATGTGCGTGTACACATACATGTTTATATTACAATATAATATACATACTATAGTTAAAATACACAGAAATATATAAATAGCATACATAGTTATATAAGTTAGAACTGTGTTTGGATTTAAAATTATGTACATAGAAATAATATATAATAAATATGCACTTATTGTTTAAATCATAAATATATTTCTTACTCTATTTGTTACAAGTTATACATGTATCTCATAGGCATCTCTGTAACCTCAAATAACTACATTAATAGGCGGTGATAGAAATCTTGTTTTAACTAAGTATCCTCAAGGTAATTTGAATGTATAGTCTTATTCTTTGATGAAGCAGCCTCTGAACACATTAACTTAAAAACTATTATTATTCTAAGTTCTGCCAAAGCTTCCTTGGCTGGTGGGTAATGGAAATGACCTGGATATAATAGTAGCCCAGCTGCCTGTCTGACCTCAGTGGGAGAGGGTGTGTCTAGTTGCACAGTGACTTGATGTGCCAGCGTGGGTTGGTGCCAATGGGGGTCCTCCCCCTTCTAAGAGGAGAAGGGGAGGAGGGGCTGTGTAAGGGAGGACTGGGAAGAGAGGAGGACTGTAATTGAGATGTAAAGTCAATAAATAGGTAAATAAATAGAAAAGGGTAAATTAAAAAATTAAAGCTCAACTTGACTGCAAAAGAATCATGCTGATTGAAAAGGCATGTTAAATTAAGTGTCTACTTTTTCTCTGTAAATTAAGAACTTTTACTTATAAAGATTATAGTTTTCCTGTCATGTATTATGTAGAGAAAATCAATGTACTTAAAAGTAAAGGTTTCCAGTCAAAAAGAAAAGAAAAGAAAAGAAAAGAAGAGTATCTTCTTCCCAAATGAAGAGTATCTTTTGTTCTTCTCAAGATGTGAAGGCACTTCTGCAGGCAGGCCTTGTGGACCAGCTGGCTTCTCAGTGAAACCACACACCGAAGAAGCTACAATGCGAGTCCCCAGGTGGCTTTATGCAAAGCAGGTTATTCTTACGTTATCTAAAATGAATACAAACACAGTAGTGCATTCACAAAACAATAGCCTACGCTTTCCTCCTCCACACGGTTTCATAATGCTCTAATTAACTTGAATTAATCTGTTAGCTAAAGTCTGTGATTGAACTGTAGTAAGGGCCTCCCACCACATTCTAACTAGAAGTCACAACTGATCATCTTGAAATATCATCTACTTCATCAACTTGAGGCTCATTATAAAACCATCTGAAAAACTAGAATATTTTATTCATCTTCTATTCTTAGACAAAACGTATTTTTTCATAACTTTGGATAAGTGTGATAATTATTTTTCCAACTCCTGACGAAGGTTTTGTAATCAATGAACTTGAGGAAATGTCATAAAAATAGAAACGGTAAAGGACAGTGTCAATGGCGAATCCAGATGTAAATTCAGTCGTAGTGATAGATGCTCTGAGTTAGAAGAAAAATAATGTATGTGTCCTTGACTTTTCTGTAGTTAGGCAAAATATAAAATTTCCCTTTTGGTTAAAACTAGCTTTAAGAGAATTTGCACCCAGTGTTCTAATCCCTGAACTTACAACCCAAGAAACAGTTACCATCCCTTGCTTCTCCAAGCCCTTTTATGCATAGCAAAATGGTCACAATACATCACAGCCAATCTTTAGAATTTGGTAGAGAAATCTACTCCAAAGAGCTTTGTAAACTCATGAAGATAATATGAAATTTCCCAAGATCCTAAAAAGGACAATTTCTGTTCTATAGAAGGGAAATGATTTAAGGACTTTTAAAAATGAGTGCTTATTCATTGAATAGACAATGGTTTGACCGCGATTTTCACACAAGTATATAATGGACTTTGACAATGTCCACCTCCTGCTTTCTCTTCTGAATCCTACTTCTTTCTGGTTTCCCTCCTTTTCTCAAATAATCTCTTTTTATTTTCATGTCTTCTTTTGTTATAATCTAGAATGTACATATGAGAAAACATGTGATATTTGTCTGAGATTGGCTTATTCCATCTAATACCATGAGCTCTAGTTACATATTTTTTCTGAAGATGACATAATTTCATTCTTATATTTGAATAAACTTCATTGTGTATACATGCTCTTTAGCTAGTCATCTGTTAATGGACATCTGAGACCGTGTCATATCCTTTCCTACATCTTGGCAAAAGATGGCTCTGGTACTCATTACTCGGAAAATAAAATAGTCTTCCCTTCTTCCCTGTTACCCATGAAGAAAGTCTCTGTCCCTCTGGAAACTCTGTTATTATTCTTGAGGAACCCAATACAAGGATGCCACTTTTGCGATTATTTTTTATTTCCTATAATTATTTTTCTTCTGGTTTATTCCATCAGCTCCAAGACATGCTCATGTTGCTCATGGTATCTGCCCCCGACCCCAGTGACACTCAATGATATCACTGGGAGTTAATTTCTTTCCATCTCTGTATTCATTCACGCTCTTAGTATCATCCTTAAGGTAATGTCCCTAATGCTGAAGAAGTCACTGTGGCAATTCTCCATATCCACAAACCATGGCATCCAAAGTGTTAGGAAGATTGATTTGGCAGCTTTCTTGGTATTCTCAGAAGGACATGAAAGACTTCTTTCCTTAGAAGCTCACAGAAAATGAGACTATAAATATTTTATATGCTGGCTATTTTACAAACCTTCTTCTAATCTGAGTCCCTTGAATAAAGAGACTTAAATCTATGTGACTTAAATCTATGTCATGTGAGTCAATGACTATGATATGGCAGAGGAAAGCTTACCTAATTAAGACACAACTATCAAACCTGTTATTCTCCAAGTTGAGAGCCATAGCCTCCAAGTATGACAAGCGCTGCCCACAGTGATGAGAAAGAACGAATGGAAGGAGACTGGGCCATTATCCCACACATTCTTTCCAGAATTATGTGTTTCACACTCCAATGTGAGATGCCCAAACTAGAACTTTTGCTCTCCTCTGCCATCACTAGATCTGTTACCTTCTCCAGTATTTCAGTAAAATCTAATACCTATCACTTTGTTGATGACCAGAATTTAGAGATTATTTTAACTTGACTTGGTTTCCCAGCATCTTGTCCACCAGTAGGGTCTATGAGTCCCACTTACCACAGCTATGCTAAAGCTATTTGATTCTGATTGTAAGGTCACTGTCTAGGGATTTCCACTCTGTAGATTTTACTCTGTTTTCTTGTGTTCTATAAAGAATTTTAGAAAACGTATCCTAATGAGCATCAGAATCACTTATGTGCACAAACAGCAACAAAGCTATAATTGCCAATACAGAGATGAGTAAGCTCTTAATATAGTTTCTCAAAATGTCAAAAATTCCATATATTTACTAACCCCAGTCTTAATTAAACAAATAAAAAGTATGTTCAAATTCTTTTGAATTCAGGAAGAATGAAGGCAGACTTGTTACTAGAAATGGAAGCTAGGCTAACTTGGTAAAACTCTTGTCTGTCTATTATTTTTCTACATGTCACATTTTTAACATTTTTTTAAAAACATATTTGGGGATTCCTTATAATACTTTAATTTCTTTAGGTATGAAGCAGTTTTACAATCCTGCTATGTATGCAGTCTTGATTTTTAATTCACTTTATGAAGATTAGTTGTCATTTGGCTTACTTTCCCTGGGATAGGGTCATGATGGGTTAAAAGTAGACTTCATGCTGGGTTGGGTGGGAGTTGTGATTCAGAGACAGATGAACTGATACAAGTTTGCGGGCAGTCTGGCTTACATAGTAAGGTCCAGACCAGCCAAGGCTATATAATAAGATGCTGTCTCAAACAAACAAACAAACAAACAAGCTTTAATTTTATTAGAGTTGAAATTAAATAAGTGGAATGTGTGTTGAATTCTTTTTTAAAAGAGTTTTTAACAAAATGAAATCTGTAGTGCCTTTTCTTGACTAGCAATTGCTATGGGTGATCCCAGCGCATCCTGGGTTTGTGGTCTGGGATTTATAAAAAGGCAGGCTGAGCAAGCAAGTAAGCAGCATCCCTCCATGCCCCCTGCATCATGCCTCCAGGTTCCTGCCTTCACTTCTTGCTCTTACTCTCTTACTTGCTTTTACTTGTGATGGAGTGAGACCTGAGAATTGTACGCTACAATAAACCCTTTCCTCCTCAAGTTACTTCTGGCTATGGTGTTTTATCACATCGGTAGAAACCCTTATTGAAGCAAAAATGGACGCATGATTCTCAAAGGGTGAAAGAGAAATGGAAAAAAAAAACATGAAAAATGTTTATCATCCTCAGCCATCGAGTAAATGCAAGTCAAAACTGCATGGCGACACACAAACGACCCCCAGATAGCCAATACAACTGGAAGCAAGAACAGCTACACTGCAGGTATCATGATCCCCTGATTTTAAATTACCCGACAGAGCCAGAACAAAATAGCACAGAGCTGGCACAAGCTCAGCCTCATGGACTGATGAGGCAGAATCAAGAGCCCAGAGATCAACCCACACATCTACACTCAGTTGACTGTCAACAAGGAGCAAAGACTCACACTGGAGAAAAGACAGCCTTTTTCATAGTAAATGAACTCTTAACAAAATTCCACTATAGTCCCATCTACAAGAAGGAATAAGAAACAAAAAAAAAAAAAAAAAAGCTCTGATCTTTCATCATCTCTAAACTGAATTCCCCGGAGACTCAGAAAATGTTATCTTGGTGTTCTTCCCTCCACAAGTGTTCCCAAGTGGAAGTCTCACTCTGGCAAATGACAGTATCATAGAATTTGTGTTCTGAGGCCCTCTGCTTAAAGACAGTATTACGGGGGAGGGGGGTGGAATAGGGAAGGAATAAAGACCACTCCTCCAGAGACACATAAACACTCAGTCTAACTCATAAGCCCTACCACCAACACGGAAGGAGAAAGACCCACCATGTCCAAAGCCACTAAGCATCTCACTTTCCTCTCTTTCCCGTGTCAAGAGGAGATTTCCCAGGGGTTTTATGCCTTTCAAGGCTCCAGGGATGGAAAACAGAAGGCACTTAGGAAGCTTCACAGCCTCGTATTATGATGATCATTTCCTATTTTTGTTTTCCGAAGAGAACAGAGAATTAGGATTATGTCATTAAAACATCGGCTTAACCTTCTATTTGAGGTAGACAAGCGGTAGCGATGGAGTCACAGAGAGACGTCTCTGGGATATATTTTGGAAGTAGATTGACATACATTGTGGTTGAAGAAGTAGCAAATAAAAAAAGAACTAAGAATTACTCTGAGGGTTTTTTTTCCTCTCCCGCCCCCTTTGAGTAACTGAATTTCTTTGAGTGAATGCCACCATTGGGAAGAAGAATATAGTCAAGAGATCCGTTTGTGGAGTAAGAAATGGAAATTAGAAAGTTCTGATTTGGGCCACTTTAATTTCGCAGTGTTTGGTAGCCATGTAAGTGCAGACCCAGAGCCAGCACTAAATCAAGACTAACATACACTCCACATACTGTCACTTCTGGTCACCTTGCTTCCAGAGAGGAAACCTCACTGTCATACTAAGCCAGGCCTTGCATTTCTGTCAGCCATTTTCTCTCACATCTTTCAAGCTTTCTACATTTCACTGAACTGATGCTAACTCTGAATTTCCATACCCAGCCCACTTTTTCACCCCAATTTTACTACTGCCATGTGTTCTCAGTAATCATTAGACCCAAAAGAACAGAATTGCAAAACTTCTGCTGGCTGTCTCCATTGTAAAGCAAGAAACAACTCAACAAACAATAAAACAGCAGTCATCTGAATACGGTAGAATTTATGCTTCTGTAAGCCGTTCCTGCTTGCATCCTTCCTACCTGCTCTGGGACCAGCAAATAAGAAAGATTATTGAGTAGAATTAGCCCTATAACATTTGGTTGTCTTGACTGTGAATATAAAGGATGGTAAAAAGGTAACACTGCAAAGGCATTAACAGAAGTCTGGTTTTCAGACGTTCCAGTTTCAACATTAAATGATCCCAAAGTCTAAAAACAAACAAAAAAACAAAAACTATTAGTTCCCAACAATCTTTCGCCCTCAAGTTCGTTCATCTCAAACCTCCAGTTTTCGCTAATATTTTCTTTATCGTGTCTTACTTTGTCCATGCTTAAGATAGTAGAAGTCAAGCCGGGTATGATGGTGCATACCTTTAATTCCACAACTAGGGAGGCAGAACTCTGGGTTCAAGGCCAGCCTGGTCTACAGAGTGAGTTCCAGAACAGCCAACGTTACATACAGAAATCCTGTCTCAAACAAACAAACAAAAAAAAAAACCAGTAGAAGTCAAAGGAAAGGAAGAAGCAAGGGAAGGAAGTTATGTGTGAAAGTATCTTTTACTCACCTGATGTAATTGTCTTCTTGGAGGCTACTCCCTCAGTCTGCTAACCTAGGCCTACTCCAGGAAGCTTGTAGCCTCTGTACAATCTTACCAGGGCCTAGAATGTTTTCAGTCTTTGAGACTTACTGCTGAATAAGCTCACCCCTTCTAGTTCTTTCTGGACTCCGGCTGACTTGTTCAACTCAGCTGTTCTGGTTCAAACTCCTCTTCCAGATGACTTATTCAATCTGGTTTTCTCTCAGCCCCTATTTGCTCTGTTTGGCCTCATACTAACTATGGCAGTATGTTCTAATCTTCTGGCTCTTATGTATTCTTTTTCTGGTTCTGTCTTTACCTGTGTCTAGCTTGTTCTCTCTTCAATCTATCTCTATAAAACTCTCCCAGTAAAACTGCCTCCTTCTCCCTCTCTGTGCTGCTCTACTCTCCCCCTCTACTGTCCTGCTCTCCACAAACTCTACTGTATTCCTGTACTGTATTCTCTTCTTCTGTACTGTCTGTAGCTTCCCTTTCCTCTCCTCTTGAGAGCTGGGCATATCCAATTCTGTCAAATCTTTTTCAGATTTGTTCGTTTGTCTCCCCCTCAATTCCACATCACTTTCAAACATGGCTGCTTCCTTCTACAAACTAACTTTACCTTCACTGTTTGGGATTAAAGGTGTGTGCTAAGGGCTGAGCCACACCCTAACTAGAAACAGGTTTAAACATCCTGTAACAGCTGTAGTTTCATCTCCACCCTCTCAAACTTTATATCATTCTAACCCAAAGTGCTATTTAGAGCAGTCTGATGTTCTCTCCAGTGAATGCCATGGTGGACTATATACATAATTCATGTTACTTAAGAAAAGCCATGACGATGAATACGTAGGTATTTCTTAGATCTCCTCGGAAACGGTTTTTGGGAGTAGAGCATCTCCACTGATGTTAGCAAGGGGAATGGAGGCACAAACCACGAGAGGAAGACAGAAGTGATGCTACCTAGAAAAAAATGCCTTGAACTGAAGCAGCTCCAGTCTGACTCGTAGCTCACAAGGATGCTTGCTTAAGCAGTGGGCACTCTTGTGTTCAACAGAAGTCATTAGAATCTGTGAACAGGAATTGGAATTTCACACCTGATGAACCCTCAGAGCAAGTGTTTGTAGTTACTTTTCTGTGATAAACACCATTACAAAATGGCTCCTGGAGACAAAAGAGGTTCTTACATCTCACAGCTTAAGTCTGTTGTGAAGGCAAGCAGGGTGGGCACTCAAGCAGGAACCTGGAGGCAGGAACTGAAGCAGAGGTCAGGAAGGAAAGCTGCTTACTGGCTTGCTCCCTGTGACGTCCGTAACCTACACTTGTATACAAGTTAGGACCAGGAGTCCAGGAGAGGCATCACTCATACTGGGCTGGGCCCTCCCACATCTATCATTAATCAAGTAAATACCCTAGACGTGCCTACAGGCCAATCTGAGGGGGCATTTTCTCAGTGACGTTCTCTCTTCCCAGATGACTCCAGATTATGTCAAGTTGACAAACAAACAAACAAACCCTAAGCAGCACACCAAGTAACACCAGATACAAGTGATTCTAATCTGGCTAGCCAGAGTCGGAAACACCACCATGACTTTCCCCAGTGCTCACCTCCATAAGAAATTAATTTGTGTTGCACAACTTGGTCTTTTGGTATAGACAGAAATATTTCCTTTTTTAGAAATTACTAAAAATATTTATAGCTTGACGAAGCTAATTTAAAACACACAGGAAAGGCATGCCATTTCTTGGGTTCTCTGGGCTGCAGCTGTAGGAATGGCCGCTTGTCCCTCAGCAGTGATGGCCTAGGCAGGAGCCCTCTGTGAAAGCATTTCTGTACTCAAGATGACCACTGAGCAGACCACAAGGCCTTTCTGCACACTGGGTGACTGTGGGTGACAAGATGAAATTGTTTCCTGTCCCCATTTTCCCTAAACTTTCCAGGCATTTGGGCGTCAGCATCATTATTCTACAGTGAGGTGGTTTTTTGTTTTGTTGGTTTGTTTTGTTTTTGTTTTTATGACCCGGAAACGTATTTTATAATCTATTTCCTAATCTATGAAAAGCTGAATCTTACCCCTGTTTTGTTTTGTTTTTTTTAAAGACTAACTAAAATTTGTTCTGAAAAATAAGTGTGATTAAATAAAACAACTGGAAAAATATTTTCTTTGTTCTGCTGAGAAAACTCCACAAAGCCTGAGGACCCCAGCCAGCCTGGCCATTAGGAATCCTGGCCAAGGTAGGAAGGCGGCCACACTTACCCTCTCCAGCCGGAACAGCCATAAGACATTCTGGTCTTTTTCTGCTCCTTGGATAGAAACAACCGCTATTAGCTCCTTTAATAGCTCCAGAGAAGATGAACTCCATCATCCCTCTGCATACTAAAGGAATCATTTTTTTTCTCTGATGGAACTAGCAATACTTCTTGTGGAAAAACTATTTTGTCATACATTTTAAAAAGCACACAAGGAGAAGCAATTTACTAGCTCCAAAATGTACAAAGAAAAAAAGAAAAGGAAAAAAATCCAAAGAGAGGTGAGAGGAGAGGAAAGGAGAAGTGAGGGAAGGGAAGGGAAAGAAATGGTTAGGGAGGGAAGGGAGAGGAAGGGAGAGGGAGGGGAAGAGAGGGGAGGGGAAGGGAGGGGAAGGGAGGGGAAGGGAGGGGAGGGGAAGGGAGGGGGAAGGGAGGAGGAAGGGAGGGGAAGGGTGGCTATCAGGAAATGAGAAGATCCACTAATCACATTTGTTCTGAGGACATGCTAAGCTGATGCTGATTTCACACTCCACATTTGAGGCACATATGTCTCTTGATAAAAGCAAAGGGAACGAAATTATAAAGGCTGACAATGTCATCACCATAAAGAGCTCTGAAAGTTATTGTCTTAAAATAAGTGCCTGGGAGGCCTGAGAGGCCTGGATAGTCTCACCCACACAAAAGCCATTTCTTTTGTCATCTTCTTATTTAACTACGCTAATCCCCAGCGAAGTAAGTGTGGGGTTCTGATGAAGTGCAATGTTGTGAACCATGACATTTAACAGATGAGCCTGCAGTTCCTCCAAATGAGCTATTGCTCTGAGACTGGGGGAGCGAGTGCAAAAGCCTGAAATGAATCACACAACCAACATACAATGGCACAAAGGATGACTCACTGGGTCCCAAAGAAAATAAGTAGGAATGAATGGGTAGAGCTCTCAGGGAATCATGGTCCCAATGGGCAGTTTATTGGTCTGTATCACACTGAGCCTGCAGCTGAAGGATGCTACAGGAAGTGCTGTGATGGACAAGGCTTAAGGGAACTACTCCTTCTGGGATGGTGGTACTGTCATGGTTGCTTGTCTTCTGAGGCAGAAAGGGCCCACTGCAGTAAAACCTCTGAGTAAGTGCAGTGGATGATTTATCCAGAAGGCTGCACAGCTGGCATCAGATAAAACATTTGGGATTATTTTACTTGTATGATACCTAGAGGCAGCATTCTCTCTCTCCAATTCAAAATCTAAACCATCCCTGTCATTTCAGGCTCCTTAATGAAATCTGTTTCTCACAGGATGTCTCGGTCTTGGAAATAGTATGTGATTCCCCTACCAAATGGAATCACCTACTTTTATAACTTCTTCTATGGGGTTGGGAAGAGAAAGAAAGAAATTCGCTTTAAGAAAAGAAAACTCTCATGATGCAAGTCAAGTGATAAACATACGCTAACCAGGATGGCTGCGAGCCTATCCTATTTAATGCTTGAGTGTTGGTCAACTTTACTTTTTGAATCAGTTTTTAAGAAGCAAAATCAGTATTGTGACTATTACTATCCATATCTCAACTATAGGTTCCAAAACTATTTTTAAGAAATTAGAAAGCAAGTTAAAGCAAGTCCCAGGAAGAGCTCCAGTTAGAAGCCCAAACATTAGCACTCTTTGCAACTGGTAAATGAGCATCTTGCTCACATTCATTATAACCCACAGGCAAACCACATCTTTAACTTTTCCCATATGTCCCGGGTTTGCATGGTGACAATACTGCTGCTTACCACCATTTTTTCACTTCATCTAGAAATAGCCAAAGAATTGGATGCTATTTCTAGCATGCCAGGAAGGACGCCTTGGATTCTGTACTCACAAGAGTCTACAAATGCAAGAGGGTTAGCACTCCTTTTTTTAGGTCTAAATGACCCCCTCTTGCTTTGCAATGGAGCTTAGAAAACACAGATGACCAAGCTCAAGTTCTCTATAAGATGTGCAGGTCTCCAGGAGCCCCCATCAGTGGTACCTCAGAAGAACTGAGAAGTCTGGTTCTTTTATGTCCAAAGCAGAGGAGCCTCTAAATCATTGAGACTCCAAAAGACTCAGGCCACATGGGCTCTTCAGTTTGAGTGGACTTTTGTCAAACTGCTAAATCTTATATGAACTCTAATGAAATCTGTTTCTCACAGGATGTCTCAGTCTTAGAAATAGTATGTGATTCCCCTACCAAATGGAATCACCTACTTTTATAACTCCTTCTATGGGGATGGGGAGAGGCAAAAAAGAGAGAAAAAGGAAGATATTTCCTTTAAGAAAAAAAATTCTCACACAGGAAGCTGTGGTGTGTGGGTAGCTAACATTGCTTCCACTTGGTAGTTTATGGAAGGTAGCATAAAGTCATAGAGGAGAAAGCTGGTTCTTGGTAGGAGGTCCTGAAGTACTACATCAGAGATCACTTTAGGTGTCAAGATGGTCTCTTCTTAAACCACAGCATTGATGCTTTGGCATAATTAACACAGCAAAAAACCAAAAAAACAAAAAAAAAATCACACCCAGTCCTCACTACCAAACCAAAGAACATTAGTGTTCTTGGGTAGTCTACTATATATACATATCACCTCCTCAGACCCTTTATGATGTAGGCTTTTCCATCTAAGGACACTTTCCTAAGAAGTCAAGCATTTGTTGAAACCTAGTGTGTGTACATTCTGGTGAAGGCAAACTACTGTTTAGGATTATGTATTGCATTACCTTGCAATGTAAGGCATTCCAGGCACAAAATCAACTGCAAAAAATCGTCCGTGGAATGCAATCACCTCTATGACAATAACGAAGATGGTGTTAGATTACCACACATTTCCTTCCTAAGAACTGAACTGCTGATTGTAAGCAATTTCTTGGGTGGGTTTAATCAAGTAAAGGTTATCTCAATGAAGTCATGTTTACAAAGCATTTCATGACCCGTCTGATTGTTAGACATTATTGTTATTTTATTCTTACTTATATGTATGTGGTCTGCTTGTGTGTGGATGTCTTTGGAAGCCAAAAGAGGATATCAAATCTCCAGGTGCTGGGGATACCAGGCCGTTCGTGGTGAGCCATCTCATGTGGGTGCTGGAAATCAAACTCCGGGCTTCTACGAAAGCACTTTTAGCCAATAAGCAATTTCCCCAGGCCCTTAAAACCTTTATTCAGTGTTCAGAAGAGCTTGGTTGGGATTTCTTGTTGATTTCCAGAGTGCAAACAGAACTCATATGCTCTCTTTAGTTAAAACATGTTGTGGTTAGCAAAACCTAACCACGCAGACTCAGTCTCTGAGCTATTTTAGATGATTTGTAGGTAAGTCAAGAAATGTGTCCGTCAATGCCAAGCAGAAAACTAGACACCACTCTTAAATATATTCTCTTCCAAGTTAAAAACAAACAGACAACATATCTTTTCTATCAGTGTGGAAATTCCAATTTTTCTGACAGCAACGTGTAATACTAGATTCCTAGTTAGAAATTAAACTTGCTTCCCTGTGCAGTGATACTGGCAGGGATGGGGGTAGGGTGTTATGGGAGATGCCTGGATTTTGTGGGCTCTTGTCCTCAAGACAGAGATGAATGGCTTACTGCAGGAGTGGCTTTCTTATATGAGTGAGGTCTTTTCTTGCCCACTGGCTCTGTCTTATCTTGTGATATCCTCCATCTTTTTAAGATCCAGCAGGAAACCCTCACCAGAGGGCATTCCCCAGATCCTGGGCTTCTCTGCCTCCAGGAACACGAGGTTGCTAAACTTCTGTTCTTTGTGCCCACTCTTGGGGATTCTATTATGGGAATAGAAATGGACTAAAGCAACCCTGACTCACTATGTGACTCATCTTCTTCTGAAATTCGAAATTCATACTAATTAAAATCCTGGCCTTTGTAGTCATTAGTGTCATTGTTAAAATAGATACAGGCATTGGGATATCTATGATCACAGAATTATGTTCTGACAGAAATGTTCATGAAATAAATGCCAAATTTAAGACTCCTAAGTTCACCAAAAAGTGAATTTCTTCTTAAATCTGTTCACACTGTTTGGCTTTTTTAATTCACAGTGTCCAGCTTAATGAAGAACATGCACTTCGGTAGTGTCCCACATCAACCTAACATGGTGCGATACTGTTTATGCAGAAGCTAATGAATACTGCAAGGGAAATGACTGTTAATCAGAGTTTTATCTCCAGGAAGAAAGTTAAATGCCCCATAGCATTTGCACAGCCTGTATCTATTAACAAACTATTCCAATGGGTGCTTTCTGGAAGAAGCAATAGGAATGCATGTTTCTCCCATCTGAGGTGGACTTTACAGATGTAGTATCACCATAGGAAAAAGAAGCAGCTGGGGAATTATAGGATTGCATCAGGATAAGTTTTCAGAACAGAACTAACTGTCATAACTACTTAGTGGCTCTTGTCACTGTGACAGAGCAAGAATATTCCCTCTAGGTCCTGCTCCTGAATTCTCTCCTTTCTCTCCCTCCTAGTCACAGAATAAAGACAGAAGTATTTGACATATTTCCTTCTGTGGAAATATGTCTCCTTGACATTCATGCCACATAAGGAAGGGGTGCTGAGTACTAGCTATTCTAATACTGAAGTCAGAACAGAAGTCTGAGTTCCAGCTATGTAAAGTAATAAAGAGCACAGTGTGGGCTACAGCAGGACCACAGAGCTGATTCTATGTCCAAGGTAGAAAGGAAGGGACTCTGAGTACAGCAATCAACCGTTGCTCCCATGCTCACACTTAATGGAAAGTGAAGGTTCACTAAACACACTAGACACACTCTGCCACTGGTCTCCTGTATCTTGGGATACAGGAAGGGATGAAGGCAAAAATGATTCCCCCTGCTTTCAGTGTCTAAGCAAGGAATAAAAGAGATACATGATTAGAAAGAATTTAAGCCCCCTTATTTAAATACGTTGGAGTGGAAGGTTACTTGGGAATTGTTTCGAAAGCTCTTTCTTCTTACAAGAAAAAGCATGCATAGTGACCATAAAGAACATTCACATTCAGCAACATAACAGGGGGGGGGGGACTTTACTCACCAGATGTGGTTTGATTCTACTTAAATATACCTTTACATTTCTTAGTAAATCAGTAGTTTTGTTATATAAAGAAGTACAGAATTTTGCAGTTACATCTTCACTGAAAGCATGTAGAAGAAATGCTACAGCAACTTGACACAAGTTAGTTACCTGGGAAAAGGGAACCACAAATAAGAAAGTGTTTCCATGAGATTGACCTGTAGGCAGGTCTAGTACATGTTCACAATGATATCAGAAAGCCTGGCCACTGTGAGTGGTGCCATCCCTGACAAGTGGCCCTGGGAGGTCTAAGAAAAGTGGCTGACCATAAGCCTGAGAAGTAAGCCAGTAAGGTGCACTTTGCCATGGCTTCTGCTTCAGCTCCTGCCTCTAGGTTCCTACCTTGAGTTCCTGCCTTAAATTACCCCAGTGAAAGTGTAAGATGATATTAACCAGCTTTTATGTTCTAAATAGAAGCTGAAGACACAGCCTAACCCCAAGTTCACTCATTTGTTCCTTCCGAGAGGCCTTGTTTTCAACGCTGGGGCTCTGCTTAAGTCACTCTTTGATAATTTCCATTAGTTCCCATGTGCAGTAAGTTCTCTGCCTACAAAGACAGGTATTAGTAGAAATGGAGCCTTGCCAACCAATATCAAGAATGATTCCTGTCCCTGGTGCTCTCATCAAATATATGCACATGACACTCACTGGCTCTAGGATTCCAAGTTCTTAGTCTCTGTACTACTATGTCCTCAAAACCTAAGGGACTATGTAGCTCACAAACAAGATGGAACAACAATTGTTATGATTCACTTATTTTTTAAACAACAAACTAAACAACCTTTTAAGTTTAAAATAATTATAGTCTCACAGAAAGCTGCAAAAATACTACAGCCAGACAACCATCAACAAACTTCCTCCACCAGTAACACCCCAAGTAGAGCTACGGCATATCACAGATTTTGTGTATATCAATGCAAAATCACACCAGCAAAGTGTTGTCATTCTATTACTTGCTTTAAAGTCTTCATCTCTCAGCCTATGCTCATTTTAGAGCACTTTTATGTAATGTATATTTCTATACAACCGCCTATGCAATAGAGACAGACAACCACTTCATCTCTTTTCGATGGTTACTTTGTATTTTGACCCCTGCTGTAACTGACACCTGTCCCCTGGCAACTACTAATCTTTTATCCTCTACAATTTTATTTTGATATTGTATTTTAAAATATGTATGTATATATACCATATTTTTTGTATATTTTGACTTTTTCAGCAGCCTTATAGCACTTGAGGTCTATCAAGACAGGGTTCACATGCCAACAGCTCATTTCTTTTCACTGTTTAGGCATCAAAGTTTGCTGAACAGCTGTAGCAACACAGGGACCGTTTCCATCTCAAAGGTCATTCTCCTCCTCTGGCTACATAAGTAAACAGTAAGAAGGGCTGAAAACAATCCACCCACAATGCAAGGGATGTAGGTTGAGGAAGAGCTAGGCAGCTTCCAGTATAAGAACATCTGTGTACAAGTTTTGTGTTATGTATAAACTTTTTTCTCTAGGAAAAATAGGTGCAGCTGCTGGTTCCAGGGGCAGTTTTCCAGAATGACTGTATCAGTTTTCATTCCAACAAGCACATAAGAAACCAAGTTATTTCAGGTACACTGCAACACTTGATTTCTTCACTGTTTTGTTGTTGTTGTTTTTGATTCCTTGTGAGTTTCACATCATGAACCCCAAACCCAATTATCCCCTCGACCCTCCATATCTGCCTTCTGCCATTGCAACATCCCAGTTTCATTATTTCTTGGTTTAGTTAGCCACAGCAGAAGGTATGCAATGATATGCCATTGTGGTTTTGTTATTTTTCTACTGGCTAATGAACATGTTTTCATGAGCTTACCTGCCAACTCTACTCCCTCATGTGGTGAAATAGCAGTTGTTTTCCCCTAATTTGAAACAAGGTTGTTTTTATAGATTTGTTTTTGTTGTTGCTGGTGGTGGTGGTGATGTCTGTGTGTGAGCGTGGGTGTGTGTGTGCGCGCGCATGCGTGTTTGTTTAGGGCCTGGAGCTTGTTGTTCATACTTAGAATGAGCCTTTCACTGCCACAATTTTCTATTGATTGTTTTCTTTTTTTATTTATTTTTCATATTTTATTTACATTTCAAATGTTTCCCCCTTTCCAGATCTCCCCTTTGGAATCTCCTCATTCCCTCCCTCCTCCCCTGCCACTATGGGGGTATTCTCCCACCCACCCACCCACTCTCGTCTACCCTCCTTGGCATTCTCCTATACTGGGGAATCTAACACCCTCAGGCCCAAGGGCCTCTCTTCTTCCCTCCCCACCCCCCGATGGATAACAAGCATATGTGGCCGGCACCATGCGTCCCTACATGTGTATTCTTTGGTTGGTGGATCAGTCTCCAGGAGTATTGGGGGGGTCAGGCCAGTTGCCACTGTTGCTGCCTCCCTGGGGCTGCAAACTCCCTCAGCTCCTTCAGTCCTTTCTCCAAGTCCTCCATCTGGGACCTCCTACTCAGCCCTACTGTTGCTGCGAAGTGACTCTTGAGTATTTCAAACTTTTGGGCTAATAACCTCTTAACAGTGAGAACATACCGTGTTCATTCTTTTGTGACTGTGTTACCTCACTCAGGATGATATTTTCAAGATCCATCCATTTGTCTGTGAATTTCATGAAGTCATTGTTTTTAATAGCTGAGTAGTATTCCATTGTGTAAATGTACCACATTTTCTGTATCCATTCCTCTGTGGAGGGACATCTGGGTTGTTTCCAGTTTCTGGCTATTATAAATAAGGCTGCTATGAACATAGTGGAACATGCGTCTTTATTACATGTTGGAGCATCTTCTGGGTATATGCCCAGGAGTGGAATAGCTGAGTCCTTCTCCCTGACTTCAAGCTGTACTACAGAGCAGTAGTGATAAAAAAAAAAAAATGCATGGTATTGGTACAGTGACAGGCAGGCAGATCAATGGAATAGAATCAAAGACCCAGAAATGAACCCACACCCTTATGGTCACAAAGGAGCTAAAACCATGCAGTCGAAAAAGGACAGCATCTTCAACAAATGGTGCTGGTTCCACTGGCAGTCTACATGTAGAAGATTGCGAATTGATCCATTCCTATCTCCCTGTACAAAGCTCAAGTCCAAGTGGATCAAGGACCTTCACATAAAACCAGATACACTGAATCTAGTAGAAGAGAAAGTGGGGAAGAGTCTCGAACACATGGGCACAGGGGAAAAGTTCTTGAACAGAACACCAATGGCTTGTAATCTAAGATCAAGAATTGACAGATGGGACCTCATAAAATTACAAAGCTTCTGTAAGGCAAAGGACACCGTCAATAGGACAAAACGGCAACCTACAGATTGGGAAAAGATCTTTACCAATCCTACATCCGATAGAGAGCTAATATCCAAGGTGTACAAAGAACTCAAGAAGCTAGACTCCAGAGATCCAAATAACCCTATCAAAAAATGGGGAAGAGAGCTAAACAGAGAATTCTCAACTGAGGAAACTCAAATGGCTGAGAAGCACCTAAAGAAATGTTCAACATCCTTAGTCATCAGGGAAATGCAAATCAAAACAACCCTGAGATTTGACCTCACACCAGTCAGAATGGCTAAGATCAAAAACTCAGGTGACAGCAGATGTTGGCGAGGATGTGGAGAAAGAGGAACACTCCTCCATTGCTGGTGGGAATGCAAGATGATACAACCTCTCTGGAAATCAGTTTGGCGGATCCTCAGAAAAATGAACATACTACTACCTGAGGACCAAGTTATTCCACTCCTGGGCATATACCCAGAAGATTGTTTTCTTACTATTGGTTTTTAGGTAATTCTTTGATGGCCAGTTTCTCTCTTAGAAGACACTAAGGACACATTTTCAAGTGCTTGATAAGGAAACTGGAAGAATGCCTTCTGAAGCCACTGATCATGAATCAAGGCAAATTTGTATTCTAATACAAGAGAGACCAGACTGTTTTCTCTTACACAGCAGCTGTGCTCTAACACACTGCTGTTCTTCCAGGCTTGCTCTGCTGAAGAATTACAGTAGTTGCACTTGCGATTTCTGCTTCACCAATACCATGTTCCTTATATAAATTAGCAGTATTTCATACTCTGGTCAAATAGGAATTATTATTGTGCATCAAAGTATGCAGAGTATAGAAATTCAAGGACTATTTCTCCATCTCAGAAGTGACACTCCTCCCCTGGCTATGTAAATAAATAGTAGCAAAGACTGAAAAGGATCGCCTACAACACATAGGATTTAGGCTGAGGGGGATGTAGGTAACATCTGGTATTTTTATGACAATGGAATCAAAGAACATCCATGTACAAGATGTGTGTGAGTATAAACTTTTCCTTCTCTAGGAAAAATACTCAGAATGCACCTGCTGGTCACATGAAGCCCAGACCTTTAAAAGGCAGAAGTATTACTGAAGTGGAAGTTTCTGGTAAGTATCATGTGATGCAAGGCAAGTCCAGTGGACAGACACATGATGTTTGAAGAGCATAAATAGGTCTCAATGGACAGTGACTGCATGCTTGCATACCTAGCTTTGCAAGGGCTTCATTGGTCTCAAGTCTTGGCTGATCTTTGATTTGTTTCCTGGTTACTCTCGCTGACTTGTTCATGCGATTTGGAGGAAGCCTGGGTGTTACTGCTGGATTGTGCCACTGCTGCTGATTCATGTTTGGTTTCCAGACATTACTGAACTGGACTGCTGGTATCCTGACAAACAGAGATGGAATCACCCCAAAGAACTACTTCTAAATAAGACCACATCCCTTTACCCTATTTACCATCTTTCCCTTTCCCTTTGGACAATGGGAGAGAACGGGGAGGGGCAAGCATTTGAAAACCCTTATTAAAAATGTTTTAAAAAAATCTAAGCCTACATATTACTAGTTTGACTAGTTCATAGCTTCCATACCTAACTCTAATGTCAGGGTGATCCAGAATAATCTCCCTGAGGGCTTCCTCCCCCGCCCCAAAACATGCAAATAAAAGGGAGAAATTGCACTGGCATTTTACAGGTTCCAAGCAGCCCTGAAAACAGAGGTCTTTGTTCAACATAATAATCCCCAAATTAACTTAACCATGGGGCTTTTTAGATAAAATCAGTACTACTCCTAATCAGCAGCCCATTTTAAGGAGCCCTACAACTACACAGAAATTTAAAACGCTTGCTACTTTTGTAAACTATTTCTGAATTGAAGGGCACTACAGTAGAATTCATGTGAATTCAGTAATAAATGGTTTACCACATGGCATGAGAGCATGTTACTAATGAAAAAAACCCTAATCAAACTTTGTAAAATTTTGCATGCAATCCAGTTACATATGTGCATTTATATGTAATTATTTACATATGTGATATGTGTGTGTGTGTGTGTATATATATATATATATATATATATATATATATTGCACATATTGCACAAATATATAGTTTGCCTTTGAACTCTGAAGATCACCGAGTCTGAGGGCAAATAAGATTAAAGGGAACAAAAAAAATCTTGTTTTTTAAAGGATTTATTTATTTACTTATTTATGTGAGTACACTGTAGCTGTCTTCAGACACACCAGAAGAGGGCATCGGATCCCATTACAGATGGTTGTGAGCCACCATGTGGTTGCTGGGAAATGAACTCTGGACCTCTGGAAGAGCAGTCAGTGAGTGCTCTTAACTGCTAAGCCATCTCTCCAGCCCCAGAACAAAAAATCTTAATATTCCTGACTTTCACTTTGTATGGCTTACTAACCTGAAAAGTGAACGATACAAAGGCACACAGTGAATGTTTAACACCTACCTAAGGATTTTGGCCTCCTTTAACTCCATTTACTGTCTGCACAGCCTGAGAGGATGCTGTTACCCCCTCCTACATTCATCATGAGCATCAGACCCCAATTCCCCTTTCCCTGTCCGTGAATCCCACACTCTGTGGCATTTAAAGACTTGGCAGCGACAGCAGTAATGAAAATGAGCTAAGCATACAGATATGGGCACATATCTCACTGGGACCATACTGTAAGCCATTCTTTCCTTCAAAGTTCTCCATTTCTACTATGATTGGATATGAACCAAGAACATGATTCTGTGTTATAGCAACAGCACAAAGGACTAAGAGACCCTGAGTGTGTCATGGATGTTTCTCTTTGAAGAAAAAGCAAAATTCACATTTCCTTTCCAATTTACTAATACTTCCACTTTGCTGATCTGAAAATGAAATACTAGAACCATAAACTGAATGGTTCTTACTGGTAAGTGTATCTAGTAATTTATTTTAAACTTATTTTCAAAATCCATATAGGACTTATTCAAGGACAGGGACACACACCTTAGAGACAGACTTTTGTCTAAAATGTAAAATTAACAAAAACTCAATGGAGCTGATAACTAAAGAGCATCCTGTGATATTTATTTTTAGTTTACCAAGTGCATTCAAAGGACTCATACATGTTGGTAAATGCCTGTAATCTCAGCACATGGGAGGCAGAATTCCAGATTTGTCAATCTACACAGTTTACAACCTGGTCAGAGACCATGGCTAAAATAAACAAGAACCCAAAGGGCTGAACTAAAGCATTTAGTAGTGTCAGGCATATGTGGTTTTATGAAGGGGCTTACTATTTCATAATTTTTCTCATTTTGTTTGGACTGTACATTGTGCTTTCTTCTCCTGATTCTTTTTAACTTTGTTTTCGCTGTTGTTTTTCGGAAGTAGTTCTTTTCAAATTGCAGGTCCGTGTCCCTGGGCTGTCTTTTCACATGAGTCAGAGACCACCAAGCTGAAGTTTCAGAGCTAGCTACAGAGAGATGATTGGGGGGGGGGGGGGGTTGTTTTCAACCTGTGGGTCTCAACCCCTGGAGTAGGAACTGGATAACCCCTTCATGGGGGTGGAAGGCCATCAGAAAACACAGAAAGTTTTGATTCATAACAATAGCAAAATTACTTATGAAGTAGTAATGGAAATAATTTTAGGTTGGGGATCACCACAAAATGAGGAACTGTATTAAAAGTTTGCAACATTAGGAAGGTTGAAAAAACCACTACCTTAAAAGTGACTGGCCAGTCAAGTGGATTTTATTGAGGAACTGAAAATTTGGCATTTCTCTCTTGGTATCTTCACAGGATATTCCCATGCCACATACGAATTGATAGATCTTCTAAATCTGGGTGGACTCAACAGGTACAGGGCCCACATAGCAGTTCCAGGTCCAGGTGCCCTGTGAACTGAAGCCTCTGAAGCTGCTCCTTACAGAAACAGCCTCTGCAGGTGAGAATGCAAAGCTAGATAGCAGAACTCTAGAAGCTTCCTACCCAGTCAGAAAAACCTACCCAATGTTCAACGACATATGGATGCATAATGAAACATGGTATATCTACACAGCAGAATATGCAGCTATTAAGAAAAATGAAATTCCTAAGTAGATGGACCTGGAAATAATCATCCTGAGCGAGGCAACCCATATCCAGAGAAGATAAGTTTCACATATTTTTCCTCTCATTTGTGGAATTTAGTTTTGAATCTTTAGATCTATATTTCATTTGGAACAGAATACCCACAGAGGTCAGGAAATTATTAAGAAGTGGTGGACAGGGGCTTTCAGGAGAGGGGAGATAGAATACACTGGTAGAAGAGATTAAAGGAGGCACAGCTTGGCATTACCTTAAGGACACCTTGACCTCAGCACGTCTCCAATCACTGTTTCCAACTTCTCCTTGGAAGATGGCTCTACTTTGTCCTGAAAACATCTCTGTATTAACAAAGCTGAAGTATCTGGACTACAAGCTTTTTAATCCTAAACATAGAAGTAGTCTTTTAAATTTCTTTTTCTTGGTAAACTGTTATAGATAAATGACAGTTTCAAAGACAGCCTGCTGTAGTTGAAGGGGAACCATACTACAGAGAGAGAAGATGACATTCTTAATGGTCACTTTCTGGGCTTCACTTTCTTCTGTATATAAAGGTAAGCCAGTAGGGCTTCTTTATATCTACAATTTTAAGAAACAGCCATCAACGATGGATAGATAGATTAGAGAGAGAGAGAGAGAGAGAGAGAGAGAGAGAGATATCTCACTATGTCCTTCAAAAGAGCTGCAGACAAGCTACCTCACCCAAGGCTGGCCTTCAAACCAGGTTGTTGTTCCCACATAAAGCAGGATTTTCCAAAGAGACATGTTTTTAGAATTTAGAGACTTAATTAGTCAACAAATTCACTTGACTTGACTTGTAGTTTTCTTGGTTTCTCATCTTAACACATTCTCCTTCACACGGCATCACCTTTCTAGACTCAAGTTCTAGGCTTGTCAAGGTGAGGTTTAAAGGGCCTCTCTATTCTAGCAATCACACGAATTGATGACTCACAGATTTTCTTCAGTTCTATTGGTTTTCTTAAAGCTATGCAGCTAGAGATGGATGAGTGACTACAGGAAGAAGGTACTGTTAGGGAAAACTCCCATCATCCTCCTTGGTTTTCAAGGTGATATATATCAGCTGTCACCTTCATGGACTCATTCATGAAAAACTGAAGTTCACAATGGGGCTTATCTTTCACTTTTCTCACAGGAGCATTTTTCCCATATGAAATTTTGTACAATAGCTCACTACATAAAATAGACCATACAGGACAAGCAATCTGGCCATGGTTTATAAAGGAAAGACAAGAGCCCATGCTGTCAGCCCCAGCTCACGCTCCTGCCATCCAACTGGCACAGGGACTCCTGAGGGTACTTCACAGGCAGAGTGGAGGACAGGAAGAAAACCACCATTTACAATGTCTTCAGAGTATCAACCCTCCTGACAAGCCAAGGACTTTGAAAAGCTTCTTTACTGATATCACAGAGACATTGTAAAATTCACTTCTTCTCAAATTACTCAAATATATAGAATATAAAATGTTATATTCTATAAATGGAATTTTTAGCAGAGTAAAAATATACAACTGACCACCAGTGTGGTACATTAGGGGAAATAATAATTACGGACAGCTAGAAATTCTTCCTTTCAGGTGTCTAGTGCTACACATGAAGTCAAACACATATTGGAAGTGAAGTGGATCGACATTACTTTTTATTGCACATTTGCTTACATGTCTGCTACTTGTGAGTGGAACTGAACTGAAACACTAAATTAGTTACTTTCACCAATTTCCCATCAGCTCAAGTCAAGCGGTGAGCTGCCAACCTATTTCCAGGGATTCTTTCCCAGAACTTAAGCATTAACTTTCTCATTTGGTCTACATACTGAAGCACACATTTTAAAATTGTTTTTTCCTTTAATTTTAAACATTCAAAACCAAACCAAACAGCATACTATAAAGAAAATAATCAAAATTTCCACATACACATATAATCCAGGTTCACAGAAATTCTGATTACATAGACTAAAAAGTAACTATAAACAACCACTCTGGTAAACTATTCAGTAATCTTATGCTTGTTTAAACAAAAAAAAACACTTAACACCTTAAGCAACTGATTCTTTCACAATTAGGTATTCCTATGTCTGTCCTCTCTTGCTATCTTCCCACACCAACAAAAATATCCATGAATCCAACTCTCCCACAAAAGCTATGATCATAAACTGCCCAACAACTGTAGAGAGGCCTAAGAAATTAATAGCCCAGTGGCAAAGCAACAACAGAGACACATCTACTCAGGCAAACAGAATTCTCTGGCCATCAGTGAATCAGAAGTAATGATTGAGGCTCCTGCCTTAAGATCATCAATGTCTTATTTAAAAACATATGTGGCTAGCTCTTCTAAATCACCCCATATTCCAGAGTGAAAAATTATTTTTAATGAATTATTTCTAAGCTTTACATTTCACTCAGATTTTCTTTAGGTAATTTAGAAGAAACAATCCAACCAACCTTAGCCTAACATTTTTCCTGACACATTTTCACATGAAAGTTACTAAAATCACAATTCTGATAAATTTCTCATTAGTCATACAAACATTATAAACTACAGGAAGAGATCATATCCATTCTTGCTCTGACTAGAACAATGTGCTAACAAATCTGTAAGCACGCTTGCGCATGCATTTTCTTCATGTGGTGGAGCAACCACAACTGGGGAGCAGCATCCTCTCCAGGGAGCTAGCACCCATGCTTGTTCCACATAGGCACTGCCACAGGGCCCTGCGGTGTCCTTTCTACAACGACAAACTCATCGGGGTTGCCGAATGCCTCATAGAAAACCAGCAAGTCTTGTATTGCATGCTCCTCAACCTGGGAGAAAAGAAGAAAAGATCTGCCTCATTTTCAAGTAGAACACATTAGCATGATACGGTAGTGGTTGATACGGTAGTGGTCTTCTGGTTTCCTTTAGAACAACTGAAATGTCACACAGACACAACACTGCAGAAATGAATCAGAAACCCTTGGCCTTGTTAGAAACCTCGAGCCTGAGCTAGAATAATCAGATACTTGTTTTCACATTAATTTGAATCTCTTCTTAAAATTTTTATGTGCATGTGTGTCTGAGTGCAAGACCGTGCGCCACATGTGTCCAATGTCCTTGGAGGCCAGAAGAGAATTTCCGAATTCCTAGTACTCAAGATAAAGGTGGTTGTGAGGTAACTTATGTTAGTGTCCTCTGGAAGAGAATACTTGCTCTAAGCTGCTGAGCCATCTGCCAGCCCCTGGATTTGAATCTTAAATTTCAGGGAACAGAAACTGCATGAAATTGCTGGGATGCATCCCTGCTAGCAGTTTTACTCTGTGAGGTATTTCCTGCCACGGCACTATCCTCTACATGTTGATTTTGCACGTTCCAGTGTTATGAGACTTGTCTTTTCTGAGTCTGTATTCTTTCAGGTATGTCTGTGAAATCTTCCACCTTTCAAATAAGTTTACTTCTCCATAAGTTAAAACAAAGAAGGTCTCTGTTGCCTATAATCTAGGAGCTGAAGTAGAAGCGAAGAGCAGGAAACATCATCAAACTCTTTGATTGGCTATTTTTTAAAACATCAAAGAGCACAAAACATTGCCAATACTAAAAATACATATCTGATCACAATGTGCTAGTTCAAATTAATTATCCTGAGTGTCTTCAATTAATTACTTAAGTTAATGGATGGTTTAGTCTAGTTTTACATGCATTTAAATTTTAGTCTAGCAGACCTAATCTGGTGCTCAAAGCCAATCAATTAAATAAAATAAATAAATAAATACAATTTTCTACAGACCTATGAATAAGCTGGGTGTGGTAATCACACCAATATGTAAGGGGTGGGTCCTGTTCCCCAATTGGTTCTTGATCTGTCAGTAAAGAAGCCATGGGCCAATTGCTGGGTGGGAGGAATAGGCGGGACTTCCAGGTCCCAGGAGGAGAACAGACAGGAGAGGAGAGATAGCGTTCACCATGCTTCTGAGGGAGAAAAGGTGACCAGCCATGTGAGATCTCAGGCGCAGCAGCAGCCTGTGGCCGCTCCTACAGGCGGGAGGCTGGAGGTGTTTAACTGGGACTAGATGTAACTGAGCAACTAAAGTTGAGGGCCATCGGAGAGGTGTGGAGCAAAGATATTGATAAGGGCCGCTCCAACAGGTGTGAGGTAAGTAGTGTCCAGCAACTGTGCCAAAAGTCAAGATGAATTTGAACTCACTGTGTGTGTGTGCGTGCGTGTGTATGTGTGTGTGTACATGTGTGTGTTCGTTCATCTGGGGATCCAATATTCTCTGGGCGGTGGCTGGAAGACCAGTCATTCCCTTAGGCAGGGTAGCAAAGCCACACACAACAATAATACATGTGAACGGAAGAGGGAGGAAGAGTGCCCTGGGTTAGCTGCTGGCCTGGACCACAGAGTTAGACACTGCTTCAAAAAACCAAATAACAGCAAATCCCAAAGACCTAGGGTGGAAATGTAACACAGTTCTCTGTGCGTCATTCACCTGAATGAGAGCCAAGGGTTTCTCCCGGATTCTGATGAGGGCAGCTTCTTGTTGCCGCTCTTCTTCTACAATGGATGCAAACGTGACTGGAGCAACTGCGGGAGAAGCCGCCAGGGAGGAAGACAGCCAGGGGCTGTAAGAATAACAATAATGACTTTCATTCATGTCCTCCAGGTTTTGCATGTAAAATGTCCTACGAAATGTTACTTAGCAATGCTGCTCCCCTACCCAGGGACTATCACATAATGCAACAGGGAAGCTCTGCAGAGAATGGTGAGGTGAGAACACCACAAAGGAGAAAGGAGAATTATCATTTCCCTTAAAGAAGGGTTGCAGGTACAATTTTAGAAAATTCTAAAAAGTAAAGGTGAAACAGGCTAACTCTTACTTTAGGAAAGAGAATATTCAAACAATACATTCTGGTAACGTCAACTTCACAATTATCCACCTCTTAATACACATCTGAGTTGAGGTGAAGCACAGGCTTAAGGTTCGAGGCCCACAGGTACCAATTAAACTTACTTGGGACTGTCTAGAACTGGAAAATCAGAAACATGATTGCTTTCTAGTCCTGGAGTTCCATGAGTTGAACATCTGTAAAACAAATTCCAAACATCGGGATTAAGGATTTACACAATATTAGTAAAACTTCTGACTAATTGACACAGCAGAACCGTGAGCTCCTGACTCAGGAGACAAATTACTGAGTGTAGCCAGGCCTAGCTTAAGAAATACAACCAACCAAAGAAATCTACAGAGACTTGAACCACACAGGGAATGCATAAACAGCAGTCCTTTTCGAATGATGCTCATGTTAATTATGTATGGTAATCAGGCATATATGAGAAGCACAGAGGCTAGTGTGAATAATCAGCACTCATATTTTGTGGGCAACTAACATACTGTGATATGATCCAGATGACAGACAGACTAGAATAGAATATGGGATCCATTAAGAGTTTCTGATCTGGAACTCTAAGTCCAAATAACCCCTTCCTTCTGTAAACTGCAGTGGTTGTGGCATTTTGTCACAGCAATATAAAAGTAACAATCATGGTAAGTTTGTTCTTTTATTGTTTTAACACCATAGCAAGCCTCTGGTCTCTAGACCTGGTTTGCAAGATCTTCCCAAAGGACTTCACCAAGAGAAGTTGCGTTTGGTCTCCATCCAAGTTAAATCCATCAGAATATAGAATATTTTCATTTATGCTACATTTCTGTCTAGATTTAAAGGTTTAAGAGTCCATGATGGCAGAGTGGGGGCAGTATGCTCAGTGGCTGGAACAGCAAGCTGAGATCTTCTATCACATCTCTATCACAAACAGAAAGCAGAAAGAGTGCATTGGAAATGGCCCATCTCTCTCAAAGTTTGCCTCCAGTGACACACTTTCTCCAGCAAGGACAAACCTCATAAGACTCCGCAAATAGTATCACCATGAAGGGACCAAGTATTCAATTCAAATGCCGAATCTACTGGGGACAGCTCATCAACAACCACACTTCGGATGCTGAAAATTATCCAGGCAGTTCTGGGAACCAACTAAAATGTATCAGTACTTTCAAAAATCTACACATACTATAGAACTGACAACTACTTAGTTGTTAGAAAAGTGTAGTTAAGTCAGTAGTTACTAATTATTAAAGAGGAATAAAGCATAGGTATAATCAAAGTACACCATAGCTATATATAGAAATGCCACAAAGAAACCTGTTATTTTCCACAATTCATATTAGGTAATAAAGGATTGAAAAATGGTATATTATAGATTAACAAAACTAAATTAACAGTCTGAGGAGGTTTCAAACCCAGGGTCTACTGGATCAATGCAAACTAAAGCTTTAAAATAACCATTCTATTTTAGGAAGGACTGTGATATAAGAGATCAGAAACATGCCTCAATGGGTTTGTATGACCCTTACTTCATATATGATGACACTGAAGAAAGGCTTCAATGTTCACTGAAACATTAATCTGGGGATTGTTGATTTAACACAATGGAGAGCTTGGCTAGCAAGTCCCAAAAAACTTTTTAAATGACAAAAAACACAAAAATCTGTTTTGTAAGATTATAATCCCACAACTCTTTCCACTAATAATCTTTAATGGATAATTATATTAATCATTTCTTTATCCAAACAACTGGGAGTCATCAACATTCATCATAAAGTACAGGAAAGCTATTAAATAAAATAGCTAGAAATTTAAGAGTTCGAAACTTTCAAATAATATAAACTTATTAAGCTTCAGATTCTAAAAACAAAACCAGACATTCTAATATATAGCTTGTATACAATTAACCTTCTGAAAAGAAAAATATACCAAAATGTTATATAAAATATTTTTAAAGAATTTTGTTTAAATTGAAAAGTACTGTCAAATTTAGATGTGAAAAGTACTAAGCTATTTTTGCCTAGACAATGTCTTTTAATTTATAAGATTTTATACTAGCTTTATATAAAAATTTACATAATATTAGAATTAATATAATCATAATAGTAATTTTTTCCAAAAATAGTTTTTCATGGTGATTAGAAACACGGCTCACATTTCCCAGTCCAGAGTTTCAGAGCTATTTAGATGAAAGGAAAATGAAAAAAACAGGCAAGGAACAAAGAACTAAAAGAAAGAACACAAGCCCTTCCCTTCTGCATTTTAGTATCCCCTGATTACTCTGCCTTTCTTTGCTTGCTGTTGCCTTGGGGGCAAAAAAATAATAGTAGTAATTTTTTTCAGTCAAATTTCTACAATCAAGACAAAAGTGTGTATTGTGTAGACGTTCCTCAGCTGAGTCCTGACCCTTACACTCTAACCCCAAGGACCACCAGCAGTCCTGTCTTCCTGCTTTTCACCCACTACTTCCTGTTTATGCTTCCCGTTCTCCTAGTTTTTCATTTCTTCTTTAAAAGTCTCAGTCCACATTCCAAAGTGTGTGATCAATCAACAAGGAGGATCAATAGTGGCATGGCCTGTTTCTCTGCTGCTCCATGGTCACACATTAGAACAGGCTGGTCACGGCTGCAGCAGCTGGTGCTCCTGCTCCTCTATGTGTCCAGCATGTGACATCCTTCACAGTGAATTCCTCTGCACTGCTCTGACTTGTCTTTTCACTCTGGTATGGCCATTTGATGTCATGTACACATATTTCCATTTATTAATGAGCCTTCAAACCCACGAGGCCTGGGCCCACGTATTGTATTTTTCCATATGCCCAGCGGAAGCCAATACACTGCTGTGCTCCTACCAGATACTCCATTCATGTAGTGCATATTTTGTTTGCCTACAGTATTTCATATGCCCTTTCTAAAAACAAATTTACTTGTGAATTATATGTTTTCTATGATTAAATAAAGCATGAAACAGAATCTATGCTTTTTTCCATATCCTTTTTTCAATGAGAGCCATCTAGGTAAAAATTAGTTCCCATTCTAACCATCACGCTGAGACATGATCTTTCAACTAAGCCTTCCAGTGTCATAGGACAGCATATACTTCTCACAGTTTAGTCCCAGTGTGACAGCACACTCTAGTGACCAACTAGCAAACCACAGATCCTTAAGATTTTCTTAGTTCCATGACCAACAGCAACTTACTCAATTAAAAATTAAAATCCCAATATATACTGCTAGAATTTAAAATGTAAAATACTATAAAAATAAACTTAATTTTTATACTTGCAAGTTTGTACATCAGAGATACCCAATAAAATTCACTATTCAAAACAAATATTACCTGAAAAGGAATTACAGTTGTAACTTATTGCTTTATTCAGTCAATCACCAAATACTCACTAAATGCCCATTTTAAGCATGTATATGCCATGCCTAGCTAAGAGAAACATCATTCTTGCTGCAGAGATGCTGCAATCTTTCATCTGAGATGAAAACAGATGCAGCACATATACTGAGTGCCAGGTGTGGTTCTCACACCTTTAATCTTAGCTCTGGGGGAGGGGGAAGGGAAGAGGGAGGGGGGAAGAGGCAGGTGGATCTCTGTGAACTTGAGACCAGCTTGGTTTACATAGCAAATTCTAGGCCAGCCAGAAGTATACAGTAAAATCCTGTTTCAAAAAAACAAAACAAACAAAAAACAAAAGAATCACTAGCAACAGCTATAAGCATGATAGAGAAGCATGGCAGAAGTATGTTGTGACCAGAAACCGACTGGTAAAATACAAAGGAAGCATGATGACTCTAAAATATGCAACTGAACAGACCACGAGAAGTTGGAATAAAAGGCTAACGCAATAGAAAGAAGGCGGGTTCTGAACAAAGTCAAAAACAATATAATACATGGATTATTTCCTAAGACAAAGGAAAAGTTGTTGACAAAAGCCAGGCTATGTAGATCTTGAAGGCCATATTAAGAATTCTAACTTTTATTCGAAAGGCATAAGTCCTGTATTTTAAAAGAGAATATAATAGTTTGATGTAGTGAAGCAAAGAAGACAACTAGGCACGGAGCCACTCTCATACCGAGAGTACAAGTCCAGAGGGTACCAGTGGAGCCTTGGTTACAAAGTTTAGTGTATGTATTAAACATTCAAGAGCTAAGACTAACTGTATCCCGATGGCCAGTCTGTTACAGAGACTAACAAGCACTGCTTACAAAGGAATGAAGAGCAGGAAGAATGGGTTGTTTATGGAGTGCCTACAGTTTGTTTGACTTTGGGTTTATGAGTACATTATGAAGACAACCGGTCCTGCCAAGAGGACCAGTAGTCTGAAGCTCGAGATCACAGAAGAAGGTAATCTATCATATGTTATCTGATAACATATATGAAAGTAGTCTATGGTATATTATCTGATAACAAGACATGCTCACAATACAGATAATGTAGAAAGTCTAGAAAATAAATGAGAAAATGACCCACACTTGCAGTTCTAGTATGAGCAGTCCAATCACAGGGCACCATTAATGTTAGCCAGACTGCTTTAGTTTAGTAATAGAGCAGAATCCAGAATGAAATCAAGTGGGAGCTGACGGCTCTTGTAGGACATCCGACCCTGCAGCATTTCGAGACTGGTGGGGCCATGATTAGAATAAACACAGTGGAGAAGTGGGAGAGCATTATTCCACCCAGACTCACTAGGAAGTCCAGGCTGGCATTCACAATCCTCCCCCAGCCTCTCAGACAACAGGATGGCAGGCCTGAGTCACCACACCTGCTAGGACTTCTTAAAAATGGATTTATAGGAAGAGAAAAAAACGGAAATAGTGTTTGTCGTTACATAAAACATTAATCTGGTGACAACTGACACCTCCCCCCAACATACTGGGAGGGTGTACATGTGAGTCCAACCAACCTGAAGCTTTCTCCTATTTCTAGCCTTCTACCAATCAAGAACGGTCAGTCGCAAGTACAGGTAAGAAGCCAGGTGTGATAGCACAGGCCTATAATCCCTGTACTTGGGAGGTAAAGGCAGGAAGATCAGGAGTTCAAAGTCATCTTCAGCTACATACATACTAAGTTTAAGGCCAGCCAGCTTGGACTACAAAAGACCCTGTCTCAAAAAGAAAAACAATTACATACCAAATTGGAAAAGGCATTTTAATTAAAATGTTGCTACTAAAGTGTGGATAAATCCTCATGCACTATATAGGCATTTAAAACACAAATTGTCTTTTAAAATCAGTATAAAAAGTACTTATAATAGCTGAGTTAGGTAGTACATATTTGTAATCCAGCACATAGGAAGATAAGGCTGGAGGATCCCAAGGTTAAGAACACCAAAGTCCCAGGCTAGCCTGGATTATGAGATCCTTACTCAAAAAACAACTAAATAAATAAAATAACTTGAGTTAAAATCAGAAACATTCAAAGTTCAATAACAGATAACTGGAGGTGGGCTGCGGTACATCAACGCCAAGAGACATGCTTCAGTGAGCTAAGTGGAATTAACTGCTGATATACAGCAACATGGATGAGTTCCAAAATAATTACAGTAGAAAAGTCAGACTTTATAAAAGGATGCACCCTACACGGTTGCACTGACAGGAAATTCTAAATTACACCAGCCCTATGTTGTCAAATATCAGTGGGTAACTGGTAGGGAAAGGGCACGGGAAGAGACTCTGGGGGCAGTGATTATGTTCACTCCTCTGCGTATGCGACCATGTCATGGATGTAGACATAGTCCAAAGCTCCCAACTGTGGCTTCAACACACTATTTATTATACTCAAATATCTCCAAAACTGTTATCAAAAGGAAGAACAAAAAGAGAGAAGAAACAGACTTGCTAACTTTTGCTAAAATGTACAAGAAGCTATAGTATCTACTTTGTATACTTTTAACATCATTTTAGAGCATGAAACCACCACAGAATATTTTAAAGTAGAAAACATTACATTAGTTTTAAATTTATTACCTCACAAGATTTAGAGCTGGAGAGTTTTCAGTTCCTCTAAAACAAACTTTTTTGACATGATCTCCTGAACCATGGCCAGTAACAGGTTTTTTTTCTTCTAGTAAAAAATCCCGGAATGACCTGGATGAAGGTGAGTGTAGAGATGCCCTGCAGAAGAAAGCAAAGACCATATTAAAGCATGTTATAAAGGGGCATGCAAGAGGACAATATATAGTATAAAATTGTTAAGGATTGAAAAAAATGTGAAAGCTGCCCCATAGCTTTTTGAGTAAGAGCATTTAAACCAGACCGCTTCACGAGCTTTTCCTTTTCTCATATAATTGTCTATTCCAACAAAGCTTCAGTGCGCACGGTAGAACGGGACATGGTATACTAACTGTTTTTTGTTTTGTTTTTTTTGTCAACTTGATACGAGCTAAGGTCATCTTGAAAAAGAAACCTCAACTGACCAATGTCTCCATGAGGCTGCCTGTAAGAAAATCTGTGAAGAGTTTTCTTGATTAATAATTGATACACCAGGGTTCAGCCCACTGGTGGACTGCCCTGGGTAGGAGGTCTTAAATCACAGGACCATGCCAATAAGCAGCTACTCCACGGCCTTCACTTCAAATCTTACCTCCAGGTTCCTGCCTTGACTTCACTCAATGATAGACTTGAGTCCTGGGACATGTAAGCCAAACAAACCCTTTCCTCCCTAAGTTGGTTCTGGTCATTGCTTTAACACAGCAAAAGAAAAGCAAACATAAATAAAGACACATGAAAACACTCCCTTTAAATGGCTATTCAAAGTGTATGCAAAAAAAAAAACTGGGAAGGGGTCTCTTAGTTAGGGTTTACTGCTATGAACAGATACCATGACCAAAGCAACATTATAAGGACAACATTTACTTGGAGCTGGCTTACAGGTCCATTATCACAAAGGCAGGAGCATGGCATCACCCAGGCAGGCATGGTACAGGAGGAGCTGGGAGTCCTACATCTTCTTCTAAAGGCCACTAGGAGAAGACTGGCTTCCAGGCAGCTAGGATAAGGGTCTTAAAGCCCACATCTAAATAACACCTAGGCCACACCTCCAAATAGTGCCACTCCCTGGGCCAAGCACATTCAAACCACAGCAGGGGGATACACGAACATGGTTACCATGATTTAATTACAGTTTTCAGTGTGGTAGTAGAAGCTTGTTGATTTTGAATCAACAATGAACATTATACCATAAGAAAAAGGAATCACTAAATACCAAGGCAGGAGATAATCTCTAGGTGTTAAAATTAGCAACAACACTAAAATAGCTATTATAGCAACAAATAAAAAAAAAATACATTTGGGATGTGTACTAGTTAACATTTTGTCAACACAGGCTAGAGTCCTTGCAAACAGGACTTTTAACTGAGAAAATGCCTCTCTAAGACAGGCCTATATGTGAGTCTTTCAACCACTTCATTGATGTGGGAGGGTGCAGCCCACTGTGGGTGGTGCCAACCCTGGCTACCAAGCAGCATTCCTCCACGGCTTCTGCTTCAGTTCCTGTCTTGCAGTCCTGCCCAGACTTCCCTCAGTGATATACTGTGGTGTGGAATTTTAAGAAGAAATAAACGGGCTGGAGAGGTGGCTCAGAGGTTACAAGCACTGGCTGCTCTTCCAGAGGTCCTGAGTTCAATTCCCAGCAACCACATGGTGGCTCACAACCATCTGTAATGAGATCTTGGGCCCTCTGCTGGCCTTCAGGTGTACATGCACATACTCATATATTAAATTTAAAAAAAGAAATAAACCCTTTCTTCTCCAGGTAGCTTTTGGTCATGGTGTTTTATCACAGCAACAGAAACTCTAACTCTAAAGGGAAACACAAAAGGGGTGCAGGGAGGGGGCAGGGTAGGTGTGGACTGAGAGGAGAGGAGGAAGGAGATGTAATACATGAGGGAATAAGAAGAAGAAAGAAAGAAACCTTAACGGGACGGGTTACATCACATAAATAACTCGGCAGAGTAAAAGAAGAGAATATAACAAGGCATTTCAAAACTGAAACACAATGATTTCAAAGCAGTTTTCTTGGATGGCTTTTCAGACCGAAAGTCAGTACAGGAGATAAATGAACTGGAATTGTTGAATGTGAAGAACAGACAGATGATGGACACTAATTTAAGTCAGCCTCAGTCAGTGATGAGACAGCAAATGGCCAACATACATAACTAGAAAACCAGAAGCAGCAGAGAGATAAAGACAAGACTGTAAACCAATGGCCAGAATCTTTCCACAACTGACAGGAGACATAAATTTAAGATTAAAAAATGTTAGCAACCCCAAAAGACAAATGCAAAGAAAAATACCCCTAGGCAAACTAAAAATTTGCTTTAAAGATAAAAGAAAAAGTTGGGGCTCAGCATACTTAGCTCAGTGGTATGTCCTGCCTCGCATGCAAGAGGCCCTGAGTTTGATATCAAGACCAGAAAATGAATGTTGGGGGAGGGGAGGTTGAAAGGAAACAGAGAAATATATCACAATATGAGAATATGGCTAGCTTTTGTCAGAAACAAGGGAGACCAGAAAGCAGTAAAAAGAAATCATTAACACACCAAGAAAAACAAACATATCAGTCTAGCCTACATCTCCAAGTGAAGCTTTGAAGCCATTAACATGCCTTGACTGTGTTAGATGGGAGCCAAAGGCACCTAGCCAGGATCCCTGAACCAGAGAGTAAACACTGAAGCTGCTTTGTAGGGAAAATGCATCGTGGAACAACAGATGATACAGCACACCACAGGAATTACAAAGGTAATGAGGAACCCAATGCAGAAAAGCGTGACAATTTACATGATCGTATGGGCAAATATACTTAAAAAAAAAACTCTTTTAAAAGAGTAAGTGCTCATAAACTGAAGAGAGATAAATCTAGAGAACAAGCTAAATCTAGAGAACAAGCTAAGTACAAAAAGCCAGAAAATGCACCTAATTTTCAATTCTACTGAAACTGCATATTATACTCTACTTACATCTATTCCAACTGCATTGCATTCTAGCAGACTTTAAACTAATCTACGAGCAACAAAGGAAACTACCAATCACTGGTTCTGGGAGGAGAGGGGCCAACAATTAGAGAGCATATTCCAGTGGGAATGTTCAAGAAGACAGTAATACCCAGGAATGTACACAACAACAATATACAATTAAAAAGAGGGATTTATTCCAGGAAAACTAAAAACACCCCCAAAAGTCAATCAATACATTATATTAAGATAACAGGATGATAAAAATCCCACGGGAAAACTACATAACGTCAACAAAGGCATCACAAACAAAATACTTAGGAATGAGAATATGTAAGATTTGTGCCCTGAGCATTATAAGCACTGTTGAAAGAAACCCTAAGATTTAGTATGCTCACAATTCACAGCATATTAGCTTGTCAATCCTCAGGCTCATCTAAAGATTAAGGTAATTACCAGCAAAACCCCATTGGCCTTTATCTTTTTATAATGTATTTATTTTCGACAAAATTTCTGTAGACATGGAAGAGATAAAAGTATATACTTTTGGAAAAAGTCTGAGGAGTCAATGGTCCCTGACTTCAATGCTGACAGGAATTCCTCATGTTGGTGCACTCGGGGCAAGAGGTGCACAGGCCTGAGAGAGCTCAGCAACAAGTCTAGTCAGAACCACATTCACTTCCAGAAGTATGTCCCCTTCATCAGAAGGCCAGCTCCACATTTAAGGTCACTTATTCTAAGTAA
This sequence comes from Rhynchomys soricoides, assembly GCA_019843965.1. Taxonomy (NCBI): domain Eukaryota; kingdom Metazoa; phylum Chordata; class Mammalia; order Rodentia; family Muridae; genus Rhynchomys; species Rhynchomys soricoides. The sequence continues at coordinate 8,793,211 of JADRCH010000056.1, read as the reverse complement.
AATCTCCAGCAGCAGGAAACAAAACAAAATTCTTTACAAATTTGTATCAGAACCATTAACTATGAAAGTATCTGTGTTAAAAGAATACAAGAATTGGAAGTCTGTTTGGAAGAGCCACCTCCGGTTCCTTGGGACCCTTATCTGAAGACAGGGCCAGCGTGATGGACGAAGCCCACAGGTGACTGGGAACTGCTGCAGATCCTCTCCAGACAGGCAGCTCCCTTCTCTAACTACAGGGACGCTGCAAGGCTGACTATGAAAACACAAGCTGACAGATTCCTTTGTGAACTTAGGACTTCCCATATGTAGTGAACAGCATATACACCCTGCCAAGTCCTTTCCAGAGAAAAATAGTTCTTTGCTTAGGATAAAACTCCTTAAACATAATAACAGTTACAGAATATCTTAAACTCACACACTCATTAGCCCTGCACAGTAACCACCTACAAAGCAGCTAATGTGGCAGCCTAAGCAAGCCTGCCATTCCATCGGGTATGACCAGATTTAAAGTGTCTGGTTCCCCACAATTTTACTTTTCGAACTTGGGCTTTGACTATTTTCTATCTTAAAAGCCACAGAATCTTTATGGAGAAATGTCTGCAGACATTTATATCCATACAAAAATTAGTCAGGATTTTGTTCCTTAGTCTCAGCAAATTTAATGAATAAAATTTCTAGGTGAAAAAGGTTAAATAACTCCAATCATTTTACATAAGCTAGCTCGAAAGAATTTACATTCAGACATCAAGCCAAACCTCAAAGACCATACATTTTCCACAAGAAGTGAAAAATATATTTCTCCAAGTAAAACATTTGAAAATGAAACGTGCCCAGAAATGAAACATACATTCAGTGTTTCACATCACTTTTAAAATTCAACTGGCTGGAACTTCGCTCTAATGCAAAGCCCCAGGAGAGTTAGTCTTTTCCATCACCACACCTAAGTGTAGGTAGGAAGGGCCCAGCTATATCTTGGGAATGTCTATGGACTTAGTGATGTGTGTATGAATAGAATAGTAAAAACACTCCCCAACCACGGCATAAGATCCAGCAGGCTCATTTGTGCTTTAATTAACTGCACATGTAACATTAATATAAAGACAAATATGAAAACACCCACAAATGTAAATTTTCATTACATGATTCTACAGATAATAAGATGTAAGTAGCTAAAGAGAAACTACCATCATAATACATCCTGTAAAGAGAGCGTACAAATTAAAATGTTAATTTGGATTTCCTTCTTTTCTAAACTAGAATATAATTTAAACTCTAACAATTATTTTTCAGTTAGTGTATATCCAGAATGATGTCTCAGGGTAGTCACCGTACATTACACAGGTTTTCACTGCACATGTTCTGACTTAAAAATAAAATTATGTATTATACCAAATAATGTAACTGTACTATTTTAAGTATGCATTCTGTACATAACTAACGATTATAATATAAAAAGCAGCATATTAGCTCTGTTTTTTTGTCTGAAGTTCAATTTAATCTTTAAGTTTATGATGAAAACCACTCAACAACTAGAAATATTTATTTTAACTTGTATTCAATGTACCTCAAAGCTTTTAAAAACTGACCATTAACTATTTTATATAATGTATTAAGTTTCTAAGAAATACTTTCTGGTCTGTGCCAATAAGTTAAGATAAAATACATACAACTTCACTGTCTATTATAATCATATACTGTGTATATTATTCTATATAGGTTATCTAAGTATATACTTGAAGGTACATCCTTAAAAGTTATTTCAGTGTAGTGTATAATGAGTACAAATAAAAGCAAATATGTATCCTAAAGAATTTCACAAAAAGGCGGTTTTGGAAGACCCTGAAGCAGTGCTGGAGTATAGCTCAGTGGTAGACCACTTGTCTTGCATATCTAAGGCCCTAGGTTCAATCTCTAGCACAAAAAAAAAATCTTTAAGATAAAAACATAGTTCAGTCTAAAGTGATCAAGAACATTAAGCATAAACATTAATTTATTTTTAATTATTAATAAATTAATTCAGACACCGCTTCTATTTAGAAGTCAAAATAATCTGTATTTGGTCAGTTATGTAAATGGTCTTTTGCTATCATAAGATATAAAACGAATCACTCATTTGTTTACTTATAAGTTTTTCAGTTGTGTTTTTATAAAAAAGAATGCATAATAAATGTCATTCATATTTGATCATGGCATAAATATTTTCAAAGAAGGTACCCTCATGTTTCTGTCAAACTTAATGACATTTTCTCCTCATATTCCTAGAATTCTCCTTAACAAGCAACAATAGATTCCCTTTGCATTTCAGGAAGACAGAGCCATCCGAACGGAGCTTAGCTCACACTAATGATTACTAGGAAAAAGAGTTCACTAAACTTGAACATCACAATCTGAGGTTTCAAATACTTGATTACGTCTCCCTAAAATCCCATATAAAGTAAACAGAAAATAATCAGAATAACGATGTTAAGTCCACAGTGATTGAGACAGAGCAGCCTGAGGTCAGCATGGCTTTGCAGTAGACTGCTACGGGACAACTGGTGTGAGCTCACAGAAAGCAAAATAAGAGTGACAGGACGGGAAGAACCCCACTAGTCCTGTCTGCTGGAGATGCGCTCGAGACCAGACTTTTGGTGGTGTGGCTGGGGTGCCAGATGTCACCTACCTTATCTCAAGGAAAAGCTGAAGTCATAAGTCAAATGGAAAACAGGAATAAGCTATGTGCTGTGCACCAAGTATAAACGTGAAGTGGTAAAATATGTGAAAATCTATACCAAACGTGACCCAAGTACCAACAGAAGCCTCCTTATTCTGATCAGCTTCCAGAACGCCAGCACCGAACACACACACCGAACACACACACCTGGTCAGCGGAAGCACCGAACACACACACCTGGTCAGCGGAAGCA